>JBBMKA010000021.1:6255384-6289194 GCA_037833695.1 Sechiopsis laciniata | reverse complement strand
AGATTATCGCTATTCGAGAGATCTAAAGAATTTGAAACACATGCTGACTCATTCCTAGGCTGATTTACAAGTTTATTGGAAGGAGATGTTACTTAGAGAAGATACAATCCTCCACATAATTCGACGCGGCCAATCACTTTCCTTGATCCCAAGTTCGGAAAAGTACATGAATTTGCACATAAATTAGTTTCGCAATTCAAATCCTTATTCAATCTACTCACAGATAGTATAGGTTATATTCAAGTTTAGGCACAAAGAAAATCGATTGAAGTAGCAAAGATTTTGATACTTGAATATTCCCAACATCGATAACTTTAGTAGGGCTGCCATCAGCAATGCGAACATAAATATCTCCTTTATGCGGAGTGTAAGTTGTGAACAATGTCTTATCATCTGTCATGTGATCAGAGGCTCCAGAGTCGACTATCCACTCTGTTGAGGAAACTTGTGTGTGAAGAGCAAAATCTCCAAGTTTGGTAACTTGAGAAACTGACATATTGAGAAATTATGAGACAAAAAAAAAAAATCGTAAAATGCGAAAAGAAATTATCACAAGAAGATCGAAACTGATTCAGAGACGGTTGAAATTGTAAATTGCAACTGTAATTTTTCCAGTGTTCACCCAGTGA
Organism: Sechiopsis laciniata; assembly: GCA_037833695.1. Lineage (NCBI taxonomy): Eukaryota > Viridiplantae > Streptophyta > Magnoliopsida > Cucurbitales > Cucurbitaceae > Sechiopsis > Sechiopsis laciniata. Next base: position 6,288,565 of record JBBMKA010000021.1, on the reverse strand, counting down.
ATGTATTATTCATCTTTTGACTTTGACTTCACTGTTCACACTTGACTGGTTTGAGTGAACCGAGCTGAACCATATGAGATGATGGATTTAGATCGAAAATGTTGATTGGTTTGTGCACAGTTGTGATCGATGAACTGAAGAGTGTGATTAGAGGATTTGGCTCTTCATATGAGATTTTTAACAACCGGACTGAGAAAATGGTGATTGAGTGCAGCAGTGACACCGGGTTTGGCAGTGGATTGGAGGTCCTGAGTTTGAAAAATTACAATTTGCGAATATGACTACTGATTGAATGAGAATGTAGGTCGAGAGTGCAGTGCAATGTCGGATAGGTTTCTTCATGTCGTTGAACAAGACTAAGACACGAGAGAGACCGAGGCTAGAGTTCCGGCTTGAGGCTTAAGATAACTTCAAAGCTCTGGTACCATGAAACTTTTTGTATAAGAGATGATTTTATTCATAATGAGTTGAAGGTACATATATACATAGAGCATTCTAACTAACTATGCTATAAGTAGTATAGACTAAATATAGATAACAAACTACATTGAGCATCTTAGGGAAAGAGTACAATAGAGAGAAAATAGGAGAATAAGTTATAGCAACTTGCTTGAATTTCTACGATCCATAGCTAGGAACCTGTTAAATCAATTTCCAAGTGTCTCCCCTGTTCCTCTGGTTTCTTTATTAATGCTGGTAGAAGCAGAATCCATCTCAATTGTTTTTACTTATCGTATCTCGTTCCTCCTGTAAGCTATCTGGAAAGCCCAAATTCTGAAAAAGTAGGAATAATTCCTTTGATTTCATTTAGGGCCCCACTGCACTTGTACTTGCATGGTGTTTTCTTTATAAGAAGGGAATAGACACAATTTCCTCATCCTCCCTTTAATTAATCGCGAGTGTCCAGGTCATCTTATACATGCTTCGACTATTATCACGGGACAATCGCTTGACCCTACTACATCTGGTTGTCGAGGTCATCTTAGGTAGGTGACGACCATAGATTGAATCTATAATCTCTAAATACTTTATTACTTGTAAGGCTCTTATTCCACCAACTATCATTGAGTGGTCTAGTGATCAAGAGTGTTATAAGTAACTAAAAGGTGATGGGTTTAATCCATGGTGGCTACCTACGTAGAGAATAATATTTCATAGGTTTTTTTTACATCTAAATGTTGTAGGATTTGGCGTATGTCCCGTGAAAATAGTTGAGGTGCGTGTAAGCTGGCTCAAACACTTACTGATATAAAAAGGCAATGAGTGGTCTCTTTGCTCTATCGTGAAGTATTTGGATGGAAATAAACTAGAGGTCTTCTTCAGATGACAATGATTCATGCCCTGCTTTAATGGCTCGATCTGGTTTCATACTCACTACCTTTTGTTGTTGTCAAACACTTTTTCAACTAATAGCTGGCCTTCTTTTTGTAACTTTTGTATTTCATTAATTTTTTGTTGCCCCAGCGTTGGCCTGGCCGCTCTTCGGTGAGGCTGCAACTACAAACTCGCCGTGAATCGTGAATTTTGTGAGGCTCGGAGCGATGGCTACGCTTCAAAAAACAACTTGATGTAGTCTGTCGAAACAAGGTTTGAGTGTATTGATGGCTAGCTACTGATATTCCTTTGTTTTTGAAGGAATATTTGTCTGTTTGTTAAAATCTGGACCACTGCATTGATCCGTTTGGTGCTGCCATTCTGCAAGTGGTCATTGTATTTGGTTAGGAAATTGAATTCTTTCACCATTCTGTAGGTTGGAGAGTCGATGAGAAACTTCATGAGTTCTCTTTTAAAATTCTTTTTTTTCAGGAATAGTTGTTCATTGTGATGCAGGCGAATATAGATGGGGCGTCAACGAGCGGTAACAGAGTCTACAAAAGCTCCGAGACAGTAAAAAGCCCCGACGTTACGAGTCAACCAGTTTGTTTACTTTGACGTGGTGAGCTCTACTCGAACATTAAGGAATGAAAAGAAGGCTACAAATCTTTGACTACAACGCTTATAACCATTGAGATCTTAAAGCTTATAACAGAGTCTAACCCTTCATGGTCTATATTCTTTACTCTTATAATCTGTTTAGAAAATTTACAAGACTTTTTGTTGTTGTTGTAGAAATGAATCTAATCTAGAAAGAAAATTTGAACAATAATTATCATGTTGTTTGGATGATTGTATCTATATCAATGACTTTTGCATTGTTTTAGATACAGTTTCAATCTTTCATTTGTTCTGAAATAAATGACATTTTTGACAGAGAGATGACATTGACAGGTTCCAAACTTGGCTTTAGAAACCCCAACAATGTTCCATTATTCAGTACTTCATTTTGTATCATCTCTTGTTTTAAGCCTTGCAATCAAAGCCTAGTCCCTTTCCTTTCTGCCCTTTCAATACCATTAGTTTTTGAAGTATACATATATTTTTATAACCATGATGGAGTGATCCCATGGTCAAGAGGGCATTGTGGCATTTAGATGAGATAAGTTCAATCCCATGGTACATTTAGTGAATGAACTATGTGTCTATTTAGTCTTTAAATTACAATTTTAACTACACCTGATCTAGAATTTACACAATTGAAATATATATATGGTTACTATCAACGTGTAAGAAAAAAAAGTCACTAGATTTTTGCTCATAAAAAAAAAAAAAAAAAAAAATCTAATAAGATAAGGCGACGTATCTTAAAATTATAAAACTTCACATGGAATAAATGTTTTGTAAGGTTATTAGGGCCCCTCTTTTAATTATTATCACACCTTTTGGCTGATGGGAATTTGTCTCTTAACTTCAATCATTCAAAAATTTAAGCACATGGATTAAGTAAATTTAGTTGGATCATTTACTTATAAATTAACTTTCTATTACATTTGAATGTTGTAGTACACAGTTAGTATGTCTCGTAAAAATAGTTAAATTGCATTTAAATTGATCTAGATACTATGGGTACATTAAAAAAAAAAAGTCAATTCATTCTTATAACAATTTGATACTCTCCCTCATTTATGAGTTTGATCTTTTTATGGAAAATTTATAAAATTAGACAAATCTAAAAATAATGACAAATACGACAACTTTAAAAAAAATAGCAAACATACTCATTATTATTAATGAATATTGTCTCATACTTTTTTATAATATTAGTATTAATGAGTATTTATAATATATTATTAAAACAATTATAACTATAAATGTAAATACTTTAAAATTTGTCTACATTTGTAATTATTTTGTAACAAGCACACATATTCAATACATTTTATTTTATATTTTAAATGTCTAAATACAATTCTATATTAGTTGGAGATGAAACGGCATTAAAAATTTGAAAAAACACCTTTTGTTCTCGTACCATATCTTATAATTACTCTGACAGAATATTGCAGATTTGAATTCTAATTTTGTGGGGTTTTGAGAATAAATCTGAGAGAATTTGCAGTCCATAAATAAATATATGTTATTGAATTTAAAAAAAAAAATTTGTTTGATGGAGTTTGCTCATTGATTTTCATGAGGTGTAGGCCATATAAACAATGTAATAATGTAAACAATTGTCTGCTATTTAGAGAAAATAATCATTTCGCTGTTGAACTAAAGAAAAAAAATCATTGATTCACCATATTCCTTATGTTACTTTTATTATTTTTGTGGGGATTTTTCAAATGAACAAATATTGTAGTTTTATCTAATGAGTTCCATCGTAATTGAATGGAAAAATTTAAATTCATGATCAATTGATGTTTTCATTAACAAATTATTGTAGTTTTTTGTAAGATATAATTATTTAAGTTCTTAAACTGTACTTTTTTTTTTGAGATTACAACAATTGAAGATGGGGAGATTCGAATTCATGATATCTTGGTTTATGAATGTACATTGATGCCGCTAAGTATATAATTGTTTAAGTTCTTAAACCGTACTTATATAGAACTATTGCTGTACAAAACATACTTGTGATGCTTTTCTAAGAGTATAGAAAAGAAGAAAAAAAAATTCAAAAACGTATTATGAAGTTATGTTTATTAGTGTAGTTAAATTATATACTCACATGTTAAATTATTGGATGCAATAAATGAATATGAAACATATGTTAATTCTAGTGGTAATTTGGGAGAAGTTTGAAAGGTTGTACCAGGTAAAAAGGTATCTGAAGGAACAACATAATCACACATTACAAATGAAGGAAGCTAGATTTGTTAATGTGTTCTTAGTAACATCATATTTAGCATGACATTAAAGTGAAGATAGATGATAAAGATAAAGTGCTTGAACTCATATGAACAATAAAAAATCTTCAAAGTATGAGACCGAAGACTTTAGACTTTGTCAAAGTGCAGGGTTTAGGGTGCATAGTGAAAATGCTTGGACTCAATTCATGTCAGTACTATATTAAATAAACATATGAAGTTCTATCTCACAACCAATTGAAAGTGAAAATAATAATTTATTATAATTACCTTTCTAACGTAAGATTCTTCCCACCAATATTTTTCATAATAGTATAAATCATCAATCACATTGTTTCGTACTCCTCAAATAATTTTCGTGTGACAATTAAGTGCAAGGACAATCTCTATAAAGTTTGCCTTAACTTTCACCATCTGACAGTTGTGTCAATAAATATGATGAAATATAGGTAGACAACATTCATTTTGCAGCCTTTTGGGTCATGAGCCAAACCCTAAAAGCTTAGTATTTTAAGCCAAAAAGTTGTAATTGTCATTGCCATTGGTTTGTTGTGATCTCTTATCTCTTTTTCTTCAACTATGGTGAGAGCTCCTTGTTGTGAAAAAATAGGGCTAAAAAAAGGAAGGTGGACAGATGAAGAAGATGAAATCTTAACCAACTATATCCAAGCCAATGGAGAAGGCTCATGGAGATCCTTACCTAAGAATGCAGGTTCATTTTTCATTTCTTCAACAATTGAACAATGCGCATGATTACGACTATGAGTTGTTCGAGAGTCGTTTGAGTGTTTTCAATGTCGAAAAGTTACATTTTAAAATAAATTCTTGTTATATTGATATTCTCTTTTAGTTCAACAATAGGGTTTGGAAGGCATGTGTCTTTTAATTAACCACATAAAATTTAACTATTTTCAGATTGACCAAGTAGCAAATATATATTATATATTTAGTGTAGGAACTCTTGTTTTTTTGTTTGTTCGTTCTTAAGTTTGTTTTGAAGATTTTTTGTTTTATTAAATAATCATTTAGGAGTGAAGAAATTCGAACTTGACCCTCTTGATTATTATAGATTGTACAAAATATTATAACTTTTTTTACAGCCATGTAGTAGTGGGAGATGTTAGTGGAGCTTCCTTTTGCTGACATTTTTTTTTTAGTTTAAAAAGTGTCATTTCAAAAGGAAAAAAATGACATTATTGTTTAATTTGATAACAATTATATGATTCCAAACGTGTTTGCTATCCAAAAAACAAAAAAAGTTGAGAAAAGACAATAATTTAAGGTATTGTACTACTCCAAAGTAATACCTTAAATGATTTTGTTTTTTGTTTGTTTTTTTTTTTTTAAATTTGAACATGTTTTTGAGACCATTTATGGTGTTGTGCTAAAGGATTGTTAAGATGTGGAAAGAGTTGTAGATTGAGATGGATTAATTATCTAAGAACAGACTTGAAGAGAGGGAACATCACAGCTGAGGAAGAACAAATTATTGTAAAGATGCATAATGATTTTGGCAACAGGTAGTACTTTGTTTTGAATTCAACTATATTTCCATGTTTCTTGTGTTTAATTTGTTTGGCAAATGAGAAATTGCCCAAGAAAACTGCTCATCTTAGTTTCAATTCATGAATTTTTTTTTTTCTTCCAAATCTTGTGATAATTTTTATCTAATAATCGAAGATCGAGATTGCACACTTACAAACAATCTTTTGACTTAATAGTTGATCTCATAACATATACGAGATACTCAATGCCAGTTACAACACCTAAATTTGCAAGACAATAATTTTTTATTTCAACCTTGATAACTAATTTGCTATAATAATCACCTCTCTCATACTTTTTTTTATACCTAAAATACATTTTTGGTCCACAAGTTTCAAAATCAACAATTTAATACTTTAGTAGTCAAAGAAAAAGAAAAGGCTTTATTTATTTATTTAAAGAATAAAGCTATTTTTTTTCTCTCTCTTTCTTTCACGACTGTCAATCTTGTCTACTATGCCCAACTAGAAAGTTGAAAATTTGGTTGACCTTGATGTTAACATTTTTATCTTATCAAATAACATGATTGTTGTATGAGGTTTAGGATTTTAAATGAAAATACTATTTTCACCTTGAATTTTGATTGATTTTTCAGGTGGTCTTTAATAGCGGAACATTTACCTGGCCGAACAGACAACGAAATAAAAAATTATTGGAACTCTCATCTTGGTCGAAGAGTGTACACGATAACACGACCATCTACCAAGTCTTCTTTACCTGTCATTGGCATCCTTGACATTACTCCGTTGCCCAAGCGAAGGCGAGACGGCACAAATCGAAGGAGCCAAAAGCAAGCTACCACAATCAAATTGGAAAAAACAATCACTCCTCAAATGGAGAAAGAGGCAATAGAAGAAGAGTTGAGCTCAAAATTAGTACAAAGCAAAGAAGATCAAAATACAAAGGGAAGTAATGAAGAGGACTTGGGACCATATGCTTGGCTAGATTGTGAAATAATGAGACTCAATAATGAAATTATTGGATGGGAAAGGGTGAAAAAATCAAGTGGAAATAGAACCAATCAAAAAGTGACATGTCAAGATGATCATCAAAATGGGTATTGTTCTTCTTCCTCAATGAATTCAGCTTTGGAAAAGGATCAATGGCTGAACTTTGATTCATTTGATGGATCTTTGGACCAATGGGAGCTTGAGGAAATTTCATCTTGGTTATGGGAAAATGGGATTAATCAATGAGTTTAGTTTTTATATATATAATTGCCTAAATAAGTAAGTACATCCTACTTAAAATCTATGTGGCATCGTGTTTAAAATAAGTAGTTTATGTGGCATTATGTGTGTTACACAATTATTATTATTATTATTATCTATTCGAACAAAAAAAAGTGTGACATCACAAGGTGTCACATAAACTGTGCAAGTTTCTTTTTTATTTAATTTCAAAATAAAATTTATATTTAGGTATTGGTTATGGGAAACTGGGATGAATCAATTAGTTCATTTTATTTAATGTATTGTTATCTAAGACATTCAACTTTTGTTTATCCAATTTTTTATTCAAGTATAAAGAAAAGTTTTTTTTTTTTTTTGATAATTCATTAACATTTGAAGTTGAAATTTGAACACGTAACTTTTTAGTTAATAACTTGTGCAAAATACCATTAAAAAGTCTATTATAGCTTATAAAAAGAAACTTTTAACAATACATGTCTCAGTTCTTTTTTACTTTTACTTTATTTTAAATTTAGTTAAGTGATTATTAGCTTGAGAGTTTACAAAAATTATGAATATGTAATTGCAACAAATAATTTAGTTTAAAGGTGGTTATAAATATATATATATATATACAGTATATCATTTCTAATATAGTATACAACAAAAATGTGGTTGAAAAAAAGCATCATGTGCAGTGGTCATGGATGCATTGATAAATGTCATTTATTATGTCCAAAAGGATAATATATCATATAAATATTGGAAATATGTATATACAAAGATATTACATATAGCAATTCAACTATATACAAAGAATTAAAAAGAAACAATTATATCTATATGATACAAACTCACATTACTTAGTGACAAACAATATTTACCAAGTTTATACACATTAAAAGAAAAATTAATTAGAAGCTGAGGAATTATCAGCTAAAGAAACTTTGCTCAGCCTGCTAGGAAGCAGCCGGGCGCCATGGATGAGGATTCTTCTTCTTCCTTTTCTCCGCGGTTGAGATCCATAAATTGCTCTCTGTGCCAAAGCCTTTTCCATATCGGAGTTGGTTGCGTCGCCTTTCGAGTTGTTGACGTTCTTTTCTGACGATTTTGTCGATTGAGTTCCACCTGTGGCGGAGGCAGTGGTAGCGATGGTGAGATCGAAAGCTCTCGAATTGGGTTTCTCAGAACTCATTTAGTACTATTTTGTGGTGTTTTTGGAGTTTAAGGTGAAGAAGATTGAAGAATTGGTGGTTTTTGAAAATCGTTTTGTTTATTGAATATATTTTGTTTATTCTCTTCTTACAAGTTAAGGAGCATAAGATTCCATTAGGCAAATCAAACCCCAAATCTAATTCTTTTTGTTTTTCGGTTTGGAATATATTTTGATTGGGTTGGTGAAGATAAAAGAAAAAAAAAGTTGGAATTTTTTTAGTGGGTCAATTTTTTAAATTCTATCAAAATTTGTGAATTAGATCATGCATTTCCATACGTACAATTTTAATCCTACGTTTTGAATAATTGGTGCAAATTTTTTTTCAACAAAAAATATAATAAAAATTCAAATTTATAATAGAATACACTTATGTCTTATAATTTATTGTTGGCATAATTGGTGTAGTTTGAATGTTATTCAAATTGGACTTTCAACTATGAAATTATATATATCACATTTGTGGCTAGCTTGGGTGTTCTTGTTAAATAAAGACCATCATGTAATAGTCATGGTTTTAAGGCTTATATTTTAAATGTTATTTTCTATTTGCTTGATTTTGTTAATCCATTTTGAGTGTTTTTGTGATTGGATTTGTTTGTTTGTTTGTTTGTTTTTTGTTCTTTTTTTGTTCTTTTTTTGTGTGTGTGTTTATCTTAAGTTAATCGCAACACCTTGTTGAAGTTCATAGGGTAAGAATAGAGCTTTCCTCTTGAATAAAAAAAAAATGTTAATTTACAAATTTAATATATATAGACCCATGAACTTTGGTATAGTATTAGTGTCTAACATTTTATTTTTGTATCTGTTTATAAGGTCTCTATACATTAATTTCTTCAGACTTTAATCCTTGACTAATATGTTGATTTTCAATTATTTATAGATTATGCTTTTCAACAAAAAAAAAAAGTTTATAGATTATATATCAAGTTGCTTTTGGACAAGTTTAGGTATCTAGTGGTGGAAATCTTTAATTGACAGAATTTCACACTAAAAGCATTATAAAAGATATCTAGCCTCTTATTTATACTATTATATATATATATATATATATATATATATATATATATATATATGATATTTACCCCCCGACATACATATACCTCCTCCATTTTTTTTATTCAACTGCTATAACAACTTTTAGATTCAACCCAAAACATGAAGTTTTCAAAAAAAAAAAAAACTTTGTACTTGTGGGAGAATTCCCTTCTTCATTTTAATGGAAGAATATTGGCGGCTACTTTTAATCCTTTTTGGTTGGTGGTTTGCAATATATTAAATTAGAATAAATTCACAAAACATCAGCTAGCAATTTGTAAAGTAATAAAGAAAGGTTACCAATTTTTGCTACACAAATTATTATTATTAGTTTTTTAAAGTGCTACACTACACCATAATTAAGTTCGATAAGCTTTCTAAAAAATGGCGATCAGCAGGTAAAAAATTAATATAAAAAAGAGGAAAAAAAAAATTTTCACTCGTGAATATACTTTCTACTTGGTTATATATTTCAAAATAAAATATTTTTGCACTTAAAATTTTAATAATGCTCAATTTTAATCATTTAAATTTAGTTTTATACCTATTTTTAAAAAAAAATTAATTTTATACCAAAAATAAAAATAACCACTACATCAATACATTAAAATTTAACAATAACGTAACCACTATTTTAATTAATATTTTATTCTATAAATAACAACTTTTTTTATCTCAATAACTAAAATAAAATATTACTACACTGTCAAAGGATAAAAATATTGATTTTGAAACATAAATATCAAATCAAAACAACAACCAAAATTAAGGGACTAAGATCACCACCATAAAGCTTCTACTTTTGTGAGAAAGAAAAAAAAAACATAACTTTTTTCCCTTATCTTATCGATCATTCTCGAGTTCTATTTTATTATTATTATTGTCGTCGTTGTTGTTCGTGTGGTTGGCTTTAATTTCTTATTCCTTGAAGAGGAATTTAAGATTAGGAATCGTTTATTTATGAACTGATCTTTTGAAAGAAGCTTATTTGGAATCTTGTAGCTTTTAAGCAACCTTTGGTTGAAGCAATTCTCTACAATTCAATTCTCTGCGTGTTCTTATGTTCTTTCTTCTTTTTCTTTTTATTTTTTTAAAAAGAATTTTAATAACAAATAAAAGCTCATTCATTTGATTGGGATCTTGAATGGGAAGAAGGACAAAAAATATGGCTGTGACACATGAGGATCTTCATCCAAGTCCAAAGAGCTCTCAATTGGGTAGCAAAATGGGCACTTTTCTTATCATTTTGACCATTCTTTCTGGCCTTTGCTGCTTCATTCTCTGCCTCATCGCCGAGTCCACTCGTTCTCTGGTAAGAAACTCGACCCCTTTCGATGGTGTTTCCTGTTTTAGTATGATATTGTCTACTTTGAACACAACTTTATTTGTTTTGGTCTTGTTTTTTATTTTTCTTACTTTTTTGTGTTGATTTTGAGACATTGTTTGTGTTTTGTGTTGTGATTTTGCTTTTGGTTTCATTAGATGGTTGGGTGCATTTTTGACCGTTTGAGTTTGAGCAAGAAATTTAAAATTTTAAAATTTTAAGCTATTATGAAATTGTTAAAACAATTAAAACTCTATCTATTAGTTAGGACAAGTATAAATTCAAAGTGTAGTTTTATTTCATAACATAATTGGTTGCGGATATTTTGGAACTTGTGTTTAATGAACATTAGTAATTCTATGGTAGTGACATCATTCAATAAACTTGTGCAAAGCCTTATAAATACTCTTTTCTCTTTTGATCACATCTCATAACTATAAAACATAAAATGCAAATGGATATTCAATTAAAAAAATTTAGATTCCATAAAAAATGAAGAATCTAAAACACATCTATTTGTAAGGTATACTTGAAAATCTCAAACCCAAAAGATGAAAAAAATCTCATTATACATGTGTTTCTCGTCTCGTAGTCAATTAATTTTTAGGTAAACCTCATATTTATCTAATCAAACCATTATAATAGTACATGGGAGGATTTCAATAGTAGACAAAAAGTTATAATTGTATGCGGTTTTACCTCATCTACTACATTGTTTGCATTCCTAACACAATTATTCACCTTTTTTTTTTCTCTCATTTCGTTTTCATAGGTGATATGGACGGATACATACGACACCGATAAGAGCGGAGAAAAGAGATGTTCGTACAGCGGTAGCGGGAAGATGCCGCTGGTATGCACGGCGAGCGCGTTTCTCGGGATGGCGGTGATGATGGTGGTGCAACATTTGTATGTGTTGATTGCAGTGAGTAAGTCGCCGCCACCCGCTCTCATTGCTTGGGATCCTTCTTTGGCCACTTCCAAATCTCTAACCTTTCAAGCTGCTTTCTTTTTCGTCTCAACATGGTAATTTAATTATATATCAATAATAACTCATTTTTCTCTTGTTATTAGTCCCTTAAATTTATGTAGTTGGTTTCCAATTTTGGCCCCTATAATGTTTTATGAGTTGTTTTTATTATCTAAAACATCATTTCCTTACTAATGTTTCATATTTTTTAAACGTTTACAAAGTTATAACAAGTTATTAGGGAGCGTTTTAGTATCTTTAGTTAGAAAGTTTTAATTAACTTGGTTACTATGCATGTTTATTAGTTAGTGTGTTAAATGTGGTCAACGATATAAGTAATTTATATAGCATGGTATTCTATATAATACATTATCGAGCAAAAATTTAGAAAATAAATTACAAAAACAAAAAGTAAAGTGAAAAAAAAAAGTTCACTTCTTTAAAGGGTGGGATTATACCAGTACTAATGCATCGAATCTAACAAAGTTCTATAGGTATTTGAGTGAGTAGTATTATGTCTCATAATCATTTGAGAAGTTCTCTTGTTGCCACCTTTAAAAAATGTTAAAATTTTCTAAAAATTATGCCAACAAAAGCAATAACTAAATGACAAGTGTACACTTATGAATTAAAAGGTCATGAGTTGAATCTTCATTCATTTTTCAACTTAAAAAAATATAGTATTATAATTAATGGGTAAATTTCTCATCCATTACATCAATTTCTTTTTCTTTTTCTTTTTTTTGAAATGGATTAAGTTACGTCAAATTCTTTCGATTCAACATTATTATAGACGGCTAGTTAAGTGTACATGTCTATTATCATACCACAATGAAACTAATTTAAACTATATTTATTTTATTTTACAAACCAAAAGGTTCTAAATCTAAATAAAGTAAGCTTAGTTTAAGGATAATTGACATGTATTCTTAATCAAAAATAAAGTTGTAAATTAGAATCCACAACTACTGAATATTGTTGTTGCGCTACAAATCTATATCCACATTTTATATGAAATATCTGATAACATAACCCATATAAATTAAAACTTTTCAAACAATAACGACTATAAATTGAAAGAGTAATATTTCATGAATTTCATCCAATTTCCAACGGGACAATTTGTTTGTTTTTGGTTTCACAGGATAAGTTTTGCAGTGGGAGAAATATTATTGTTAATTGGATTGAGCGTAGAATCAGGTCATCTCAACAACTGGTCCAGTCCAAAAGAAAGCTGTTTGGTGATCAAAGAAGGTTTGTTTTCGGCCGCTGGAGTTTTTCAACTCGCGACCGTGTTTCTCGCCGCCGGCCTGTACATGACGGCGGTGCGAGCACAGAAATTGTCTGAACAGCAAGAAAACATTAGGAGAGAAGTGCTGGAAAGTTACCATATCCACAGTTCGCCGCCCCGGTCGCCACCGCTGCAGCCTATGCCGCCCATTGCAAGAGAGGACCCTGTAATCAGACATAGCCATCATCAAGACTCTCCCTTTTTGTTGCTGCTTCCATCTACTGCCTCTTTCTCCAAACTCTCTAGTTAAACGAAAAGGCGTAACGGTTATAAATTTTATAATTTAAGGGTGATTTGTCTACTTTTTTTTTAGATTTTTTTGTGAAAAGATACCATCATTCTTTATTCTTCTTTGTGAATTTGTAAGTAATAGAATAAATACTATTTTGATTTTGGTAGTTTTACTTTTTGTCCATTTTGGTCGCTCTATTTTCGAAACAAAATTTTAGTTTATTTAAAAAGTGATGGGTTGGGTCAACAACATCAATACATATCTAATGACTAAGAAGTTGCGTAAAATCCTTCCACCTTCATTGTTGTAGAATTAGAAAAAAGTGATGGCTTGTATTTGCATAATTCAAACAAAACTTCTATAGATGGATAAGCAGCAATTTAGTTGATTTCAAAAATGAAAAAGAAAAAAAAAGTAAGAAACAACTATGTATGTATATTGTTTTTTTTTTTATAGGAAATTTATTTTAGTAGGAGATTTTTGGAAGTCTATTTTAATTATAACATTTTTTTTAAAAAAAATTCATTCATAGTAAACTTGTGCGTGTTTTTACTGAATGGGTCGTTGACGCAGTTGATTATCTTGTTTGGTGTTAATTCATTCCAACTCCACTATCACGAGTGCGAATCCGGCAATCAATATTTGACTCTTATATTATTTGAGAGCAGTTGTATGGGTCCCCCTTCCCCCAATTTGTGTGTGCCTTTTTCCACATCTGTCTCTCCACTTTCGTCCTCCACTTCCACCTCCCTGACTTCTGACCACTTTCGTTCTCTGCCCTTCAATTGCTTGAACTAAACTCCTCTTCACCGGTATAACATCGATGACCGTCGACAACAATGGTTTGGATACACAAGACATTCATCGATTTATCCCCTAAAATCTTGTAAATCAAACACCGTAAATAGCCAGATATAAGTCTATGTTTCTTGGATCATAAACATAAACTCAATAAACTTTTAGGTATAAAAATTGTTATGAAAACGACAATCAACAATCGTAAAACGAAGAATAAAGAAAATGCGAAAGACAAAGAAAAACAACACAGAAATTACGTGGTTCACTAACGTAGTGTTAGTTAGTCCACGGGTAGAGAGGGGGCGGAATTTTATTCAGGAAAACGAACAATAAAGAATTACAGAGTGAATGTCATAATACGGCTAGGGTTTAATTTTAGTTTATATATGTACTCTCATTAAACCTTATTACAGAATGCGTAAGCATTAAACAAAGTGCAGATGCGTAAACACATGTGGTGGAACGCATTGCAGCAATGCGAGATGCGTTTGCGCACGAGATGCGCTAAGCGAATGCATATGCATTCGACCCCCGACTACTAATCACAGGGCATTAGTGCATTCAAAGCATATCTCAACAAAAATATACTGCAATATAGCAAATAGTTCGGCGATAAAAAATTTTGCAAACGAACAATCGATTTCTTTGCAATTGAATATCATCGTCAATAGAGAACAAAGACATAGTAATAGATAGAAAAAAAAACAAGATCCATTAAAGAAGAACAAAGAAAGAAACTTAGAAATAAGATCTTAAATGTACCAAGATCGTCGCCAATGATTTGGTGAAGGGATCGTTGGCTACAAAACAAAAGATCAGAAGAACCCATGAAAGAAGTGAAAGGGGAGGATGATCTCAATTCAAGCAGAGTTTTCAAAATACCCTTAAAGAAAATTAAACATAAACAAAATCAGAGAGCTCTAAAGCAGCAAACAGGGCAAGAAAGGATAAGCAATGTAAATTCCAATAAGGATAGACATGATGGAAAGAGCCAAATACCAATTCTCAAGATCAAACTCATAACAGTGAAGATGAAATGAATTACCACTAATCAAAATAATCAACACGCCACAAATTTATTCTATAGTTACAAAAGACTCTTTTTATCATTATGCCATTACAAAATATGTATGACCAACAAAAATATAATTGTTGTGATATCATGGGACATGTATAACATAAAAATCAAGAGATTACAAAGTTTGAATTTTATCATTTTTAAATGTTGAAATATATGTCATTTATTTTGAAACCTTCTAGATTACAATTCTTCTTGATTTCCTGGTTTTTGGTTCTCTCAAAATGATGAGTATTATTTCCTCTTACTTAGAGGAGAAAATTGTATTAGATATGGTAAAGTTCTATTTTAAACTTAATTGTCCATGCGATAACTATTTTTTTTTCTAAAATTTCTCTGATAGGTTTTGAAAACTCACAAGCGAAAGTGATTACAAATAAAAATTCAAGGACTATTTTTATTGGATTTTTTTTTTTTTTTTTTTAATTTACCTTTTAAGTCTATAAGTTTGAGATATAGTTTCACTTTGATCCCTATGATTCAAAATTGAACACTTTAATTTACGTGTGACGTTTTAATAATGTTCATTTTTACTTTTTGTGTGTTTTTTAGTTTATTTTTATACTTATTTAAAAAAAATGAAATTCACTCAAAAATTTAAATAATCACTTCATTAATATATTAAAATTTAAAATTAATCTAATTATCATTTTAGTCATATATAATTAACGATTTTGTTATCTTATAGACTAAAAGAGAGCATATTGAAACATCAAAAATAAAAATGTTAAATTTTGAAACATAAAATTTAAATTTAAATTTAAATTCAAATTCAAATCTATGGACTAAAAATATGTTTTTCATTTTTATATTAAATAGTTTAAAACGTAAACAGTGAAAGTGGGAATAAAATTAAATTTCAGCCCACACATTCTAATAAAGATGAATGGTAGAAACTTTGGTAGGATTTGGTAAGGCATGCTAACAAACTCAAAGAATGGGTTTGTGGGCAAGCCTTAATTTGAAGCAAATAAAGTTCCTTAAATACTATTTATAGTGCATGTTTACTAAAGATAAATTTTCCTTAAATACTATTTATAGTGCATACTTAATAAAGATAAAAAATTTGCCACAAATTATAAAAAATGAATGGTAAAATTTAGAAATGCTTGCCATATAAATTCATTCTCCTCCAAATTGGTTTTCATCACCATTTCATTTACTTTCCAATAATCTCTCAAGGGCTTTTAAGCTCTTGGAGATCCTTCCTTTTTACTGATATATCTAATCTATATATCACTTCAAAAACTCCTAAATCAGCACATAATAGAGGTGAATAATTAAAAAGTAAGCAAATTAGCTCAATTCATATTAAAAAAGTTTAAACTTTCTTTTTGTTTTCAACTATTTTTTGTTAAGATGCTAAGTTAATATCAACTTTTTCTCTTTTTATAAAGTTTTTTTTGTATGCTCTTGGCATACTGTAATATACTCATCTTTAATTGTTTGCAGGACTAGGATATATCAATGGGAAGGCAATTTTTTTTGGGGTGGTTCTTTCTTGCTTGCATCCCGACTATTCTCGCGAAAAACGTTAGCACGGGTAAAATTTTGGTTGATGGAACCACGACAATAGCCGAAACCGATGAGAATTACATTTGCATGACTATAGACCTTTGGCCTTTTAATATATGCCCTCAAAAACCTTGTGTCTGGGATGCCAGTGCATCAATGTTCAGTTTGGTAAGAATTTTATTTAATTAGAATATCAAATCAAAAGAAAGGAGGAAAAATATATATCTTACAAATTGATTATTTTGTCCTTTTTTTTTCCAGAACTTAGCTCTGCCTACACTTATTAAGGCTGTGCAAGGTTTGGCTATCAACATATACATATAATGTTTCATCTGTAATTTGATATATATAGTAAAAATTTAATCAAATTTAATTTTTGTTGTGTATCATGATTAGGTTTCAAGGGTTTGAGGATTAGAGTAGGAGGGACTTTGCAAGATATATTGATTTATGATGTTGGGAGCTTCAAAGGCAATTGTCACCCATTTACAAGTAACAAAACTTCATTGTTTGAATATAATAAGGGATGTTTGTACATGGAAAGGTGGGATGAATTGAACAACTTTTTTAGTAAGACCGGGTAAGTTCGTTTGATAACTATTTGATTTTTTTTAAAGATATATAGCTTGTTTTTCTCTTCCATTTTCTCCAATTCCTTATACGTGCCTATTTCTTTAAAAAAAAATATTTGAGTTTTTAGTCCAATTCTATAAATAAAAAAACTACACTTTTTTTACAATTGAAATATCATTTTGACTGTATTTTAGATTTTATTTTATTTTTCAATCTTGAATTTTAAATTTTAGTTCTTATATTTACAAATAATAATAATAATATAAAAAAAATAAAAAATTTGATGCTTATAATAAGTTTCTTGTTAAATTTCCTTTGAAAAGTACTCTTTTTAAGTTTCCTTCGATAAATCATTTTATAAATATATGTCTACATTTGGTCCTTTCTTACACAAAAATGATTTTTTTTTTATTAAACTAATTTTAATTAAAACTAATTTAAAACTTATCAACATTCATATAAGTTATTTTTTTTAAGTATTGAGATTAAAATAGACATTTAAAAGTATAGGGACCAAAAAATTGAAGAATCGATGTAATATTTATAGACTTCATTTTCAAAAAATAAAAAATAAAATGGTTATCAAATCATGAATTAAGGTCTCTTCCCCATTTATGAACTCCAATTGTGAACTAAAAAATAAAAATAATAATCATTTGTCAATTATTTCCTCCATTATGTTTTATTTTACCGGTGTTTAAAAGAGAAATAAACCAATACATAGGGCGATTGTGACTTTTGGCTTGAATGCACTATTGGGAAAGCATAAAACAATCGGAAAGCGATGGGAAGGAGATTGGAATTACGCAAATGCAGAGGCATTTATTCAATACACAGTTGACAACAATTATCAAATCAATTCATGGGAGTTAGGTAAGTTAAAAGGCAATTTCTGTTCTCCACGGTAACACTTATCTAAGAATTAAATTCCTATGAATTTTTGGCAGGTAATGAAATGGCGGGTTCTAATAGTATAGGTGCAAGTATTAGCGCGGAACAATATGCAAAAGACTCGATCAAGCTTCGAGAAATCATCGATCGTTTATACAAAAACTCTCAACGAAAACCTTTGCTTGTAGCACCTGGTTCATTTTTTGATCGCGCATGGTACAGTGATTTCGCTAACAGAACCGGGTTCGGTATTGTTGACGTTTTCACTCATCATATATATAACATGGGTTCAGGTATATAATTGAACAATTATATTCTACCAATCATATTTTGATTTAAGAAAAAAAAATTATACTTTTTTTCAATTTTTTATTTGCAGGGAGAGACCCAAGAATAATTAATCATTACTTGAATTCTACGTATCTTAGCCGAGGAGCGACTACTGTATTTAGACAACTTGAATACATAGTTAAAAATCAAGCCCCTTGGTCCGGTGCTTGGGTTGGAGAATCTGGTGGAGCCTTTGGCGGTGGCGCTGCTTTTATATCCAATACATTTGTTGACGGTTTCTGGTAATCATAAATATTAAATTCCAATAATAATATAGCGTTACGATAAGTGGTGAGTTATTGGGCAAGTTATTACAATAGGGGTTATAAATGATATTTGAGGAGCTGATTATTGTAACAAAAAAGAATATATATAAAGTTTAGATAAACAGGCACTTAGGTTTAGGTAATCACCGATAATAATAAACGGTGGACAAATATGAGTTGAGTTATTGCAACCAACTTGACCGTTTACATAAACGAGGGCTCAAACACGCTCTTAGTACTTATGGTCTTGTTTAGTTCTTATGGTTTGAAAAAATATAAAATTTAATCCTTATAATTATTAAAACTATAATTTGGTCTATGTGGTTTGATAAGATCTAAAAAATAGTTTTTGTTGTTTTTAATCATTAGCAAATTAAGTACTTGAAAGTTAATTATTCATGTATCAATGATGAAATTTTGAGTTAGGTGACCGATAAAACAAAAAAAAATCATATCATTTATGTACAATGAAAACTATATTGTAGGTTTTATAAAACTGTATGGACTGAATTCTAACTTTTTTCAAATCATAGAGACTAAATTCAAATTTTTAATATTATTTGGACTAAACTGCAACTTTTTTCTAACAATAAAGACTTAACATGCATTTTTACCCAGAAATTTATTATTGCTATTGTTATGAAAATGAAATAATTTGAGTGTAAATGATATAATAGGTACATAGATCAACTTGGAATGGCAGCTTTATACAGCACTAAAGTATATTGCAGACAAACTTTGGTTGGGGGACATTATGGTATTCTTACACCCCAAAGTTTAGCCCCTACACCAGATTACTATGGGTGAGACCATTAAATTATAAATATATATATATATATATATTCTTACTCAATTTATATCAAAATAAATTAATGTCATTGAATATATATATTGGTATTTTGTTTGTGTTTATTAGTGCACTTCTCTTTCATCGACTTATGGGTCGGGGTGTTCTCAAGGTTACCAATAATGTCTCTACTGAATTGCGAACTTATGCTCACTGCTCAAGAGGAAGGGTGAGTTTCTCTTTTTAAATCATATAAATTTAAAAAGATATCATTAAATAAAGGATAAAAATATCATTTTTTACCCTAAAATTTTTTTAGTTTTGTTTCATTTTGATTCTTGATTTTTAAAAGTCCAGTCTTGTTTTTTGAACTTTGAAATTTCTCTTATAGTAAATTTGACGTTAATATTAAACAAAATTGATTTAATAATGTTAATAATTTTAATATAAACATATTTCTAAAATTTATAAAGAAATATGATAACCTTTTTAAAGAAAAGTAAACAACTTTATCTTTCTAATGACCAATTTTCAGTTCTTTTGAAAATTACAAAATTTAGGAACCAAAATTAGATTTTTGAAAGTTCATGGATTAAAACGGAATAGATCTCAAAGTTCAAGCATTTAAATTAGACTTACTAGTGTTTTGATACTATCTCTATCATATTTGATCGTAGGCGGGTGTAACCATGCTTTTCATCAACTTGAGCAACCAAACGGACTTCACGATCGAAATCGAAAACGACAACAAAGCGACTTTGCTGAAAAAGAGTACTTCCAAAAGATTATTGAATTCAAATTCAAATCATAGTAGTTCAACTAGAAGAATGTCACAAGGTGCACCTCAACGGGAGGAATATCATTTGACGCCAAGTAATGGATTGATTAGAAGTCCTAATGTGGTTTTAAATGGGAATTTATTGAAGACCACAGAAAATGGAGATTTGCCAAATCTTACGCCTATTTATCGCGACAGTAATTCTCCTATAAATATTGCTACTTGGTCTATTGTCTTTGTTGTTATTCCTGACTTTGTAGCCCCAACTTGTAAATGATTTGGTGGTGGTTTTATATGTTGTAACCAACTATGAAATAAATATGAAATATACAACATATTCTTAACTTCTTTCTCTCTATACTTCCCATTACAATTAATTGCCAATTGCAAGATTAATTTCAATTTTCTTTTCTTATTCAAACATTAGAAAAAGTCGCATGCAAATCCTTATTTTGATTGAGAAT
Source organism: Sechiopsis laciniata (assembly GCA_037833695.1). NCBI lineage: Eukaryota > Viridiplantae > Streptophyta > Magnoliopsida > Cucurbitales > Cucurbitaceae > Sechiopsis > Sechiopsis laciniata. Next base: position 6,268,116 of record JBBMKA010000021.1, on the reverse strand, counting down.
TTACGCCAACAAAAGCGGTTGCTCACTGACTTTAGTATATACCGATTGGAAATTTACTAATTTTTCTTTGAAAATTTACATCTAAATGAGTTTTTGTAATAATTCAAAATAACTCCTCATTTTTAATATTTACAATAACTCCTCATTTATAATCACTCATTTCTAATAATTCAAAATAAATAATAAATAATTCCTCATCAAAATTTCATCTAAACACCTCTTCAGAGTTTTGAGTTTAAAAACATATGACCATAACTCCTTAAATGGCATGAATAGTATTTGCATGCAAAATTCAAAATTTATAAGATATTATTAATTAGATTGTTCATCGAGGTTGATTTTGAAAGAAAATCTATGTCGAAAATTGACTAGCCGGTTTCTTTGAAAACTAACGTTTTCTTTTAGTGATATAAGAATGATTAAAATAAATGAGAGTCAAATACTAATTTTCATGATCGAACATTTTCTTTTAGTGATATAACTATGCTCATCAAGCCACCAACCATTTCGTCGGTAGGTTTTTTTAATACCAAAAGATTAAGGATTTATATTTATACATAAATAATACGTTTTGAATATATATTATTAATAAAATACCCTTATTTAGCCAATTGATTTTTTATGATTCAGACCCTTGATCGACTTATTAACCGGTCAGTTTAGTTGATTTTCAATCTTACAGTGTAGAACCTCTAATCGATGTTGTATACAAATTTCATGAAACCTCTCTTTTAGTAGTGAAATGAGAATTTGACGCATTGATTAGTTTGTAAAACATATATTAAATTTATTAAAAAAAAAAAAAAAAAAAATTGTACTCCTTAATTGCCAACTAACATGATTCATTATGATATATTAGAAAATCTCTGTTCTAAGCATGACTTCAAATAACGTATTATACTAAAATTATATTAATTATAACCATAAATGATAAACAAATAATTTAAAATAAAACTTTATTTTAGATTAAAACAGAAATGAAACTATAATTAAGCTAGTGTTATGTAAGTTTGAAAATATTATTAGCATACTCTAATTTTTCTTAAATGTACACACATATACAACTCTTAACAAGTGATGAGTATTGAAGTGGATTGCAACATATAAATCTAACCTATGTTGTATTGGGCCTAGGCACTTATGCCAAAAGTTTCAGATGAAATATGGCACACTTTTTTTTTTTTTGTCTGAATTTGACATCTTAAGTGTTATAATTTAATCAATTGAATTGTGTTAATATTGGTGAATGAATGACAGATTAAAACAAGCTTCTTATCTCTTTACCCATACATAAATTTTAATCATTTATCTTATAAAATATTCATTGCTATTGGATACACTTTAACACTTTATCAAAAATCCAATAAGTTGACATTCAAAAGTGATATTCAATCCTCTATCAACCTTGTGTGATCTAACTGGAAGATTAATGGATCATAATTGATTGATTCTGATTAATTAGAGATCAAAAGAAGATAACATTATCTATTATTCTTGAAGTTGTGGTGTTAAGTAAGCAACTTGGTTATAGCATCACCACTTATTACTTATTACAAATAATAATAATAATAATTATTATTATTATTATTATTATTATTTGAAGTGAGGTGTTTTTTCAATCACATCTTTTTCAGAGACCGTGTTTGGATTTAGACGAGAGTGATATTGAGACCCCCAAAAAACACAATTTTTTTTTTTTTAAATAATAATAATTAAAAAATATATATAATATTATTATTATTATTTTAAAGGTGGAATTTAAAATTGCCGCCAAATTCAAATGCTAAACGGTTGGCGCACGTTGACTAATCAGAAATTAGACGGTGCAGATGGAAAGTAACATTGTCCAAGTCAAGATTGTGTTTGGTCTTTCTTTAACTTTGATTAATTTATTAATGTCCAAAATGTATATATATTGCATTCAAATCCTACATAAATTTTGATGTTTCGTTAGTCTGCACAATTTAGAGAAGGAATTAAGACAAGTTTCTAATTACATTTTTTTTAATTCAACAATTAATAAAGAAGGATTTGAATCCACGATCATTTAAGCATCGTTTCATAATCATTTCATTTTTTGTTTTTAAAATTTAAGTCTATAACAACTACTTCGCCACATGTGTTTTTCTTATTTAGATATATATATATATATATCTTATTGATATTTTTATAAATCAAACCAAAATTTGAAAAAAATAAAATAAAATCACAAGAGTCTATTTTAACTTTCGAAATTTGATTAGTATTTACATATATTTTTTAAGTATAGATGAAACATATAATAAAAATTTGAGTAAAAGTAAATTTAAATTTCAAAACAAAAAACAAAACAATCAAACGGTTCATGACCTTAGTTATTAAATTTTAAATATTGACACTAGAATTTGACTCCCTTTCACCCTTTTGCCTGAGCTTTTAATTACTTACTTAAATTATACAAACATAATTGATAAGTTGTTTTAATTATGTTTGTGATCTTGAAAATCGATATTTATCATTTTATGTAGGATTTGTAGATCCATCCCTTAATTTGTACTAAAAATTTGAGAAGAGAGAAAATATGTTGTTTTTCTTTCGAAACTTCGGCTAAAATTTCAATTATTTTCAAGGAGTGAAAATCATAATAAATAATATGTGAAGAAACAAATATAATTTTAAAAAATAGAAAATAAAAAATAAAAGATTAGCAAACAATGCTTAAAAAATAAGTAAAAATTTTGACATCGTTTTTCTCTTGATGGTCCGACTCTTTCAAATTTCTCTTTAACATTCAATATTAATATGGACAAACAAAAATCCCCACGCATAATTTCACATGGATAAAATATCGTTTATTTAAGCATAACTCTTCATATTCTCATGTTTTTCACTACCAAAAAAATCTTATACTAATGGGATGTAATTTCCCATTTATATAATCCTCTTATTTTAACTATATGATACTTTAGTTGCACTTTCAACCTTCCATCAAACAAAATACATTCTAATCTTTCAAATTTTATCATCTTCTTTCCACCCTCAAAAACATTGGTTGCACTATAAATAAATATAATTTTTTTTAAAAAAAATGTAAAACAACACTAGAATCACACGATTTAACATTCTAACATACAATTGTTAAGAAGAGTTTGTTTGTCATATTTAATGAAAATTTACTAATTATTTCTCATTTTTACTTTTAAAAATAACTTCTCATTTTTATACTTTCATTTATAATTATTCAATCATTTATAATTACTCATTTTTAATCATTCATTATTTAACTACTCAAAGTAACTATTCATTTTAAATTTATATCCAAATAAAATTTTAACTCTAATTTTTCTATACAAAAATTACACCCAAACGAATTTTTAACAAAAACTCCTAATTTTCAACTATTCAAATTAAATAACTTTTCAATATAACTACTAAAAGTTAAATATTTCATAAACAAACAACCCGTAAGAATCTAAAAGAAATATTTCAAAACCTTAAAACGCACAATTTTCAATTACAAAACAACCAAATGGAGTGGCGCCCTTTTTGATCATTTGGGGGCACATTTTGGCGGGGAAAAATGACATTTTTTTTTTTCAGGGAAGGGCATTTTCGTCATTTACAAAAAACAGCAGAGAGAGAGAAGCTAGGGTTTTCTTCCGCCCCCGCGTTCTCTCTTTTGGTTGTTGTTGTTATCTCTATTTAAGATGGGATTTTCAGATCTCGCTTGCGCGGCCACTGCATTTCTGTCGGTTCCATTCTTAATTTCGTCTTTGATTCTTCTCTGTTATCACTCTCAGATTCTTTCCCTCTTCATTTTCGTTTCAATCTTTCGTTTTCCCTCCCTATTTTGAACTTCAACTTTCGATCTCTCTATCCTTATCTCCTTTTTTCCCGTTCATTTCCGCCATTGATCTCCCTTTCTGCGTTTGATCTTGTTTTCCCATCTCAGATCTCATTTATCTTCTCCGATCTCGCTTCCCCTGTTCTCCCCTGTTTCCGATCGAGCGTTTTGCGACTTACCCATCATTTGTTTCTTTAATTTCTGGTCGTTTCGCTCATACCCCACTTCGTGTTTTCTAATTTTGGAATCTGGGTTTCTCTTAGATCTCTCAAATCGCTCGTGTAATGATGGATCCGAGTGATAGAGTGAGTATTCTACTCTGTTTTTGTTTTGATTTTGTATTTTCTGCTCTGTTTTTTCACTGATCGGTGATTGTTGATGTTGCAGGGATCGGAATCGGAGGATATCTCCGGGAAGAACTCCGGCGGGGTGTCGTCAGAGGAGAGCCAAGTGAACGAGCAGAACAAGAAGACTTGTGCTGATTGCGGCACTTCAAAAACGCCGTTATGGCGCGGTGGACCGGCCGGTCCAAAGGTGAGTTCATTTGATTGATTAATAGATTGATCTGTAATCTAATAGAGTTATAAAACTGTTTAAATTAATCCAAATCTATGATTTGAACAGTCACTTTGCAATGCTTGTGGGATCAGAAGTAGGAAGAAGAGAAGGGCAATTTTAGGGTTAAGTAAAGGAGTTATTGAGGATAAGAAGAACAAAAGAAACATTAACAATAATATTAGCAATAGTAAATTGAGAGATAATTTGAAACAGAGGCTTTTGGCTTTAGGAAGAGAGGTTTTGATGCAAAGATCTACTGTTGAAAGGCAAAGGAAAAAGTTGGGGGAAGAAGAACAAGCTGCTGTGCTTTTGATGGCTCTTTCATATGGATCTGTTTATGCTTAAAAAAACAGCCATTGATAAAGAAAAATTCAAATCTGACCTAGAAGTTGTATCTTCATCCATTTTGTTCAATCTTTTCCCTAATATTGAGTGTAATTCTCTTAGTTCATTATTATTCCTCCTACCCTTTTAGTTGTATTCACTAACCATTGTTTTTTTAGATGTTGTTGGAGAGTAATATGAGTATTGTAGTAGGTGTGTTGAAGAGTGGATAATGAATTTTGTTGAACATTGTCTTGTTTCTTGATCTCAATAATGATGATTAAGAAGCCCCATCTTCAATCTACTCTTGTTTCTACTTATTAATCTGAAATTTGTATTGCAATTTCTTGATCTTTACAATGATGTGAAATGAAACAATATTAATGAGAAAATGGGCTTGATGGTTTAAATAGAGAAGTGAAAGTGATTTTGAACTTGTAGATCATGGATATTAATGTTGTGTATCATTCATTAGTTGTGTTTGGTGATTGAAGCATAAAATTTGTTGGGATCTATGTTTTATTTTGTTAAAGAAGTTCACTATTGTTTAGACAATGGAGTTATTATTTTTTAGTTGGTCAAATGTCACAAAAGTTTTCAGCCCAACATGGGAAAGTAAGGTTGTTTAGAGAATTGACAAATTAATTCACAATTGAGACAAAGAGCAAAACTTGAGAACTTGTTCATAAATATGGTGTTTATATACTTATCATTATATGAGTTGCATCTTTTCATTTATTTATTTTTAAAATTATATAAATATGTTAAATCAATCATTTCCTTTAGTATTTCTCATTTTATTAGTAAAAAAATCAATCATTTCCTTTAGTACTTCTATTTTTATTAGTAAAAAAGACGTGGTTCATATGTTTTTTTTATTTTATTTTTAAGAATCCATTATAGTTTTTCTATAAGGAAATTTACATATGGGACTGTCTCTTCTAATTTAGAATTTTGAAATTACTTCCAACTCTGAATATTGTTAAATAACACTTGCGTATAAATTATATTTTGGACATCAAACTTTTTTTTTCTCAATTGCTTGTTTTAGTTTCAATCACTTAAACGGTTTGATTTATTAATTCTTCCTAACATTTTTCTTTTTGGAATGTCATTCCAATCATCATATTGTAATTTATTTACTATAAAAATATTTGAGCCGGGATTTCAACTTCTAACTTTTAGTTACTATACTATACATTATACTATTAAAATTATGCTCTAATAGTAAAACACTACTATTTTAATGATGTTATCAACTTTTTCTTACCATAAATAATTAAAGGAAATTTAATGTGAATACATATTTAGTTCATCTTAGATGTGTTTGGGTAGTTAAAATGCCTATAGTACTAATGATATTATGTAAGATGTAATAAAATTATATACTCGAACTCGAATTGTAAAACTGAAGAATAATAATTATGAGGGGTTTGAGCAATTATGAGAGGTTTGATGAAGAAAAAATCATATTTAATTCAAGAGTAAACAACCTCGTTTGAATAGATGAGTTATAAGTATATGTGGTAAAAAATTATAGTTTGAATTGAATTTATAATTGATGTATGAGTGATATTATAACTTAAGGGGGTGATTGGATTTTGGAGTTTGGGAGAAGAGAGGAGAAAAAGAGGAAATTGAGATAATGAAGTATTTGTTTGGAAATTAATATTTTGGATGAGAGATGTTAGAATTTTTTTTTTGGGATTTGTGTTTTAAAAAGAGCTATTTGAATTTTTTTTTGAAAATTGGTGTTTAAGAGAGAATGCTATTTTTATTTTTATTGTAATAAAATTTGATTTGATGTTTTATATGATTAAATAAGTTTGATGGAATGCGACGAGAAGTTGGAGAGGAGTTGAGAGAAATTGTTATGTACAGCAAACATAAGATGTAGTTGGAAAATTTCCTTTCCGAACCCCTAAATTCAATCATTCCGTTAAGGCTTTATAATATATATTTTTTATTATAAAAGAATTTTTTGGATATGTTTCATCTAAATGTGGAATTGGGTCAACACTCGAAGAAATCATCATAAACTATCTACAAAACACGCCCTAGTTGATTACTAAGTGTTTACTTGAACACGTGTTAAATTGATATGTTAATTTAAATTTTAGTTAAATAAGTAATGGAAAAGGTAATGTTTAATGAATAAAAAATATATAATTCTTATAAGAGTAGTGGTTTTTTTTTTTTTTTTTTCATACAAAAATCGTACAAGAAAATAGTAAACTAATCATTAAAAAGTGCGTCACCTATAAGAATGAAAAACATGTGGGTGTAGCAAGTAGCTCAAAGTTTTCAAAGGTAGTTCCCTAATTAAAGATTTGACGTTTGAGGGTATATTTTTTTCAAAATTTTAAATTTGAGACTTATCTATAATATTATTATTTTTATATCTTTGGAACCTGGCCTAAAAACGGACATGGTTAATGTTGTTTCATAATTAAAAAAAGCTCAAAATCTGGAAAATAGGAAAGGTGTAAAATAAATTCACATTTTCACAGAGAAAATTATGAATAAATAAAATAATTTGTATCCATATCTTATGTGGCAGTGATACATGGGTGGAGAAAAAGAGAATGGATTTTTTGCATCCAATCATTTTGCTCCAAAAAACTTATCATTAGGATACTTGTCCTCATCATCATTTATATATTTATGTATTTAATATAAAAGAAAGAAAATGATAACTTCAACAAAATATAGAGAAATATTTAGTTCATGTTTAGATATTACTTAAATAATAATGTCCATATATGTAGTTTAAAATAAGTCACATAATATTTTACTTTAAACTAAAAAAAGTAGAACATTAAGGTCTTGTTTGATAACTATTTGATTTTTTATTTTTGATTTTTGAAATTTAAACTTATTTTTACTTATATTTTCTACAACATGCTCTATCTTTTTTACAATGTATCTAACTTTATTTAAGAAAGCATGTGAATCCTAACCAAATTTCAAAAACAAAAATAAACTCTTAGAACCTTTTTTTTTTCTTCCAATTTTTGACATGGTTTCTACAAATATAGGTTAGATATAGATATCCACGTAGAAGAAAACATATAGTATGGTAGTTATTATAGGCTTAAATTTCAAAAACCAAAAATTAAAAATAAAATTATATCAAACGAGGCCTAAATTAAAGAAAAATATAATGTAGTTCATATTGGACTACATAAATCTACATTGTTATTTAGGTCATGCCAGAACATGACCTAAATATTTTTCAAAAAGTAACAAATTATTTGGTTCACTCGTTGATAATAAATCGTTGATTTTAAATCATACTTTGATTGTTTAAAAGAATATGTTGTAATTTGGTGTCTTGTTTTGATTTAAATTTTCAAACATTTGTCTAAGTTTTCCAATTTTTAAGTTTTAAGTGTGATGTAGATCTTAAACGTTCAAAAGCCACTTTAATTATTTATGTAAATTACTCGATAATAAGTTTAAAAGAAGATTTGCGTGGAGTTCAGGCTGCGCTCAGTACATATACTATATTTTTAAGGGTTACAAAAAAGATCTCTTATAAACAAAAAAAATTTGTGATCTTTAAAAAGATGACATGTGCTCTGACTCCACTCAAATCTTTCTCATAATTTTACTGTCCAAGCTTCCTTTTTAAGATAAGAAATGTAATACATTCAAAACATGACCTCTAAACAGCAATAATAGTCATGTAGATAGATTCACGTAATCAAGTGTGAGTGAATAAAAACTAAATTAATTAACGCTTTTATACCAAGTTAATGTTTTTATTAAAAATCAAAGATATTGTCTACATAAAATGAATTTTTATGAACCACTCCATAAAGACTAAAAAAAAAAATGTTGGCTAAATTATCTACGTCTCAATTTGAGATTTTGTCAACATTATCCATGAACTTTTGAAAAGTTTTAAAAATACTCCTAACTTTATAAAATGTTTTAGAAATACATTTGCCATTAAATTTAAATAGAAACTATATTAAAGTTTGTTTAAAAAATGTCCATAAACTTTAAAAAGTTTTAAAAAATACCATTGGTTTTAAAAATTATTAAAAAAATATCCTCACCATTAAATTTTGAATGAAAAATGTTAAATTTCTGTTTGAATACTATGTCATTGACCTTTCAAAAATATTAAAGAAAAATCTCAAAAATCTTACGTCAAAATGTTTATTCTTCTTTTTCACTTTACATATATATATATTTGCCAATTTAAAAATTAATGACAATAAACTTATTTTATTTGAAAGATCCTACATTATTTGATCAACTAAGCTCAAGAAATTCAAAATCCATAAGCATAACTATCTCTTGATTAATTAAATACGAAAAAAAAAACTAAATTGTTGTTGAAATAAGTTTTTTTTTTTTTTTTTTTTTATATATTTTTAATTCAATTATTGTTAAGATGGGTTTGAAAACCTAAATTGGATAGGTTCCTGGTAGCAGTTTATTCACTTGTTTAAAGTTGAATGATAATTTATCATTGTTTTATTTGGCCATATCAATTTCTAACTTGAATTATTCAAATAATTTACCTTTCAAGTGTTTGAATTTAATGTCAAACTTTAGAGACGAACAATAAAATCTTGATGGCTTCTTAATTGCTTTCAAATTAAGATTTTTTTTTTATTAACATTGCATCGAAATTGTCTCCAAAACGGGCGGCCTACAGTTGAGGCAGGAAGCGTTTGTGGAATGCTTCTTCAAGCTTCTCAAGTTCGAGACCGTTGAGAAATGCTCAAAATAGAGAACTTTTGAAGTATTCTAAGTTTGGGCATTGAGACGTAGTATCAGACCCTAGATGTACTGAGGCTCATTATGCCAACACATGTAGCCTAGTAGGATTAGTACATTTGCTTGGCCCGTGGGGCTAGCTTCAATTGGTCGGTCAACCAAAAAATAAATATTCCACCAAGATTAAAACTAGACTTTAGAGTTCATCTGTAACCTTGTGATCTATTTAAACTTTTGAATTTTTTGTATCAATTGCTAATATAACATTAAACTTGAAAATTTAAAACAAATTACAACCAAGAGTACAATTAGTCGAAGAATACTAGTTAATTTAAGCTAATATTCAATGATTTCCATTAGAAGTGTTCAAATAACTCGACAATTTAGACTAATCCAACCAAATTTAATACTCAAACACACACGGCTCGATGGGTTGATAGATTCATTAACCCAAAATTTTGGATTGGTCCAAAAATCTCCTTAACTCAACCTCATATACACACCTACTTTAACTCAACCTCATATACACACCTACTTTATATTTATCGAAAAACAAAGGTAAAATTACTTTAAGAAAAAGTAAAATGTAAATACATGAAATAAATGATAAACAATAGTCATAAGAGAAAAATATCAAGAAATTAATTTCAACATCATCTTAATTATTCAATTAATTAAACAATTAATATTGATACATGAAAGTAATTTAGAAGTTAAAAGTAGAAAGATTAAAAAAAAAAAATCTTTTACAATTTAATAGGTAAGATATTTGAAACCAAAATTTTAATATTCTTTTATAAAAAATGATTAATCATATAAATATTTGATAAAGTTTTTATAATCAAAGTATTTTTAAAACTTTTTAAAGTTAAAAGACATTTTTAAAATAAAACTTTAATGATTTTGAAACATTTTTAAAATTCAGAGGTAATGTTGACAAAAATTTCATAGTTCAGAGGTATGTTTGATACTTTAGCCTAAAATGTTAATGCTAACCAAAATTTTAAATAACACGATCATGATGTATCACTTAGTAATAAAGAAATTATAAATTTAAATCTTTTCAATATTATTATTTTTTTTTAAAAAATAAAAGTTAAATTTTCATAAAAATAAGTAAAATAAAATAAAATACAATGTTGAAACTTGTAAAGAAGAGTTATGTTTGGATAAATACTCTTCTTCTTTTTTCTTTTTCTGAGTACAATACTCATTTAAAGTTAACTGTTATTTTTTTAAAAAAATAAAAGTTAACTTTTCTATAAATTCAACTAAAAAGGTTTATTTATTATATCATTAAGGGACATTACATTTGTTGACTTATAATAATTTGAAACAAGTTACGTGTTCCTACTAATTCAACACTTACACCCTCTTGTTGGTACTTTGGTAGAATAGAAACTTATTGGGACATGCAACTTAGTTAATAAATTAACAACTGGTGCAAAGTGTGTGCCATTGTTTTAGAGGTGTGTTTAAATATTTATATTAGTTGAAATACGCCCAAGTTTAATTCAAGCAGTCATGGATATCAAACAATTTTTTTTTTTTAAATTTAATACAATACTTAAATACTTGAGGTTGTGATATTTGATCTTATAATTTTTTAGTCATAAGTAGATTCATCGATCAATTAGAGGTGGATCCAAAACAATTATTAGAAAAGGGTTAGATTTAAATTATTTTGAAGAAAATTTATTTTAAAAGTTATCGTTTCAAATCTTTTATCTCAAAAAATAAAATCTATTATCTCAAAATGTTGATAGATAATGGAAAGAAGAAGAAGAAAAAAGAGATCATTTCTTGAAGTATTTAATTTATAGATTAAATATGAATTTACTTTGTTTTGTTTGAAGTTTATTATTATTATTCTAAATTTATACATAGCATTTATTCAAAAAAAAAAAAAAAAAAAAACTTATACTAATATGATAAATAAATAAACAATAAATAAATATACATATAATTGATTTTTTTCCATATTTATAAATCTAAAAAATCACTAATAAAAAAAGCAAAATCTAAAAGAAATATTGTTAGATTTTAATATATCGTAATACCTTTTTGTTACTCTTTAATTTATAATAATTTCTCATATATCAATAAGTACTAATAAAATGAATATGTCAAATTACACCTAAATTAATAGTGATTACCTTGATGGCTAAGATAACTAAAAAAAAAGAAGAAGAAATTACTAGATGACTAAGATGCTAGAAGTTTCATACATACATCAAAATGAAAACTTTAGCCTAAGGAAAATATTAACCACAACTTAAAAAATGTTATTAAATAATGGATGTTTTCAAAATAAATAAATAAATATATATACATATATATACACCAAAGCTGTTGCCAGCTGTCGCTCCGAGCGAAATACCAAAACTAACCTTTCTATTTTTATTATTCGAAAGAATCATTTATTTATAGTGAATAAATAAAACGATGAAAAAAAAAATTTAAAAAAAAAAAAAAAAAAAAAAAAAAATCATAGGATGCCAATTTAAAAAAGCTCCACCACACATTACAATGCGTGCGATCCAGCTAATCCTGTCCCCACACTTTCCACACTTACAATTACATTAAATGCCCTTGCATCTTTCCTTTTTTAACTGTTCAAATTTATTTTGATCTCTCCAATTTAAATTAGATTTCATTTAGTCGGTAAATTAACACTCTAGTTCTTGAAATTTGAAAAGTAATATATTTGATATTCCCACGCATGATTTTTTTTTTTTTTTTTTTTTTACAAATGGAAAGAGATCACTTATTCGTAAGAATAATGTCAAACTAGATTATCACAACAATGAAACTAACAGGCTCCTAACTCTTTCTATTTTCACACATGAATTTAATTGCACAATTTTATATTAATATCTAAATACTAATAAAGTAAACTCAGACTTTAGTTAAACTTAATAAAATGATGATAGAATAGTCGGGGGATGATTGAATTTTGGAATTATGAGAGGAGGGGAAATGAAGTAAAAGAGAAAGAAGAAATGGAGAGGAAGTTGAGTGATTTGGAAAGATGAAATATTTGTTTGGAAATTGGTGTTGTTGAGAGATGGAATTCAAATTCTCTAAATTCTTCATTTAATAATGAACCCAACAATGGGTATAAATAGAGTAAAAGAGATGACCTAATTATAAAAGGAAAATATAATATCTAACCATAAAAGGCAAAGATAACCTAATTATAAAAAGAAAAGATTCTACTAGTTATAAAAGGAAAAGATAGAAAATAATATTTAATCTAATTCTAAAAGGAATAAATAATTATAAAAGATGAA
>JBBMKA010000021.1:6235264-6248912 GCA_037833695.1 Sechiopsis laciniata | reverse complement strand
TTGTGGAGTGACTCAATTTAGAACAAGATCTTCCATATCTTGCTTCTAGATCTTTGATCTTAAGAGGTAATCAAATTATAGTTTTTCTCTTGGTTGTTCCCAAATCCAAAAGGAGGTGTTAATCTCTTAATTCAAAGATTCTTGCTTCATTATAAGCTTGGATCTTTTGGCTGAGAATTAGGGTTGTCTTATCATTTTAAACTTTTCATTTATGTGTTTTAACCTGCGTCTGTAGTTTTGAACTGGATTACCATCAAACCATGAAGCGACACGCCATCAACCCTTTCGGTCAAATGTTGAGGCTCTTATTCAATATACCATAGAGAAGAATTATCAATATACCTTCATGGATTTTGGGATGATAAATATAAAATTAGTCAATTATTTTGGTTGACTTAAATTATGACATTAATTTATGCTATGTGACATTATACTTTTTGTTTTTAATCGATTTAACTTGATTGATGACCGTCAATTTACTTGATTGTATGTAGCATGATTATATCATCTATTTAATTTGATTGAATCAATTTTTGCTATATTTTAATTTTTTCTAGAATTTTGATATTCATTAAAAAAAAAATGTTAATTATAAAATTCCATCCAAACAAGATTTTTCTGCTACACCTCTTACCTAAAAATGTATATCCATACAAGTTATTACAAAAAACTTAATTTTTTAACTCATCAAATTAACTCTTCATCCAAAACTATAAAAACAAAAAAGAAAAAAAAAAAAAAAGAACTCCTAGAAGAAAAATGTAAAATAATATATTTTTATAATAATCGGAAGAAAAAAAAAAGTCCAAAATGAAAATGAATCAACGGATAGTCTGTGGACTGGTTCCTGTCTTTTGTCCAAGTCATTTAGAACAACTCAAATACTCCCATTTCATATTCAAAAAACGTTTCATCAATATTCAGCAAAAACAATTTTCACAAACAAACAATCGTGGTTTGAATTTCCTTTCCACCAATTCCACACTTTCCCATTTGCTGTTCATTCTTTGCTCTCCACAATCCACGCCTTTTCTTCTCTCCAAATTCCCTCAAATTTCAAACCCCCAAAACCCCAAAATCACGGCCACGGCCATGGCCGATCTGAACATCCTCTTCCTGATCTTCGCCGCCATACCCTTTTCCATTTCTCAGCCAACAAACCAAGCTCCTCCGCCGGCCGCCGTTTCCTGCAACCACATCTTCTTAACCTACACTTTCAACCAAGGAACCAAGCTTCCCCCGAATCTCACTGACCTAGCCCAACAGCCCTTCCGATTCGAGTCAACTCTCTCGATTCTCAACAACGGCCTTACCGAGCTCAAATCCTGGAGGGTTTTTGTGGGGTTTCAGCATAATGAGTTCTTGGTCTCTGCCACCGGCGCCGTCCTTGTTGATGGGGTTTCTATTCCGGGAAAGGTTGGTAATGGGAGTGTGTTTGCTGGGTTCCCGATGACGGACTTGAAGACGGCGGTTGAAACTGCTGGGGATTTGACTCAGATGCAGGTCCAGGTTAAATTGGTTGGGACCCACTTTGGAGTTGCGCCTCCGAATAGTCCGATGCCTGCGAATATTTCTCTTGCTAATGATGGATTTCTTTGCCCTAGGCCAACTCTTCGAGGTATTCATCATTTTTCTCTAGTTTCTGGCGGTTTATCCATGATTTTGTGATGTTTGTGATCGGTTTCTTAGTAGTGGCACTATTTTGCTATCTGGGTTTCTGTTTGTTTTTAGATTAAATTTGTTTGTACTTGGTAGTTGGTCCCCCTGTTTAGATTCTAGTGAGTTATCCCAAATCTTTTGCAGTTTCTGACCAGTTTCTCAGTTGTTGGAAAATTTTACAATCTGGGTTTCCGGTTGTATTTACATTAAGTTTAGGTTCTGGTGATTCACCCAAATTTTCTTCAGTTGCTGATTAGATTCTGAGTAGTTGCTAGGTTTTAGAATCTGGGTTTCTGCTCAGTTTTACATTGAGTTTGTTTGTGATTGGGAGTTTGATTTCTCTTTGATTTTTTCTTGTTATTCTGATTAGTTCTTGGAGGATCTTCATTTCTTGGAGGATTTGGGAACTTTGGTTTCTCTTTTATTTTTTCTGCAATTTCTTGAGCTTCGTTTGAGTTTGAATTGGATTTTTATCTCCCGAAATACCAGGAAAGAGTGAGATGCACGTCTGTTGCATACCCGATGCACAGGTTAAAACTAACATCACAACTAATGAAGAGTTCTTGCCTCGCCAAAGTGGCGATCTAACAATCATGTATGATGTGACAAGGACCTATGATTCAAGTTATTGGGCACAAGTCACAATCTCTAACCATAATCCTCTTGGCCGTCTTGACTATTGGAAATTGAGCTGGGAATGGATGAGGGATGAGTTTATCTATTCAATGAAAGGGGCTCATCCTTCTGTTGTTGATTCTACTGATTGCATTTTCGGTAGACAAGGTGCTTATTATCGCGATTTAGACTTTTCCAATGTATTAAGTTGCGAAAGAAAGCCAACTATTGTTGATTTGCCTCCAACTAAGGCCAATGACACCACTCTCGGGTTGGTCCCTTTCTGCTGTCGTAATGGGACTATCTTGCCGTCTCATATGGACCCGACCAAGTCAATTTCGGCGTTTCAGATGCAAGTTTTCAAAATGCCACCTGATCTCAATAGATCCCAGATTACACCACCTCAGAATTGGAAGATCAGTGGCGTTCTCAACCCCACATATAAATGTGGTGTTCCAGTGAGAGTTAGTCCTAGTGAATTCCCCGACGCAAGTGGTTTACCGTTGAATTCGACTGCAGTGGCTAGCTGGCAGGTTGTTTGTAATATAACACACGTCAAGGATGACACACCGAAGTGCTGCGTTTCGTTTTCGGCTTTCTACAATGATTCTGTTGTTCCGTGCAGAACGTGTGCTTGCGGATGCTCACAAAACTCTGGTCGTACATGTAATGCAACCTCCCCTGCAATGCTCCTCCCACCTGAAGCCCTTCTTGTTCCCTTTGAGAATAGGACTGCCCTGGCTGTTGCTTGGGCTGGTCTTAAACATTACCCGATTCCTAACCCAATGCCTTGTGCGGATAACTGCGGTGTCAGTATCAATTGGCATTTGTATACCGATTATAGAGATGGATGGAGTGCGAGGATCACTCTCTTCAACTGGGACGAAGTGAATTTTGCAGATTGGTTTGCTGCAGTTGAGATGAAGAAAGCAGCACCCGGTTTTCAGGCAATGTACTCGTTCAACGCAACCACCTTGGAATTGAATGGTTCCAATAGTACTATCTTTATGCAGGGTCATGAAGGACTAAACTATCTCGTGGGTGAAACAAACGGACTCAACCCCGCGAGGGATCCAAGAGTACCTGGAAAACAGCAATCTGTGATCTCATTTACAAAGAAGAACGTACAAGGTCTTAACATAGCTGCAGGAGATGGGTTCCCCACAAAAGTGTTCTTCAATGGGGAAGAATGCCAACTTCCAAAAATATTCCCAGCTAATGACAGCCGGAGGAACTTAGCTTCGTTCATTCCGAGCATCCTAATACTACTATTCGTGTTCGTGTTTATTCAACAATAGCCTGGAAAAGTATGAGAAGGATCCCATTGTATTGTAGCTGCTGTTCATTTTTTGTATTCTTTGAGGGATTGAAGATGATATGGAATATTTTCATAGACTGACAGATCAATACTCTGAGAAATGATAGATTTTATGCTCCCACTAAACAAAAGAAGCTACATGAAATGAAAGTAGATCAAGAAATATGTGTTCTAAAATGGATCATAGGTCTGCCAGTCCTCATGGCTTGTATTTTTTTAGCTGTTACAATATATTATATATGTTGGAGAAAGGGGTTGGTCATGTGATTTTTTCTGAATGGCTTTTGGTGGGCAACAACTTTATTTTGAAGTTTTGTAATTTTTATTATTTTAAAGTTTTTTTTTTTTGAGAACTTATTATTTTAAAGTTAGACCCCCTATTTTCCCCTTTTGATAGATTATTTAAGATTCAAATTCCATTTGGATAAATATATGATCGGAAAGTTTCAAAAAATATATATACATGATTGGAAAGTTTCTTCTCATGATTTTGTTGACTTGATAAGATCCAATTTTTGGGCTCAAAACTCTTTACTTTTGAATAAAATAACTAGTACAAAATACATTTTGGTTGATTAGGTTTGAGGTTGGTGTCTACTTGGTCCTTTTTCTTACTCTTTTTTTTAAGTCATCTATTGTTCATTTTGAAACATCTGGAATCAATTGACAACTTCAAATCTAATAATCATATCTGTACTTAATCCCTAAATACTAATCCTTTTTTATTTTCATTTTAAATTTAATTAAAAAAATATTTAGGGTCATGGGAATTTATGTTTTCACCTACATGTACGGACATAGTATCAATTTTAAAATTTTTACCCTTTTTTAATTATTGTTGAATTAAAAAAGGGACAAAAGTGGATATTAACAAAAATTAATGTTAAATTATAAGTATAGTCCATGATTTGTTTTTCTTTTGAAACCCATAGTCCAGGAATTTTTATGTTTTTTTTAGTTTGTCTAATAAATAACTTACCATTATTCTAATATTTTTCAATTGTGTCTAACATGTCCATCCTATTTTACATTTTTATAAATGAATTGATCTATTAATCATAAAATTAAATTTTGCATCTAATACAACCCTCAACTGTTAATTCTGTCTTACAATACCAATTACCAATTTAAAGTTCATTAACTTAAACATGATCCTATAAGTTCATGGACTAGTCTTGTAATTAAACCAAAAATTGTGGCATGTATTTTAAAAGGGTAGGAAGTCAAACAAATAACTATAAGATTTTAAGGACTAAATGAAGATTCAAGCCAACCTTATTTTACATGATCTATTATGACTTCCCTCAACTCAAAATTTCAACTTCTCAATTTTCTTTTCAATCAATCACATTATTATTTACCAATTTGACATTCATACAAGAAAGCCAGGGGATGAAACAGCCCATAAATCTATTATGAAACTAGAGCTTATATACCTTAAAAACAGAGCAAATATGACTGAAGCTGAGACAAATATAAATGGCAACGACAAATGTATAAACGAAAATCTCAAAATTTTACGAGTACAGAAAGATAACCGAGTATTTCTAGACTGGTGTCTTGAACCATCTAACAGAATATGTACATGAAAATGAACTGAACTGCACTTGGTTTGAACATAGGAAGGGTATGTAGGTTATTGGAGTCATAAAGGGCTTCCTAAAACCTGGCATTTGCGTCAAAAATCTCGATTCCATGTGTTAAGAGCACCGTAGTACTGGCTGATTCCACAAGCAGACTGGAGTTAGTCTCTCTGTGGAATCGGTCAAAAGAATCTGCACATATGCAATTTGCATAGTATGCTTTAGTGCTAAATGATCTGTTTACATGGTCTGCCTGCTGAAATGTTATGCCCGTTTGTGCTTTGCAAGCTAGAGCAACATTCTAAACAGGAGTATTATGATCAAACATCCATTCCAACTCACTTTCAGCTGTTGAAATGCTTCCCTGTTGCTGTGATACAAAATATTTACAGCATTTGTCAGTAATAAACACGGTGAACATCTTACGAACGCCGGGGGGGGGGGGGGGGGGGGGGCAAAACACCAAGGCCCCCCCCCCCACCCCCCCTCAAAAATACCCCCCCCCCCCCCCCCCCCCCCCCCCCCCCCCCCCCCCCCCCCCCCCCCCCCCCCCCCCCAACCCAAAAACACAAACGTACTGCACTCTAACCTGCTTAAGAAGTGCACTCATTAGGTCCTCCTGACCGAAGTGTTCAGAGAAAAGGTCAGTTTGATTGCAACTTTCAGAAGCTCTTTCGACTTTAACTTTCACCGAACCGTCGACGAAAAGGGGGTTGAGTTGTTGACCCATACTTTGTCCATTCCTGTCGAGACTCCCATTACTGCTTCCTTCTTCTAACAAGAGCATGCCCTTCCCTGCCGTAGATGTGTTCCTGTTTTGTCCATTTTGTTGGCTAGAGGCATACCCTTGATGAGCAAAGGCTGAGGGTGGAATATCGAGACTACCTTGCGAAGCATCGAAAGTCACACTTACGTGTTGCAAGTCCCAATCTGGCTTCTGAGGATGCAGATCCCTAAACATATCAAAGCTTGGCACAAAACTGTCGGATCCTCTGATGTTCGAGTTAACCTCGTCTGGGAACCTTCCCTTCGGAACAATACTCGACATTCCTGGTGTACTCTGAAGAGGAAAACTGTTACCAGGCAACTCTGCATTTTGGTTCATGGGGAAATTTAACATTGTTGAGGCTGGTGAAACTAGATTGTACCCTCCACCTCTGCTGTTATTTGCAAATTCATTCTTAGCCAAAACCGCACCGGTAGTTCTATTCGGAAAAACTGACTGCTGTATTGTTGGTCGAATCTTTGTAACGCTAGATGCAGTACTTTCGTTTAGGATCTGTGGTCTAGCTTGTGGTTGAGAAGTCTGCATAAGTGAAGAGTTAGTTTGGCTTCCTTGGGAGCTAGCTTGCATTGTCATGTTTCCATGAGATTGTGCAGAATGCTGCTGCAGATTAACCAGTTGTTTCGGCTCCATCATCGTTGGAATTCCGTGAAGTAGATTTATTGGTTTACTACCATTCAAATGTGGCTGTTGTCCATCACCAAATCTCAACTTCGGATTTTCGAAGCTAAAAATGTGGTTCCTTTGATCAACAAGAGGCATAGGCATGCCTGGTTTTGTTGCAGGCCTACCAAATCCAGCTGCTTGGAGTGTAGCAAGGCTTTGAGGCTGGAGTTGACCGGCAGCAGCGAAGGTTTGAAGATCAAGCCCGTTTAGAGACGGGCCGAATGCATCTTGGGCACTCATGAATGAGTTGTTCAAATTACTCTGGTGCTGTGTCATTCCACTTAGTCTTCTCAGGTACAAGCGATATTTCTATGCATTAAACGAGCAAGCATAAACTTTTAAGCAGAAAGAAAATAAACAAGTGCTTGAGAAAAAGGCGATTCTCTGTCACCTGAAGGTGGCTGGCAACGTTTTCTCTAGTGAGTCCAGGAACATTCATCAACTCTAGAATCTTCTTGGGAACAGCCTCTGAAATTATGGATTGTACTTTACAAAGGTAAGAGAAGGGGTACAACAAATTTTACAAGAAATTACAAAAAATCTATGCTTAAACTCAAGAGATCTAAAATCATACCAAACCTCAAAAGAAAACTTCACTAAGACAATTATGGAATCTCATTAATGGAGTCAATGATGACATGGATCTTTCTGAATATTTGATCCCAGAAGACTAAGTGAGGGTTGCAAAAGAAAAAATTGTATTGGTTTAGCATTTTCAGGCTCTCACCAGATTACTCACCACAACTTAACAATTTTCTCTACAGGCATACTATTCGTACTTATATGAAATAATGAAGCGCAAGAAAAGATGAGAAGAAAATCCATACTATCAATTCCTAGTTGATTAACAGCAGCCACAAACTGTTGGTGAAGCTCAACGGACCAAACAACTCTCGGTTTCTTGAGGGTCGATGAGTCGTCCCTCTCCTCGGCATCATCTACGTCATCCTTCCTCCTCTTTGAGTTCTTCCAACTTCCTTCATTAGCAGAAGATGAATATTCTGCTTCTTCATTAGTTTTTTGCTGCCGATCAACATCCTCCACGCCAGATTGCTCCAAGTCCTTCCATTCATTCTTCCGCTTGCGAACAACGTGCTGCCATATGTTCTTCAGCGCTTCAATTTGAACAGGTTTAATCAAATAGTCACAAGCACCATGAGTCACTCCCTTCATGACGACGCTTTTTCCATCGTCCACCGACATCACTACACAAGTCCACATTCGAAACAATTCAATCAATCAAGCTACATCATCAGTATCATGAACTTGAAATTCAACCAAATGTATTCCTTACTTATTACAGGCAAGTCCATTTCCAGTCCAATGTATTCCAGAAGTTTGAATCCATCCATGTCCGGCATATGCACATCGCTCAAAACAATATCAAATCCATTTCTATAACGTCTGAGAAGCGAAAGCGCATCCTCGGCTCGACTACATTTTGTTACTGTAACGCCCAAAAACAAGACAAAATTTCCATTAGTTGCTTACCATTCATCAATTAACAGACATGTTCCCTAATCCAAAGAAGGGCAACTCAGAAAAGAGATTAAGAATGAAAACAAATCAAACTTATAGCAAACTCATAAACTTTCAAACCAACCCACAATCTCAAATCAAGAAAACCTACAAAAGGGGGAAAACAAAACAAAACCCAATATCCAAATCTCAAGTTAGATAAACCCCCATATCCAAATTTTTTTTAAATCTCAAGTTAGGTAAATCTCGGACCTTCGGGCGAGCACATCTTCAAAACCCAAGTCTTCGACCATGGCGCCACAAGTTTGTGGCACCCCCACATCCAAAATTGAAACTCAAGGAACAACCAAAGCACAACAAGCAACAACAGAAACGACAGTAATTTCACTAAATCTCATAAGGGTACTTGAAAAACCAAGTGAACAACACAGATTCGAGAGATTCAAGAGACAAACGACTCAAAATTGAAAAGGGTACCTTCATAACGACAATTACGAAGCATCTTCTCCAAGATCATAAGACAGGTTGGATCATCATCAACAACAAGAACACGAAGACCGGCCGGAAACTGGTCGGCAACAGCTTCATTAGGCTTCCTTACAGAGCTCGAACTTGGCGTAGACATGGATCCCACAACTCGATTCAGAATCCCTCAAATCTCAAACCAGCATAATCAATAAAAAAAACCCCCCAAAAATTGAAATAGCTGCATTTCCCACTTCACTTTTCGAGTCAAAAAGTGGGAAAACGAAGAGAATCCAACTGGGGTTAAGCCAAAATTAAAGAAAGAATAAGGAATTTGGAGATTGGAGCAGAAGGGTTGAAGAACTTTGTTCTTCGTGGTTTGAGCTCGATTTCTCTGCTGGTATTTAGGGGCTGGTTGTTCATTGGATTATCGAAATATTTTATTATTCTAAGTGGGTCACTCTTTGAGAGAGTGGATCCAGCTCATACTGAGATTAAGATTAATAACAATTAACTAACCTAACATTACCCAAATCTTACTCTTGAACTTTGAAATCTCTTCAACACTGTTTTTTTCCCCTTTTTTGTTTGTTATCTCTGTCTCTTTATTTTCTTTGTAGAACAAAATTGCTACAACAATCTAGAACAATAAACTTCCTATGATGTTTGGATAAGTCTCAAACTTTTGATGGGCATCTAAAAGGTGGCATCTTTGAAGTATTGGAATTCGTCTCTCCTCTTTTGGTCGCCACTTTGTGTTGGTCTAATCCCAACTTATTTTTATTTGTGACTGAATGTTCATTTACGTAGTTTAATTTGGATTACATTTTATTTTATTTATTTAAAATAAAAAAGATTGTGTGATTCAAATTGGATTATATAAGTTGGCATAAAAATTTAGATTATGTTTTGATATGTGACAATAAATTTTCTCTTAGGTAACTCATGTAATTATATTTTATGTATTGAGTTAAGGTTTA
This sequence comes from Sechiopsis laciniata, assembly GCA_037833695.1. Taxonomy (NCBI): domain Eukaryota; kingdom Viridiplantae; phylum Streptophyta; class Magnoliopsida; order Cucurbitales; family Cucurbitaceae; genus Sechiopsis; species Sechiopsis laciniata. The sequence goes on along the minus strand of JBBMKA010000021.1, from coordinate 6,239,363 downwards.
GTGTAAACATTTTAGCTGTATAAACTCTTCTTTCAAAGAACTTCTTGAGAATGACATTTGAGAGATTGGAAGATTGAGATCAAGACTATTACGGTTAAGTTATGCGTAGTTAGACTATTTTCACGAGACAAAATATTTAACTCTACAACATATTGATAAGGATGAGTGATATTGTTCATTTTTTGTATACACCTTCGTAACTTTATTTTTGGTTTCACCCAAAATGTCTTATATCAATGGATGACTGTCATCTTTTAAATACTCGAGATCTTTCCCTCGTCTTTTTTTTTTTGAGACTACAAAATGGGCGAGGAGATTCGAACCCAAGACCTCTCGGTTATTGAAAGTATTATTGGCTTTCCCTCATCTAATCAATATGAGATATTTTGTTTGCATCTCCAACAAATTTAGTTGTTAAGATTGTTATGAAAACGGCAATCAACAATCGTAAAATGAAGATAAAGAAAACGAGAGAGAAGAAGAAACACACAGAAATTTACGTGGCTCACTAACGTAGTGTTAGCTAGTCCACGGGCAGAGAGGGATGAGAGTTTTATTAAGGAGAACGAATTATATAGTACAGAATGAATGTCATATTACGGCTAGGTTTAATTAGAGTTTATATATGCACTCTCATTAAACCCTATTATAGAATCTTAAGCATTAAAACAAAATGCGGATGGCAAACACATGCAAAACGCATTGCAGCAATGCGAGATGCGGGATGCGCCAAGCTAATGCAGATGCATTCGTGCATGCGAATGCGGAATGCGTTTTCGCAACGAGGGCGTTGGCCCAGCATCCCCACTCGCTGACCGGGTAGCAAGACCGCAGCGAAACTCCCGACTACTAATCACAGGACATGAATGCATTCAAGGCATGTCTCAACAAAGATAACATACAATCCTATGCTACAATGATCCTAGGTAAGAAATTATTTCATTCTCTCACTCTTTTTGTATTTGAGAATATGCAAATAATGAACTTTGGCTATTGATAGTGGAGATAGGATATTATATCGAATCACTACAACTTTTATCTTTTTCCTTTAATTTGCATGTTGTGTTTACCTTCTTTTTATTTGCATTGATAATCCAATTTAATACCATAATCGCAGGTTCGATTTTAAAAATTGATATTTATTTTTTATTTATTTAAGAATAGTAGTATTCTTTATTGTAGAATTTGTACCAAAAGTTTTTTTTTGGCAGCAGTGTAATACCAAATTTTAAATTACATTGAAAACACATACTTAAAGAAACATCATTTTTTTTTTATACTCAAGTGATTACATTTATTGCATTGGTTTAGGGTATAAACTCCAACAACATTTTCCACTTGCAATAAAGTTGATAAAGACTAAGAATTTAGGACATTTATTCTATACTCGACATGTTTTCTTACTTGTCTTAAAGACGATTAGACATGTTTTGTTATCCTTAACTTTTGTAAACAACTTTTTAAATTTGTTGACCATGAGAATTTTCATTAAAAAAAAAAATCGCTCATAAAAAAAATCAATACGATTCTCTTATCTATTACAATTTAATCAACACAATTTCAACTTGACCTGCCAATTAGAGTCTATCCTACACATCCACATAAATAATCAAAGCTTTTCACCTTGATATGAACTTGTATATGTTATTTTATTTTAAGAGCAAAGTTGAAAACCACTAATATATGCTTTATATTAGATATAGATCAAGTTCCTAGGAATATGCTACATGATTGTTGAAGGAACAATAATTCCTATGATCTCTTGAAAATGTAGAAAACACTCATGGGAGACACTTTTCTTGAATAGGTTTATTAATATAAATTATCACTAATGAAGCAAATTTGTGTAGATTTTTTCAAATCAAAGTCACTAATTTTAAGAGGTAAATTATTCCATGGTTATTTTAAATTGTGAGTTAAATAATTACGACAAAAATAAAGAAATAAGAACTATGTTCTTATTTTGTCCCCGCTAATTACTTTACACACAAATACATGAGCTTAAATTCAATAATCTAATTCACAGTTTTAAACTATTTTTACCAATGAACTTTTTGGGAAAAATATTTTTTTAATCCATTGGTTTGATTTTCAATTTGGCCTTTAAATTTTAAAATTAAACACTTTTATTTTTGACATTTCAATCATACTCATTTATATCTCATTTTAAATTTTGTTTTTAAAAGAAAATAAATATAAAATTAAACTAAAAAATACACAAAGATTGAAAGTGAACATTATTAAAATGTCAAGATAACAATGTTCAATTTTAAAATATAGAGACCAAATTTAAATTGGATCACAAATCTAAGGCCTAAAAAAATAAATTTTCATATAACTTTTTTCAGTCACTCTATCCTATTGCATTGTGTTCAAATCTTCTATGTTTTATAATTTCTTGTTCTACAGGTTTCATCCCAATTTGAAAAAACCTTTTTTCTAAGACTTTTGAAAATAACTTTCATCAGATAAATAAATGAAAGTGATATATTGAACATCTATAAGATTTTAGTTTACTTCTAGCAAACACGTTGCTGAATAATGATCTTTTATATCAACATTTTACTTTTTCCTCAAAACTCATTTTCAATTAATAAACTTAAATGTTTAATGATAAAAAGGATCATTGAAATGATAGTCATTTGATTTTAAAAAAATTGCAAAAGAACAAAAACTCGAAGTCTTAAGGATTATTATTCATACATAAAAATACCTACTTTATGAAAATGAAAACATTAGTGATACATAAGTATTTAGGGTTTTATATCATCTTTCTAAACTATCAGTGTAGCTTAAATTCAAATTCATGATAACTACTTACCTAAAAATAAATTTCATACGATCACAAATTTCAAAAAAATATTACAAGTTTTACGATCCTAATCACAACAAAATTTCTCTATTTTATATTTCTATTCATAAAGAACAATTATACATCCTAACAAATTTCAATTAAATTTTATTTTCATTTTAAAATTCATAGAAACAATGATACAACCAGTAAACAGATCGTAAACAGATCATGTTAAAGAACGACCTGTCATTTTTATCATATAATTATACAGTTTATATAACACTTACTTTTGATATATTAACATATCATTAAACATTTCATCTATTTGGAGACTTTCAAAAACATCCACCAAGAAAAAGGGGGGGTTTTGAGGTTGACCAAAGAGTCAAAAGATGAGCAATACAAAAATGGCATTGTAGCAAGAAAGGGTGTTTGTTTTGTCTGCTTCAAAAGAAGAGGGATTTCTTAATGGATGAAGTTTGAAGTGTCTCTCCTTTTTTGAAGTGTGACATAAGTTGTAGAGAGAGGGACTAATTGATAAATATATAATAATATATATTGGGGTATGGGGAAATTCTTTGTTGATAATACCAACAAAACACATACCAAAATCCCAACTCTATGTTTTCCTTTTCAGTCTCATGCACTTCTTTTGAAGCCCCTCTACTTTTTTTTTTTTGTTCTTTATTGCCACGTCATCTATAATTTAACCCAATTATAGAAGTACACGCGACAGTTATCATCTCTCAAAGACAATAACCGTTCGTTGAAGAGGGTTAGCATAGGAGTGTACATTGTCTGAATTGAGTTGACTTATAAATATTTATCAATTTCTCAACTTGACCGAACTTTGTATTAGTAATTCATCATATATATTTTAGGATAGAGTTATCGAATTGTATTCACTATTATTTTATATTTTATTAAAGCTTGATTTATAGCTCATACATATATAAAATAAATTTTAAAAAAATCCATCGTACTAAATTTAAATTTAAAATATTCATATTGTTAATACATAATTCTTATCAATATATTAAAAGTCTATCTCGTTGATTAATTTTATAAACATATATGATATATTTTTATTTTGAATTGAGTTGGGATAAATAAGCTAAAAATTGTTGAAGTAACTTAATCCAGAATTATAGAACAACCAACTCAAAAAATAATAATAATAATAATAAAATCTGGATTTGAGTTTTATTTTTTATTTTTTATTTTTATAATTAGTGTTTTTTATAGTTTTATTTTTTAATTTACTTATTTGGAAATTTGAAAATTCAAAGTAAGAGAGTAGGGATG
>JBBMKA010000021.1:6202215-6235164 GCA_037833695.1 Sechiopsis laciniata | reverse complement strand
TGCGAACCACTCATTGTATGAACTCTGGGCTAAGTTGAGAGACCTAAAACAGAGTGAACTGCATGCATAGCTAAAAAGGCGAATACTTAGAGATAAGTTGTCTAGGGATTAACAGTGTCTAGTTGTCGAGGGTTCGAGAGAACCAGCGAAGAGCTCGAGAGAGCCGAGTGCCAGAAGTTCGAGAGAACTAGGGGGCTCGCTGTTGGTACCATTATTTCGCTAGTAGCTTTGCTTAAGCGAAGCCTTGAAAACCCAAACCCTTCCGATGTTTAGTCTATTTGTTAGTAAAAAAATCTCACATCTTACGCAACCTTGATTTTGTCACATAACTCTTGCACGAAAACATTTGCAAAAGCACGCTTAAAATCCCTGAGGAAAAATGACCTGGTCTTACCAGTAAAGCTTGTTGCACTTCTGTGTATACTTGCACACTCACTTAAATTGCCAAACACGTTTCGCTGGATTGAACTCCTCTTCGCTTTGGCGAAGCAGTGAGGCTCCACGTCATCATTTCACATAAGCCCAATTTATTAATATTTGTGGTAGGCAATTTAGACAACATGTGTCACTATTTTTGAAGATTATTTGTCTCATTTCATAACTATTTTGACAATTATTTTAATTATAAGTAAATATTATTTTCACTCATTGTCTATTCGTTATTGGTGTTTTCACTATTATTGTTTTTTATTTGTTATATACTTTGTATTTTTCATTAATTTTTTTCCTATTTCCTTATGTTTTATTAAAAAAATAACGAGATGGTAGGTCCCAAGTGAACAACTTGACACGTACGATTTTAGGTGGCCATATGGAAGTGATGGGCTAGTGGAACAAGCCATAAATGTTTGCTATATCAAATAAATGTATAAATTTAACTTATTAAGTTTATATTTTAGGCCTTTTCGAGTATTTTTCTTTTAACAATAATAAAAATAAGCGAGAATCATGAAAATAAAAGAGGCCCAATGCATTTCTTGTTGGGCTCCAATTGCTTGGTTTGGGCTTTATTGTTGGGCTCAACTCATAAGATTCCAATGAATGGATAAAGTTACTTTTAATTTTGAGAATTGTACGGTTCTTATAAAATAAAATTTATTTAAAGCAAACAAAGAGACTTATGACTATCATGATTTTGACTCTACACCTTCGAGCTATATTGAATTATATAAATTTATATTTATATCTTAGCCAAACAAGAATATTTGGAGATGCAAACCTTCTACCTTTAATTGAAGATACATATTAATTACCGTCATATTAAATCTACTTTAATCTATAGTTAAGACATACACTCTCATAGATTTACTTTTAATTTTACCTAAAAGTTTCATATCAATAAAAATGGTTGTCATCACTTGTATACTCATGGTCTTCTCTTTATTTAAACAATGTAATACAACTTTATTTACATTACAATCATAACTGGATACATAAATCCTAGCGTAAGTATCAAGAAAGTGATTTTGTAGGTGATGATCCTAAATTGATTTATAGGTGCGTTAATCCAACATACCTTTCTCAATTATCAAACACATTTAATAAACTTGAGATCGTAATTCAAAAGCATGCATTTGTCAATAGTTTTGACTTTTTGGTAACTTATTTTCTTGTTTCATTTTTTTCCCATGTTATATGGAAAATGAAAGAAGAAGAAAAAAAAAAAAAGAATATTTTGTTGCTTAATGAATGAATTTAAATAATAGGTACCTAGATCAACTTGTGATGACATCTTTGTACAATGCCAAAGTTATTGTAGGCAAACCTCAATCTTCTATAGTGTTGTTAAGTCTTCAACTTTTCTTCCTATACACCTGACTACTATGGCTAAAAACCTTCAAAATAATTATCTCTTTTCAAATAATAATAATAATAATAACAATGATCTCTTCCCCTTATCTTCCAATGATATTTGAAAAAAAAAAATCACTTGATTGATTACACATGTGAGTTTTATAGCCAAGGTTCTAAGATTTCTATTCCAATAGAAACTTGAAAAGTTTATGAAATGTAAAAAAATAATATTGCAACGATTATAAGATTTTTTTTTTTCAATACATGACGAAGTTCATGAATATTTTTGTATTTTAATCTTTTGATTGATTCAACATACAAAGTTGAAAAGAAGAAATTTATCATTATAACTATTTTTTGTTAACAAGAACAATATTTCAATTTACAGTCATTCTTCTTAACTCTAATGATTGTTTCATAGAGACGATATTGTGATCGAGCATTTGAATTTTGAGAGTGTGTTTTCTTTAAGATCTCATATTCGAGATGGTTGTAAAGATTAATTCACTAGACGATCTTCAATTTTGCTTAGAGTCCTACAATACATCTACGATGCTACAGTCTAGGAATGAGTCAATATTGCCTTGGGTTTTAGAGAAGCAAAAATTCTAATTGCCAAGTCATAATTTAAAATTAAAAAAAGGAAAAAAAAGGGAAAAGAAAAAGGACTTTTCATCATTCTTAGCCATGATGTGATTTGAAGGAGTCAAATTTTGGGCTCTAAAATGATTCAAATAAAAGTAGCTTCCTTTAAAAAAAAAAAAAAAATCAAGTTCCCATGAAAGAAAAGCCAAAAAGACCCCCAAAAAAGTTTTAAAATAAAAAATAAAAAAAATTCAAAAATGAAAATGAATCAACGGATAGTCTCCTCCCCATGCCATTTGCCCAAATCCTTTTGATTGAACAGCTCAAAGACGGCCATTTTCTATAATATTTCTAAGCAATCTTCATTTTCATACCCACAACACAACATCGTGCTTTGAATTTCATTTCAATTCCATCATTTCTACAGCTTCCCTTTCGCTGTTCTTCCCTTACGCGTTTCCCCCTCTCTAAATTCCTCACAAAAACCCTTTCAATTTTCAAATCCAAACAACCCCACCACCCAAATCCCATGGCCGCCGCCGCCGATCTGCTCATTCTCCTGCTCTTCGCCGCCGTACCCTTTTCGATTTCTCAGCCAACCGACCAAGCGCCACCGCCCGCCGCCGCTTCCTGCAACGGAATCTTCTTGTCCTACACTTTCAACCAAGGAACCAAACTTCCCCCAAATCTCACCGATCTCACCCGCCAACCCTACCGATTCGAGTCAACTCTCTCGATTCTCAACACCGGCGTTCAGGAGCTTAAATCTTGGAGGGTTTTTGTGGGGTTTCAGCACAATGAGTTTTTAGTCTCTGCCGCCGGCACCGTTCTCGCCGACGGGAGTGCAGTTCCGGGAAACGTCGGTAATGGGTCTCTCTTTGCTGGGTTTCCGATGACGGATTTGAAGACGGCGATTGAAACTGCTGGGGATTTGAGTCAGATGCAGGTTTTGGTTAAATTGGTTGGGACCCAATTTGGGGTTGCCCCTCCTAATAGTCCTATGCCTTCGAATATTTCTCTTGTTAATGATGGATTTCTCTGCCCTAGACCAGCTCTGCGAGGTACTTCCTGGTTTTTTTTTTCCCCTGATTTTGTTGCTGTTTTTTTTTTTAATTAGTTTTTGAGTAGTTTTGCTGTTTTACTATCTGGGTTTCTGCTTGTTTTTGCATTGACTTTAATTTTTCTTGGTACCCACTTTGTAGATTGTAGTGGTCTATACCTAATCTTCTGTAGTTTATGATCGGTTTCTCTGTTGGACAATTCTGCAATCTGGGTTTGTTTCTGCTTATTTTGCAGTTGCAACTTCGTTTTCACAAGGCTGGTTCTGGCGATTTATTCACATTTTCTGTAGTTGCTGATCAGACTCGGAGTAGTTGCTATATTTTAGGATCAATTGGTGATTTAACATGATTAACATGGTATTAGAGTAGAAAATCTTAAGTTCAAATCCATGTTGAGTTGTTTCCTCCCCAATTCGTATTGAATTCCACTTGATGGACATTCTCAAAATTTTCAAGCCCACAAGTGACGGAAGTGTTGATTGATACAATTAAATTTACTCCAATCAATTAGCTTGAGTTTTTGGGTTGATTGTACATTGAGTTTGATTGTGGTTGGGGGTTAGATTAGCTCTTGGTGAGTCTTCGTTTTTTGTGGGGTTTTAGAAGCTTTTTTTTTCCCTTTGATTCTTTCTTCAATTTCTGGAGTCTGCTTTGAGTTTGAGTTTGAGTTTAATTTCATTTCTTAACATATCAGGAAAGAGTGAGATGCACGTCTGTTGCACACCCGATCCAGACGTTAAAACGAACATCACAACAAGTGAAGAGTTCTTGCCTCGCCAAAATGGCGATCTAACGATTATGTATGATGTGACAAGAACATATGATTCAAGTTACTGGGCGCAAGTTACTATCTCTAACCATAATCCTCTTGGTCGTCTTGACTATTGGAAGCTAAGTTGGGATTGGATGATGGATGAGTTTATCTATTCAATGAAAGGGGCTTATCCTTCTGTTGTTGATTCTACTGATTGCATTTTTGGTAGACAAGGCACTTATTATCGTGAATTAGACTTTTCCAATGTATTAAGTTGTGAAAGAAGGCCAACGATTGTTGATTTGCCTCTCACTAAGGCCAACGACACCACTCTCGGGTTGATCCCTTTCTGCTGTCGAAACGGGACTATCTTGCCTTCTCATATGGACCCAAGCAAGTCGATTTCTGCGTTTCAGATGCAAGTTTTCAAAATGCCGCCGGAGCTCAATAGATCCCAGATTACACCACCTCAGAATTGGCAGATCAGTGGCATTCTCAACCCCACGTATAAATGTGGCGCTCCAGTGAGGGTAAGTTCTAGCGAATTCCCTGACGCAAGTGGTTTACCGTTGAATTCGACTGCAGTAGCTAGCTGGCAGGTTGTTTGTAATATAACACACGTCAAGGATGACACGCCGAAGTGCTGTGTTTCGTTTTCGGCTTTCTACAACGAATCTGTAGTCCCGTGCAGAACGTGTGCTTGTGGATGCTCGCAGAACTCTGCCCGTACATGTAATGCAACCTCCCCTGCAATGCTCCTCCCACCTGAAGCCCTTCTTGTTCCTTTTGAGAATAGAACTGCCATGGCTGTTGCTTGGGCTGGTCTTAAGCATTACCCGATTCCTAACCCGATGCCTTGTGCGGATAACTGCGGTGTGAGTATCAATTGGCATTTGAATACTGATTTTAGAGACGGATGGAGTGCGAGGATTACTCTCTTCAACTGGGACGAGGTGAATTTCGCAGATTGGTTTGCTGCAGTTGAGATGAAGAAAGCAGCACCTGGCTTCCAGGCAATGTACTCGTTCAACGCATCCGCCTTGGAGTTGGATGGTTTCAATAATACTATCTTTATGCAGGGTAATCCTGGACTAAACTATCTTGTGGGCGAAACAGACGGAATCAGCCCAGCAAGGGATCCAAGGGTACCTGGAAAACAGCAATCTGTAATCTCATTTACAAAGAAGAACATACAAGGTCTCAACATAGCTGCAGGAGATGGGTTCCCCACAAAAGTGTTATTCAATGGGGAAGAATGCCTAGTTCCGAAAATATTCCCAGTTAACGACAGCCGAAGGAACTTAGCATCGTTCATTCCGAGCACCCTCTTGCTTCTACTCGTGTTCGTGTTTATTCAGCAATAGCCTGGAAAGAATGAGAACAATTGTATTGTGTTGTAGCTGTTGTTCATTTTTTATTCTTTGATGGATTGATGATGAAATGAAATATCTTCAGAGGCAGATTGCGATTGTAAACTCTGGAAATGATAGATTTTTGGCTCACTCAACACTTGAAGAAGCTACAAGAAAATGAAAGTAAGTCTAGAAATCTGTGATAAAAATGGATCATTTCTTTGCCAGTTCTCATGGCTTGTATTTTTTAAACTGTTACAATATATATATGTTGGGGAAAGGAGTTGTTCTTGTGATTGTTTCTAAATGACTTTTGATAGTCAACAACTTCTTCTTGAAGTTTTGTAATTCTTGTTATTATAAATGTTGCCCCCTACTTCTTTTCCTCTTTTATATATCAATTGGGTCTTGTTTATTTGATAGATTTAAGATTCAAAATCTTTTTGGAGTTAAATATTGGGTTGGGAAGTTTCATTTTCTCATATGAAACTTGTTGAATTATTATCTTATTTTAGTGCTTAGAACTCTTCTACTTTTTTTTTTTTTTTTTTGAGTACTAGAACTCTTCTACTTTGAATATAGTATTTAAGACAAAATATATTTCCATTCTTGAGATGTGATGATGTTTATTTGGTCTTTGAGATTTTAAAATATATACTTCAGTATTTGAGACTTTTATTTATTTTTTGTTAGCTTGATTGCATTATAAATATTTATTAATATCGTTATTAATCATTAAAACATATAAATATTCATCAGTATCAAAATTATAAAAAAATAGGTGACAATACTCAATAATATCAATGAATAAAACATTCATTAATATCAATAAATACATTTGTTAATTTTATTTTTTAAACAGTCGTATTTATAGTTATTTTATAGATTTGACTGGTTTTTTTAAGTTTTTCATCTATTAAACATAAGAATTGATTTTTTCATTTAATAGAGACCAAATATTTTTAATTTTGTGTAACAAGATCATGGAATTTGAAAGATGTTGGATAGGTCCGGCATTTATAGACAAAAAACTAAAAGTTCAAAAAATGGTCTAAGAAATTATTAAACAATTTTTAAAGTTCATGAACTTTGTTCATGCACTAAGCGAATAATTAAACTAACATTTTTTATGTATGTGCTATATTTAAAATGGTAAGAAGTCAAACAAAATAACTACCAGGCTTTAAGGACTATAAATGAATATTCAAACCAACCTTACTTGACATGATCTTATAACTTCTCTTACTTTATTTAAAATAGAGAAATACTTACCTCCTTATAAATATATGTCATGTCAAATTTTTTAACACTATTAAAAGGAAAAAAGAGGAAAGAAAATTTTTTGTGGCATCAAATAATACCACATATACATTAAGAAGAGCTTTTCTACTTATCCATGAGACGGCTAAGTATTTCTCTTTGAAATAATGATAAATTTTGCATTTAAAGTGTTTAACTCATAATTACAACTGATCCATTTTCTAGTCCATTGCAATCTATCCCAAACAAAGATGCCTTCTCATTCAATCATGTCATTATAGAAAGCCAGAGGATAAAACAGCCCATGCATAATTGCTTTTCACATTGTGTACCAAATTCTTCAACCATGAGAATCACCATCTTATATGAAACTAGAGCTTAAGTTATATACCTTAGAAACAAAGCAAAAATGGCTGAACTGAAAGACAAATATCGATTGCAAGGACAAAACATATAAACGAAAATTGAAAAATTTATGAGTGCAAAAGGATAACCAAGTATTTCTAGACTGGTGTCTTGTTGAACCATCTAACAGAATATGTACATGGAAGTGAACTGCAATTGCTTTGAACATAGGAAGAGTATTATTTCAGTAAGTTATTGGAGTCATAACATGGTTGCTACAACCTAGCAATTGCGTCAAAAATCTCGATCCCATGCATCAACAGCACCGCAGTTATGGCCGATTCCACAAGCAGACTCGAGTTAGTCCCTCTGTGGAAGCGGTCAAAAGAATCTGCACATATGCAATTTGCATAGTATGCTTTGGTGCTAAATGAGCTTCAGAATATTACAGCTAAAATGTTATGTATGTTCACAAGATTTGCAAGCAAGAGCAACGTTTTAAACAGGAGTATTATGATGAAATACCCATTCCAACTCACTTTCGACTGCTGCTCCCTGTTGCTGTGAAACAAAACATTTACGATATAAGTAATAACCACGATATACTTCCGAATACCGTCTTACGAACGCTAGGGGGGGTTGAGCAAAATACAAGGGACTGCAATCTAACCTGCTTAAGGAGTGCACTCATTAGGTCCTCCTGACCGAAGTGATCAGAGAAAATGTCATTTTGACAGCTAGTTTCAGAAGCTTTTTCCACTTTAACTCTCACCGAACCGTCGACAAATAGAGGGTTGAGTTGTTGACCCATACTTTGTGCATTCCCATTGTCATTTCCCTCTTCCAACAAGAACATGGCTTTGCCTGCTGTATATGTGTTCCTGTTTTGTCCATTTTGTTGGCTAGAAGGATACCCTTGATGACCAAATGCTGATGGTGGAATGTCGAGACTACCTTGAGACGCATCGAAGGTCATGCCTACATGTTGCAAGTCCCAATCTGGCTTCTGAGGATGCAGATCCCTAAACATATCATAGCTTGGCATAAAACCGTCAGGTCCTTTAATGTCTGAGTCAACCTCGTCTGGGAATCTTCCCTTTGGTAGAGTGCTTGATATTCCTGGTGTACTTTGAAGAGGAAAACTGTTACCAGGCAATTCTGCAGTTTGGCTCATGGGAAAATTTAACATTGTTGAGGCTGGTGAAACTAGATTATACCCTCCACCTCTGCTGTTATTGGCAAATTCATTCCTAGCCAAAACCGCACCGGCAGTTCCATTTGGCAAAATTGACTGCTGTATTACTGGCGGAAGCCTTATAACGCTAGCTGTGTTGCTTTCGTTTAGGATCTGTGGTTTAGCTTGTGGTTGAGGTGTCTGCATTAGTTGAGAGCTAGTTTGGCCTCCTTGGGTGCTAGCTTGCATTGTCATGTTTCCATGAGACTGTGCAGAGTGCTGCAGATTAGCTAGTTGTTTCGGTTCCATCGTCGTTGGGATTCCGTGAAGTAGGTTTATTGGTTTACTACCATTCAAATGTGGCTGTTGTCCATCACCGAATCTCAACTTCGGATTTTCAAAGCTAAAGATGTGGTTCCTTTGATCAACAAGAGGCATAGGCATGCCCGATTTTGCTGTAGACCTACCAAATCCAGCTGCTTGGAGCGTAGCAAGGCTTTGTGGCTGGAGTTGACCCGCAGCGGCAAGAGTTTGAAGATCGAGCCCGTTCAGTGAAGGGCCAAATGGATCTTGGGCACTCATGAATGTGTTGTTCAAATTACTCTGGTGTTGAGTCATTCCACTTAGTCTTCTCAGGTACAAGCGATATTTCTATTCATCAAAAGATGCAGCATGTTAAGAATCCAATGGGAATAATTTCAAGCCGAGAGAAAAAGATCGAAAAGCACTCATGAAAATGAACGAGATTCTCAGTCGGTTCGTACCTGAAGGTGACTGGCAACATTTTCTCTAGTGAGTCCAGGAACATTCATCAACTCCAGAATTTTCTTGGGAACAGCCTCTGTAATGATAGATTGAATTTTACAAAGGTAAGTGAAGGCACGCCACAAGTTCTAAAAGAAATTACTAAAAATATATGCTTAAACCCAAGAAATCTAAACCATATCATTTATGAAGTTGTTTCTTAAGATTTTGCCCCAGAAAACAGAGTGAGGTTTGCAAAAGCAAAATTGTAATACGTTTGAAATATTCCCTTACCGCAAATGAAATTGATTTAGCATTTTCTACATCCATACATTCATATATATATGAAATAATGAAGAGCAAAAAAAAGATGAGAAGAAAATCCATACTATCAATTCCTAGTTGATTAACAGCAGCCACAAACTGTTGATGTAGCTCAACGGACCAAACGACCCTCGGTTTCTTTAAGGTTGATGAATCATCCCTCTCCTCAGCATCTTCTACATCATCCTTCCTTCTCTTTGAGTTCCTCCAACTTCCTTCATTAGCAGATGATGAATATTCGGCTTCATCATTTGTTTTTTGCTGCCGATCGACATCCTCAACACCTGATTGCTCCAAGTCCTTCCATTCATTCTTCCGCTTGCGAACAACATGTTGCCATATGTTCTTCAACGCTTCAATTCGAACAGGTTTTATCAAATAGTCACAAGCACCATGAGTCACTCCCTTCATTACGACGTTTTTCCCATCGTCCACCGACATCACTACACAAGTCCGCCCGCTCATTAGAAACCAGTCCATCAAGCAAAATCATTCAGTATTACAAACTTGAAATTCAACAAATGTATTCCTTACTGATTACAGGCAAGTCCATTTCCAATCCAATGTACTCCAGAAGTTTGAATCCATCCATGTCTGGCATATGGACATCACTCAAAACAACATCGAACCCGTTTTTGTACTGCCTGAGTAGCGAAAGCGCATCCTCGGCTCGACTACATTTCGTCACTGAAACACCCAAAAACAAGACCAAATCTCCATTAATTATTTACCATTTACATCATAACAGAACTTCTGGTAGACAACAACCAAATGACAGACAAGTTCCCCAATCCAAAGATGGACAACTAAGAAATCAAATTAAGAATGGAAACAAGCCAAAATTAGAGCAAACTCATAAACTTACAAACCAACTCAAGATCTCAAATCTCCAAAAGAGGGGAAACCATAGCAAAACAAAACAAAACAAACCACTGTATCCAAATCCCAAGTACAAATTGAATTCACAAATCCAAAATTGAAACTCAAGGAACAACAAAATCACAACAAACGACAACAGAAGCGACAGTAATTTCACTCATAAGCCCCAAAAGCCATCAAAATCGCATAAGGGTACTTGAAAATCGAAGTGAAAAACACAGATTCAAGAGATTCCATGACAAAAAAAACAAGAAAAACACAAAAGGGTACCTTCATATCGACAAATACGAAGCATCCTCTCCAAGATCTTAAGACAGGTCGGATCATCATCGACGACAAGAACACGAAGACCAGCCGGAAACTGGTCGGGAACAGCCTCACTAGGTTTCTTTACAGAGCTCGAACTGGCCGTAGACATCGATCCTCAAAACTTGATTCAGATTCACCCTTCAATACCCCAAATCTCAAAACACCGAAATCAATCGAAATAACCCCAAAATCGAAAAACCCTCATTTCACAATTCCCACTTCAGTTTCAACTCAACAAATTGAAAAAAATGAGAAAAATCCATCTGGGGTTTAGCCGAAATCAAAGATAGAATAGGGGAAATGGGTGTTTTCGAGATTGAAGAAGAAGAAGAAGCCTGTTCCCAATTTGGAGTCCGATTTCTCTGTTATTTAGGGGCTTTTTTGTTCATTGGTTTATCGAAATATATTTTTATTCAAAGTGGGTCACATTCTTGGGAGAGTGGATCCAGCTCATACAGGATTAAGATTAACGAACCCACAATACCAATATGTACTCATAAACGTGTTTTTTTAAAACCCAGAAATTCATGATCAAGAGTATCACTCATCAGGGGTGTATAAAATAACTGGCAATTCGAGCAACCTGAACTATCCAACTCAAATCGTAAGGGTTGGATTCGGTTATAATTTATTTGGGTTGAATTGAATTATGATTTTATATTTTTTGTTATTCAACTCAATCCAACCTAAGAATATATTTTATATATTATGTGTGTATGTAAGATAAATTAATAAAGTGGATTTTTAGCATATTTATAAACCTTCTAAAAAAAGATTATGCACTAATAAGATGAGTAACAGGTTGAAATATAGTATCATCTATTTTTTTAAACATATTTATGAGTTTATGAATTGAACTTTAGAAAGAAAAATGAGAAAAACATAATGCGAGAATCCAACTCAACCCAATCCAAAAATCTAGGGTTGGATTGTGTTTATGCATAGGGTTGGACGGGTTGGTAAATTGGCTAACTTAAAAAGTTGAGTTGGTCCAAAAAATTCATTCAACCATATCTAACTCGGACCATGTACACTTCTATCACTCATCAGATATTTTATTTTAAGTCCTCTGCTACATTTTTGAACCAAAGACTTTTCTAAAAGCATATTTTTAGAGTCCGTAGCTCCAATCCGTAAAATACCTCAAATGTGTATTTTTGTACCCAACTTTCAAAGCAGGTACAGTATTTCTTCGTAGAAATGAGAACATAATTGGAACAAAACTTACAATAAACTTGCTATCATATTAAGATAAAGCCTCTAATTTTGATGGGTACCTAAAAAGGAAGCATCTTTGACATATTTGATTACTTTTCTCCTCTTTTGGTCTCTTTTTTATGTTTGTCTAATTTCAGTAAGGCATTGTGTGTGATAGAGATTACTCCAAAAGTTCTAGTTTTTATGGTCTTTTTTAGTTTATAGAGAATATTTCTTCACAAAAAGTGGTTGTATTCTTTGTTTTATACTCATATTAGTCATTGGAATTTTTTCATACAGATTAACTTTTTGGTTATTTCTTCACTTACAAGTTAGGTGTACAATATATTTTTGGGAATTTAAGAGATTAGTCAAATTTAAAAAATAATTATAAATATGATCACTTCACAAAAAATAGCAACTAAAAATTCTTTCTATATATAGAAAATGCATAGAAAACTAATTTATAAGCAGGTGGCACATCACTTTTAGCATCTCAAAACACTCTTTGATCCCTAGACCACCCATAATTGTTGGTATTAAAATGTATTAATGAGCATGGATGTGAATATTTTAAAGTTTGACTATATTTATAATTATTTTATGAGAATAGTTCATCCAACATATTTTTCCTATATTTTTGTGCCATATAGTTGAGGTAAGATATGAGAATTTGAATTGTGCTTGCTTTTGACCTTTTTGTTTATTACGTTATTTATGCATTTTCTTAACTATTTTTAAATATGAAACATGGTCTTATTAAATACATTGATGCACTAAACAATCATTTGGTTTATATTCAACTATTTACAATTAGATTGCAATGTAAAACCTTGAAGAGCATATTCCTCTTGCACTTAAGTTTAGCTTAGGACATATATTCTATTTCCAACATTTATTTCTCTAATTTTTCTGGAGAAGATAATAAGTGTCTCGCGTCTTGTTGTTGAAAATATTTATACATAACTTTTATACTCTTTAACTATGAGAATTTTCGGACAAAAATGTCTTTAAGATCTATCTTTACATTAATTTTGTTGTTAATTTTTCATAAATTTTAAAATAATTATAGATCTATCAATTCTTTATATATTATATAATTCACATATTTAAAAAAGTTGAAGCATCAACTTTCTATTTGATTTAATTATGATATATTCTCTTCAACTAAGAGGATAGAGATTCGAATTTTTCCTCATATGTCAAACTAAAAAGAAACATATATGTCCACATAAATTTTCAAAGCTTTTGCCATTGATATAAAACTCGTATATGTTAGTTTATTATTATTATTTTCAGAGCAAAATTGAAAAGCATTTCTATACTTTATATTAAATAGAGGTTTTTTTTTAAAAAGATATTAAATAGAGGTTAAGTTCCTTTTTTTTTAAGTCTTTCCTAGGAATAAGCTACACGTGATTGATAAAGGAAAGGAACAATAACTCATATTCAAGCAAAAAAAAAAAAGCAATATTTCATATGATCTCCTTGGAAATATCAAAATGCACTAAAATGAAACACTTTTCTTGGTCAAGTTATTAATTAAATTATCACAAATGAAAGCAATTTTGAGTTGATTTTTAAGTTGAATTCAAGTAGCTTTGAGAGGTAAAATCTTCCACCATAATTTTAATTGGTAGGTTGTATTTCTTTCAAGAAGAAAATGGTAGGCTGTATAATTACGTAAAAAAAAATAAAGAAAATAAAACAATTTTAACTTTTTTTACTATTCTACTTTACATGATATTAATTCTAGAATCGAACTCAAAATTAAAAATTATCATTAGTACCAAATGGGTCGGTGACGTAATGGTTTTATTGTTTAGTTGTAAACCAGCGTCTCTAGTTCGAGTCCGAGAATAGGTATTTGTCCTCTCCTCCCCCGAAATGTACTAAAAAAAAAATTATCTTTAGTAATTAACTTTTCTCAATGTATTAAAAATTGTCATTAATAATTAACTTTTCTCAATGTGATAAACAATCGTAACTATTAAGAATAAAATATAGTTGAGATAATTCTAAGATTCATTAGATTTAACATATATTATTAAATATTCCTAGCATTCGTTTGATTTAATTGATATTATTAGATATTCTAGATTTATTGACATATCTATTGGAAAATTAGAAGGTTTTGACCATTATTTCTTCTAATTTTAACAATCACACTTTATTTTATCCTATTACGTATTATGTTATTTTAAAAATTCTTAATATATATATTTTTTATATCTTCTTGTTTCATACACTTCATCTCAATTTGAAACTAGTTTCAATTTACATATTAATAAATGATAAAAGTGATTTTCAAAATAAATATATAAATGATAAAAGTGACACCTTGTACATCGACTAAAATTTTATATTAATTTCAACAAACATGTTACTGTTTAACTAATTTTTCATCGACCAATGTTCAACAAAAAATGGTCATTGAAAATGATAGTCATTCAGCTCAATAAATTTGGAAATGATTTTTTTCTTCTTTTTTTTAGTGTGATAACTTATAGAACTATTCATTTATGAAAATACCTACTTCCACTAAAATGAAAATGTAATTACAAATGTATTTAAAGTTGTCAACATCTTAGACTTTTTATCCATCCATCACAACGAAATTAACCCAAAAAAAAAAGCTAAAATATTTATCTCAACAAAAATTTATTTCACAGAAACACTCTTATTGGAAAAAAGCATACGTGCATTATAAAGAAACTTTTGTTTGATCGTCGACTTTATCACATAATAATACGATTTATACCATGTGACAAAAGAGATTATTTAAGTCCGGTTTAGTAATTATTAATTTCTAAAATTTAAATGTATTTCTACTCAAATTCTCTTTTCTTTTTTTTTACTTAACTCAAGTTCTCTTCAAATGGTCCATCTTCTTTATGGAATATTTAAATCCTAACTAAATTTCAAAAAAGAAAAAAAAAAAAAGGAAGCTACTTTGATTTGGTTTCTAAAACATCAGTGTCGTTTTTTTAAAAAAAACTATACATATACGTCAATACAGTTGTTGAGGTTTAATTAAAAAAATTAATAAACGAAATATTAATTAGTATTTTGAAATATTTAATTTGGTGGATTTTCAAAAACCTCTCCCTAAATAGAAAGAGACCTAGGGGTGTTTGATTTTTTGTTTTGTAAATGAGTTACAAATGTGTATTTACAAATTCTCAATTAAAACTACATTCAAATGAGCTATTACACATATTCCCTTATAATTATTTCTCTCTAATAAATTAAAATAATTCATCATTTCAAAATCATTCATTTCAGCAATTTCTCTACAATATTTACACACAAATGAATTCTCAAACTAATTCTACATTTTAGCCATTCAAAATGAATTTTCATCTACTAGGATTTTAAGGTTGACCCAAAAGTCAAATGATGAGCAATAAAAAAATGCCATTATTACAAGAAAGGGTGTGGTTTTGTCTCCTTCAAAAGAAGAGTGTTTAAAGTTTGAAGTAGCTCCCCCTTTTTTAAAAGTGTGCCATAAGTTGCAGAGGGACTAATTGATAAATGCACTGCTTTTCAAGCCTTTTTTCTTAATAAAAAATCTTTTTAATGCCACGTCATCTGCCTTGCTAGCTTGGCTGGGGTATATGTATTGTATTTATTTATTTGGGAGGTTCAAAATTCAAAAGAAAAAATTTTAAAAAAGAGAGAAATTCCCACTGGGTGTTTGTTAATCTATGTATATGGAGTTCAACTGCCAAGAAAAGAAGTGAACTTTTAGTAAAGTTTTTGTTTCTTTTTAAAAAACTTACTGCAAAAGTATATTCCTTTTCTGTTCTATCTTTTGAATGAATAGGTTATAGTCAAAATGAATTTAACTTAATGACAGTATCTTAAATTAAAAAAAAAATTATCATAGAGCCGTTCATGTGGTCAGTGATGGATTCATTCTATCGTGTCCACTTACCTATAAATTAATTTTTTATGAATTTTTTGATATATCTCGTTACACTAGTTGATCTGTAGGTAAATTGTCACTGACAATCAACAATATCAAAAAAATATATATCTTCAATAAAAAAATTGTAAATTTTGAATTTTATATTGATATACTACTCTCAAATAATATAAGAGTTAAATACCAATTTTTATGATTGAATTGGTGACAGTAAAATTGAATTGAATTATAATCAATCTAGCGAATCAACATCTTATCAATTCTTTTCATATTGGCAAAGATTTATTCGGTATAATAGGCACATAATCTTTTAATACTCAACCATATTCACAAAAAAAAAAAAAAAAAAAAAAAACACACACACCCACACAAAACCACGATTTAGTGTCCAAATATGATTAAAATCTTCTTAAAGGTTTTTTTAATTCAAATTTCAAAAGTTTAAGCTACGATTTAATCCAAAAATATTAGGAAAAAACTCAATTCAACTGTAACTGTGGTGTGTTTGGGGCATCGATTATGAGCCTAATATCTACTTATGGTGTGTTTGAGACATCGATTATGTAACTGTAGACGAAAGGTTATGATAAACGGTGTGTTATAATAAACAGTGTTTAAGGTGCAGTTATTATAAGAGAGGTTATGATAAACCGTGTTTGGGGTACAAGTTATTGTAAGAAAGTTATGAAATTTTTTTCACAATTTTTTTAGTTAGTTAAATTTAAATTTAAAAAATTAACAAATAATTAATAATTTTTTTAATAAATTTATAATTAATATTGAACATAAAAATGAAAAAAAAAAGATTATTTATTATTATTTTTTTCATAATCTATTTCATTTATATATTGATGTAGTTATGCATTTAATTTTTTAAGTTAATTTTTTTTAACAAATTTCCAACTTTAAGTTTTGTTTTATTTATTGTTCACAAAATCTTTTCTTTTTTTATATTCTTTTTCCAAAATCTTATTGTTTAAATAGTGAATCAATTTGAAATAAACAAAATATTTTTTATACTACAATAAAAAAAGGACAATAAAAAATTATATACTATTAATCAATATCAATTCATGAGTTATTATTTCAAACAATCACCAATTAATTTTTTTTTAAAACATCATATAAGGTTTATAGTCAATATTCATAAAAATATTTAATAAAAAAATATAAAATTTAGATAAACTTATACGTAAGTTTAGATAAACGACACGCAAGTTTAGGTAACTACAGTTTAATATAAACGGTAGGAAAAATACGAGTTGAGTTATTATAATCAACCCAACCATTACATAAACGGAAGGCCCAAACACACCATTAAATTTCGAGTCCTACATATTTTATTTTGATCGACATTATAAATTTATGAAGTAAAGTAAAATTAACAAAAAATAAAAAGAAGAAAAATAAAAGTTTGTGCTTTTGAGAAGAGAAGCCACGCGCGGGCGCGAGTATTAAAGAACGTGGGAGTGGCGTGCAGAGAAGTGCTATTGGAAGGATTCAACTTTGCCACGTGGCAACTAATCCAAGTTTAAGAAAAGTCCAAACTCACTTTTTCACTCACTTCTTATATATTTATTTATAAATTTAATTTTATTATTTTCTTTTTTTTCTTGAAATCTAAAAATTATTTGGTTGCCGAGATTTGAACCCGAGTCTCTCGGGTAAGAGCTGAGCATCCTAACTAACTAGACTACAATGATTTTGTTATATTATTTTCATCATTAGGTTGATTTGCATTTTTTTTCCAAATTTAAGTTTATCACTATGTATAACAATTGTGATAACTATAATAAAAAAAATTTATAATTCATGCATTTAAAAAACAGTTTAAATTAAAATCAAGAAAGAGTGAGCAATAACATAAAAAATTACAATAAATTAATTAAACTACTGATATCAAATATTGAATTTGTAATCATGGGGTTGAACTAGATTACCACCCAACAATGCACTAGACTATTAATCCTTTTGGTACATGTTTATATGTATTTTTTTTAATCACACGTTTAAGTGTATTTAGTTTCCAAACTTTAAATATATAATAGATTTAGATTTTTTTTTTATTTAACAATATTTAAGAATAAAAAATTCGAATTTGTAACTTCATTATTACTCAATTCATGTTGATGACCCGACCCCTAACCTTCAATAATGCATGTAATGGATTATTGACAGATTCTACTATTTTAAAGATCAATTGATCTTTGAGTTACTAAATCAGCTAATGTATAATTGGATGTAAAACTTAAATTTATTTTGTTGAGTCATAAAGTTTTAAATCACTGAATTATAAAATTTATTGAGCAAACTGATTATACAATCCATAGTTTAAAACCAAATAAATAAAAACAAAAGAAGGTTGAAAAGACTTACAAAAATACAAATCTAAAGTGAAGCGACTAAAGAAACTCAATTTGTATTTGTTATCCGATTTAGTAAATTATATTTTGGGTAGTATCGTGTGGGACGATAGGCACGTGGGAACATGGACCACACGTACAACACGGAAAATAGTGGGCCAAAGAGGAACTATTTGGGCTGGGCTCCGCCGTCTTAAAACGAGGCCCACTTCCAACGCACGTGCGCCCACACGACGAGGTCGTGCGTGTCTGTTCATTTTTAACAATTTTTAAAATTTAGAAGGAAAAAAAACGGCAGCAGCTGCCAGCTGGGCGGGCTCAGAATAGTACTATTATTTTGAAAATAAATAAGTAAAATTATTTATTTGGTTGGATGGGGAAAATGACAATTTAGTACTTTTATTTTGCATCACAGCCGTCCATTTGGAGTGGGATCATGGAAGTACTTTTGAACCCCACCCCTCCGTGTGAATTATGAGGTTTATTTATTTATTTATTTTTATTTTTTGACCTCCATCCACATCCATACATCTATACATTTCTGTCTTTACTTTTATACCCTTATTAGTTATTATTCTTTTTATGGAAGAAAAATTATAACAAACCTTTTTTTTGTTACTTTTTTGTTGATAGTTGGGCTTGAAGGTTCTGACTAAGCTTCAGTATAACTTGGAGAATTAATGTGCATATAACTAGAGATGTTGATTGCTTTCGTATTATTTGAGTATATTTGTACCTTCTATATAGAATTTGTTGGTTTCCCTCCCTCAATTTATACTTAAAAAAAAAATTTAGAGATGTTAATTTTTTTCACACGTCGAGGCCCCACGAAAGACATGCGATGAATCTATGTTTACGCCAAAAAATGAAAAAAAATGGTGAATCTATGTTTAAGAGGAGAATGAGGAATTGAGTGGGAAAAAAAATTCCTCACAAACTAAATGGAGACGGAGAATACATTACCATAAGTGTCCGATTTATATTTATATTTTATTTTATTTTTTATATACACATAAAACTATGAATATTGTCTTACCAAATTAAATATCTAGATGAAAATGAATAAATATTTATGATTAAAAGTTAAGTATTTGACCATTCATCAATTAAAAAAATTAGATTAAATTGAGATTTGAATAAAAGAATAAAAAAAAAGAGAAATAATTCTATGCGGGTAATTCAATTACCGCAAATTTTCCGCAGAAAATTCTCATTCCTATCTCACAAAATTTAACAATGAATTTCACAAAAACGAGGTTAAAAAGAGTGGCAGAGATGGAGGCGATAAAGTCATCACATCCCTTACCTCCCGGCTCGATGGACATATGTATGCATAATGTCAATTTTAGTCTCAATTTAAGAGGTTAAAATTACTTCTTTACAAGTATATGGGTATTTGATAAAAACACCATAAACAATTGCTACTCTTTTGACACACTCAACTTAACTAAAATATATGAAATATATCATGAGCACTTTAAAGTACTTGTCTAAGACAATACCTAATAAGGGATTAAAATAGTATTCTATGTGATATTTGTCAAATTACACTTCAATTTGATTATTCTCGAGGTTGACAAAGTTTTCATATGATATATAATACATAGATTAGTGTTTAACATTTTTCTTAATCCTATATATGAAGGAAGAAAATTAAGGTTGATTATTTACATTAGCTACACTAGTAACAAATTACATGTCTTTGTTTTAGGTACCTAATCAATTATATAACATAGACTATGATATCAGACACTAATTTGTCTTCATTTTTTTTTTTTTTAATATTTTTTTTAGTACAACAAGTTGGGGTGGAGGACCACAAATCCAAAGTATTAGTGCTCTCAAATAAATGAGAGATAAATATCGATTCTCGATCGAATATGATGACTTGTGTTGAACTGAACACTAATTTGTCTTAATTGAACTAGGTTCCAGCCCAATTTGGCCTCAATTAATCAAATTACAACGCATAAGCTACATAAAATCTTTATCTCACGCCCTGTACTAGTCTACTAGATACTTGAGTTTAATTAGAGGACGATTGAAGTTAGAAAATAAGAATGATTATGAGAGATGAGAATACATGAAAAATAGTTAATAAAAAGAATGATTATATGTATTTGAAGCGAAGATAATGATTATGGAGTAAATTATTACTTATGTTTGAGATATATAGAATGATTATGAAGTGAACGTTACCTCTGGAAATGTATGGAATGATTATGGGGTGAATCGTTACCTTTGTTTGTAGTATAAAGAATGATGATAGGAGAACAAAATACTGAATATGGAAAGGATAAACAATAATTTTGATGAAAATAAAAAATAGTTGGAGAAGAATAAAAAGTTGTTAAGAAGGAATAAGGGAAAATTATCTTTTTAGTCACTAGATTTGGGGTGTAGTTTCAATTTGGTCCTTAAGTTTCAAAATTGAACACTTTTGTCTTTGACATTTTAAAAATGTTCACTTTTAATCCTTATGTTTTTTTTGTTTATATTTATAATTATTATTTCTTGAAAATTAAATTCACGTGAAACTAAAATAATCATTTCATTAATATGTTAAAACTTAAATATAGTTTAATTATCATTTTAGTGAAATAATGTTATATAACAAAAGATTTTATTATCTTAAAGACTAAAAGTGAGTATTATTGAAACGTTGTGGATAAAAGTATTCAATTTTGAGACGGTAGAATCAAATTGAAACTATACCTCAAACCTAAGAATAAAAAAAATATTTTTCCCATTACTCATTTATAGTTGAACCATTTGTACTATTTATGTAGGGTTTGTGGTACCCTCTCAATTTGATTTTTTTTTTTTTTTTTTTTTTTAAGCCAATCTTTCAAACTCAATAATTAAAAAAAAAAAAGAAAAAAGAAAAGAATAATAACAAAGAAACAAAATCGGAAAACTCACACATAAAGAAACAAATTTGAAATTTAAATAGTGGTTAAAACTCAACCACGTCCTAGGTTTTTTCATATAGTGCAAAAAGGTTGTTAAAAAATAAAGGGAAAGGAAAAAAGGCAAACGCATAGTTCAGCACGTGTGATAATTATCCACTCAAGAAAAAAAAATCTTTTTTTTAATTTAAATAATTTGGAGGAGAATAATTGAAAGTGAGATTGGAAACTACTTTGAAGGAAGAAAAGGCAATGAAAGGGGCCTTTTGGGCATCAAAATGGACAATTTCCATTCACAAAACTTCACAAAAAACACCCATTTGCCAGCCTTGCAAGCAAACTAAAATTCACCACACTTTTTGTCTCAACTTGCTCAATTAGTCATTAGCTTGCTTTTATTTATTTATTAAAAGGGGTTTCCTAAATATTGGGGAAAAAATAATTACATTTTGCTTTTTGCCTCCTCCCCCTCCAACACCTTGTCATTCTTCAACAATAACAAACTTAAAAATACATCATCTTCTTTCTTTCTCAATATTTTTTTTTATTGTTGGGAAAAAAATTTGGATGCATCTTCAAATGCACTTATCTATGTACACCTTATGAATTTGTCCGTATATAATGTGTCACATCTTATTTTTATTTTATTTTTAAAAAATCAATTTTTTTTTTCAATTGTGTGGTTTAATTGAGGGATACAATGATGAAGACAGTTTATGATACATCTTAAATCTTGTCCCTTTAATTATTATCATTGAATCTCACTTGCTCTCTAGCTTTTGCAACCTTTTTTTATACACATTTTCGTGTTTTAATTACTTCGTTTGTTGAAGAATACAATTTTTTATTTACATTCATTCGAAATAGAAATTAAACAACCAAATTTTCAAGCATCTCTAAGTTAGTTTTCTTAGCATATGATGGCAAAAATAAGTTTAACCGAATTTAGACACCAAATGCATACCAATTGTAAGAGATTTCCTTGTGACACAAAATAAAAAATGAGATCATGCATGAATTTCCCAAATGAGTTGTCAAATCTCTCATAATGGGTAAGAGTTGACTTTGCATATGTCATAGATGTGGAGGCTTGTATGACAACAAAGAAATAACTTCTACATTTTTATCATTTATTAAATTTGAGAATTATATTTTTATAGAATATATTATCTGATCTTACAATATTTAGATGTCAAAAAATTCGTAGAAACTTATTAAGTAAATAGTCACTATAGGTTAAATTTATAGTATTTTAAAATTTATACACTTTTCTACTACTAAATCAATCCATGATGCTACTTCAATACGTCTTTACTTTAGCCAAAAAAAAATTTTAACAATATGATCTCAAATGTCGGAACCAATCATGAGATGCACATTCATGCAAAAAGAAGAAGAAAGTTAGCCATGATTGGATTTCCATGCCATGCCATGCAGTCTTAGAAATGTTACAAAGATCAAGAAGGGATTTGGAGAATCTTCATGAATCATAAAAATGATAGCCAATGGTTTCTTAATTGTAATGTGTGTGATAATTCCATGCATTATCCTTCAACTCAATTATTAATGTTTGTATATTCTCTCATCATTGCATGATGTTGATCTGTCATTTCAAAAAAAAAATAAAAAATAAAAATTTGTCGGACTTGTTGTCTTGTCGGCTAGTTTTTCTTTGGGATTGATTTTGATTTTGTAACTCAAAGTGTTGGGCTGACGTTCGGCCCATTTATGGTGTTTTTAGTGGGCCTGGGCTGGGCCTCGTTGGAAATAACCAGAAAATGGAAAAAATATTTGCTCTCGTTGAGAGTCGAACTCAAGACCTCCCGCTTACTAAACGGGTGCTCTAACCAACTGAGCTACGAGAGCTTGATGCTAGTGGAAGAAATTATTAATATAAATTGTGAAATAGAACTCTCAACAATAATTTTCCATTGTCCTTTTGAGTGAAAAACTTTTATATCACATATCTTACCTTCCTTCGAAACTATTCAATTAATTATAAACATGTATTTTCTTTAAAAAAAAATGTAATATTTTTTTAGCACTTTTTTTTAAAAATTAAGTTAATTCTTTCATTATCTATTAATACACTTCAAACTATTTAAAACACACTACTTAAGTGCTAAAGAAAAACAGTACTTATTGAATCTTTTTAAAATATTCTAAATATCAATTATTACTATCTTACCAATTATTATGTGCAAGTGTTTTTATTTTTTGAAACCTTGGGCAAGTATTTTTTTATATATCCGAAAACATTCATCCTTTCAGGAAGTTATCATTGACAAACCCCCAAAATTTCCTGGAATGAATTTGGGGTTTACATATTAAACATTATTTGGTATCAAAGTAGAGTTCTTAAGAAAACATGATAAAGTAGATAAAAACAAACTTATGTGAAAGAGTTTAAAATAAGTTTTGGCTTATAAATGTATAATCCTAAAGAGTTGGCTAGGAAACCCTTAATGCACTGAAAATAGAAAATGGTAGACTTTCTAGAATCACTGCATTAAGAATGCATACCATACATGGCTATGGGTTGGATTGAATGTAAATTCTATTTTTAGTGTAGGAATCCTTATCATTAGATTAAAAAGAATGGACATTTGATAGAAGTATCATGCAAACATGAAATCTTAAGAAAGAGATATGCTATAAAGATAAATATAAGTAAACTTAGTTGGAATTGCCAAACCTTTAACTTAATTAATAGATCGTATGAAATTGAGTGTCCAATATTCAAAAATTAAAATTTGTGCTTGCTTCCATCATAATATAAGAAGATAATTATCCAAATTGACAATGAAGAGAATTACTCATACCTCTTATAAAGATGTTGAAGAATTCTCACTTTTTTAATGCAAGAGAATTATCACAAGATGAGTATTTAAGAAATGCTCTTTCAAGATGACGGTCATATTAGAAAGACCATCTTAAACTGGATCTAAATTTGTAGACCAAAATACCTATTTCTGCTTACGCTAAGATTGGATCCAAAAATTTTAGGATCAAATGCCCACTTGAATGAAGTCTAAATCACCCGCTTAAATTTTTAAACATTTGGGTTAGATCGAAATTTGGAGGCCCAATAACTCACGTGGAGCTCTAATAGCATACCAGCTGAGATTTGCAACTTCATTTTACAAAGAGGGAGAAAGAATCGTGTATTCGTTTTCTTAATAAAACCTAAAGAAAGACTAAAACAGAAAAACAGAAAGAAAAAAAACTATCTATCAACACTTATTTACAATAATACCCCTATCTAACATGTCAACATGCAGCCACATATTCTAATGACTAATACCAAGAACTCAGTCACAAGGATTCGGATTAAAATTTATAAGGCATGAAAAAACAACCCAGATTCAACATGGCTCACGATCACATCTTGAACTAAATATAACAGTAATAGAACAATGTGAGATGTATCCAACATACACTTGCAAACACGCAAGAATTACATTATCACGTATAATATTCATGAATATTCGAGCAACCTTACACTCACCTCAATTATTCTTACAAGACAGGTTAGATTATCTGACTTTACAACATTATACTTCAAGCAAACCCATAGGAAATATATGGCAAGCTTGTAGTTAACAAACTCGACATACTTTTTGTCATTATTGTCGTGCTGTTGAAAGTTACAAATCTAACCCACAATTTGAAGTAAAAATGACAGCAGTGTCTCTGCTGTCCACAACCACCATATTCCTATCATCACTCATATCTCAACCCATGGAAGAATAGACTAAATACCATAGGGGAATGGCACTCCAAGAATAATCACTATCCTAAAAGGCAAATCCCCATTTTCAACCGTAATGTTACTATCAACATCAATCTCCCTGTACAACCCTTTATATGGTCAAAGCAGAAAATCAAAAGCCAAAAGATGCCATATAAATTTTTGCGACATTCAGAGGCGAGTTTCTCGGAACTTAAACCCCCTTAGGAAGACACTGTAATCCCATATTTAACCATCATGCATAATATCCTTTTATCTCCAGAATGAAGAATTATGAGATCTGAAAAACATGTAATCAGGATGGTTTACGTTTAATGACCTGAGCCAGTTTTCAGCACCTTGCCACAAAGTGTTGGCCTTTGGACATTCCTCTGCACCAGATGAATTCCAGAATGAAATTTTGAACTTGTAGGAAGCAAGTCCGAATGTTGGCAACTGTAGTTTGAGAGGGAAATCTGCACTATACACCTCTCTAACTCTTCGCCGATGCAATTGCAACCCATCGGTGCCGATGCCGCCTGTTCCAAACATAAGCATCATGACACCCATTTGAAAATGTTCTTTTGAACGTCCACTTACAACTGAAATGTGTGAAGGCACAAGCTAATTGTAAATTATGAGCTGAACGTAACAAAATGGTCGCTACCTTCATAAGTTTTCTACAACTTTTCTTTTAGAAATAGGAAAATCGGAACTTCGCTCCACTATACCCGGGGTAACCATGTCCGTCCCTAGGCCAGGTACTGGAAGACATCGAATGAATGGAGACATAAAAGGTGTCTACAAATTAATGTCACAAATAAGTCTCGAACCTAGGACCTTGAGAGGAGCACTCCTTCAAATCCTAAGCCTTCGACCACCGCACCACTCCCAGGGGACAAGTTTTCTACAACTATATCACCAGAAATGATCACCTTTTTCCTTTACTGAAATTGAAAATCTCTTCCTGCCACAGCTGATTTTTTCCCATAACTCAGGTTCATCTTACAACTTACATGGCACTAAAGAAAGGTATTAAGAGGTAACGATTCCTGCAGAGAATAAGGCAAACATTTTGGAGTGGCCTGAGACTATTTCCCTTTACACGATAGATGGGATGGCAATATGAGAGGTGTACAGTGAAAACACTACGTAAACAATTTCAACATGTTTTCCTTTGGAATCTTTGGTTTGATGGAAATGCTCGGATTTGTTTGGAAATGCATCAGAGCATACACTACTTCATTGAAAACACTACTTTTCATGAATTATATTGGAGTATTTTATTTTTATCTTCTCCTTTTTGTAACTATGGTATATCGAATCTTTTATATCACAAAATGAAGATCTTTTAAGTAACTACCACAGGCACAAATAGAATTTCTTCTGTATCTATTTCATATATCAATTGAAATGCCTTCTTTGTTCCTGGTAGAAAAAGAAAAGGAACTACAATAATACCTAACTACACTTGCTGTAGCCATCGAGGCCAATTTTACCAAAAAGCAATTCACTCTATGACTTAACACTTAACAGAACAAAAGGCACGTAGAATATATACAGACCCGGAGAAATGAAAAAAAAAATATATATATATATATATGCATAACAAAAAAAAACCGACGAAATACCTTGAAATGTTGTTGATAGAGAATGGAAGGTCAAAAAACAAGCATCTAGATTTTGTAGAGTTTGACCTGTGGGAATCCTATAAATTGGATACCTTCAAAGAAAATAAATTACTAAGTCAGAGCAAAGTAAAAAATTGCGATCATAGAGTAACATGTGATCCAGAGGAGACAAGACAAACCATGCCACAGATATCCAACTGGAAGGAGATAAGTCACAGCTCCTATATGTCTTTAATTCAGGAAAACGAGATGCAAGGATAGAGATCTGTTGAATGCAATAAATGTTAGTTAAAATGAACAGGGAGGGGGGGGTGTAATACCATCATGTACTACAGCCAGCTAACAACATGCCTACCTTATCGGTTAATGGTTCACGACAAAATGGTGGATCACACTCAAAGTATTCAAACACAAGCTGACCTTGACGATAGCAAGAGTCACTTTCATCACTTGATGACTCAACAAAAGGTACATTCATTTGAAGAGCTCTTTGTGATCCCATAGCACCGGAGTTTTGGATCCACTCATCCTGAAGAATGGTCTTCGTTTTTTTTTCTGCCCCACAATCACTGCTTCCATCATTGCTTGTTTCCTTTGAGGACTCGGCATCACTATCTGCACCACGCCTTTTACTACAAAAATATACAATATCAAATTACAATTTTTTTTTTTAATTACAAATTCACTAACTACTGTCTATTCCTATGTGGAACTTTAGACAACACTTTATGTAAATAGCACACATAATAATATTGATTCACCAACAAGAGCATAACTTCAGTGGCATCTTATCTAACCTAGACCTAGTAACCAAGAGGTTACAACTTCGAATCCCCCACCCCCAAATGTGTGGTTGAATTAAAAAATACCAATTCACCAAAGCCAAAAAACCCATGACCTTCCCATGTTTACCGGTTATAAAATAATGATACCTGTTTCATATTAATAAATCTATAGCAAAAATATAATATGGAATAAAACATTTTAGTAAAAGAATGCCTAATAAAAAAAAGAAGCTTAATGGATGAAGCTCAAAAGCTAAGATGATTGAGATAGTGAAATAATCAACGGAGAAATAGGTTAGTGTTAGACAAATGATGACCCCATCTTAAGAGTTAAGACAGACAACTGCTACCTTTTCAATCACAAATGATGTTCATCACATTTATCGTGCAAAGAAAAAAAAATTGTGAAAAAGAGGAAAACAAATAGCCAACAAAGCCAAGCTGTTTTATGCCTATATTGTTAAAACCAAAGTGGATGTGTTCACGAGTAAGATAAGTTATATATATAAAAAAAAATTACTCAAGATAAGATATATATAAGATGAGTTATATATAAAAAAAAAATTACCCAAAATAAAAAGGTATTCCACCTGTCGACACAAATGAAGATCCAATGGCAATAACACCCTTACAAACTAAATATTAAAAAGATCTATAAATTGAAGCTAGCATTCCCACTAATATAATCTAATCACTAACCAAAATTACATAGAATAAACGTAGCATTCCTACTAATGTAATCTAAACAAACCCTGAGATCACAAAAAAGAACATAGTCAGGGAAAATTTTATTATTTCTGAACCAACTATATAGATACATAATTTATCAGAATTTAATTAATTGAACAAAAATCTCAGGCAAAGAAAATAGAAGGGGAATTTACAAAAATAAAACGTGATGATCTATTAACAAGCCTCACCTTAGGTCAGAGGACTTTGATGGTTCTAAATAGAGTTGAATGCCGGAAAGATATGGAGCGTAGTACTGTTTTACAGAGTCACTACCATTTAACAAAAGAGGGATACCAGCTCCATATGCACTCCATTCCTTGAATGATTCCCAGAGATCACCAAGCACAAAATGAGGAGGTCCCTCTGAGACTTCCCGATTTCTCCATCCCCCATGGCCGGACTGTTGAATGCCCAAAAGGCCAATTATAGGAGCAACTTAATACTTCGAAATGGTGAAGTAAGAATTCTGATTCTAAAGAAAGCAACTTAGCTAAGAATAAGATCAAAATTTAACTTAACAAGTCATTGATATCATAGTGAAGCAAAATAACATGGAAATAAAAAAAAATAAAACTAGCACTGCAGTTACAGTGATCATAGAGACAATGTAAAAGCACAAAAGAGAATGAATAGAGGCGTTATGAATAATACTAAGGAAATCAAATCCATGATGGCCCACCTCCTGAAAATTAATTTCCTACTGATTTCCTTGAGGGTCAGGCGGCCCAGTTGTGCACAAGCTTACCCGGACAGTCACGGATATCAAAAAAATAATACTAAGGAAATCAGTTGAAGAAAAGACTAAGAAGATGAGCATAAAACTCTCCATTTCTTTGATGTCTCCCGTGGCCTGGGGACTGGTGTGGTTACTTCGGTATAGTATAGCGAAACTCCAATTTCTCGATTTCATAAAAACAAAAAAATAAGAATATAAATAGAAGGGAAGTTCCAAAATCTTCAACAAGATTAGACCGTGGGACTTCCGACAAGATGTATCTTGGTGCCACCCTCTAGGATGGACGAGTAGTGCCCTAAGTTAAGTAGCAAAGCTCCAAGTTTCCGGGTCATTAAAAAATAATCTTCAACAAGATTAATCAACAAAAGAAAAACCATAATAACTTCTTGAACCTCATAATTAGAAGAGCCGCTATCAATTGCTCTCTACACACATCACATAAGTTCATACGCGAAGACTAATCTCTAACCAAACAATTTACTTTTAAGTCCACTAAGAAAATGAAACAATTAACATCAAAATCAAGTAAAAAATCCACCCGCTTGAGCCATCATTTACCTTAGAATTACATCGAGCCTGAACAAATGGAGTAGTGTGCTCCAAGAACCGATCCAAATTAGTAGAATCAGCAACTCCACGATCCGAAACAGAGCAATCAGAACGAGTGGACCAAGACCGAGACTCATCAACCTCACTCTTCTCCAACTCATCGATCCTAGCATTAGTAGCAGCAGCAACAACAACCTCCTTAGAATCCAAAGCACTCTGCTTCTGCAGCTCCTGCTGCTGCAATCGACGCCGCATGGCCGGTGGATGATAGAACCGATTCTCGCCGCGGATTCTCGCAATGGAAACGCCACCGGAGACTGACATTGCAGAAAACTAAACAGAGAATCAAGAAAATTCCAACGCCTTGGCAAAGGTACGAATGTCAGATTGGAATTGTTGTGTTGAATCTGTACAGTAACAATGGAGAAACTAGGGTTTTGTAAAATCTAGCACAGAGCTTTTGTTAAAAAATTTAGCCCTATTTTTTTGCAAATTGGAGAGGGGGAAGGGGTAGATTTTAGGACCAGAAGCGTTTAGAATAATGATTTTCAATAATTTTTTGTTTGCCTTTGAAAGTACGGTTTTGTCCTTCCATGTTTTCTCCTATTGACGGATGTGTCCTTCTGGAATCTGGATCAAGACGAATCTTCCTGCTGATGGCTGGAGCCATTTTGGGCT
The DNA here is from genome assembly GCA_037833695.1 of Sechiopsis laciniata. NCBI lineage: Eukaryota > Viridiplantae > Streptophyta > Magnoliopsida > Cucurbitales > Cucurbitaceae > Sechiopsis > Sechiopsis laciniata. Next base: position 6,205,345 of record JBBMKA010000021.1, on the reverse strand, counting down.
TTGATGGGCCGCTTTTCTGACCCAGTAAAACGGCCCAAATGAGAAATGTGGCCTCTTACATTGGTCTGCCCATATTACTCTGAAAAGTTTACACCAAGGAAAATTAAGAGAAAATATGCCTATCAATATATAAATTTACTATGTTCATAGTTTAGTTAATCAATATTTTACCTAATCATTAATAACTATTCTTTAATTCAGTCATTTATTTATCAACGTTTAAGATTTTTAAATTTTGCCAACAACCACTAACTCAATGAAATCCATTTATACTTATGGATTTAGAGGTCATAGGTCCTCACCTCGTTATTGAACCTTTTTTTTTTTTTTAATATTTTTGCTAAAGTGAGCATGAAGTTCCTCTATTCCATGTGTGTTTATAAAAAATATAGTTTTTTTTATCCGCGAGTGTGCACTTCGATTATTATCACGAGACAAACAAAAAATCTGTAGAAAATCAATTTATAAGTAGGTGGTCACCATAAATTATACACATAACTTTTTAATTCTCTAAGGTATCTTGTATGGTATCAATGGTGATGGGTCTTTTTTGTTCTCTTGTTTTAATGTTTGTTTTCTTCTCCCTCAACAAGGCATTTACCATTCTACTAGGGGTGTTCATCGGTCGGTCGATGTTGATTTTTGGTAAAAATTGACACCGAACCGACCTATATATTTTCTTTAAAATGGTACTGAAATCGACTGGTCATTAAGGTCGGTTAAATTATATTATTTTTTTCTTTCTTTTTAAAATTAAAAAATATATTCATCATCCAATTTTTTAATGGAATTTTGAGAATTAATTTTAAAAAATGAACATATCCAACCATTTTTTAAAATACATTTAAATTTAAGTTAATTTTGCAATAATTTAAGAAAAAAATCTAATTAATAATATGAAAATGTTAATATTATATAAAGAAAATTATCGGTTAACCGACCGATTTAACCGAAAATTTTTGGTATTTACTTAACCGACCCTGACCGACGTAAACTTGAAAAACCGACCGAAACTATCGGTCGAATTGATTTTCGGGGGAATGTATGAACATCCCTAATCTCTACCTACACTTTCCCCGGCACAAGTTAACCATCATTGGATGGAGGGCTGACCTGAGAGAATATCATGAAAGCCACTAACACAAAGCCCGGAAGAATGCTACCATTTGTTCTCATTCTGAACTGACTCGTCCTCAATCCGCTGCGTGCTGCATACTGGAACTCGGCACATCGTCCACCGCGGTTCCTCAGAACCCGGCCATGTTGTCCACCACACCACCCATGGATTAGAGCCCAGCCATGCTGTCTCCTCCCAGCAACCTGAGCATAGCCATGTTGTAGTTCACCAACAACTACCAGAACATTGGAATGTTGACCATCAGCAGCCACCTATGCACGGCCATGTGGTTCACCAACACCAACCTGAGCATAGTCATGTAGCCATCTCAGCCACCTGATCAAGTCCACCACCACCCAACTGAACACATCTATAGCCACATGGTCAAGTGCCACCAATCCTAACATGGCCGTGGATACACACCTTGGGCTACAACTAACACCACAACATCCCCAGGAACGTTTCACGGGCCGGCATCGACGCCTCCAGTGACGACGACGATAGTCCACAACTACAACACATACCAGCCATCACCATAGGTAACAGAGTATGTCCGGTCTCTGACGGCCCTTGCCATGCACCTACGAATGCATACCACAGCAGCCATCCACCAATTTCAGCCCAAGAATGGACTGTTAGAATAAAAGACTAATACAACATAAGCACAAGCAACACCCATGGAAACACCACATCGGTTTTCAGCGGTGAGAATCCAAACGCCTGTAAGTCTAATGTAACATAAACCGAAGGGGAAAACACCGCATCTGGTGACAGATCTTAGAGTTGAGTTGTGGAACTGACTTAATGTAGAAAGACCTATTGATGGGCATGTAAGAGAAAACAAATAAGATTCCAAATAGGACTGTCTAAACTAGCTTACTCGCAGCTCGACTATTCTCACTGTATATACTGCTTGGCCCTATAATATTTGGATATCAAAGAAATCCGTTATAAATTATTTATTAGATAAGTGACCACTATTGTTGAACGCACAACCTTTTAATTTTTTATGGTTCTTTCGACCACTAAGCTATTCATGATTGGTTAGGTGGAAGAATATTCTAGTAAATGCAGCGTGAGGGAATCTTGTAAAGTTGCAAGGATTTGAGAGGACTGTTATTATGAATAGGATAGGGGTGTGCCAAAAATTAGTTAGGAGTTGGTTGGGGAAATTTGCTATAAATAGAGGAGGAGAATGGGAGAGATATCAAATATTTTTGTCATTTTGGTATTTGGGCTTGATAGAGGTTCTCAAGAGTAAAGAGAAGTTCTAAGTCCTATCAAAACTTGGATTTTATTTATGTTTTGATTCAATATAGATCTTGGATCTCAGAATTTTTATGGCTTCACCCGCTTATTAGATGTTAAAAAAAAATGACTTTATCTTCTAGGCAAAAATGTTTTAATATTTCTTGATATTCAACAGGCAATCAAGAAAAAATGAAGTTGAGGCCTAACCAGAATGAATCTTCAGTCATAATTCTGCAGCCATTTTGATGAATAAAAAGCTAATCTAAGCACTAAATAAAAAAGTACCCATCATCCAAAATTGATAGCTCAAATGGCAAATGACCCAAAACGATCAAAATCAAACTAAGAATCAAATTCAGGCAATGTTTTTCATTCAACCAGATTGCACCAAAAGAAAATGTAAAAAAAAAAAAAAAAAAAGACATTTGGTCAATGACTCTTTGCCGCAGAAAGTGTCAGATTTCAATACTAAATTTAGAGCAAATAAACAGTCTAGCATGTGAATAATGTCTGAACAATTCAAGATATTGTAATCTGGGGAAGAACATCTGAAGGACAGGTGTATAGGCAAACAGTACATTAACCATTCAGGAATTTGTAAAAGGAAGAACAGTAAAAAGTTGACATGTGGCAGCTTAATTGCATCAGATAAAAAAACAAGGGAAGGGTTTGGGTGCAGCCATGGCTGCACCCCCTTTATTCCCACAAACAAAAAGCAAAAAAAAAAAAAAAAAAAAAAAACTTCAAAAAAAAAAAAAAAAA
>JBBMKA010000021.1:6184891-6202115 GCA_037833695.1 Sechiopsis laciniata | reverse complement strand
ACACAACAAAAATTACATAAAATCACAACTCATAAATCAAATCATATAATTGAAACCTTTTATAAAATAAATAAATATCAACAAACTCAAACTTTAAAATATTAAATTCATAATTCAATTCGAGAATATATCCGTTAATGATAATAAAAAAAATCATCATTCAACTTTATGACTTACGAGACTAATGCCCTTTAATTTGTAAGATTATACATGTTTAGCTTTTCTTATTCCCTCATTTTGGAGTATAATTGGCCACACCTATTTAAGAATTAATTTTTTACAGGAATGTCATGTGACATTAGTCAAAGTGCATGCAAGTTGACCCGAACAGTCATGGATATAAACAAATATACATTATGTGACTTAATTATCAAGAATATCATAAATAATTAAGATATGATGAATTTAATCATCAATGACTACTTACTTAAAAATAATTTCTTAAGAATCTTATGTTGTAGAGTCAAGTAGTATGTTCCCTAAAAATAATAAAGGTATGTATAAGTTGGACGAAACAATCACAAATATATACACACATATATAACCATAAGTGACTTAGTGATTAAGAGAACATTGAAGAACTAAGATAAGTTAGGTTCAATTTATGGTATCCATCTATTTAAAAACTAATTTTCTATATATTTTCTTGACATCTAAATATTGTAAAGTCAAATAGTATATCATATGACATTAATCGAGGTGTACGCAAACTGACTCAAACACTTCCAAATAAAAAAAGACATATATATGTATATATATAAAACTTTCTAATATGATTTTATTGATTACAATACAAAAAAGTAAAGTAAAGTTACCAAAAAAATGAGGTTAAATCTAAAAAGGGAAATAGAATAAAAAAAAAAAGAAGAAGAAGAAGAGAATAGAAGAAAGGGAAAGAGGAGTTTGTGCTTTTGAGAAGAGAAGACCACGCGCGGGCGCGAGTATTAAAGAAAGTGGGAGTGGCGTGCACTGAACTGCTTTTCGATTGCCACGTGGCAACTAATCCAAGTTTAAAGAAAAGTCCAAACCCACTTTTTCCTCCAAATTCTAAGTTTACCCTTATCATCACACCCATTCATTTTTTTAAAAAAATTTATTATTATTTTTTTAATATTTGTGATAATTTGTGTACACCTCAATTAATGCTACAGAATATAATGACTCTAAATATTTAGATATCAAGAAAATCGTAAACAATTAATTTTGAGATAGGTGATCATCATGAATTGAACCTATCTCCTTAAACACTCTAAGACTCTCTCCACTCCAGGATCTACCTTTCTTCATCTTATATTATTTTTCTTGAGATTCTTAGATTTTTGTTTTAGTTTTCTTGAAGATTTTTGTATATATTTGGGCTAGCTTAAACATATATATATTTTTTTTTATTAATATCAATAATCTATTTAATTTTATATATTATTATCATGAATTGAATTCATAATCTATAGTTTAATATAATTATTTAGATTATTAGATTAATCGATATAGTTAAACTTTTTTTTTTTATATATAGATATTTTCTTAGTTTTGCATATTTATTCTTAAAATATACCACAACTTCAATTACTCTATTCAATTTTTCACTTACGAATTTATAACTTCAATTACTCTATTCAATTTTTCACTTACGAGTTTACTTCAATTTTATTGTTAGGATAGAATAAAGGATTTGATTGATATATTATTTCTCTCAAAAGAAACTATGTTGTTTGCATTTGTCATTTTAGTTTGTTTGAAGTAAATAAAATACGTTGAATTGAAGATACATATATCTAATCTTTTGATCGATATTTTAAAGGTTTTATTTTTAAATATATTTCAAAGTTATTAAAATATATATTAGGTTGGTATACCTTTTTGTTTTTTTTTTTTCAATTCATTGTTGGGTGATTAATTTAGCATGAAGTAATAATAAATAATAGAAGCAAATTGATAAAAATGGAGGAACAACCCTAAAAAAAAGGAATTGGTATGTGACAAAGAGGTTTTTTTTTTTTTTTTTTTTTGATCAACATAAAGAGAATTTACTTGTCCCATGTTATTTTGTATGGTAGTTATCCACCACCTTGTTTTATAATTTATACCTTATGTCTTATTGTAAAAGAATCAACCCTTATTTAAAGATGTCATATCTTCATCTTTTTTTTAAGCCAAGTCATTTCTTCATTTAAGTAATAGTGTCAAACTACTAATAAAAAATAGATTGTCTTTGTCAATTTAAGAGAAAATTTGATTTTTTGTTCTAAAGTTTCTCTCACACATAAATGTTTGACTATCACCATCATGTGTGAACAATTTTTAACATACACAAATTTAAAAGTTGGATGACTATTGAATGAGGTTGACAATGAAATAAGAGGTTATTTTTAGGTGGTTTTACCTCATTTACTTACAAATGTTTCCACAACACATTAAAACACGAGGGAATAAATCCTTTTAAAAAAACCATCTTTAATCTACCCATGGGACTAAGGGCACCAAAATAACTAACTTAAGGAGATAAGGGAGTTCAGATAGGTATTATAATCTAAGTGAACCATGACTTTATCAATTTTGGACTTTGAATAGTCCAACGATAAAAACCTAATAACATTGCCAACACTCACCTGATCGATATTCATATCTATGATTGAGGCTTATGTTACCTCATTGCAGTCAAAAAACGATGAGTCAAACAGATCTAAATTGACTCTTACATAAAACTTATAAATAAAGAATTTATCACGTGTATTTGGATAACTTTGAATTATATAAACATATGCACACACATATACACACGCTATATATAGTGTGTGTGTGTGTGTGAGATTTTTGAAGATTTATCTCATTTAAATCGTTTTAGGTTCCATCAACTATGCTTAAAGTTGAACCTAATAAATATATGAAAAAAAAAAAATACACTTTTAGTCTATAGATTTTGGATGAGGTTTCTATTTGGATTGCTATTTTTCAAAATTACACTTTTACGCGTGACATTTCAATAATGATCAATTTTAATATATTTTTTTATTTCTTTTTTTATTTATGTCAAGAACAAAATAATCCGTTCATATTTCAAAATCTGAAATTAGTAAAAAAATAATTTTTGGTTAAAATTTTGTTACCACACTAATAATTTTATTATTTCCATCACTAAAATTAAATATTATTGAAATATGAAAATAAATTTGATTTTCAAACATAAGGAAAACTTTAACTAAAATGTAGGAATTGATAAGATATTTCTCTATATTTAAGTGTTATTTTTTTCTTATGGAAAAATCTATTTAGTGTGTGTGTGTGTGTGTGTTTTTTTTTTTTTGTGAAAATCTATTATTTAGTGTTAAGTTATGGATTAGTTATTTTGGAGAAGGCGTGTGGGGCAGGATGGGCAGAGGGGAACACGAACCACACGTACGACACGGAAAGAAGTGGGCCAAATTTCAACTATTTGGGCTGGGCTCCGCCCCAAAATTAGGCCCACTTTCAACGCACGTGCGACCCCCCCACGTGGTTGTGTTATTCAATTTTACATATTTCTTAAAAATAAAATAGTCACACGGTAGGGTACTCCGGAGTCTGAATCCGTTAAAACCAAGTCGGTGCAGCTCGGTGGGCCCGGAATAGTAATTTTATTTTAAAATAATAATAAAAAATATTTATTTATTTGGTTTGATTGGATGAGTAAAATGACAATTTAGTACTTTTATTTGCATCACAGCCGTCCATTTGGAGTATCAACAACAGAACCATCCGTGTGGTTAATAGCCTTTGGATCTTTCACCTCATCCATATCCATATCCTTTTTTTTCTTTAATTTAATAATTAGAAATTTTATCTACTTTTTGTTGATGGTTTGTTTTAAATTAAATTTAATGGATTAAGGTATAACATATTCAAATTTCTCTTGTTTGAACTCTTAATTAAAAAAAAAAAAAGAAGCAAAATAAAGATTAAATTATTAGATGAGAGAATTAAAACCTCTTGATCATAAGTAGAGTTGTCGGTGGGACAAAAGTAGACGGAGATAACTTTACTAACCTTATTCCTATCGCTTATTTAAATTTTTATCTTTACAAAATAATTTGTCAAATTTTGCGGGAAATGAGGCAGAGATTCCTCATGAAAAATTCGATCACTAAATTTTTTGTAGGAAAATTGTATTAGATAAACTATTCTCACAAAATAATTATAAATAGACAAATTTTAAAATATTTACATTTATAGTCATTAATGTGTTTTAATATTGTATTATAAATCTTAATTCATATAGTATTATGTATTATTAATATAATATTACAATTAATATTAACTATTATGGTTGCTAAACTTTTTTCTAAAAGTGATTGTAATGTATTTATAATTATTTATTAAATTTGAATAATCTCCTAAATTTTCCACTTTTTGTACATATACCCCTCCCTCATACTCGGTGTAAATAGGAATTTCCTCCCCATTTCCCACCATTAAAAAATAAAAATCCCACCACTCTTATTTCCCGTCTAAATGGACGTCTAATTGTAAAGAGAAAAGCTTTTTTTAAGGCTCAAGTCGAAATGCTGTAAGAATTATAAAATGGACATCCCAACAACTGAGTTATGCATTATATATCATCACGTTTTGTTATTTAAAATTGTTGAGGATCTCATATTAGAAATACTATAAGGTCTTACAAAAATTATAAAGGTGGCATGTTACTTCTTTCATTAATAAGTGATTTTGAGTTGGAATTCTATTTTATCTAAAATGGTTACTAGAATCTACCAAATCCAAACGAGTATGATAAAAAGGGAGCATGTGTCATAGCACCTTGAAATAAATGAAAAATGTTATAGAAGACAAAGTTTTGTAAAGCCTTATAACATTTTTAATATGAGATCCTCAACAATATTAAGTAACAAAACATGATGATATATAATGCATAACTCAATTGTTGGGATGTCCATTTTTTTGGCAGAGACCCACCTAAGCGGGGAATGGAGGAAAAATTTCCCATTGGCTAATTGGGGCCGGGGATTGAGATTGTATTCCCCATTCCCAATTCCTCAATCTCAACCTCGTTTACCTTTTTTTTTTAAAAACATATATATATATTTTCTTTATTTTACTCATTTAATTTTCAAATAAATATATATTTGTTTGTGAAATTATCTATGCATATGAATATTTTCTTTGATATTAATATTATAGTTGAAACTTAGAGATATTTTTTAAGAAAATCTAATTATTTAAAATTTTGTCCAAAAATATATAAAAAATGAAAAAGGAAAAAATAAATAAATTAAAGAAAAATCTCCACGGGGAACTCGATCCCCACAGAGATCCCCATCCCGATCCCAAAAAAAGGAAATTTTTTCAAGGACGGAGATTAATTTTTGTGGAAGGGACGGGGAGGGGAAGCCATTCCCCGGCCTCACCCTGCCCCATGGACATCTCTACTTAATTGTGACTTACTAGTTGTGTGTTGTAAATGACGTGATGCAATTTGCAACCACCTTTTACATTAGGTTGGTTGTGTGGAACGACTTTAGTCAAACATTCTAGTATATTCATGGTAGTCATCCACTTAAAAATTAATTTTTTAATGATTTTCTTTGACATCTAAATATTGTAAGGTCAGACAGTAACTTCTATGATATTTAGTCGAGGTGCACACAAGTTGGCTCGGACAATCATAAGTATATATAAAAAAAAAAAAAAAGTCACACAGTTTAACATATTGAATGTAACCTCTTTTGGCTCTATGCTTGTTCTAAGTATCAAACCAAATAACATAGACCATGGAGCACATGGTCTTACTTGAACTAGGTTTAAACCCACCAGCTTGAACCCAATAATTGTGGTCCTATCTTTAAGACATGGACCATAGCTCACATGAGTTGACGAGGTCTTGGCATCAATTAATCAAATTTCCACACATAATTTAATTATACACCCTAGACTAAGTTACTAGATGTACCCCAAATTTTACATAGCCATCTTCATGACAATTTAGTTATGAGTCTTTAAATGACAACCTATGGTAAAACACAACGATTGACATTGTTTACTAATAATGTGTTAACTACATTTACAAGCAGATGGGATAACTGTTTTATTAGAAAATAAAAATACAAATGTTTGGTGATCAAGCGGAGTTAGGGTTTCAAGAGAAGTTATATAGTGCACATTCTTATAACCCTAATACAACATATGACCCTATACATAAAAGTTCAATTTGAAATTATAATGTCCTCACTTGTTGATCGGACAGCGAAACCCCCTATTGAGTAATCTTAAAAATTCAATTAGAAAGTTTCACAACAAAGAAAAAACCCAAACACTTGACATATTAAGAAAAAGATTTGAGGAAAGTTGAATAGTGGTTAGAATCCAACCACATCCTAAGATTGATAGAGTGTGCAACTAGGTTGTTGATCAAGAAAAGGAAAGGAAAAAAGGCAAAGGCATAATTAGCACGTGAGATTATTATCAATACAAGAAAAAAAAGTATAGCTTCTTTCTTTTGGAGAATAATTGAAAGTGATATTGGAAACTACGTGTGAAGAAAGAAAAGGCATATTTGAGAAGGGCCCTTTTGGCATCAAATTGAACATTTTTCATTCTCAAAAAACAGCCATTTCCCAATCTTGCAAGCAAACTAAAATTCATAACAATTTTTGTCTCAATTTGCAAATTTTGTTAGTCATTATTTAAACTTGTTTTTTCCCCCCTTTAATTTACCATTTGCTTCCTCCCTCCCAACACATTAACTTCTTCTATCTCTCTTTTTTCTTTGCTTTTTTCCCTCATTATTACCATTTGTGGCTTTTGGCACTTCTCATTGCTCCCTTAGCTTTTCCCATTTTTTAAAATTTTATTTTCTTGTTCCCATTAGCTCATTCGTCGAGGAATAAAAAATTTGAATCACAATTCATTAGAAATAGAAAACGTTAGTTAATTTGGAGTGGAGCAAGAGTTTGCATTGTATATGTACTTACGATTATTTAACAAATATATATATATATATATATATATATATCACGCAAGCCATTACAATCATCTATATCTTTGCTAAGAAGACAACCTTAATCTAATCTAGAGTAGGTTAAGAATGTAACCAAAGACCAACGTTGTGCATTGGTTAAAAGTGAAAAAAAACAATGATAGCTTTTGTCGAATGATATAGAGTTTGAATAACATTATATATAGTCTAGTAATTAAAAAGTTACGGTTTGAATACCCCATGACCAATTATAGTGAGATCAAAGAAAAAAGAACAATGACATTTTGAACTTGGAACAGCTATGATTGGATTGCCATGCCATGACATGCACTCTTTTTCAATGTCACAAAGATCAAGAAGGGATTTGGGGAATATCTTAATGATTCATAAAAATGGAAGCCAATAGTTTCTTAGTTGTAATGTGTGTGATAATTCTATGCATTACCCTTCAACTCTTTTTTTTTTTTTTTTGACAATCATTACCGTTCAACTCAATTATTAACGTTTGGATATTCTCATCATTATTTGATGCTCATCTGTAATTTTAAAGAAAATTAAATACATAAATGAAAATTTAAAATTGTGGCGGCTTCTAGTTGTGGTTCGTTGACCATTCTTAGGTAAAATCCGTTTTGTCGGTTATTGTTTATGGGCTGATTGTTTGCGTGCGGCCCATTATGATGTGTTTTGAAGTTCTTGGGCCTCTTGATTTCAAAAAAAAAAAAAGTTATTGGGCCTCTTGGTAAGCGATTCTTAGAAAATGTAAGTACTTTGAAGACTCTCGTTTAGTCGCATTATAACTCAAGCCCAAATGCCCTCTAAAAGTTTTTTTTTTTTTTTTTATTCTAAAAGAATTTCAAACCTCAAATGTTTTGATTGGTAAAGTCGAAACACATTTCCTCATTATAAATTTTTCACAAAACACTATCTACACGCAGGGGATGTTCATACATTCACCAAAAAAATGAACTGATTGATTGAATAAAGGGTGATATCCATTACCCTTCAACTCTTTTTTTTTTTTTTTTTTTTTTATATATTAATATTTTTAACTCTAAATCACTTTTTAACTAAAATAAAATCATATAATGAATTAGATTTTCTTAGGATAAAATATGTAAGTTTAGTCTCTCCGATTGAAAAAAAGTTAGAATTCAGTGTTCGTTAGGATCACACGGACAAGTTGGTAAGTTCCTCGAACAATCATTGAGTTCGAGTAGAGTTGAATGACAGGGTTTGTCAATCGATTAAGTGGGGGAGTTTGTCATGGTCATGCTTGTCCAGTGCGTGTTGCACATGGCCGCATGCCCGCTTAGACCCCATAGGGTAAGTTCCTCGAACGATCGCTGAGTTTGAGTGAGGTGGGTTGACGGGGACGTCAACCGTTTAAGTGGAGAAGAATGTTACGGTCATGCTTGTCCAATGCATGTTGCACATGACCGCATGCCCGTTTAGACTTTTTTTTTATCATACTTTCATAATATAGGGTTTACTTCCGTTGTCGTTGTCATTTCCTTATAGTTTTGTTAGCATATGTCTCTTCGTCATTTTGACGTGCAAGCCAACCACATAAAAAATGGTCCAAAATGTACTATAAGGGAGTATGACTTCTTAAAGCTTCCTTTCTACTAAGCAATACAATATAGTTGAAGTGGTCCATGATGTATTGTTTGTTGTATAACCTTTCAAAGACAAAAGCATTTCTAAAACCTTCTTCCTCCCTTTTTCGAAAACCTTTTCTTAAGTCCTGAGATAGAGGTTGCACCCAGGTGTGCCACCTACTTTGCATTTTTGTTTTTTCTTAAGTCCTAAGATAGAGGTTCCACCCAGGTGTGCCACCTGCTTTGCATTTTTATTTGGCTGACTTGCTCACCAGGTTAGAGCAAGTGCTACACATTCCCTTCAAAAGGTCAACGAAGTAGGATCGTGACAACCTTATAATTTGAAAAAAATTGAAATTTAATCCCTATATTTTTTCAAACCACAAAGCTAAATTCTAGTTTTTGAAATCATGAAAATAAAAAAATTACTTTAATCCCTTCGAACTATAAAATCTAAACTTATGTTTTACCACATCTATTTGTTTAGTTATTGCAAAATTAACTTAAACTTAAAGTTTAAGTTAATAAATTATTTAATAGGACCAATTTTTTAGAATTAACTCTCAGAATATTGTTAAAAAATATAATGTTTTTTCATAAATAAAATAAAAATAATTAAATGAATTAACCAACACATCAACCGACAAAACTAGTACTCAATTTCTTTTTCGATTACATTTTTAAGCAAAAACACTTGTTTACTTTATCCTAGTTTTGTGGGGAAATAAAACTAATTTCCACCTTGAATTGGTCAAAATATGCCGTTCACATATGAACTGGAAATCGGGGACTTCTTCGAAAGTTCCAACTATTTGTTCAATTGATACAAATTGTGACCTATCTTGTCTAGACCATAGAGACAACTATTTTTTTTGAAACAAGGGTAACTACGCTCATCCCTAGGCCAGACACCGGGAGACATCGAACGAATAGAGACACGAGAGGTGTCCACAAATTATTGTCACATGTGAGTTTCAAACCTAATTAATAGACCGACAGTCAATTTTCACCAAAAACCAACACGGACCGATGAACACCCAAACCTACACTCCATCTAAAAAAGCACTTCCAATCCTCTATTGAAACTCCAAAAGGCATGTCTCAAAACTCAGGTAGACTTGATCCATTGCAACTAAATATCCACATAGTACAACAAACCAGATTCATCATGGCTCACAAATCAACCAATCCATTCACATGGGTCCTATTGATTAACTAAATTATATTCATGAGTAGTTGTTGACTCTACCAAATTAAATTCAACCGACATATGATCTAAGACCACCACCCTAACAAACCTTAAAAGATATCCATCTCTAACTTCGTGGTCCATTCTTATATACAAGTTCCAAACTACTACATTAAAATATCCAATACATTACATCATGAATGATGTTAGTCTCTATTTGTTTGGATATTCCTTTCCTACCACATATGAAAAAGGAAAGAACAAGTTGAAAACTAATCATTCATGTTCAAAATATCGATTAAGGGGAATCAGAATCACAACTAGAGGCGAAAAAACTGAAGTAATATGACAATATACGATAAACATGCTACAAATACACAGAAAATGTTTAAATTTAGTCGTCAAATATTCAAACCATCACAAATACTCTTATTCTAATAATAATAAAGTAGAAATATAATCAACATACACTTAAACCGAGCAACAATTACATTATCACATCAACTGTTAATACAACAAGATTGTAGTTAACATACTAGATATACTTTTCATCATTAATCGTGGTGCCAGTGAAAGTTACAAATCTATCAAACAATTTAAAGTACAAAAAAAAGAAAAAAGGGGGTGGTGGTGTTATCGACAGCAGGTTTCTCTGCTGTCGACATCCGCCGTATTCCCATCATCATTCATATCTCAACACATGGAAGAATAGACTAGTAATACCATATGAGGATTGACGTTCCCAGAATAATAACTATCCTAAAGTCAATCCCCATATTCAACCGTAATGTTTACTATCAACATCATTCTTCCTATACAGAACTCTTTATATGGTCAATCAAAATAGAAACTCCAAAAAACAAGCAAAAGATGCCATATAAATTTTCACGACATTCAAAAGAAGCCAGTTTCTTTGGACTTAAATCCCCTTAAGACACTGCAATCCCATATTTAAGGCATCATGCATAATATCCTTTTTTTCTTATCATTTCAAGTATGAATATGAGATGCAAAAAATCTGTAATCAGGATGGTTCACGTTTAATGACCTGAGCAAGTTGTCGGCGCCTTGCAACAAAGTGTTAGCCCTTGGACATTCTTCCGCACCAGTTGAATTCCAAAAAGAAATTTTGAACTTGTAGGAAGCAAGTCCGAATGCCGGCAACTGTAGTTTGAGAGGGCAATCTGCAGTGTTCACCTCTCTAAATCTTGGCCAATGGAATTGCAATCCATCTGCGCCGATTCCTGTTCCAAACACAGGCATCATGAGACACATTTGAGAATGTTTTTTGGAACGTCAAACTTATAATATATGCAACTTATTAACCAAAATGGCACAAGCTATTTGAAAATTATGAGTTCATTGTATTACAGGCAGACTACGGCTTACCTAACCAAATAATCACTACATTAACATGTTTTCAACAACTATAGTACCAAAAACTCGATACTTCATTTTTTTAACTTCATGAAAATACTCAAATTTTCCTGCCACAACTGATGTCCCATAATACAACAACACCTTCTAAACCTGACTTTAACCATTGAGATGAATTTTACCAAAAAGCAATCTACTCAAACTTCAAACTAAACAAAAACAAAAGGCATGCAGAATATGCACTGGTCCAGAGAATTTATTGACGACAGCATAACAAAAAAAAAAGGGAGAAATACCTTGAATTGTTGTTGACAGAGAATGGAAGGTCAGAAAACAAGCGTCTAGACTTTGTAGAGTTGGACCAGTGGGAATCCTATAAATTGGATACCTTCAGAGAAAAGTACTATGTCAGAGCACAGAAACTGATTTAGATCATAAAGTACAATTTAATCCCAAGGAGACAACCTACCATGCCACAGATATCCAACTAGAGGGAGACAAATCACAGCTTCTAAATGTCATTAATTCAGGAAACCGAGATGCCAGAATAGTGATCTGTAGAAATCAAGTTTATGTTAGTTAAATTGAAGACGAGGGTGTAATACTCTCTCATGTACTACAGCCATACACCTACCTTATCAGCTAATGGTTCACGACCAAATGGTGGCTCACGCTCCAAGTATTCGAACACAAGCTGACCTTGACGGTAGCAAGAGTCACTTTCATCACTTGATGACTCGGAAGAAGGTACATTCATTTGAAGAGCTCTTTGTGACCCCAGAACACTGGAGTCCTGGATCCATTCATCCCGAATAGCAGTCCTTGATTGTTTTTCTGCCCCACAATTACTGCTTCCATCACTGCTTGTTTCCTTAGAGGAATCAGCATCACTTGCACCACGCCTTCTACTACAAAATACAATATCAAATTACAAATTCACTTACAACTCACATTTTCAAATTTTAGACAACACTTGATGTAAATAGCACAGCACACATAATAATTACCAATTCAAAATACCCAGAAAACCCACAACCATGCCAATGTTTACAAGCTCAAAAAATTATAATACCACTTTGGCACTTCCATATTATTTAAATAAACCTATAACACAAACAATTTAGGATAAGGCATTTTTGAAAAAGAAATTATAAATGATCAATGTTTTAAAAGGCTATTGAAGCTTACGCTATGAAACTCGCCGGAGGCATAAGAGACTTACACCTCTCACAGGAGAGGCTTACACCTCTATGAAAACACACTCAGGCTTAAAGTATCTATTCCTCATTTACTAATTAGAATTTAGAAGAACAGTTGTAATTTTCTTCATTCTTTAAAAATATTAGAGTTAAATCCTAACAATTTGGACTACTATTACTTTTACTAATTATGTTTAAATAACAACAAAGACAAAAAAAAGTTATAGAATTACTCGATCTTATCAGTGATAATAGTAAGAGTGTTAAAAAGATATCTTATTAAAATTTTGTTCAAGGTGCAATTGATGGGGTGTTTTTTTTAAAACTTTTGTATTAGCATTATATTTTGCAATACTTGTTTACACAAATGGCATACCGCCTCGAGGCTTTTAGCCTTCAAAACATAATGACTGATAAGAAAACATCTCAATGAATGAAGCTAAAAAAGGTAGAGAAATGCGATAGTGAAATCATTTATGGCAAAAGGTTAGTGTTAGTTGGACAAATGATAATTAACCACAGCTTAAGACATACGACTGCTACCTTTTCATCACATTTATTGTGCAAAGAAAGAAAAAAAATGTGAAAAGAGGAAAACAAACAGCGAACCTAGCCAAGCTATTTTATGCATATATTGAAAATCCAAAGTGAATGCGTTCAACAAGCAACCATCTAAGTTGAGTGAGATGGTACTCCATCTTTCAACACAATAGAAGATGCACTGCAAGGGCAATTGCAACCTTACAAACCAAAAATTAAACAGGTCTGCATATTGCATTAGGATCCAGAACAATAAAAAGATTGAGACTAGCCTTCCCAGTAATGTAATCTAATCACCATCACATCACATCACAATTAGATAGAATGAAGCTGGCATTCATACTAATGTAATCTAATCAAATCCTGAGATCTCAAAGGAAATGTATCGGGTTACTAAACCAACTAAATAGATAGCATAATTTATAAAATTAAATTAATTGAAAACCATCCCAGGCAATGAAAATAGAAGAGGAAATAAAAGAAATAAGTTGCAAGAACTGATTAAGAAAAAAGAACACGGAGATCTGTGAATAATCCTCACCTTAGAGCAGAAGACTTTGATGGATTTACATAGAGTTGAATGCCAGACAGATACGGAACGTAGTACTGGACAACAGAGTCGCGACCATTTAACAATAGAGGGGTACCCGCTCCATATGCACTCCATTCCTTGAAAGATTCCCAGAGATCACCAAGCAAAAAATAGGGAGGTGCCTCTAAGACTTTACGATTTCTCCATCCCTTTTGGTTCGTCTGTTAAATAGCCAAAAGGACAGTTATAGGAGCAATTTCATGATTTGAAAAATTGAAGTAAATTCAGATTCTAAATAAAAGCAACTTAGCTAAGAATCGATCAGTAAACAACATAAAAGGTCATTGATATCTCAGTGAAGCAAAAACTACGAAAATTCAACAAAGAAACTAGCACTAATATCACATTCAGACAATGTGGAGCCACAAAATGAAAGGAGAAAGGGGGCTTTAGGAATAATACTAAAGAAACCCATTAAAGAAAAACGAAGAAGATACATTTTAGAAACCTTCATCAAGATTACCAACTTAACCACATAACATCTCCCTAAAACTAACAATTACAAAAAACCATTATCGATTGCTGTCTACACACATCACAAAAGTTCATAAGTAAAGACTATCTCAATAGAAACCATATCAATTTCCACCAATAAAATCAAACCAGCAACATCAAGTGAAAAAAAAAAAAAAAAAAACACTCGATTGACCAATGGTTACCTTAGGGTTTCGTAGAGCCGGAACAACAGGAGTAGTATGCTCCAAGAACCGATCCAAATTAGTAGAATCAGCAACTCCCCGATCCGAAACAGAGCAATCAGAGCGAGTGGACCAAGAGCGGCAGTCATCAAACTCACTCCTCTTCTCCAACTCATCGATCCTGGCAGAAGAAGCAACAACAGCCTCCTTAGAAGAATCCAACGCGCTCTGCTTCTGCTGCTGTTGCTGTTGTTGCTGCAAACGTCGCCGCATCGCAGGTGGGTGATAGAACCGATTCTCGCCACGGATTCTCGCAATCGAAACCCCACCGGAGACTGACATTGCAAAAAATAGCAAAAAAAAAAAAAAAACACCAAGGCTGTGGCAAGGGTACAAACAAGAGAGAACTAGGGTTTGATTGTACAATACAGTGATGAGGAAGATGGAGAAGAAAACTAGGGTTTTGTAAAATCTAGTGGGGGAAGATTGAACAACAAAAATGTTTTTTTTTTTTGTTGAAAATTTAGGAGAAATTGGGGGATTGGATTTTGAGGGGGAGATTTTTGGATCAGAACCGTCCAGAATCATAACTTTTATTCATCTTCTTCACCTATCTCCGTATCCCTTGCGTAATGCCTGTGGGGTATTGGGATCTGAAAGTACTGTTTTGCCCTTTGATCTTTTCTCTAATTGACGGATGTGTCCCTTCTCGAATCTGGATCTTTGGAGTTTGAACTACACGAATCTTTCGCCCGGCGGCTGTACATATTTTGGGCTCTTAACGGGCCGGTTTTGCGACCCAGTTACACGGCCCAATTAGATATACGACCCTTTAGAATTTGTCAAAATATTAAAAATCCATTCCTAATAGGGCTCTAAGCCATATTCAGCCCGGTTCGCGCTTGGCCCTAATTTGGAGTTATAAGAAGAGGGGAGATGAAGTGGAAGAGAAAGAGGAGGTGGAAAGGAAGCGGAGTTGAAAATAGATGTTGGAATTTTTTTTGGGAATTAGTGTTTAAAAGAGATTTTTTTTTTTTTTTTATATTAATTTTCATTGTTATAAAATTTGATAGAATTAAATATGTTTAATGGGAGTTGATGAGGAATTGAGAGAGAATGTTATGTACAAAAAAACAAACATGGAGTTAGGATAACTTCCTCTCCTCTCCTCATCCAACCCCTAAATATAATCACTTCATAAGGACAACTAAATAAATAACTATATTTTTTTAATTAATTAGAAAAATGTCTAAAATTATTTACACCCTAAATAAATGTTCATTTAAAAAAAAATTATTATTATTATTTAATTAAAAAATAATGGACAATTATGGTCAAACATAGATCATATTGTATTTTTCTTTACTTCATTTTTCTAAAAAAAAATTTAGTTTAAAATAAAATACAATGACCAAAATTGGGTTACTAATGACATGAAATTTTCCACTATCTATATACACCTGCCACGCCCGTATCATTGAATGATGTAAAGTTCAGTAGTATTAAAGAATCTGAGTAAGACTAAATCATATTGAGAAAATACAAAAATGAATACGTACTTTTCCCGGATTTTAATTAAAATGAAACAGATAATAGGATATTAATTAACCAAAAATTAATGACCTCAAAGGTGGCCGAAAATGAATATGAAAGCTAAAACAGATTTTGTAGACATTCAACACATTAGCCTCTTCTAGGTAGTTGAACTTTAAAGTCTCTTCCAAAATCATAAACTCTTCTCTTTCACTTTCAACTATAAATAATAATGTGTACCACTCATTCATTCTAAGAAAATTTGGAGGGTTCTTAAATACAACAAAAATGGCGGGTAACCCGGCGGTGATCAGTTGCAGCGAGGAGTTCGTTAGCCCGGTAGCGACAGCACGGCTGTTCAGGGCGTTGGTTATCGATGGCGATCACCTCATTCCGAAGCTGCTTCCTCAGGCAATCAAAAGCATTGAGCTCTTGGAAGGCCGTGGTGGCCCTGGTACTATCAAGAACATGACTCTTGCTCTAGGTTCGTTTCATTTTTTATGTTTCTCAATTAAAGTTAACTCTTTTGAACTTAATTTTAGCTTGGCTGTTTGTTTCTGCCTTTTATACGTTTAATTTTTAAAAATAAACAACTCAATTATTATTTAACTTAATCTTACTTCAATATTTTAAAAATAATTAAATAAATGTTTTACTATCTAAATCAGCAGCATCGTTCAACTGACATAAAATTTATACTAACGACTTCAAAGTTAGAAGATCCATACCCGCTTCTCATGATCCAATCCAATCCAATCCAAAGTTAAGTTTGATTGCTTTAACACATAAGGTTGAAAAGAGTTGTTGGATTCATCAATTTAAAATTTTAGATTTGTATAAAAAATTCCTCTTAATTCAATTCAACCTAATTCATGTACACCTCTAGTTGACACAATTAAAAATGTATTTATGGTATAACTATAATAATAATAAAATAAAAACTATTAATGTAAATTTGTTTTTTTTTTTAACCCTATTAATGGTAGATTTAATACTGACTTAGATTAAAATATGATAAGGTCATATAATTTACTTCAATATCCGGTAAAAACTTGTTGAATACTCACTTTAGTAAAACAATACTTGAACTTAAAAGCATGATTTTATTCTTGTAATGACGCAAAACAACATGATTTATTTAAGTTAAATTAATGAAATATATGTATTTAAAATTTGTTATCAATTGAAACACAACAATTAAAAATATATGTAAGATTCTCAAAAAAAAAAAAAAAAAAAAAAAAAAACTAAAAATATATGTAAGGCTTTACATATATATATACACACTATTTTTTCCTTCATAAAATAGTGATTTTAAAATCAAAATTAAAAGTTAACAACTTATTAACTCAACCATAACAACTGTAATTGATATAAAATCTTCCATAAATTATAGTTCGAATCCGTCAACAGACCTTTAGTTATTGATGTTGGAACAACAAAATTAAAAGTTTATTTTTTTTTAATATAAAATGAGAAATAAGACCACGAACCCTACGTACCATGAGCCAAATACTATTACTTCCAAGAAAAAAAAAAAAAAAAAAAAAAAACTACCCCCAACCCTTTTCGTTAAAACCAAAAGTTA
>JBBMKA010000021.1:6169551-6184791 GCA_037833695.1 Sechiopsis laciniata | reverse complement strand
TAATGAATTAAAATCTTCATTATATCATTAAAAAGAACAAATTAAAGTAGGTTACTTCTTCAAACAAAAAAAAAAAAAAGAAACTAAAAATATATGTAAGTCTTTACATATATATACACACTATTTTTTCCTTCATAAAATAGTGATTTTAAAATCAAAATTAAAAGTTATGAGCTTGATTAACTCAACCATAACAACCGTAATTGATATGAAATCTTCCATAAATTATAGTTCAAATCCGTCAACAGACCTTTAGTTATTGATGTTGGAACAACAAAATTAAAAGTTTATTTTTTTTTAACATGAAATAAGAAATGAGACTACGAACCCTACGTACCATGAGCCAAATACTATTACTACCAAACAGAAAAAAAAAAAAGAAAAAAAAAAAAAAAAAAAGCTGCTTAGATAAAACTAAAAGTTAGAAATGATATATTAAACTAAAAAAAACTGAATTAAAATTTAAAGATTTTTTAAACGTCAACAATTTTTTTGACTCATTCATATATGAGTTAAACCGAGTACATGACCAAACATAAACTTACCAACTTAATAGTTTTATAATTTTAATTCACTGCCCTATATCGTGATCTTGATATTCCAAAAAATCTTAAATCTATTAAATACTCATTCACACGATTTGATTAAAAAAAGTTTAGCCATTAAAACTATGTGACTAATTAATCAAAGGTCAAGAGGAAAAGTTAACACTATGCAATGTAGGCAATGAAACAAAAACGGTGAAGCACAGAGTGGATGAAATTGATGAAGAAAATTTCAAGTATGCCTACACGGTGATAGAGGGCGGGGCGTTACCGGACAAGATCGAGTCAATTTCGCACGGGATTAAGTTCGAGGCAGCTAGCAATGGAGGGACCAAAGGCACCAATGTGAGCCATTACCAGCCTAAGCCAGGAGCCAACATCACTAAAGAAGAGATTAGGGCTGAAGAAGCAAAGGCCAAGGCCATTTTCAAGCTTGTTGAACTTTATCTCCAAACAAACCCAGAAGCTTATGCTTAAATAATTAATATGGTTTGTTTAATGTTAAATCATCTTAATTATGTGCTTTCTTCAAAAACTGAATGGTTCTTTTCTTCTAAACTTATGATTTGTCGATGGAACCTTGAATAAATAATGATGTACCCGAAAGTTTTTGTATCTTAGGCCTAAAGTTTCGTCTTTTTTTTTTTTTTCCTTTTATTTCAAAATAAACTTTCAATAATCAATTAAGCAAAATAGAATCTGAAAAAAAAAAAAACAATTAAGCAAAATAGGAAAAAAAAAAAAAAATTATCAAACTAAGAAGTTCTTCGTACAACAATTTTAACATACAAGAAATAACAAAATTTCAAAAAATTGATTCAGTAGATTAAAGTTTCTTAGTTTAATAGTAGTCTAAAGAGTTAAGTTACAAGTTTCATTCATTACATTTTACGATGAATTTTAAAAAATTTATAATAAAACTTTAAACGTTTAGTTTTGTATCAAATAAAGTATTTTTTTTAGGTTACAACAATTGATGGTGAGGGATTTGAACTCATGATCTTTTGGTCATTGAGTTTACATTAATAGCAACGGCTCTTGTTGGCAGTATCAAGTGTTGAATATTTAAAATGTTTAATAAGTCTTTAAATTTTTAATCACTATAGATAATCAATTCTTTTTTTTTTTCTTTCGAAAATCAAGAAATCAAAGCTTCGGTCTCCTAAATCCGTGACACCACTGGTCCGTCCCTAGGCTGTGGCACCAAGATACTTCGAAAGGTATTCTAATTTAAGCGCTTTCCAGTGATCTCGAACTAGAGATCTCTCAAAGAAGTATGCATTTGAGTCATTAGCCTCAATCGTTGGGCTGCCCCTTGCGCACATCTTAGATAATCAATTCATGATGACCACCTATCTAAATATTAATTTTTTTTATGAATTTCTTTGACATTTAAATGTTGTAGAATAAATAAAGTATTGAAAATTTGATTTTGTGTGGAGACTACTTCTAAATATGCTAATAATTGAGCATATATATGTACTTGTGTGTGGAATACTTTTGAAATGATTGCATTTTTTTAAACCGTATAATAATTAGGGGTGCAGATTCAAACCAATGACCTCTATGATCACTAAGTGTACACTAATACTACTCAATTATTGGTCTTATTAGCATATTTAAGAGTTTATTGTGAGTTATGGTTTTATGTACTAGAAAATTTTCCCCAAATCACTATAATCTTAATTTGTAATGTATTCCATTCTTAATTTTAATTAGATTTTTTGATACAAGAATATTTAATTTTGATTGAATTTTTATAACAATCAAGTAACAAAAAGCTAGTTTCGAATTCTTTTGTCATAGACGAAGACGTAAGAGAATTAATTTGTTCTTATCTAAAAATTGAAACAGTCCACAAGTTTAATGACAGACCACTCTAGAACCTCCCTAATATAAACATTGGGCATCTTCAAATGAACCTATAAATCAATTTAATGAAAGCTAATCTTGAGAATAATTACCTTTTTCGATCAAGCCAAAATTGAATAATTATCTTTGAACGTCTCCCTAAAATAAAAGGGCATGCATTCGAATAATGAACTCGGATCAACTTAACGAAAAAGTTAATTTCGAATAATTACATTCTAATCTTGAAGTTTAAACAACTCCACAAGTTTAATGCCAACTAAAATTGAATAGTTATGTAAGAATCCCTCCCTAACATAAACATTGGAACCTTTGAATAATCAAATCTAGATCAACTTAACAAAAGTTGGTAATTGCGAATAATTCACCTTTTGGGTCAAGAACCAAAAGATAGAAAGACAATTTTTGTTCTTATCTCAAACTTGAAAACTCTCCCACAAGGTTAATTAAAGCTAATTTCGAATAATTACCTTGAGATACGCAAACTCTCTATTTTATAACGATTTGTTTTTCATTTTTTATTTTTGAAATTTAAGTTTGTATTTACTTAAATTCTCTACATTTCATATTTCTTTAAGAAAATAAATGAATTCCAACTAAATTCCATGAATCAAAACAAGTATTTGGCTTCCAAATTTTAGTTTAGTTTTTTAAAAATCCAAGCCAAATGTAAATATCAAAGTATGAAAATATTTGTTTGGATAGTAATTGTAAACTTAAATTTCAAAAATTAAAAATTAAAAATCAAATAATTATAATCAAATAGAGTCCAGGTTATCCATGCTAATTTGATAAGAGGTAGTCCTTAATGGACGACCTCGTTGATTGAGGCTTGGAGCATCTAAAGTATGCTCTTTTAAAATTCTTAATTTGAGACTAACCAGTTAGCTTAAATATTGTAAAATTTCTTGATATTTCTCAGTTTGGAGCTTGGGACAGGCGCGAATGTTCCGAATATAAAGAAGCCTAGATCTAATTCACGATCATTAAAAAAAATTAGATAAGAAGAAAATTATGAGTATACAAGTGATAACAACCAGATATATGGAGAGTTGTCGTTATGACCAACCAATTGAACTCCCAAACACGAACATTGGCACCTTCTAATCAATTCTAGATCAACTAAACGAAAGCTAGTTTTGAATAATTATACCTAGATAAGATCATCATGTTCTTATTGTAAAGATAAAACACTTCACAAGTTTGATGAACGGACCAAACTTGAATGCTTCAAACATGAAAGACTAAACATACAATTTCCAAAAGGGCAACACTCATGGCAACTTAATTAGCTAGAATTTTCGAACTATTATTAAACTTTACTAATCCTTTACTTAAAAGAAATCAAAGCAGTCAAGGGGTTTGCATAGCCAAAGATAGTAAATCCCGCAATCTAACATGGGGAATACATAAAATCCTGTTCTAAAAATTATAAAACAGAGAGATAAATCATTTCTAAGTAATTTGAATTGATCCAAATTCTTAATACTATCAAAGGATCAAATTCACTCCTAAGAATTAAAAAAGATAAGATAAACCTTATCTTAAATTCGAAAATAACCGGCGACAATGACCGCCACCTATAGCTTCACGCAGGTGCAAGTTCATGTGTAGTGTGTGCATCGCGCATATGAGAAACAGAAGCAAGCAAAAGCCTGCGTTGAAGTGCAAGCACATTTCTAAATGCCAATTAGCACCGGCTATAGATGTAACTATTGGTAGAAACTCACGTTGGGCTATACACTGTCAGGTGTCCATCGTCGAGCTATGTTGCAACCAGACTTGTGCAAGCACACGAGCCTGTGTGGTTGATAGGCTACTGTGCAGCTAGACTTGTGCAAGCCCACGAACCTGCACGCACTTGGCCACTATGTGGGCTTGAGCATACCAGCAAGCTTGTTGTGCTGTGCGTCAACGTTCACGCCGTGGATCCTTGTATGGCCTTGGGGAACTTCTCCATGAAGTACTGTTGATAGTTTCTTGTGAGGTTAGCAAGAGGCCCTTAGCTTCTTCCAAGGACTTGATCATAGACATGATAGCATCAAATTGCCTTTAGTCCAAAAGCAAAAAAGGGGGAAAAGAAAATAAAGACTGAAGAAAGTATTAATGGTATAAACATATATATAATGTGTAGATTCCAAGTCCAAAGCGACATGAAAACGCCTAGAGATGAACGGCGAAGATCGAAACCTCGAAAGCCAAGTCCCTAGATTAGGCAGAATAATGTAAAGTAAATCAAACCAACTTTAGAATCAACTCACCTGGCCTTTCTTTTAATCCTCATCACCATCAAACTTTGAATTAAAATAAATAAACTATTTTTGACTAGAGTCAATTCATGCAAAAGTAAGTAAAACACAATTCCAAACAGCCCCTCTGGTGTTCCTAGTAAATATTCTTTCCAAAATGGTCGGTTTTGTGTGTGTTCCAACTAGATTCCTTACATGTCCCACACCCTTTTAAATATTCCCATTCCCTTTCTTCTTCTTTTACCATTCTCAATTCTGATTCTTGGTTTATAATCTCTTTACCCTCCACATAATCTCTCTGTATTTCCATATTTTTTCCTGTTTTTCTCCCTTTAACTCTCTCCTCATGATTCCAGAGCTTGAGGTAATTCTTCTTCTTCCTCTTCCTCTTATGAACTATCATCATTTCCATTTTGGGTTCTAATTATAATGCTTTTGTCTTCTGCAGAAACCCAAGATTCTTGAAATCAAGGTCCGGATGGACTGTAATGGCTGTGTTCAGAAGGTCAAGAAGGCATTACATGGAATCAATGGTGAGCCAACAACAACATGGATCCTTTTTGTTTTCCTCTTTTTAAGATGTTTCTTCTTTTCTTCATCAGTTTCTTGTTGTTTTTGCAGGCATTTATGATCTGTACATAGACTTTCCCCAGCAGAAATTGACCATCATTGGATGGGCTGATCCTGAGAGAATCATGAAAGCCATTAAGAAAACCAGGAAGATAGCCACCATTTGTTCTGAATCTGAACAGACTGATCCTCAGGCTGCTGCTCAGCCAGGGGATAATTCAATGCCTACTGGTGGCGAAATAGCCTATGGAACGTCAATGGAAGCTCCTCCCCATGACGCAGCGATGGTCGGGGTAGCTGGGATGCCTGGGTATTCACACGGTGAGGTAGCACCTGGCCATGTGGTTGTCCAGGATGCTCAAACAAGCCAACCGTATGATCCGAACAACCCCAATGGCCAACATGCTCAGCCTATTGGATCACATGAGGTTGGACAGGTTCACGTCACCTACGGTCAACCAGTGGAACAAGGCCACGTCGTCCACCATGGTTCCTCAGAGCCTGGCCATGTTGTCCACCACCAAGGAGCTGAACCCAGCCATTTCGTCTCCCATCAACCTGAGCATGGCCATGTGGTTCACCAACAACAACCAGAACATGGCCATGGAGGCTATCAACAGTCACCTATGCACGGCCATGTGGTTCACCACCAACCTGAGCATGGTCATGTAGTAGGTCAACATCAGCCAACTGATCATGGCCACGTTGTCCACCACCAACCAACGGAGCACAGCTATGGCCAAGTAGTCCACCACCAACCAACGGAGCACAGCTATGGCCAAGTAGTCCACCACCAACCAACTGAACACAGTCATGGCCACGTAGTTCACCACCAACCAACCGAACACAGCCATGGCCACGTAGTGCACCACCAACCAACTGAACACAGCTATGGCCACGCAGCTCAGCCCCACCAATTCGAGCATGGCCATGGACACACCTCAAGCTACAACTATCACAACAACATGCCAGGAACTAGTCATGGGCCAACATCGATGCCTCAGGCGACTGTAATACACAGCTACAACACATACCAGCCATCGCCATACGTAACAGAGTATGTCCGGCCACTAACGAGCCATAGGCCCTCACCATATGCCTATGAATACATACCACAGCAGCCAGCCACCTATTACAGCCCAAGAATGGATCGTTACAATGATGACTATTACAACACTGGCACAAGTAGCAACAATGGGAACATCACGTCAATATTCAGCGACGAGAATCCAAACGCTTGTAATCTAATGTAACGTAAATCGAAGGGGGAAACCCCATCTGGTAAAAGACCCTACAGTTGAGTTAAGGAAGTGATTTAATGTAGGAAGACTTTTTGATGGGCACGCAAGAGAAAACGAATAAGATTCCAAACGTGGGAGTGCTGAAAGAATCTGATCCCCAAATTCTCACCTTTTGGTGATGGGTTGATGAACATTCTTGTAAAGGCAATGGGGAATCTTGTAAAGTTGTAAAGATTTTATGGCTTCAATGGCTGACAGATGTTTACAGAAACAACGACTGTATCTTCTTGGAAAAATGTTTCAATATTTACGCATATATAAATAATACATAACAAGTAATAAGAGAGAATGAATTGAAGTTCTGGCCTACCAGAATGAATCTTCACATCTAATTCTGCAGTCATTTTGTTGAGCAAAAGCTAATCTAACCACTGAATAAAAAAGAACACAATATCCAAAACTGATAGCTCAAATGTAAAATGTTCCAAACAATTAAAAAAATGGTAAAAACCCTGAGCTTTCATTGAGAACTATGAAAGAAAAACAGGGCATCCAAAAAACAAGAGAAACTAAAAAGAAGTCCCAAAAGCTACACAAAGGCCCTCTAATCCAACAAAATCAAATCAAGTTCATAATATAAAACCGTCTATACTCGCCAACTACTAAACTTCTTCACAAGATATCTCAACCTCCCTAAACATTCTATCATTTCCCTCTCAGTCCAAACTATGCACAAGAATGCGAAAAAGCTAGTGTGCAACAACACAGCCTTTATCAGGAAAAGGCGACCCCCAATCGGAACTAAGAATGTATTCATTCTACCCAGTAACACCAGTCGAAAATTTTGGAAAAAATGACACATCTGGTCAATACTCTGCAGAGCGAGTGACAGATTCCAGATAGTTTAATCTGGGGAAGAACGTCTAAAGTACAGTAAAAGACAAAGTAGTGGAGTAAGACCAGTACACTAACATTCAGGCATTAGCAAGGGACAGACCAGTAAAAATTTGACATGCGGCAGCCTGTTTGCATCACATTCCATGATGCTTGTCAGTTTAGTAGCCATTCATGCATCAGATTGAAAAAACAAAAGCAATGGAAGGAAATGACCAGAAAGGATGATCCATTACTGAATATAAAGAAAAAGAGGAGAAGAGAAATGTATACTTGAATTGACAAAAAAATACCGAGCTTAATTTACTTAACACACAGCAGAGTGTCACCAAGATCCCTTTATTCCAATCACTTGGCTTCACATGAATTGCTTTTCACATAAACTAAGAGTTTTTATCGTTTCAGCCCTTCACAACAAATAAACAATTTACAGTGAAATTACAATGCACCAAGCTCTTGAGAGGTGGGAAAGAGAGAGAGGGAATAATTTTTTTAAAAAAAATAGGAAACACAAACAAGATACCGAAAGACCTGTAAAATCACTACCAAAAATTTCCTTACACGTGAATGAAGAAATGGTACTGTACAAATAAATCTGCAGCGCGACATGGAAGAAAGCGAATCTAAGAGAATGAAGAAACGAGTAATAATCTAGACATGTGGTTTTTATTTGAAAGAATCTGGCTTGACTTGGAGAAGGCAATGGTTTGAAAGTTTTGGTATTTTCCCTCATCATTTAGAATGGGGTTGAAATATATATTGTAGTACCTTGGATGGAACGGATTTTTTCACAAAACAGCAGTTTTTCCAGCTGAATTCAGCAGGGAAGAGGCTGCTGAGGAAGAAATTGAAAATGGAAGATTGAGATCAGAACAGGGTGATGGTATCACAGATTCTGAATAGCCAGAAACATCTGAACAGATCCAAGAAGTGGAAGAAGATGAATTGATTGAAAGGGTAATGTTGGATAAGTAGATTGAAGTGAAGGGAGATTCCTTGATCCCAGTAAAGTTTCCAGCAATTTTAATGTTTGTGCCTCTCACATTCTGAAAGGTTATGTCTTCCACAATTGGAAGTGCATTAGGATCAAAATCCGCGTCTGGATGTGACCCGAACTGACCCGAGGCACTAAACCCCGTGGATATGTTTTCCATTTCAACATCTGAAATGACAATTCCTTTGATGTAACCCCCTCTTCCTTTGGTAGTTCTAAATTGAATGCCAGTAGATGAGTTGTACAGGTGCACATGCTCCACAAGAACATTAGAGATCCCACCAGACATTTCACTACCAAAGGCAATGGAAGAACCTGAAGATGACTGAAGGTGGACCCTTCTGATGTGTATGTTTTTAGATGGTCTGCCATATGAAATACCATATTGATCCCAACCACTCTTCAAGGCAATGGCATCATATCCTGTGGCGATGTTGCAGCCCTCTATGCATACATGATCAGATGAATCTGAAAGCACCAATCATACTTTAATTAGAAAAAAAATGTTCTTATTAATTACATTCAGGAAAGAATGAGTAGCATAATACTTCTACAGTTGAATTCTGAGATTGATCAACATTAATGAAATCCATGCAATTCTTTTCATCATGACGGTATCCCACTACGTGTCACAAACTCCTAACAGAGTCTTATTTTCTAAATACAATCCAACTTCATTTTACTAACGCTAAGTTTATTAAATTTTACTGTGAAAATATATAAATGTGTGTGTGTGTATATATAGATATATATGATTTTCTTGATTAGAATACATGGTGTAAAACAAGCTTAAGACATTTAGAAAACCGCCCATCGTGACCAAGTGTTGATACTAACTAAGTTTATACAAATATCGGTTGCCAGACAATTACTTTTGACAGCTTTCTTAATGGCATCATCTTTCGAGCACTATGGTGTGTGTATGTGGGCGTGCACGTGTGTGTGCGTGTGAGAGAGAGGGATAAAAGGAGAGATTCTTAAATGGTGCTCATGCCATTCAGCCAGAGGATGTCTCACATCTTATGAGAGCACCCATAGTCACAAAAAATGAAAATAAGGAAGCTGAAAAGGCATTACAAACCTGGGACTATTCCAACTGTGAAGGGAGAATCAGAAGGTGCAGAGACAGAGATGTTGTAAACAAAGACATTACTGCATATGAAAAACTTATATTTCAATACAGATTCTATCACAATCAACATACAGACATAAAAACATGGTAAACAGAACCAGAAGAGGCAGACGAAATTGAGCCCTAGTAGTAATGTGATAGCATACCTGCAATAGACTGGATGGATGTTATAAGCAGGAGTATTCAAGAAAGTGAGGTTTGAAACAACTACATTTTTAGAATCCTCAAATTCGACGAGATGAGGGCGGCTGTAGTTTAAGGAATAAGAGCTGAACCAATCCCACCAAACTAAACCCTGCCCATCAATGACCCCATCATCACCTAGCACATCCAAAATGAACATTATATATAGCACTTGTTCAAAGAAACGAATTACAATTCTGCAAACAAGATTCTAAATCAAGGGTTTAGAAAAATGACAAACCTGTGATTACAACATCTTGTAAATTGTAACCATTTATCAAGCTCCGGTATCGTTTCCCTGGAACTTCAATACCTCTACCATATGAAGGTAAAGGATTGACAAGTTCCCAATGGGATGGATCCTGTTTAAGAGAAGATCAATATGTAACAAAACAAATGCCTAGAAACAACAACTTGTTAGAGCATCAATTGTTCATCCAATAAGAAGTGCTCAAGAGTCAAGTGCATACCTGAGAACCAAGAATTGTAGCACCTTTTTCCAAGAAGAGAGTAAGGTGGCTGGTAAGATTAATGCTTCCAGTGAGCCATTTTCCAGGTGGAACATAAAGCTGAGCGCCACCCTTATCAGCAAAGGATTTGAGATAGAAAATGGCATTTTGAAAGGCAATGGTGTTGAGAGTTTTGCCATCACCAACAGCCCCAAACTCCAAAATAGACACACTGTGTGGTCTTGGATCTAATGTTGGTTTAGAATCACACTGTCCAGCGATCTCGTCGCCGATTATTATTGCAGCATTGCTCAATTGTAGCAACAACAGCAATGCCACCTAAAGAAACAACCATAATAAACTTGAGAACAACACCATGAATTGATTAAATCAACAAACCAACCAACCAACCAAAACATATACTAAAAAACAACAATGGATTGAAGCAATAGTGCATTAACAAACAAGTACACAAATCCCCCAAACTTGCAGATATCAAGTAGATAGCTAATGTAAAGATGAATCTATCAACACAACCAATTGCAAATCACAAGAAACAAAACCAGCAACACAAGTAATAAACCAATCCCACAAGAACAATAGCAAATCAAAGCATCAAATCCAGAAATTGAAACCTGGCAGAAAATCAACATCAAGGAAATGTGTGAATGAGAGAGAGAGAGACAGAGACAGAGAAAAAAGAAAAGGTGAATAGAGGAAGAGAAGAAATGCAAATCCACGAAAAGTCAAAAAGGGTTTCTGGACCATCTGTAAAGAATCAGAGATAACAGAGCAAAAAAGAAAGAACCCGAGGCAAAAACATTGAAAACAAGGGCAAAAAACGAAAAGGGGTTTCTCCAGAAATCATCAAAAGAAACAATAGAAAACAAAAGATTCAAGTATTGAACGAGAAAAACAAACCCCAGATAAAAAGAAACGTACTTACTAGCAACCTCATTGATTGGTCAAAGCCAGAGACGACAATGACCAAAAAAGAAAAAGAAAAAACGAGAGAGATGCAGAATCCAAAATCGTCGATGATGCAGAACTGAAATCAAAACACAAAGAAAGTGAGAGAGTAAGGGGAAATGGGAATTCGATTACAAACATTAATGAATATATATAAATGGAGAACCAAAATGAAGAACTTACACAAAAGGGAAATTGTAGGGAAAGAAAAGAAGGACAGCATAAGATGTAGAAATGACAGCTTTCCAAATGCACAAACACACAAATAGAGAGAGAGAGAGAGAAAACAAACAAATCCCACCCCAAAAATAAAAAAGAGAAAAAATTTGGGTGAAGAAATTGTGCCCTTGTTCTTGAGAATAAAATGAAAAAAAAAAAAAACAAAAACAAAAACAAAAGAAAGGGAAAATTTTGATTAATGGGGAATATTAATTGGCACTAATTGGCAATAACCCTGTTTGTGAATATGATTAATAACGTCTGTCGCCGACAAAATTGTTTGAAACGGTCCTCCATTAGAGGAGGATTGAGAAGAGAGAGAGATGAAAAAAAGAAAATAAAAAAATAAAGTTTGTGTGTGTTTGAGTTTGTGTCTGTATGGGAATTAAAAATTTGAGGGTTTGGACTACAACAACGACAAAGAGAAGAATAGATTTTGATGACATTTGTTGAAAACTATGGTGTGAAACAAAGGGAGTTAATTTATAAATTTCATATGTTTCATCATTTAAGTTGTAGAATGGGTAGAAAATAGTTGAAAATCAGCTATTTAATTTGAAAATAGACTTTTATCCAATTGAGACTTTCAATAAAATATAAAATTGTAAAAAAAAAAACAAATCATACTTATGCGGAAAAATAGGTACCATGAACTAATAAGTCATGGATTATAATTTTCTAATCTCCCATTGTTGTTGTTTTAAAAAATAAAACTAAAAATTCAAGTTTTTTTTATTTGCAAGTGAGTGGCTAAGCCTATTTACACACATCTCAACTATTGTCATTAACAACTTTTTTTTAGTACAAGTTGGGAGAAGAGTGACCAACAAATCCTACATAGAGGACTGCTTCAAATACTGATTTTCGGGCTCGAACTCGTGACCATGAAATTGAAATAGATTAAAACCAAACAAGATAACTTACTATCACCGATCCATTTGGTTATAAATTCAACTATTTTATTGACATATAGTTAATTGTCGCATACTTCATTTCGATAATGATTACGAACAATATGACTTTTTTAAGCCCGGTCAAATTCTATAGATTAAATTTTAACTTAAAAATTGATAGTGATTTAAATTTGAACTTTTTATATTCATAAAAATCAAAGTTATAATTTAACTTAAAAAGTCACAAAATAATAATAATAAAATTCAAAAAATTCATCATCTCAAAAACATTTGCAGTATAATGAAAGATTGAAAATTCAAACAACAAACCTATCGTCTATTCAAGGTCAACATATTCATTATATTTGTGGAATAAGCTTATTTAAACCTTAAACTTTTTTTTATTAAGAATTAATTGAAGATAGAAAAATCAAACTTTTAACATATGAACATACACATTATATCAATTGATGTATGTTCTTGTTAGCCATTGAATTATACATATTCTCTATTCAATATTAGTTCAAAAATTTGTGTGATCTTAGGCATGTATAATACAAAACATAAAACTCCATTGGGTGAAGGGTGAAAATGGGGGCTGACACGTGGCGGGATATGAGAGGATGGAGGGAAAGTGAGAAGAGTGCATGGGATGGGGGCAATGAGAGGGCATGTGGGATGACAGAAGGGGGAGAGAGGTGGGGCCCAGCTTCAATCATACAGAGATGCCAGCCTGGCATCAATCACTTGACAGAACAACAAACAAACACACTAAACCAAAACCAAAACCAAAACCCAAACCCAAACCCAAACCCAAACACTATTACTATGCTTCCTTCTTTTTCTTTTCTTTTCTTTTTTCACGATTATAATTCTTTTCTCTTTATTATATCATTTAACAAAATTAGCTTAGCAATTTATAGCATTTTATTTTTATCATAAAAATATTTCATACGTATTAAAATATTTTCAATTTTCAATGTATTCAATCCATTTAACTTAATTAAAGCTTTTGGTGTATTGTTTTTCATTAATTTAACTTAATTAAAATTTCAATTTGTGGGTGGCAATGTGACTAAGTAAGTGAAATATTTGTAATTTTTTTTTTCCAAAAATCAATTCTTAGACGATTATAAAAATGCTTGGCTCTTTATAAAATACATTATTTTTCTACTTTAATTATTAATAGATCTTTTTAAGTTCAACATAAAAACACATAAAAATAGTAGAATTTTGATGATATTATATATGATCTAGTAATTAAAATATTACATAATTGAAATGTCTCTTCCAAACATTGTTGAATTCATAGACAAAAGTTGGACAAAAAAAACTCTTAAATTTTTTTTTTTAACATTTTCTAGACTAATTCTAATAACATTCCCAACATTAATATATCAATTTTTTATTCAAAATTCTAACGAAATTTTATGTAAACTACGATTTTTTAAAACATGATAATATTTTGTAAACTGGATTTTTTATATATTTTTCTCTTTTTAAATTTTTTGGTTTACTTTATTCAAAAGAATATAGGAGTGAGAACAAAAATTGAGAACATTATATGAAATGGTCCATAGTTTAAACTAGGCCTTGTTGTGTAAATTTTTTTAGTGTTATTCTCTATTTATGTCCACCATATATGAATACTATTCTAAATATATTTGCATTCTAAATATATATCTATAAGGGTTATAAGAGCAAAGAAATTAGATATTTCAATCAAAGAAATAATATATTATAAAAAATTATGTCTATCTGTTTTTCTAATTTTATTAGAACCAATAAGTACTCTAAGTTAGAATGACGTGACAAAAAATCTTACCTATTTATAATTAGAAAAAAGAAAAATCATTGTGACCAACTCATTGATGTGTATCATCCTTTTCATTATTTTGTTTTATATGCTTAATAAAAGGAACATGATATAATTCAATTTAGAGACAATAAATACAAATTAGCTTTCAAAGAATAAGTGGATTGACATTCAAGAAATACATTTGGTAAAATTTCAACCTCTAAGGCCTTAGATAAACCACATTATATAGTATGTTTAAGGACTTTGGCACTTGTCATTCAAAAAACGACTACATTATTAAACAAAAACATTATGGTCGGTTGCAGATTTGAAGAACTATGTGATTTTTAATTACCATTTGATATAAATTTAAAAGATTTGTACAATTCTTTACATCGATTTTATGAGATAAAACTATCGACTATATTATAATGCCTACAAAAAGTAGTACTTAGTAATATTATGTACCGCGTAGCAATCAATTGATTATGAATTTGAATTCCAAATGTTGTTGAACTAAAAAACAATGTTAATACTTTTTTTTTTAGAAGATTATATTATAATGTCATGTTCGGGCTAAATTAATACCATCAATATTCAAGTACTCAGAACAGCCAAATCTTGAAAGGAAAGGAAATGAAATTTTGTTAATAATCAAACAATTGAAGTGTGAAATTACCCAAAAAAGTGGGCTAGGAAAAATAAAGGTAGGGGAAAATTAAAGAGGAAATTGAGATTAGAGTGTTCTTTAGGGGGCATAGCTTCAAAGATTTAGATTCAAAGAAATGGCCTGAATTATTTTTTGTCCATACTTGGGCTCCATTTCATTGTCTCTTTGTGATTTTACAACTTTTTTAATAAATTCTTTTACACAATTTTAAAAAGCAGCCAGCTATGTGAAGCTCAAACCCACCTAATTATATTATATTATATTTTATTCCCTATTTTTTAAAAATTAATGAGGTTAGTCCAAGTGATTAATTTAATTAGCCCCAAAATGAACCTTAAGTTTAAATTTTTAAATAAATGTTATTTTATTTGTATAAATTTGAGGTTTTGTATTACACCACATTCTCTATAGATTCTTTAGAGCGGCCGAATGTTGGGTTTAGTCAAATTATAAAAAAAATAAAAAATAGTTTCTTCCACCGGAAAATTAGGCCGTCGTGATTCCGATGAGTGGTGGCGGCGGCGGCGGGTGGCTGACTGATGAATCAGGCCACAGCCTGTCAAAC
>JBBMKA010000021.1:6142464-6169451 GCA_037833695.1 Sechiopsis laciniata | reverse complement strand
TAGAAATGAGAGTTATTTTGAAAAGTAAAATTGAGGAGGAGTTAATAAAAACTCATTTGGATGTAGATTTTCAAGGAGGAGTTAATAAATCCTAAAATGAAATCCTAGCTAAATATGCCAAACAAACAACCCCTTGGTATTCTAATATGATTAGGGGTACCGAAATGTTGGTGACGTGTTGAATTGATAGATGGGATGTAATTCAATCTTCAAGTAATAGTATTTAGAGATATTATTTTTTTCATGTAAATCCAAATTAAGTTGACATCTCTAGTAATATCACAATGTATAGGGTTTGAACAATTCAATCTAATTTTAGGCTTATCACTCATTTGAATTCAATCAAATTGGAATGAATTCAAATAAAAGACAATTTCATGAGTTTTTTTATTCTCGGATTAACCTAAAAAGTTATTATTAATTTAAAAAAAATTTAAGTGTAACCTAAATATGTGCACTATTAGAAATGATGAATGATTTTATGCATTAAAATGATTAATTATTTTGAGTAGTTACAATAATTCATTTGAATATATTTTTTTGAATTGTAAATATTCTATAAATTCAACAAACAAACACCTCCTAAAAGGTATCTATCATAGTATTGAATTGTTATAAAAACTATTCACATGATTTCTATTCAGTTGAAAATAATTAACAAATATATATACTCAAATATTAAAAAGAAAATCTACTCAACCCAATCCAAAAATAAATAACAAATATATATTCATATATCTATACCGTGTGGATTAGTCTATTCCCCACAAAAGTTCATATAAGAATTCACTTTTGGCCATACCAAAATTTATCCTCTTTTTGTATTTCCATCTTAATCATATTTTAGTTAACAATTCTCTTATCTTATAACATCCATATATCTCCACGTCAGACTATTTGCCACCAAAGTCTATATAAGAATTCACTTTTGTCTAAACAAAAAAAATCTCCTCTTTTTTTGCATTTTTGTTATCATCATATTTGGACTTAACAATTCCATATCTTACACAAAAGATTATGGGAGTTTGGAATATTCAAATGTGTGTAAATGACATGCCTTTGAGTTTGTAACCATTGGAGAAATCAAATTTATGAAATATGCAAATAGAATAATATATATGTGGAATCAAAGAATGATTTCACACAATCATGAATTGTAGATAGAATCTTTTGAAGTTGGACTTTTCTTGAGCAATATTAGAAAGATGGAAGCTCACTTTTCTTGTTTGATAGGAGGATAAATAAGGATGTGGCAAAAGAGTGGTTGAAAACGGAATCTCACAAAAATGTGATCCATAAACAACTATTACCATAGGTCAAAAGGAGTGTAACTCTAGTGATATCACATATTATTTGGTAACCAAAAAATTTTCAGTTCGAATCTTTTTCAATTGTTGTTGATTAAAAAAAAAAAAAATTCTATTTGAAGAGCTTGTTCAAGGAAAATTGTTGAAAAGATTAAAATCCCATATTAGTTAGGGAAGAGAGCATTTCATTATTTATTATGAAGTCTTTTAAATGAAACAAAAACATAAAATGATCAACTATGCGATTATAAAAATGTGTAAAATATATTTTACATAAACTATACATTTTCTTTATTGAGTTGATAAAGAAACAAACCCAAGTCAAAACTCAGATGCCAAATTAAAGTGATGATGTGAAAGTGCTGCAAAAATTACAATAAGTATGTATAATATAATGTAGGTAGCAAGTATAGCATAAGGGGTAGCAATAATTTTGGTTGGGTGCCAACTTAATCCAAATAAAGAACAACAGCTGAACCATAGACACCTTTTTTTTTTTTTTTTCTTTTTGGAAAAAATTGGTATGACCCACAAACATAATACCCAATTGAAATATTCTGGTGAAAATGGCAAAAAAGTAGGTGAAATTAAAACCCAAATGCCTTACTTACCCAACAATAAGGTCCAAAAGATGTATTTTACAAGAAATTTGGGTCCACTATCTGTTGAAAATATTGATTGCTAAATAATTGTTCACCTGATTTCCTTGGGAGAATTTATGATTTAGATTAGTAAAAAAAATATATGGGTTTGGTTTTCAATGAGGATCGGTTGAAATTCAAATTATTGCTAAGCAAATCCAATGGAATAGGTGGGGGAGAGTTTTGTTTTGAATAATGTAGTAATAATTTGGATATGGATTGCTTCCTTCTTTTTTACCAATTCAAGGCAGTTTATGGAGCTCAATACAAATTATGTAATGTTTTTAATTCATTGGAGATAGTAAAATGGATTGCAAATTTTGTCCATATGCCAAAATCGTAGAGCGAATAGTATTAGATTAATATATGGGTTTGTTGAATATTTGATGGGTACAAAGTCACACCAGCCTTCGGTAAATTTGGAATCCCAAAAAAAAAAAAAGTATTATTATCAAAATTTGAGGAAAAAAAAAAATTAAATATCACAAAAACTTGTTTGACTTGTAGACTTCAATCAAACTTCCAACTATTAAGACCCCAAATTTTCAATTAAACAATTCAAAACAATTAGTACATTTTTCCAAATTTTTTTTTACGAGATTAGTTAAATTTAAAAAATAATTATAAATATATTCATTTTTAAAAAAATTTAACAATCATAATCATAAATATTAATAATAATACGATATCAATATTACATAAAGTATTAATAATACAAATATTATATTAATAACACATAATACTATATTAATAATACATAATAATACCGTATTAAATTGTATTTATGACTATGAATACAAATATTTTTAAATTTGACTACCTCTATTTATTTTGTTAGTATGTCATCTATTACAATTTTCCTAAAAACTATTACAATTTTCAAGGGGTATTTTAGAAAAAGAAAATCATTTATAAATAATAAACAATAAAGAGTTTGTATTTCTAAAACTAATGCATATAAATACTGCATTCTAAGAAGAGAAATATTTACATTATGTCCGACATTATATATAAAATAATGCCACCTATGTGGCTTAATATGAACCACAATTTATTTGATTTTAAATTCAAAAGATAAAAAAAATAAAATAAACAAAAATAGATTGTGGCCCATATTAAGAGGCATTATTTTACATATGCCCAGACATTACGTAAATATCTCTCTTCTAAGAATATTTGTAAGTAATTATTATTATTATTATTTTTTACAATATGCGGGAGGAACAAATCTATCGCCCAATTAAAATTGTTCAAACTAAAATACCTTAGGTCGATTATTGTCTTTTAAATATTTTGTTGTCAACCTAACCAATGTACCTACAATCTCTAGATTCATGTTAGTGCAACATTAAATTAGTAAATCCTTTCAAAAAAATAAAATAATAATAAATTAGTAGATTTAAAGTGGAGTTGAGAAAAGAAAAAAGTTCAATGGGAGAAAATTGATGGAGCCCCACCGTATTCGGAGGGCTTTCCAAAAATTGGCGGGCAAGCCCACACCGAATTTCGAGATGCCTCTCCTTTATTTATAGGCCCTCGCTTCATCTCTTCTTTCAAATTTATCGATGTGGGATTATTTCCATCTCTTCCCGGCCCAGGTTCCATTCTCCAAGTCTAAATGGGCTTAACCCTAATTTTGGCATATATATGGGCCTACGCTCTAAACTTTCTAGAATCTAGTCATCAACTCTTGCAATTTTTTTTTTTTTCGTCGTTGTCTCCAAACAAACTTTCATTAAACTAACGAAAAATACCCACCAAATTAAACTGGACTCCACCCACAACTTGGGTCGTGATCGAATACAGACTTAAAAGCCGAAATAAATGAACATTGTAACAGAAAGAGATAAGCCTTTCTGTACAACGATCTTAAAACAAGAAGTAACAAAATATCAAAAAAAAAAAAAATCTAAAATCTATCTTCACCACTTCAAATGTTGAAATTTGAAAGACCTTGTGAGATAATCTGTATGTCATAAGTTCTACTGAAGTATACAACCTTGTCAAGGTAGCTGGCAAAACAGTCGATTTCATAGAGATACTAAACCTTTATTACGAAAAAAACTTGTAAGAACCTTGTAAGAATGTCCTTTATTAACCAATTCCTCTGAACCATCGAAAACTCCCAAACCAACAATGTTTATGTTAAGCTATATTAATCTAGAAGGATCTTTTCTTTCGTGTAAAAACTAAGAGCAAGTCCGAAGAATTTATTTGAGAGACCAAACACAGTGGCTAATGATTTTACAACAATGTATGTACAACAGAATTTATTAGTTGTATATTAAATATGTATTAAAATTTATTGTTGTATTGAATGGTTAATAAAAAGACAACCATCTTGTAACAACATAATTAAATAATTTGAAATGATTTTTTTATAAGGTAACAATTGATCTTTAGCTTAATAAAAATACTTTTATATCAAGGGAAATTGTACTGTCTGATTACATAATAATTATAAAAAAAACTCAAATATGTATATTAGATATTTAAAAAGGTTATTAAAAACTACTTGAAGTATTTTTTAGAAACAGTTCATTTAGTTTTTTAGTTTTTTTAAAAATGCCATATGCTTGTTGGACATCAGTGGCAACTCCCTCATCACCAATGGAATTTGAGATGGAGGTTGATATTATCTAATATTTTTTTTTTTTTTTTTTTTTTTTTTGAAGCATATCTAATATGATATCTAAGTTTTCTAAACTCAAAAAAATATTTGATCTAATAAAATAAAATTGAGACTCCATTAAAATTTGGTGAACCAAAAGAGATCATTTTAAGGGGGTATGATGAGATTCCTACATCAAAAAGTCAGAAGACTTCCTAACAATTTATACGATATATATGCTGCTCTTCTAATCATTAGTTAATTTTGAGATGAAACTTCACGCTATCTAATACGGTCCACAAATTCAAATCTAACCCAAATGGGTTTTGATCCATAAATTCGAATTCGACTCAAGGGGGTAATTTGATTCACAAGTTCGAATCTAATCCAAGAGGGTGTTTCCAAAGTAGTATCGAGTATGTTGGAGATTCGTGGACTACTCTTCTCATCACCTATTGATTTTTGAGATGGATGCCACTAAAGTTAAGTCGGTCAAAGAATCTGAAGAACTTGTGATAAAATCTAAATATTTTGTTGTATGCCTACACTCACCTTTTGTCTATGTTAACAACCATCTAAATAGCCTAGTTAAAGAAGACACCAAAAAGGACAAGAAAACCAATTGAATATATTGAATTCTCAAAGCCATCGTACAAGAACAATCAATTAGTCTTTTTTCTTTTAACAATACAAGTATATAATGCATTTTGAAACCATCAAAGAGGCACACATACAAAACTAATCCATGTAATCGAGAAATGAATTCATTCCATCAGCCAATTTAGATAGCATGATGGAACCAGTGTAATCCTATATTCAAGAAATTACAACAGCCAAAATTGTAATACGAACCTTTAATCTGCCAACTTCGACAGCCGATGAATTGTGCTTCTCGAACTCTGTTACCTGGATCGACCTTAAGAACCGTCCTCAGGTCTTCCACTCCAAGTTTGTACTTCTCCATACTACATAAGTGCACGTTGAACGTGAACAGTTACATTTGCATCGTCCTGATCCAATACCTGCACAGCACAGGGAAGGATGCTACTTTTTATAAGTACTCTACAGTTACACTTCTTTTGACCTTTTGGGAGATGGGTGGAAAGGGAGAAGATATGAGATTTAGCAGAATAATTCATCTAAAGCAAAAACCAAACACTGGAAACCAGTAATCTAAGTAGTTGTCAGCTAAGTCCTATTAGTTAGCTTAACCACTTCATAGCACCCAGTTGCCAGCCCTTTTCCCCTCCTTCAAACAATGTTCGCAGAAGTGACAACTTGACTCACAATATGGTGCCAACTCCAATGGATACCGAGATAAAGTTGTTACCTTTTTGGTTTTTGTTTACACTTTTGAAGGAGCCAAATTATGATTGTTGCAAACGGCGTTGCAAAGAAAGAAACAATCTATACTTTCCCTTCAACTAATGTCATTGCTACTTCGATTTTTTTTTTTTTTTTTTTTCTTTAATTTGTGAGTGTCCGGATTAGCTTAGGCGCATCTCGACTATTCTCACGAGTCATACCGCTTGATCTTACAACATTTAAATGTTAATAAAAACAATAAAAAATTAATTCATAGGTAAGTGATTACCATAGATTGAACCGATTACCTCTAAGATGTTTATTGTGTTGAAATAAACACAGATGTCAACAACATAGGAAGAGAGGGAAGGGGGGGTGCATTAGCAAGTACTTGTAGTTAACATAAGAGAATTTGATTGTTTTACCTTTGTACAATCAACAACAGCTTTCTTATACTCCCCAACTTATTTGTAACACGAAGCTCGTGTGGATAAAACTTCAACTATGGCAGTATTATCACCAGCTTTCTCAAATAGAATCACGGCCCAAAAAAGTCAACTAAAGAACCAAGGTTCCCTGCTAGAGCTGGTCTTACCACTCCCTATGGTTGAACTCATACAAGGACCTCCAAGATTTGGTGCCCTAAGATTGGTGGCATTACAACTCTGATTACTCTGCCCACTGTTATAACTGCTAAGATTCTCAAAACCCCAATTTCCAGTGCTTTTATCCGGATTACTACTGGCCTTGGGCAACAAATTGGACATAGTTCCCATCGAAAACGAATTCCAATTCAATGTGGCACCCGTCGAGCCAGAACCGGACCTGCATTCTTCAATGGAACATTTGTACTACTTTTACCCGATCCCAAGGCAGAACTAACCAATTTAACAAAAAGATCCAGATCCTTTTCCACAATTCCAATGCCCGCATAAGAACCAGAGTTTGTCGTCGAACCAGAGCTCTTCCCAAATATATCGCTAACCATGGAATTGTTGGGATGCAAACAAAGTATCACACATTGGTTAGATGATGGGAAGATCATGGGTATATAAGCGATGACAACCATCTCCATTGATATGAGGCCTTCTGAGAGAAGCCCAAAAACAAAGCTATGAGGGTCTAGGCCCAAAGTGGACAATATCATATCCATGTGGAGATTCGGGTAGGATTGTCGTTCTTATCAGGAACGGGACAAATTGAACAAATTAGGTTGCACCGCCTGATGCCTCCATGAGGGCTTGTTTGGCTGCCATGCCGTGCCGGGTACTCATGTCAAGACCATTTCTTCTTCGACAATTACAAAATGAAGTATTATCAGGAACGGGGCAAATTGAACAAATTAGGTTGCACCGCCCGATGCGTCCATTTGGGCTTGTTTGGCTGCCATGCCGTGCCGGGTACTCATGTCAAGACCATTTCTTCTTCGACAATTACAAAATGAAGTATTATCTGAAGATTGCTGTCGTTTGTAATTGCTAAAGAAGTTCCATGGAACATAGACATATTGTTTAACCATTGAAACAAGATTATTTTTTAGCAATGCTCAAGCCTCAGCTTTGCCCATCAAAATAAGATTTTAATCTATTAACATGCTTTACTAATATAACTTCACATACTGCTTCGTCGATTTCAGTTTACCACGTAGTCAAGCAAGCTAAGAGTAAACTAATCTTATTCAAAAAAAAGAAATCAGGTTCTCAATTATTTTTAGTAGCAAGGGGATCTTTCAATATTTTTTCACTATAACAAAAAACGCCGTTGCCGGGGATCGAACCCGGGTCACCCGCGTGACAGGCGGGAATACTTACCACTATACTACAACGACTTTCTTGTTAAAAAATCAAACACAAAATAATATCATTTAAAATCAATCTATAATTAATATATTTAGAAATAAAGATTATAATATAAAAACAGTGTGAGATAAGAAGAAAAAAGACAAATTTACATTTGAATGGGGAATATGTTAAGGATACCAGAGTGGAAAATGAGGACTCCTCCTAACAATTTAAAAGATAGTTGGTCTACTCCTCTTATAATCAATTAATTTGAGATGGAACTTCACACTATTTAATAAGCTATCATAGCCCATTAAATCCAAATAGATATTGAGTTCAATATTTTTTTTTTTTTTTAATAGGAAACAAAGTTCAATAAAAATGAAATTGGGACATGGAGGATACCTCCTAACAATTTATAAGATATGTCTTATTTTTAAAACCTCTAGTTGAAACCAAACAACAAAACCTATGAGGTAGAAGAAATGTTTTTTTCTTTAAGAGTAAAACGACTCAGAAATACTTGTTGACACGTGTGACATGAAATAGTATAGAAAATCATCTGCAAAAAGAAGAAAAAAATGAGGAAGAAAATAAAGGCAAAATAAAAGGTTACCAAGCCGTATGTGTAGTCTCTGAACTACAGCTCCATTTGGAAGTAGGAACGCAAGCCACGTATTGACACCAAGAACGATGGCGATTTGCATCAAATTCTCAAAGAGGTAAAACTAGGCCAACTGTGAAATTGGAAAATACCATCTTAGAGCCAAAATAGATATTAACATAAATTCACAAACAATGGTGACAGACATAATTAAATTTACCGCAACCTAAAAGTGTAAAAAGAAGTGTCTAAAACTAGGGTCCTTTGCTTTTGGCTTGTGGGTTGAAATATTTAGCACGAATCTTTGGTGAATTTTTTTGTTAATGGCAAAAACTGCAAAATGTAATATGGAAGAATTTATATTCTGATGAAGGATCATCAAGGCTAGATGGTGCTGGCGTTTGCTGTTGCTGCACTACAAATAGTACATGGGGTTACTCCTGCGAAAATAGACAAAGAAACAAATTTTTGTTTTATGGAATTTCATGTTCACTTCAGTGAAACTGGGAAGTCAAGCCCACGAGGTGGATGATGAAGCTGAACAAGAATATGTTGATCAATCAAGTTTTTCAATTTACTGTCCATCACTTTGAAATTGTTTAACTAAACATGGTTCCATGCAACCATTCATTCAAA
The DNA here is from genome assembly GCA_037833695.1 of Sechiopsis laciniata. NCBI lineage: Eukaryota > Viridiplantae > Streptophyta > Magnoliopsida > Cucurbitales > Cucurbitaceae > Sechiopsis > Sechiopsis laciniata. The sequence continues at coordinate 6,160,566 of JBBMKA010000021.1, read as the reverse complement.
CACCCTTATTCAAATACACTTTTTCTACAACCCTTCCTTCAAACAATCTTATCTAAAAATGATTTTCATACAACCATTCATTCAAACTACTCTAGTTTTCCCTTTCCACCCATCTTCTCCTATACAAGTATGTTCTAAATGTTTATTTAGAAGCTGGCTCTCCTATATAATATAACAACAAGCCGTCTTAGCTCAGTTGGTAGAGCGCATGGCTTTTAACCATGTGGTCGTGGGTTCGATTCCCATAGACGGCGTTTCATCCTTTTTCTTTTCCCTAGAAAAGGGAGGACGGTCAAATTTTAGTAGAGATTGTTCCTTATATATAAGTTCTCTCTATCCTGTGGTCCATTAAAAATACTGGTTCTACGTGAGGGGTTTTCCTTATATATAAGTTCTCACTATCCTGTGGTCCATTAAAAATACTGGTTCTACGTGAGGGGTTTTCTTCTTCCCTACACCTCGTCAATTTTACAAAATAGCACTGTTGCCAATGATCAAACCCGGGTCACCCACGTCATAGGCAGGAATACTTACCACTATACTACAACAACTTGATTGTTAGATAAGGAATCAAACCTCAAAACTAGTACCTTTTACTACCAAAATCTAAAGGGGTGTTTTGGTCTCTTTATAAGGGTGGGTAAGGTTAGATTATAATAACCCAACTCGTATTTGAGCCAACAGTTATACTAATAAGTGGATTACCTCATAACCCTTTATCTCAACTATAATAATTTCATTCCTAGTATAATAACATCGTGTGTTATAATAAACTATGTTATAATAATTTACACCTTAAATACAAGTAATCATAACTCATAAATTAATAGCATGCACCCCAAAGATCGGTTAAAATAATCTTTCATATTATAATAAATCACCGCTAATAAAAATCGAACCGTCACCTCAAACACAATGGATATTCTAACATAAAAAAAATCAAAAACAAAATGTGAGATACGAAAAAAAGAGCAGATTTGTAGGTAATTGGGGGACTGAGAAGTGGGTGAAGGACAGACACGTTGAACAAGGGGTTAAGAGAAAAATAAGATTAGAAAAACTTGTTTTAGGTTTCAAATTTTGACTTATTTAGGCTGAAGACTCCCCTGCCGACGAATACAAAAAACGGAGGAAGGTATGAGGAAAGCGATGGGGTTTTGTTCTTGTGATCGTTGAGTGATTTGAGTCCCAAACAGAACTCGAAATTCTTTCCAAAATTAGAATTCATGGTTTGTTGAATTCAAAACCCTAGATAAGGAATCAAATTAAAAATTCAAAATGGATCTACCCTTTTTCAGAAACGTACCTCCGGCCATCGGATGAAGAAAAGCCTCAAGATCCGGCAGCTGACGACGGCGGAGGCGGCGGAAGTGGCGGCGGAAGATGGGTAGGACGGTATCAGAGTATCTCTTGAATCTGAGTTTCCTTTGGTTCTTTCAAGCTTCGCCGACCTTTGACTGTCTAACGGTCAATATTTTGGTGGTTAATTAAAATGCCATTTTTTTCACTATCTGAGGAATGTCCAATTTTTTTTTCAACTTATAAATATTTAAAGTCTGATATTAATTTTAATACAAAAAGTCACACAATTTAAATATTTTTCTAAAATTTATATAGCTAAAAATTATTTGAAAGAATTATTTTAATATAAAAATTAAAATTAGGCATTTAAAAGGATAGAAACCAGTTGAATTTTAAAATAAGAGATTCACTTATCAATTTTTTTATGTGCCAATAATAGCAATTAATATTCCAATTGTCTTAAACGTCTTCTCATCAACCAATCAGAGAAGAGTTCTATTTTTTTTTTTAGTTTATGACTCGAAAACTTGGAGCTTTGCTCTTTTAAGCTTATGACACCACCAGCTCGTTCCCAAACTGTGACACTAAGATAAATTGTAGGATCGGAAATGAAATTGAGATCTTCTAAGAAATGTAGATCAATTCTCATATATCATGTACAATTTAGTAATTAAGAGACTATAGGTTCGAGTTCCCAATTTCTTTATTGTTGTTGTTTTTTTTAAAGTGTCTTTTTATGCTTAAGAGACATGTTCAAATCTAACTTTTAATTATTGTTGAATGTCTTAGGAACAACTCGACTACTCTCACAAAACAATAAGCAATAATATATATGAAATTTACTAATTTTATAATGGAATGACATGATCAATTTCTATCAACTTGTAATTAATGAAGATGTATCATAAATAAGAACAATAACTCAACCTTATTTCTATTATCAAGTGGTCATCAGTTTGAATCATAGAAAAAAAAATGAAGACATATATAAAAGAGATCTTCCCTTTTGAGTTGGGAATTATGTTTATAACCCCTATCGATATCTTCTAGATAAGTTATCTCATATTTTGCTTAATATAATATGGTTATATTTTAAAAACTCTCAATAATATTTATTATTTTTGCTGACTGTATATTCATTTATGTTTGACAATCATTTTAACTGGGTTGATTAATTAACTTGACAATCTTTTAAAAGAATTTTGTTAAGACTCATAATCATCAAGCTTCTGTGACTTGCCATTTGATTCAAAGACCATTCAGCTCATTTCATTGTGTTGCACATGGTCCAAAAATTTACAAGTGTTTTTTTGTATTCCCTTTCTGTTTCTGAATTAGATTTCTGTTAAAGATACCTCTATTTTTCATTGTATTTTTATTTTATATTTGTGAGTGTTGTGTTCGAGTTAGCTTACCCATACTTCGATTATTCCTAACAAATCGTCTTCACCCTACCCTATTTCCTATTTCTTAAACATGAGTGTAATGAAGCATTAAAATATCAATACAGGTTTCCATGGAATAAACGCTAGAGTTAAAAAAAAAAATATCAAAGTAGATTTAATATTTTAAAATTTTGAGAAAGACAGAATCATATTTCTTAAACATGATTGTCATTTAAGGTTCCCTTGGGATTTCAAAAAAAAAACAAAAACAAAAACAAAAAACAAAAAACAACTTAAGGTTCCCTTGGAATAAATTCTTTTTATTGCACTCATGTTTAAGAAATATAATCTTTCTCTAATTTTTAACTCTAGTAACTTATTTCAGATAATGAAGATTAAATCCACTTTACAAAATCTAAAGAAGTGGGGTTTATCACTGAAGGAGTATTTTCGAAAATAAAGTATATTAATATCTAAATTAGTTGTGGTTTTGGTAAATCCATTGATGTTGAAATTCACATAATGTTTTTTGATTGACCTTGTCTTTCAATATCATCGAGTCTATGGTCTCAATTATTTCTATTAAACATTTTATTGAAAGCATTCAAAATGTAATGGTTGTCTCTATTAAATGGTATGAGATTCAATTTCAAAATTAATCGGTAATAAAATGAGTAAATCATATTTTCTTATAAAACTTATGAAATTTACTCACTTTTCTAGTATAAAATTCTCAATAATTTACTAGCTCGAGCTCAATGTTCCAGAGTTCTCTTCTTATAAATTCCTCTTGTAGAATCAATTTATATACACGCTACCTTTTTGGGTTTTCTTTTTTCTTTTTGTTTTTTTACTTCTTTTTTCTAAGCTCTTTTATAGGGATGTTTGGAAGAGATGAAGATATGAATGGAAGAAGATGAAGATGTACATGGAAGAAGTGAATAGGTGAACAAATAAGAAAAGTGAAATGGGTGTTTGGCTGCAGTAAGATAGTGTTTGGGTGAAAATTTGGAGGGAAGTAATACGGTATCAATATGAAATATCATTTTGAAATTTATTTCGTTATTTATTATAAAAAATTAATAAATTTTGAAAAAAAAAACAAAAAAAAAAGAAGTTAAGAATATTTCCATTTAAATTTTCATCAAATAAAAATAATCTAAATCAAGATGGCGACAAATAAAAAAAAAGAAAAGAAATTACTTTAATTGTGCAATAATTATGTCTTACCTTTTTTTTTTTTGAATCCAATAATTATGTCTTACCAGAATTGCATTCATATGAAAATATTAGTTAGGAAAGAAGCCCATTTAGATCTTTTGGCTCATTTCATTGTTGCACATGGCTCTAAAGTTTAATGAGCTTTTTTTTGTGCATCCTATCTGTTTTAATTTGGATTAGTTTTCTATTTAGAGAAGTTTGTTTCTTACTGTATTCACACCATGAATCCTCAAGAAGTTCATTGAGTACTACTTGTTGAATGTCTAAGTTACAAATTAAGCTTAAAATACGAAAACGAATATGCTTCAACTGCAGCCTGAGGCCTAAGATCATTTGCAAGCGGGTGGAAATTGAAGCATATTCGTACAAACAGAGCTATACGGCGAGGTGATGTTCAGGCGCCCGCTGTACGTTAGATTGATGTTTGACAACTCAATATTCTGGCAAGGGAATTGTTTGCTGCATTTCACTTGAACTGCCACTGGAGAGACTGAGGACCCTAATTGAATGTTAATGAAACGAACATCGCTGATTTGGACTCGAGCCGACTGCGTCATAAAACCAATTAAACAAGGTTAGTAGTGTGGAAGTTCTTAGGAAAATGGGGAGATTGGAAATTGGAAGACGAAACCAAAAACAAGAACGAAAACGAACCGGCTCGTTGCAAACTTTTGAGCAACTGGACTCTTGATCTATGATGATGGGGTTCTGGACATTGATCATATTAATTGATGTCTTGGAATAGCATGCGTGAGGCTCCATTTGGAGGTGACTCTGACCATGATCTGATTCTAAGTCCATTGTCCATGTTCATTAACGTGCAGTTCTTTACGACGAGACCGCCCACAACCCCCACCTCAGGGTATATTCCGGGGCCACCAACACTATCATAGTATGCACACCAATATTATAAGGTTGTGTTGATTCATCAAGTCTCTACAATATTGCATAGCTTGTTACCTAATACCGTTTCCAAGACCGCATGTTATGTTATATGGTCTTAGTTCATGATGATAATAAACAAATCTAATAGAAATATAGACGACAACACGTTTAACATTATAATATTAGAAGTATTTATTAATGAGTTTTAATTTTACTTTAATTAAAGAAACAAAATCAAATAACAAAAGAAGTCATGAGTTCTAAGTTTGGATCTCTTGTAATTGTTTGTTTGTTTGTTTTTTTTTTTTTTTTCGAAATTCAGATCTCTTCTAATTGTTGTTGGACAAAAAAATAATATTAAGTAGTAAATATTCAATAACTAGTAATTACTTGATATTCTAATTAATTAGCTTAATTATTTAAGATTTTCAACACAAAATTGCCCAAAATTATGGATGGTCTTAATTTAAAAGTAATATCAACTTATAAAGCTTCAGTACCTACGCTAAATTTAGGACAAGGAAAAGTCAGCAATTGATTTAAGGAAGAAAAAAAAAAGAACAAAGGTTTGTGGTTTCGAAATTCAACAAATTATATATGGTCAGAATGCACACCATGTGTAACGGTATTAACTGTAATTTTGGATCTCTGTCAAATCTTCATATATATATATATATATATAGAGGCCATTTGTTGAACAGAGAAATCAAGGCAGTGTTACAACTTCCCATTTGCCATAAGCAAAAGAATAAAAAAAATATATATATATATATATATTAACTATTTGTGATAAAGAAAAAAACATGGCGAATGATGGAAGGAAGAACAAGAAGACAACCCTTGTCGGCGTTTCTAATTCTTTGTTTCTTGTTGCCATGGTACTTGCGATGGAAGTCGGCGTCAACGGCAACAATGGCAGTGGCAGTATGGCAGAGGTCTTCAACCCCAACAAAAAAGTTAAGGCCTTGTGTCAACCTACAGAATATCAAGAAGTTTGCGAGAAAGCCCTTGCCAAGGCCAGTATCCAAACGAGCGACCCACGAGAACTAACCAAGGCGGGATTCCATTACATCGTGGACGAAATCAAATCAGCCATTGCAAAATCCAGTACATTGAAAGAATCAGTTAAAGACCCCAGAGCCAAGAAAGCACTCGATGATTGCAGCGAGCTTATGGATTACGCAATTGACGATCTCTTACTCTCGTTTGATAGAGTTGCCGACAAGTTTGACCTCACCAAAGTCAATGATTATATCGAGGATGTTAAGATTTGGTTGAGCGGGGCATTGACGTATCAAGAAACTTGCATAGATGGATTTGAAAATGTTACTGGCGATACAGGAAATAAGATGACGGAATTGTTAAAGTTGTCAAAAGAAATGACTGCCAATGGGCTTGATATGGTGGGTGGGATTACGTCTCTTATGAGCTCTTTCGGTTTCGAGCTTCCATCTCTTGGGCGACGATTGCTAACAGAAGAATCGAAGAAAGAAGAAGAGCCATCGTGGGTAAGCGGCAGACGAGGGTTACTACAAGCCACTTCAAAAAACATTAAAGCAGATGCCGTAGTAGCTAACGATGGGAGTGGAAAATACAATACAATTACTCAAGCCTTACAAGCTGTCCCACAAAAGAGCAATAAAACGTTTGTAATTCATATTAAAGCAGGAGTTTATAAAGAGCAAGTGATGGTCGATAAAACAATGACTCATGTCATGATGATTGGAGATGGCCCGACTAAAACCAAGATCACCGGTAGCGAGAACTTCATTGATGGAACACCCACATTCAAAACTGCTACTGTCTGTAAGTTTCATATATCACTATTCAATATTAGGGTGCATTCAAGGCGACATGTAAATTATTATAAAACAATTAGTAATAGAAGTTAAAATAACATGCATTTGAGGTGTAGATTATTATAAAAATTAGGCTAGATTATTATCATACTTAGGATGATATATTATGGAACTAACTCACCAATTATTATAATCAATTGTGTTTTATAACCCAACATAACTCACCCTTAAATAGAAACCAAGGCATTTGAGATAATGATTGGTTATTATAACATGGGTGGTTATAGTAACGTGTCTTTATGGTGCATGTTACAATAACATGGATTATAATGAGGTGTGTTTGAGATACAAATTATTATAACAGAATTCATTATCGTAACATGAATTATTCGTAACAAGAACCAGAGTGTTATTATATTTGAAATGAGCGGTTATGAGCTAACTCACCAATTATTAAAATGGGTAGTCCAAACACGGATTTAATTATTATATTATAACTATTGTAATTTTATTTTCTTACCAGCGGTGATTGGGAGCAACTTCATTGCCAAAGACATCGGATTCGAGAACTCGGCCGGAGCGGCGAAACACCAGGCAGTGGCTTTGCGAGTACAATCAGACATGTCGATCTTCTACAACTGTCAAATGGACGGCTACCAAGACACTCTATACACCCACGCCCATCGCCAATTCTACCGAGATTGCACCATCACAGGCACCATCGACTTCATCTTCGGCAACGCCGCGGTGGTATTCCAAAACTGCAAGATCCTCGTAAGAAAACCAATGGATAATCAAAAATGCATCGTGACCGCGCAAGGACGAATCCAGAAGAAAGAGCCCACCGGCATCGTCCTCCAGAACTGCGTCATTGCCTCCGCTCCGGACTTCTTCCCCGTCCGCCATACCAACCAGGCTTACCTCGGCCGCCCATGGAAACAATACTCGAGAACCATCATCATGCAATCACAAATCGACGACTTGATCCAACCGGAAGGCTGGCTTCCATGGGAGGGCAATTTTGGTCTCAACACTCTATTTTACGCCGAGATTAATAATAGGGGACCGGGGTCAGCTAAGGATAAACGAGTCAAATGGAGAGGAATTAAACAGATCACGCCGCAACATGCTGCCAAGTTCACAGCTGGGATGTTTATTCGTGGAAATCCCTGGATTAGGTCTTCCGGAGTGCCGTACGATGCCGGGATGATGAAGGTGTAGAAACAACAGAAGAAGAGCAATAAAAACTAAACTCAAAGAATTTTATACAAATATGAACTATATAAACTATTTTGTAGAGTGTGGAGTCAACTCCTTCAAATTTAGGAGCAAGTTTTCCCACGTTTTATCTTTTGTATCTTTTTTAAAATGTTGAATAAATGTATTTTCCTTACTTTATTTATTTGTTTGTTTTTTTATCCTATAATATTGTTTCAAACCATTATTTACTAATTTAACCAGAAAACATGACAAATGACGTAACAATTAAAAATAATATATTGTTGAAACTAAAAATAAACATGTTAAATCAATATTTGATATTAATGATATTTTTAGTTCAACTATATTTAAAAGAATAAGACATTCTAACTACTAATTTATTGATTTGGGAGATGGAAAATTATTACTAAATTATATAATATATATTTATCGGTTAATCACCAAAATTTAGTATCAAAATTGATACCTAAAGATATAACTATTTTGTTTCTAGTTTTTTATTTTTTATTTTTAAAAACGAATATGTTTGATAACTCCAGTGTATTATTATTTTTTTTTAAAATAAAAAACAAAATCCAAAAAATGATCGAAAGTAGCTTTTAAAATCTCTTTTTTTTCATGTTTTTAAATATACAGAAAATATTAAAATGACACCGAATTTGGGGATCAAACATACACCGAGACTAATTTTTAACCCTTCAATAATCATCACATTACCGGCTATAATCAAACATGTATGGTTTTTATTTTAACAATAAAATATAATATAAATTAAAAATAAAAAATAAAATGATTATCAAACGAAAATATGCTAGGAATGAAATTTACCTTCAAGTTAGCTCCTTCCATATTACCCTCATTGTTTTTGCAACAAATATACCGTGTTAGCTAATATGATGTGAATTAAGCTTACAATTCAACTTTCTTTTTACTTCAGTTTTTTTAATGTAAATTTGTACCACAATATCCCTAACCCCTAACTTCATGAAAAAGGTAGAACTTTGCTTTGCATCTTCAAATAAAACGAGTAGGTGTTCTTTCTGTTCTTCGTCTTTCATCTTCAAGTCCTTCGTTTTTGCCATTTTTTGTTGTTGGACGAGAAAAGAGAAGTTGGAGACATTCATAGAGCTGGTTGACATTTGTAGAAAAAGAGAAGGAAAAAAAGGCGAGAAAATGAATTAAAAAGAAGAAACTAAAAAATTAGGGCTTGTTAATGTTTGTAGATATAGTTTTACAATAAAATTGAGAAATCTCCTTTTCGTGTTTTTTTATTAGTTGACGTATATTTAAATTAAAAAGGTGTTTACTTGACATTGACAACAATTTAAGTGCAGTCATTACTGCACCCAAACTATGATGTTACACACACATGTTTATTTTTTTTCTTAAAAAAAAAAATGGTGGGCTGAAATGTGTAGCGCTAGAGGTGCCACATATGTTGATATCATCCATGACTTCACCCAAAATGCACTCGTTGACATTTTATCTTCAAATATATATATATAATGCTATGTCAACCATATTCTTTTTATTTCCACCGCTTAGAACTTCTCTCGAAGTTGGAAAAAATTTCTACCACTTTTTTAGCACTTTTTATTGAAAGTGTCAAATCCAAAAATCTTGAAATTTTATGGGTCATAAATATTTATCTTCAGGCAATTGCACACATTGAAAAGGTGAAATTCTTCAACATTTTTATAAAAGATATGAATTACTCTTCTTATTATTCATATTAAGCTCTGATAGTATATTAGATAATATGGGGTTCCACCTCTCTAACATCCAAACCTATGAATTCTCCTCTAAGTTTGAAATACTTCATATTCCTGACACTCCTCTGTTGGTTATTAGCTCACTTACTGTAGAAAGTACATTTTCTCAGTATCTAAAGATCTTTGAAAGTATCGAAATGGTTGGTGGGGTGTTATTTTCATTATTTGATAGTAATTCAGTTTAAAATATGGTTGTGGTTAGATCCTAAAAATCAGCAATTAGCTCTCATCATTTATTAGAGAGCAATAATACCCTCTATATAAGATTTGTGTTCTTATCTCCCAAATTTATACTTTAAAAAAAAAAAAAAACCTTAAAAGTAGAAGTGATTTGACCATTTTCAATTCTCTTCCTTATTCCAACCTTTAATTATTCTCTCCCCAAATAATGCTTTCTCCAAATATAGGAAGGATTAGACCCCACTTCCACCTCTAAGGATAAAAAACTTAGGAAAGTATCTTTCCAACCCACCACTTTCTTTAGGCCAACAAAACTTCTCCCATCTAGTTCACTAGATTTGAGATTTTTTATTTGAGGTTCCTAACCAAATTCTTTCCATAGCTTTGGTTAAATCTTGGCAAAACCATTTTTAGAATCTAACCCATGACATAACATATGTCGGAATCGATTAAGCTATCACTTTAATCATGATTTCTTTTTCACTACCAAAGAAACTTTCTTCGAGCCATCACTTTTTCCACTCTTTCTTTGATGAATTTAAAGTCTTTCTTCTTACTTCTAGAGCAATGGGCCGAAATTAATCATCCCCATCAACAAATATACAAGAAACAAAATTGCATTTTTACACGATAACACATTTTATCATTAAATATCTTAAAATATTATCACTAAAATATTAGAAGAATTTATTAATGAGTTGTATGTTTACCTTAATTAAATAATAAAAAGTGATGAGTTCAAATCTATTCTAATTATTGTTGAATTAATAAATGATATTAATTCATTAATATTCAATAACTAATAATTTCTTAGAAATTCTAATTAATTACCTTAATCATTTAAGATTTTCAACACAAAATTGGTCAAAATTATGGATGGTCTTAATTAAAAGCAATCTCAACTTAGAAAGCTTCAATACCTAGTACTAGTTAAATTTAACTGGTTTAAATTTGGACAGGAAAAGTCAGCAATTGATTTAAGGAAAACAAAAAAATAAAAGTAAAATTAAAAAAATAAACAAAGGTTTGTGTTTCGAAATTCAACAAATTATGGTCACAATGCTCCCATGTGTAACGGTTTTAACTATATTTTCGGATCTATCCAAATCTTCACATATATAAATACAGGCCATTTATTGAACAGAGAAATCAAGGCAGGGTTGCAACTTCCCATTTGCCAAAGAATAAAAAGAAAAAACATATTGAGTATTTGTGATAAAGAAAAAAACATGACGGATGATGGAGGGAAGAACAAGAAGGCAGCCCTTATCGGCATTTCTAATTGTTTGTTTCTTGTTGCCATGGTAGTTGCGATGGCAGTCGGCGTCAACGGCAACGCTGCTGGTGGTGGTGGCGTCAATGGCAACGCTGCTGGTGGTGGTGTTGGTGGTGGCGTCAACAACAACACTACTGCTGGTAGTGTTGGTGGTGGCGTCAATAGCAACACTACTAATGATGGTGTTGGTGGTGGCGTCAACAGCAATGCTGCTAGTGGCGGCAGCGTTGGTGCCACGGGGACCCCTACCAAAGAAGTTAAGGTTTTGTGTCAATCTACTGATTACCAAAAAACTTGTGAGAAAGCCCTCGCCAAGGCCGGTACTGAAACGAGCGACCCGCGAGAGTTAATCAAGGCGGGATTCCATTACATCGTGGACCAAATCAAATCAGCCATTGTAAATTCCACTACATTGAAAGAATCAGCTAAAGACCCCATGGCCAAGAAAGCACTTGAAGATTGTGGAGAGCTCATGGATTACGCAATTGACGATCTCTTACTCTCGTTCAATAGAGTTACTGATAGTTTTGACATCAGCAAAGTCAATGATTATATCGAGGATATTAAGATTTGGTTGAGCGGTGCATTGACTTATCAAGAAACTTGCTTGGATGGATTTAAAAATGTTACTGGCAAAACAGGAAAAAAGATGGGGAAATTGTTGAAGACGTCAAAAGAAATGACTGCCAATGGGCTTGATATGGTGAGTGGGATGACGTCCCTTATGAGCTCTTTCGGTTTCGAGCTACCGTCGTTCGGGCGACGACTCCTAGAGGAGGAATCGAATGAAGAAGAAGAGCCATCGTGGGTAAGCGACAGGCGTGGGCTACTACAAGCCACTCCAGGAAACATCAAAGCGGACGCAGTGGTAGCTCAAGATGGGAGTGGAAAATACAAAACAATTACTCAAGCCTTACAAGCTGTCCCACAAAAGAGCAATAAAACATTTGTAATTCATATTAAAGCTGGAGTTTATAAAGAGCAAGTGATGGTCGATAAAAAAATGACTCATGTCATGATGATTGGAGATGGCCCAACTAAAACCAAGATCACCGGCAGTGAGAACTTCATTGATGGAACACCCACGTTCAAAACTGCTACTGTCTGTAAGTTTTATATATCGCTATTCAATATTAGGGTACATTCAAGGCGACATGTAAATTATCATAAAACAATTAGTAGAAGTTAAAATAATATGCATTTGAGGCGCAGATCATTATTATAACAAAGAGTTTTATCATAACATAAGTTATTATAACAATGCTAGATACTTTTTTTAGTTAGGATGAGAGGTTGTGGACTACCTCCCTGATTATTATAATCGATTGTGCTATAATAATTCAACTTAACCTACTCTTAAATAGAGATCGAAAGGCAAAGTGCATATGGAATAGTGATTGGCTATATTATAACATGGAAGGTTACCAAAAACTTTGTAGTGCATGTTATAATAACATGGATAATAATAATGTGTGTTTGGGATGTAAGTTATTATAACATGGATTATTTTAACAAAACTGAATAACATTGAGTTATTTTAACAAGGATTGAAGAGTTATTATACTTGGAACTAGAGGTTATGAGAAGTCACCAATTATAATATTTGGTGGTCTGTTAGACTCCTAAGGATGGTAGTCTTGAGATATTAATATAATATGTTTAAAGGTAGAATGGTAATTAGTACTTAAGAGTTTTAATATAAATAGTAGAGTTAGGTCTTTGGAAAAGAAGAAAAATAGTTGGCATTGTCTATAGACTTTGGTGGGAGAGACATAGCCCTCTCAAAAGGCTAAAGATATGGTATTGTAACATTTATTAGTGTTCTTGTGTATTTTATTATTACTGGTGACTTAAAGGTTACAATAATAAAATACTAAAATACACAAGAACACTATACAAATAACAAAACTTGCAATACCATACATTTAGCCTTTCAAGAAAACTAAGTCTCTCTCACAGCTTTTCGAGATGGTTATGTCTCTCCCACCAAAGTTTTTGCTAAGAGAATGCCAACTATTTTACTTCCTTTCTAAAGACTCTAGCTCTCCTATTTATGCCATGACTCGGAAGTAGTGATTACTATTCTGTCCTTACACATATTATATTAAGGGTCTAACATGGGCTAACACAAATTGAATTATTACAACTTACATTTAAATGAAGGCTGAAACACTCCTTTTAACATTTATTATTAATATCAATTAGTTTCATTTCAAAATTAATTATAAATAATTTGTATTCATATTCTTACCAGCGGTGATTGGGAGCAACTTCATAGCAAAAAACATTGGCTTCGAGAACTCTGCCGGAGCGGCGAAACACCAGGCGGTAGCGCTGCGAGTTCAATCCGACATGTCGATCTTCTACAACTGCCAAATGGATGGGTACCAAGACACTCTATACACCCACGCCCACCGTCAATTCTACCGAGACTGCACCATCACAGGCACCATCGACTTCATCTTCGGCAATGCTGCAGTTGTGTTCCAGAACTGCAAGATGTTAGTTAGAAAACCAATGGCGAATCAGCAATGCATTGTCACCGCGCAGGGACGAATCCAGAAGAAAGAGCCCACCGGCACCGTCCTCCAGAACTGCGTCATTGCCTCCGCTCCGGACTTCTTCCCCGTCCGCCAGACGAACAAGGCTTACCTCGGGCGGCCATGGAAGCAATACTCGAGGACCATCATCATGCAATCGCAAATCGACGACTTGATCCAACCGGAAGGCTGGCTTCCATGGGAGGGCAATTTTGCTCTCAACACTCTGTTTTATGCAGAGATTAATAACAGGGGACCTGGGTCAGTTAAGGATAAACGAGTCAAGTGGAAGGGAATTAAACAGATCACGCCGCAACATGCTGCCGATTTCACCGCTGGGTTGTTTATTCGTGGAAATCCTTGGATTCAGCCTACTGGAGTGCCGTACGATGCCGGTATGATGAAGGTGTAGAAACAGGGGAAAATTTTCATTATATAACCTATTTTGTAGAGCGTGGAGTCGCCTCCTTAGAATTTAGGAGCAAGTTTTCCCACGTTGTATCTTTTTATAATGTTGAATAAATATATTTTTCTATGTTTTATTTTATCTTATAATCTCTGTTTTCTCTCTTTTGAATATTTATTTGTTTTTCTTCTGGATTGTTATTGAGTTTTGAAGCTGAGAAAACCCCTTTGATTTTGAATTTTAATTGGTGTGGATTTGGCAAGTTTTTCTCTGTTCTTTATCTTTCTGGCTTTTCTTCAACTGCGTTGTTCTAACTGAAATGGTCAGGAAATTGCCAAAGTCAACAATGGCCGCAACCACATCAAAATAATTTTAAGCTATTGAAAATACTATTTGCACCCACCAAATTATATGACAAATCTGTCATTTTCTAATGCTTGAATTTTGAATTGAATCTGTGATCGTCAGAGTTAGAAATAGATAACCCTTAAATAAGATAATCAACTTACCATCAATTCATTCTATAAATTTATCAAAATTTTAAAATATGTGTAAATTAAAGTTTTGGAATCAAATGGGTCGATCACACGATTAATTATCTGATTTGCTATTAATCCATTTACATTCTAGTAATTTCTTTCTCCCAACCTGTACTCAAAAAAATTTAAATTAAAATCTTGGAATGCAACAACTATAGCATACCAAAATGGGTGAGAGTTAATTTTATAATCGTTAATTCTTCACCCTAAAATATAGGAGTAAATAACTCTGGTAAACCAATTTCTATATAATGTTTAATAAATTCTTTCAATGATGTACATTTTTGTTTTTGGATTTTTTTCGTTCTATTTATATTTCATCTTTTATATACATACGAATATTTAATTATAATTAATATATGAGATGAACTTCAATTTCTCACTTTCATAAATAAGTATACATAATTATACGCGCACATGCATTCAAAAAAAAAAAAAAAATTATGCATGTACATGTACCAAATCATAACACTAGCACTTAATTAATAATAAGAGTATAATGATTCATTACAATTAAAAAAATTTAATTAGACATAAATTTAAAGTCCCTTAAATTATAGGTATTGTTTTAAAGGGAAAATATAGTAATGAAATCTTCTGGCAAAATAATGATAAAGGTATAATAAATTTTAAAGTATGTACATCTTATTAATACGATTTGATAATCTATTATAAATACTCATAATTACATGGTGACATACTTATAATATTAATCACTATATTTATTATAATTATCATTATTATTATTTTAAGTGTTTATATTTATAATTATTTTTAAATAATTAGTAAATTTAAAGTCTCTTAAATTTTAGTTATTGTTTTAAAGGGAAAATGTAGTAATGAAATCTTGCAAAATAACGATAAAGGTATAATAAATTTTAAAGTATTTATATCTTATTAATACGCTTTGACAATATATTATAAATACTCATAATTACCGGGTGACATACTTATATTATCAATCACTATATTTATTATAATAATAATTATTATTATTTTAAGTGTTTATATTTATGATTATTTTTAAAAATTAATTAATTTAAAAGATTTTCCTTTTAATTTAATAGATTTTGAATTTGTTCAGTTCCAAATCGGCAGAGCAACAAGAACTGTAGCCAGTAATTTCATCCGCTTTCTTCAATTTCACACTGAATTTTCTTCACAAGGAAGAACTAAGTGTTCGTCTCAGTGATTTCAGTGTTTTTTTTTTGTCAAATTCATAGCCCTAGCGTGGCTTCATTTGAAGTTTTTTTTTAGAACCGAGAAATCGGAGTTTCGCTCCATTATAGCGAGGATACCACTGACCCGTCTTTCGAGTGTGACACCGAGAGGCTTCATTTGAAGTTACAGAACCCAACCAACATAGCAAAGCGGCGTTTCAATTTCCAAATCTCGAGATGAATACTAAACCCTCCGGCGGTATTGGAGCGTGACCTTCGGTTGAATTGGGAAGTCGACGTTGCCGAGAAGCTCGAAAGTTATCTGTTGCAGATTTGTTCCGGTGAGTTTCAGTTCGGCGAAGATGAGCATTGCATTTCTGTCAATTTTGCTGAAGGTGAGGCTACTTTTACTGTTCTGGGTCGTGATGGGTGTTTTCAATTGTGAAAGATTTGAGTGTTTCTGATTGAATTTTATTTTTCTAGGCTTTAGCTGCTTTGCTTCTTCAAGGTTCGATTCATGTGTATAGCCGTAAGGTTGAATATCTCTACTCTTTAGTTTTGCGAGCTTTGGAATTCCTTTCGCAAAAAAGGTTTGATTATTGTATCTAATTTAGTCTTTTTTTTAGTTCGACTACAATCCAGGAGGGGGGATTCGAACCCATGACCAAGACATCTTGCTCATGGGAATACACTTGATGCCGCTTAGCTATAAAACTATTTGTGAGTCTTAGAAAAAAAAAGTTATACTTATTAGGTTGTGAGTCTCTATTATTCAAGGCTTTTCTAAGGTGGAAATTATAAAATAAATGTCCAATCCCATTTGAAAAAATAACGAAGATGCAGTAGAAATATTCTTCACAAAAACAAAGCATAACAAAACAAAGAAGAGATATGAGGAAAGGAAGAGCAAATAGGATTAATAAATTTGATGAGGATCAAAACGACCAATATTGGGTTTCAGAGTATGTGCTAGGTTGCTTATCAATTTTATGTTATCGTGAAACTGGTGGAGTATTTAAATAAAATGATGTTTCATTTATTTATTGCAGTTGATCCAAAAAATACCTTGGAAAGTACTAAAAAAGATGCTTGGTTACATCGAACTGTTAAGCCTCGTGCAAATTTAGTTGTTCTCGAAGGTGATTGATTGGATGCATCTGGTGACAATGGGTAAATAGATTCATACCTGGTAATTGGTTGCTATAATTAATCAAACTTTACTTTTTGTAGCATTTGATAATTAACCATAACTTTTATTAATTTGCAGTTGGCCTCCACTAGTGATATTTTCCAAGACTTCATTCTCTTAGATCCATGTGATGCTGAATCAGTTCAAGATTTTCTCAATGGTGGTAATAAGTTTGGTCATAGCCAAAATGGTGGATATAGGGGCAGCTCGACCCGCAGGGGTTATCGATCTCTCTCTAGACGTTCCGGAGGAAATATGCAAAAGTCCTGTGTTTGAAAATCTCAGGGTGCCAATGTTACTCAATCATCTGTAGGAAAGACTCGGGATGCTAATGTTACTGAATCACTACTTTCCGATCGTTTCTTCGTGCACAATCCTCCATTTTGCGATAATTTTGCCAATGAAAATCGGATTTGATATGGATGTTGGAAATTTATTGCAAGATGACTCAAATTGTTCTGATGACAGTGAAAGCTTCATTTCCTATTAATATTTGGTTAAAAGCTAATTTTTCTTTCCCTTTTGTTACTCTCTTGGCAGTGAAAGCTTTTTTTAAGAAGAATTATGTCAATTCTGGTAAGCATGAGTCTGTAGCTGCTTTATTTCCACTAGCAAAACTACATGGTCCAGTTAGTCCCGAATTTGCAAATATTTGGGAAGAGCAGAATCATGATTTTGAAACACGAAAAGAATCCAATTCTGATTTATTATATGGTGATTTTTTTTTTCCTGAATTATTATTGATTGTTAACTCCTGGCTTTTTTGCAGCATCATGCTGCTGCTCATTTTGATGATGGTGAAGCATATGAGCCTGAATTTCCAGATTCTCAATCAAGTCTAGAAGATCTATGTCGATCTCATCTTGTAAGTGCTGACTGTGGATTTCTCACTGCATTTTATCTAGTTACAATGTAGTTGGCTCTGTAATTATTTCTTTATTTGTAGCACTATTATTTTGCCTGTGGAATGCACTCATTTACTCATCAATAGCCAAATAACTTGTTCACTTGGGTTGGTCTTGTTTGTCTGTCGTGTAATTTGTTCTGATAATAGATTTATATAGTAGTTAGTCCCCGAGGGGTGGCACGGTTGGTTGAAGGCTTTGACTTTGAAGGTATGCTCTTCTCGAGGTTCTAGGTTTGAGACCCGCTTCTAACATTAATTTGTAGACACCCCTAATTTGTGTCTCCCTCCACTCCTCCGATGTATCCCAGTTCTGCAGTCTA
>JBBMKA010000021.1:6131584-6142364 GCA_037833695.1 Sechiopsis laciniata | reverse complement strand
TTAAGTGCCCTTCAAAATTGAGACATCATGCATTTTCTAGTTTGATAGACTTGCAGTTTTTTTTTTTTTTTTTTTTTGTGATAGGACAAACACCCTCCACAATTCATGAATGTGGCGCGGTTGGTCGAAGGCTTTACTTTGAAGGTATGCTCTTCTCGAGGTTCTAGGTTTGAGACCCACTTCTAACATTAATTTGTAGACACCCCTAATTTGTGTCTCCCTCCACTCCTCCGATGTATCCCAGTTCTGCAGTCTAGAGACAGATCAATGGTGCCCGGGTATTAGAGGAGCAAAACTCCGATTCCCGGTCATTAAAAAAAAATATACAGTAGTTATGCAGAATTGTGAACTTAAGTGCCCTTCAAAATTGAGACATCATGCATTTTCTAGTTTGATAGACTTGCAGTTTTTTTTTTTTTTTTTTTTTTTGTGATAGGACAAACACCCTCCATTTGATATTCATGAATATGGCAAATCAATTCTTGAAGAATTATTATATGTTGAAGCTAACAAAGGAGGTGTCATGTCTTTTTCTGATTTTGTTGAAGGGCAGGAGAAGTACAATGTGGCACGAAGTTTTTCCGCTCTACTCCAATTGCTCATTTACTTAACAAACAGTATACAAGTACCTAGATTGCTGAAATTTAGAATGGAAGTTGCATCTAACTTGGAAGCTTATAATTAATATCAATCATTTCTTAGCTTCATTTGTTATGGATGAAAAATGGAATTGACTGGTCATTTTTAGGTGAATAATGGAGATGTGGAGTTGGAAAAGAGTGGGGTCGATGGGGAGTCGATTTGCTATTCTTCTGTGAACCCATTCCATGTTAAGCTTATTCGCCACGAAAAATGAGTCGATTAAATACAGCCTCGAACGTCAAGAAAGAGGTTCACATCTCCAGATAAGAGTGAAAATAGCAGTGATGACAATGTTAGAAATATAAACCATAAATCATTACAGGTCAATAAAACGCTCAAAGAATCTAGAATGAGAGACTTGTTGCAACAGAGTAGCAAACTTCCTGCGAAACTGGGAAAGATTGTTGGCATAAAGTGCACTCCGGAAGGCAAAAGGAGACGAAGATCTCGACTTGTCGAAGTGGTTGATTGAACATTCAGTTGGATGACAGTATCTAATGCACAGTTGATTGACTGTTTTGTATATTACAAAGTAGTTCAACACGGCTCATTGTAGCATTAACTACCAACATTTTGTTGGGTAATGCGGTTTTTTTTTTTCTTTTTATATCTGTGAATGTTCAAGCTAGTTTATACCCAACTTGACTATTCTTAAAGGATAACTCGCCAACCTTACAACATGGATGGATTGACCACTAAACCAATTCATGATATGGTTATTGGGACAATGAGCATGAAAGTGTCTGCCAAGAATTTTCCTTTTTCCTTAGCTTTACTTGTTTCCTCCTTTTTAAGTTTTGTTATATTTTATGTAATTATTGTTTGGAGGGAAGTTGATGTATTGAAAGGAAGAGTATACTTTACCCATGTAACCATTTTCAACCATTCCCACATTGTTGGAATGGAATCTATTTAATGATTAAAAGTAAGTAAACTGGTATTGATCCTTGTGTTCTCATTTTTTTACTATTTTTTAAGGTTTATTTTTATTGGGCTTTCATTATTATGCTTCTCCTAAAATGACAGCAGAATTTGTTCTTCCACCAATCTCTCAAATCATTGCCTTATTATTTAGGTTCTATTTGCTGAAGCTTGTACCTCAAAATGGTTGAAGGTTTAATTTCCACCATATATTTGTTGAACTAGAAAAAAGTGAGAATTTTAAAAACAATTTAAAAATGAAACTAATAATAAAAAATAAAAAATGAAAATAAATCATGTTTTATAAAATGGGAAAAGTAAAAAATTATTATGAAATAAATGTAAACGTTGTTTTTATGCTAAATGTGATTTGTTGTCATTAGATTCCCCTTAAGTCTTAAAGAGATGTCTTAAGTGTTCAGGTTAGGCTTGTAACTTTTTGATCTTAATACATTTAGTAATCAATATAATTGGTAGGAAATCAACTATAGCCTATAGATTAAAAACATTCTCATTAAGAACATTTGACCACTAAATCTTTGTGATGGTTTTGCGTTCTACATTTTTCTACGACAAGTCTATATTTCATTCGAACTCGAAAAATCAAATTCCACGAAGAAAAACAAGTTGGAGTACATTTGAATGGGACCCCTAGGGCTTTGAGTTTTCAAATTCAACTTACAAAACCCTTCTCCTAACCCCATTTTAAACTTCATCTCCTAAAATTGGAATTAGTCAGCTTGGCCATGAAGGTTCCAATTGCCATTGGCAGCTTCTTAACTGCTTCATAAAAACAAGCAATTACTATTTATTAATAAAAGTAAAGAGACATAACTTGGTTGATTGATTTTGGGTGGTTTCCAAATCAGATTAAAGCGCTTTTAATTTGGAAATAAACCAATATCAGTTCCGCAATGTGGGCGGCGGCCATTAAAAGTGCTTGTCCCCATTCTTGTCGTACTATCTACAATATTCTCACTCATAACCAACCATATATTAAACACAAAAGTTTAAGTTATGTTATCTTTTCGTGTTTATAAAGGGTGTTTGTTTGTCATATTTAAATGAGCATTTAAATGGAGGATTTACTAATTTTTTCTTAAAAACTTATATTTAAACAAGTTTTTATTAATTCCTTCTCTTTTTTATTTTAAAAAATAATTTTTCATTTCTAACTATTCATTTTTAATTATTCGTTTACTTTTAAAAATAACTTCTCATTTATAATCATTCATTTTTAATATTTCATTTCTAACTATCCATTCATTTATAACCACTCATTTCTAATCATTCATTTCAAATCAATCAAAACAATTCATTTTTAATCATTTATTTTTTAACTACTCAGAATAACTACACATTTTAAATCTACATCAAAATAAGGTTTGAATCTAACTCCTCTGCACAAAAATTACATCCAAACAAGTTTTTGGTTACTACTCTTAATTTTTAACTAATCAAAATAATTCTTCAAGATAACTCCTAAAGTTAAATCGTCCTTAAATATAGTAAACAAACAGCACCATAAACTTGTCTCCATTTAGATTACTTATTATTATTATTTTTATTTTATTTTTTTTTTTTTTTTGAGTTAAAGACGACAAAATGTGACTCGTCACATATGTAAACATAAAAAAGATGGTTTACATTAAAAACTCAATTCTAATTTCTCTTTTGTTTTTAAGGTAACATCATGTGTAATTGTCATATTTATTTTAAGAAAACGTGGACTGCAAAAATTCTTTCCTATCGTGTTCCAAACAATATGTTATTAAATAAGTAGAGTATTAAGCTAGATGGCGATGTAACTAAATTTTAATTTATTAGTATAGACCTCATATTACAATAATACTTTGAAACTTATTTCATAATTTAGACCAAGACTTTCTTAGAATCCAAATGTTAGTTAGATAGCATTTTTTTTTAATTATCATGCTAATTTAAAGACAAAAGTAAAGAAAAGAATATTGATTACTCTATATTTAATTCTTAACTTACGTAGTACTTTTTTGTTCTCTACCAATATTAAACAAAAACTATATTAAATTCGAGCATAACAGTTCAATTCTTACTCTACTTTTGTTGAATTATAATAAAATGTTTAAATCAATAAAAAAGAGAAAAGTTTAATCCAGCAATAACTCGAATTAATTAAATCTTTGTTCACTAATTCTTCATTAATGAAAAGGAAATGAATAATATCGGTCAACAAATTCACATATGAATATAGTATATCTACAATCGAATTCTTTCGTTATATAAAGAATACAAACTAAAAAACCACCGCCACGTGTGCGGTCAAAGTCTGACTAAACTCGCCACGAATGCAATGTCGGTTCCACGTGTACTGAGCCAACTTGTCATCCAAGTCACTGAGTCAATCCCGAGTTTTGACTTCAAAAATCACAGAACGCTCTCCTTACCCTTTTCAATATCCAACTCCCCGCCGGCGCCGGAGCTGCAGCCGCCGGAATCACCGGCCGGCGACAACCCGCCTCTTTTCTCCCGGCCGATGATCCTCTTAAACGACAACGACATCACCCGACTAATCGGCGACTTAAACGACGGAGTAAATGGAGTCGACGACGGCAACGGCGACAGCGCCGCCGCGAACTCGCCGTCGCTCCGCTTGGGAATCTCAATCGAAACATCCGCCGGCTTCCGCCGTGACCGAAACGACAGCGAACCGATCGAAGACGACGCCAAACCAGAAGAACTCGAACCCGGGTCGACCCTCGCCGGTTCCTGGACGGGAACCGCCACAGCCTCCGGCGGAATTTCCAGAACTGGCTCAACAGGGGAGCGACAGAGAGGACAGGTGTCATGAGAATGAAACCACATATCGATACAATCAGTGTGAAAGCTATGGCCGCAATTGGGAAGATTCCGGCCGTTTTCATTTTCCTCAAATTCGGACAAACAGACGGCGCAATCGAGGGGATCGGAGTGGGATTTGGAGGAGAAAGTGAAAACAGGGAGGGAATTGAGAACAGAGGAATCGAGGCCGCGGTGTTGGGGGGCGGCGGCGTTGTGGGTTTGGGTTGGGGATTCGAAGTAGAAGATGAGGCGGTTGCGGCGGCGGAGGGTACCACGGCGGCGAGCGCGGAGGATGTACCAGCGGGCGTAGAGGTGGAGACAAATGATGAGGATCACGACAAAGAGGAGGATGATGATGGCGGCGAGCATGATTTTGCCGCTGAGGGCGAAATCGTTGAGTCCTGGTGGAGAAGAGGGATAATCCATGGCGGCGGTTTCCATTGTCGATTGATTTTGATTTCGAATTTTGCAGAGAAGAATTGGTAGTTTTAAGAGGGGAAGAAGAATGGGTTAGGAAGGAAAGTTCAGTGAAGAAGGAAGCAGCCTGTGTTGACTGCAGTCAACGAGAAATGGCGAAGGAAAGTGGAAGCAACCCTTTGATTGGGTATACTTTTTTTTTTTTGTTTTTTGTTTTTTTTGTTATATGCCTTTTTTTTTCCTTTTTTTATCTGCCTATTTATTTAAAGAGTTTTTTTTCATAGGTAATTTCCTTTAAAACTATTAGCAATAATACTTTAGAAATTAGTATTAGCAATCTCATTCCTCCCTCTTCAATGCAAAATTAATATTTTAGAGGTGTTTACCAAAAATCTTATTAGTGGTCGAATGTCCAACTAAGAAACATTTTAATTTGTTTTTATCCACTATAAATAAGTGTTTTTTTTTTTTTTTTTGAGGGACACTATAAGTAAGTTACTCCTACTAGAATCAACTATAATTATCTTTTGACTTGTAGAAGAAAGAAACAGAAGAAAAACGGAGGAAATAGATTTCTTTTTAATATTTTAAATAGATGTCAATTTTGGATGATGGGAGGAAGGTCCCTACTAAACCGCGGTTCATTAATCTAATGGGCTAACTTAACTTTATGGCCTCAATTAAACAAATGATACTTTATACATACATGTTTAATTTAAGTTATATTTTTAATTAGTTTTTTTTAATGTTTTTATGAGAATAGGATAGGAGTATCTCAATCTCCCCTAAAAATGGAACTTGACCTAATTAAATTTGAAAACATAGATAAAAAGGTTCAATTTTAGGAGGAAAATTAATTTTTAACTCTGAACATATATCATATTAAAGGTTCGAACACTAAACTTAACGATAATTAAAAAGGAGTAATACTTGAATCTTTATTAATAAAGACCTGAATCATCCTTATCCATATTTATGATTACACATTTTTCAATTTTAAAAAATATAAATAAAGAAAAAGAAAAATATATGATTATAAAGATAGGTAACGATAACTTGAATCCTTCATGCCTGTCTAGTTAAATCTAGTTAAATCAAATCATAGTAAATGCTTCAACACTCCAAAGTCCCTGTATTTTTCCAGTCTCTATTTTCAAGATTCTAGCATGAACTTAGTTTTATCAATTTTTCTTATAAGATCTTATAAAACAAAATAAAGATAATTAAATTGGTTCCATCAATTACTACAGAAATCTCGACTAGCTTCAATTTCTTGTACATAACAAAGTTCATTGTCCAAATCGTCATTCTCAAGTTAGTACCAAAAATTTTCAAACTAGAAAAGGTTATAACATGCTACTGTTGGAACTGGGAACTAGTGGGGAGATGAAGAAATATATGCTCTTACTTAAAGTTGTCGTAATGGAAGACGTAGGTCACTTCCTCGAAGACGAGAAGTCGCTCAAGCTCGCTCTGCAACCACATCTATGAATTCATTAAAAAGTTCTAGTTCTCTTAGCATCTTTCTGGATTTCCCTGTTCATTACTATAATAAGGATTGCCTGAACTCGGAATATCTCTCTATTATTGAACGACTTATTCGAAAGCCTGTTGTTGTTTGATGACTAAAGAGTCGAAACTTCAAATAAAATCAACAATAACTCTAAACTATCATCTTATCATCAAATGTTTCTGGTGTGTGGAATTCATTGGAAATGGTTATAGATTCATAGAAAATTGAAAACGCTATATGCTTGTTATGGTTTCCTCCGATTTTCGACATTGAAGTGAACGTCAATGATATTTGTTATGCCTGCTGTCACTTTCTGACCTGCCTTCACTGGGCCAACGCCTGAGGGAGTTCCTGGACAATGAAAAAGAATGCGGCTTAATTACTAATTTGTACTAACCAACTTGGTTTCTATGCTCCACAAAGTTTCATTGTCAAGTTGATGAATTGGACCATAATTTAACTGTGGAATCGTCAATTCAATGACTAGCAATTGTTTAAAGATGGATTCATCAAGTAAATGCCATGTTTCAACTTCCACTGAAAGTGAAACATGAATTACCAATCAATACCCACAATGTAAAGAAAAAGAATCAAAACCGACATCTAAGGCCCGGTTTGATAACCATTTAGTTTTTAGTTTTTTATTTTTGAATCTTAAGCTTATTTTCACTTAAATTATCTACAAAGAGTTCTATATTCCCTTGAGAAAGTATGTCAATCATAACTAAATTTTAAAACCAAAATAAATTTTAGGGAACTACTTTTTTTTTGTTGTTTTCAATTTTTGGTTTGGCTTTTAAAAATAAACGTACGATGTAGATATGAAGGTAAGAAAAACTATAGGATGAAGTGGTTGTTGTAGGCTTAAATTCAAAAACAAAAAATAAATGGTTATCAAACGGGGCTAATCAATGGTCAGGGAAAATGACAATATCACTGGTTATCAAAAACGTAGAAATCTTGAGACTTTCATTTTTTTTATAAAGGGTTGAGCTTTCATAATACAAGAGCACATAAAAACAACCCAGAAAAGGGAACCTCTAAAAGGAGGGGCCCCAAATTCCAATCAAATAAAATAAGATCTGCAAAATAATTGTCGAACAACAGATGAGCCACATACGCTTAAAGAGAAACATGGAGCCTAACCGGGGACCAAACATCACTAAAGTCTCTCAATCCCTCTAACGTAACACTTTAAATTTGGAGCATAGTGACAATTAGACAGATAAAAAGAGATTATGGCTGTGGATACCTGTTAGTATAACGTCTCCTTCAAGAAGGGTCATGAGGGAACTTATGTGGCTAATGAGGTATGGAATTTTAAAAATCATATCCTTGGTTGAGCCTTTCTGTCGAATTTCATCATCTACCTGAGTTAATCAAAACCAAACGATCATAAAATGAGACACCGACCCCATTGCAGGAAAGAAAATATTTGTGGTAAATATCAGAAGTCGGAACCTTTAACCACAATTCTATATCATCTGGATTAGGGATTGATGCCTTGGACAGCTGCATAATTTACAGAGTTGTAAGTTCAACAATAGAGATGCTTGAGGAAACGTGCAAATAGTTTCCGTATTCTACCATTCGATTTCTCAATTATTATTTGATGAATAAGGCAACATCTACAGGATTTAAATCATATGAAACACTCTAATTACTTTTATTTGGTCAATTCCATGATATGGTTCTTTCAACTAAATCATACAACTTCAATAAAGCATTGCATGAGATTATTCTTTCTTACAACAGAACTGATGGGTGTGAAGGTGTCCTGCCCTTTTGCTACTGTCCATGGAAGGCCTGCAGACTGGCAATGAAAACAGAATAGTTTAAGGAAGAAAAACAAGAATGTATTTTTATTTAGATGATAAAAACGAGCTGAAAGAATAAGATGAAACTAACACATGGTTCAAGAGTCCTATACAGTAGAGCTTCCCAAAATATATCCTATTCCTACCTATATCATAATGATATGAACAAAAGGAACAGAATGTCACCATTTTCTTTCTTATGTTGTGCCCAAATCCTCATAAGTTATAAATAAATTGCATATAAGAGGTGGAGATCAATCCAACAAGGATATGAAGAGGTCTTATGCTTATTTCAAGACATTCTCAAACATACTGAAAGATATGTCCGAGCTCGATCATTGAAGTTGAAAAGTAGCTAGCTAATGTTTTTTAGGTCCACTCTATCTTTCGATCGATGCAGCAGGATATTCACATAACATAAATCCCTACTGTTTCATCTGAGTTTTTATCTAACATCCACAAGAAAGGTAAAAGAAAACACAATCACCTTTGCAGAAGCTTGAATTTCTCGAGCAGTCATGTCCAGTGCAAGAGCATAACCTGAAATATCAGTACACATTACTCGAGATTATCAAGTACAAATGGTGAACGACTTGGAACAATTTCTTCTTCAATTTCATAGGGTGTTTGGATTAGTAATTGCCTGAGTTATTTTGAGTCATTATAATGAGTACTTATTTTGAGTGATTAGAAATTAGGGTTGTAGTAATAAGTCGTTTGAATGTAGATTTTTGTAGAGGAGTTGTAGGCAATAGCTCGTTTGGATGTGAATTTTTTTAAACGAGATACAACCAATAATTAGTTTGAATGTGAATTTTGGGAGAGGGGTTATAGAAATGAGTGATTAGAAATTAGTGAATTTGAAATAAACAGTTATTTTGAGTAATTAGAAATGAGTGATTATCTTGAGTGGTTGCAATAACTCATTTTGGATTGGATGTAATTTTTTGAGTAGTTGTAAATGGTTTTCGAGTGCAATAAATCAGAGGGGAAGTACTCAATTTCAGATCAGACTCGATAAGAAGTACATTTGAAACAGATCAAAACCGTGAAGAGGCCGAATCAAAAGGGTTTACAACACGATTAAGAAATGCAACGAAATCGACCTAACAAATTCACTGAAGAAGCAGAAACGGAGAAGCTTACCCCCAACATAATCCATGGCGGAAGCTTCGGGAACATCGCGAGCTCTCTTGGAGATGACGACGGCGAGCTCAACCTCGTGATCCAAAGATTTCAGAGGGTGAGGAATCTCGATCGTTCCTCCATTTTGCAAGTAAGACGACGTGGGTTTCATAAACAAAACAGGCTCCTAAAATTGATGTAAAGAAACAAGAAATTTCCCATTCAGTTGATTAATTGGGTTGGTGAAGAACAAAGAAGGAAGTAAGGAAAAAAAAAAAAAAAAAAAAAAAAAAAAAAAATCCCTCTGGAAAACGGAATGAAAACGAAATGATTTAGGAACCTTGGGAACGGCGTTGCCGAGTTCTTTGGCGTGGGCGGCGTAGTTCCGGCCGACGGCGATGATTTTAGTGCCCACATTCAACAGATTTGCGTACGCAGTTGCCATTTCCGATGTTCAAATTCGAAGGAGTGTGATCTCCAAACGCAGCCGCCGAGTCAAAAATGGAAGCCCGTGAATATTTTTAGTTTTGGCTTGAAAACTCAATTTGTTTTTTTTTTTTTTTTTTTTTGGGCTTTCCGGCGTCAATTTTATATTCAATTAATTCCTACTTAAAACTCTTTTCTTTTCTTTTCTTTTTTAATTCAACGATATTTAGCGTGAAGTTTCAAATCTTCTTTCAGAGAACCGAATGGATAGAATGTGTGTTGATAATAAGAGACGATGCGTTTGAATTATTCTATGTGTATGGACTAAGAAAATATGAAATTAATCTTTATAATTTTAATAGTTGAAATTTTGAATTTACCTAAAAAATTTCTAGTGCCCTCTTTAGTTGCAATGAATACAAATAAAATCAATCCAATTTTAAATGTAAGATATGAACTTGTAATCGTAGTGTTAAACTGCATTACCACAAAATAATGAAATCAATATGTCACCAATCTTTTTAATTTTTTCGACGCATTTTCAAAGTAAGGTACGTGAATAATAAAAATAATTGATGAGGCAAGCATTCGAAGATAATGTGTGTGTGTGTTAGGATGTTCTATCTAAAAGCTATTCATTGTTAGAAAATCCATAAGTTTATTTTTTTTTGTAAGTCCTATGCTACGTGTTGAATTATCTTAAACCATCAATCAATTCGCTTATGAATTGAGGTAAATTTAATTATATCAACCAACAGTCCCTCTCACTTATGGATTTTAAAAATTGAGAAAATTCGAGAAATGTCCTAACTCATGACCTCCTACTTTGATACCATGTTGAATTATGTTAAACCATCAATCAATCCAAAAGCCTAAGTTTATGAATTAAGGTAAATTTAATTATATTAACCAACACCAAATTCGATGTAGTGAAGTGCCTCATTTGGTAGATATCATTTTTTACAAAAAAAAATAATTAGGAAAAAGTATATTTTTAGTTCTTAGACTTGGAGTGTACTTTTAGTGTTTTAAAATCAAACACTTATATTCCAATTTTAGTCTAAGAATAAGCACTTCACCAGTATATTTGGATTCAATTTTG
>JBBMKA010000021.1:6117478-6131484 GCA_037833695.1 Sechiopsis laciniata | reverse complement strand
GAAAATGTTGAAAATATCATATTAAAATTGAGGTTAAAGCATAAGCTAGCTTTAAAAATAAAAGTCTAAAATCATAAAGAGTAAAAATATTTTTTAAACCTCTCAAAAAGCTTATGCATACACCACAAGCTTTTTAAAAACAAAAGAATATTATTGTTATGAATTAGCTTCGATAAGCAACCTAATATAATCAGCTTTTGAGTTGTTAATCATCTTTTGATTTGCTTTAAGTTTGCCGAAAGAGCTAAAATAAAGTAATATATTAATAAAATAAGTCCATTTATACCTATTTGGGACACTGCTTGAGTTATTATAAACAACATGGAGACATTTCCAATGAAAATTTGAAGCTCACTTATCAATGTATGATAAAACCAAGACCAACATTTCTACATTTTTTTCTTATTTGGTTTTTCAACTAATTCATGCAAGGAAGAAGTGAGACGAGAAGATGGGTAAGAAGATAATGAAAAGACATAGATAATTTTCTTAAGCGTAGACACGAGATATTATTAACGGGACAAGTTATAGGCTAAATAATATGTCATTATAACTGATGGTCCAAACATAAATTGTAATATTATAATACAATCTTACCAACCTATAAAATAATAATAAAGGTAAAACCTTAAACCATCAACAAAATATTATAAAAGTTTGAGTACAAATTAAGGAGGAAAAATACAAACTCAACAAAAAGAATATTATCACTCTCAAGTAAAGAACACCAATTTTCAGAATTAAACTCGTAACCATGATATTGAATTAGATTACTAATAAACAATGACATTACTTCAAATTGAGTGTACAAAGTTTATTCTAATTATATAACAAGGAGCAACGGATAGCAAAGACGTAAAAGAAGAACAATTAAATTCCAAACACAGCGCCAAAGTTGGTGAAATAGACAATTAAATCCCAAATGTGCAGATTAATTTCTCGGCAATTTCTTCGCAAACTATTCAATTTCCCAATTCTTTCATCTTCTCCACAAACACAACCCAATCCAAAAAATCCAGAAACAGAATCCTCAAAAATGGAGACCGAAATCGAAACAATCCGCCACAGAACTCTGAACCTGAACGGAATCAACCTCCACGTAGCCGAGAAAGGCGAAGAAGGCCGTCCAGTGATCCTCTTCATCCATGGCTTCCCGGAGCTCTGGTACACGTGGCGCCACCAGATCCTCGATCTCGCCGGCCGCGGCTACCGCGCCGTCGCGCCAGACCTCCGCGGGTACGGCGACTCCGATTCGCCGCCGTCCGCCGCGGATTACAGCTGCTTCCACATCGTAGGGGACTTGATTGCGCTGATTGACGCCATTGTTGGCGCGGACGAGAAGGTTTTCGTTGTGGCGCATGATTGGGGGGCGATTATTGGTTGGTACCTTTGCTTGTATCGGCCGGATCGAGTTAGGGCACTGGTGAATACTAGCGTCGCTTTTAGTCGGCGGAGCCCTAAGAGAAAGCCGATTGAATCGGTTAGGGCTCTGTATGGTGACGATTACTACATTTGCAGGTTTCAGGTACGTTCATTTCTTTTTCTTTTTTCTTTTTTTTAATTTCAGAGAATATACTTTTAGAACTTACTTGAAGAGCTCTGTTTGGTACCGAAAGAGTTACTTTCGATGATAATTCAATTCAGCACTAATTTTAGATAATATACTTTTAGAACTTACTTGAGGAGCTCGGTGGAAAGGGTTAATGGCTAATAGTCGGTGATAATTCAATTCAATACTAAGTTATGGGATTGATATGAGAAATTGATATGTGGCCTAAAAATTGGTATTGGGCTCTCCGTGCCATTTGGTACATTTGTTGGTTGCCATACTTCAACTTATACTTTAAAAAAAAGCAAGAGATTTACTGCTCTTCTTTGAAAAATATTGCACTCACTCAAATAAATTCATCTTTTTAAAACTACCTTTAGATTCAAGCAGAAGATATTGTCTCTAATTTCTTTACAATAATTTATATCCAAAGAATTATTACATTCAAATTTTTAATAACTCTAAAATAATTTTTCATATAACGGACACTCCAAATAATTTAACATTTCTTTTAGTTAACATAATATTTAAAACCTCATCCCCAAACACTCCAAATAATTTTACATTTTTTTTTAGTTAACATAATATTTGGGGTCGTAGAATTTGACTTAGTGATTTTGTGTCCACAATATAAATGCATCAACTTCACTTTGGTGTGACCGTACTCTCTTAAATATAGTTATTTTAAAGTAAATTTGTGGTATATAGTAAATTTTAGCCTCCTATTTTAATTTTGTCAATTTTTAGAAATATTTCATACATATCAAAATATTTTAATTTTTATTGTCATCGATTAAATTTATTTGATTATTTTTAATCAATTCATTGATTTCAATCAATTTGATTTTATTATTATTTTTGTAAATTTACTTTTTAAAATTATCAATTTGTGAGCTATATAATGTAGTGAGTGAAATGTTCATTCAATTTTTATTATATTTGTAAACTTTTAACCATTATAGAGTAGCTCAATTGGTCAAAAAAGATTTTGGATTGCATAATTTTTTTAACATTTAAATATTGTAAGATTAAAAAAAAAAATCAAAACTTTTGACGTTCATGAAAAATACTATTTTTAATCAAAAATATATTTTGTCCATATTTTAATTGCACAGTTGTTATTATGTGTACTTTTCATCTCCTCCGACTAAAAATAATGCATGCCTGACATTGTGTAGCCAAGTATTTATTTTTAAATATTGGTTAAATCACAAACTATACAAGTATACATAAATTCCACCATCAATTGACTATTTAAGCACATTCAGTGGTGAATCCAACAATTCATGTTTCGAAGGCTAAAAATTGTATTTGTTGCGATAAGTTTTGAAGTCTTTGATATCTTACGATTATTCAATCACGTTTTAGGAGCGAGCCCCATAATAGAGGTTTGGGGCAGTACCTTCCAAATCTAGACGAAATATGTAATTGAATTTATGCTTACACATTTGGGCTTTTAAGTATTTGAACTTACTTTGTATTAGGTTTTATGAAAATATACCATATAAACTTTCTTAAAATTAATAAAATAGTAAAACAAATTTGATAACATTTAAAACTTTTGATAAATGGTAAATATCTTGATATAAATTTGATAAAAATTATATATAAAATCAATGTAGAATAAATATATTTAAGAACAGTTTCTATATATTTTAAATCAATAAATACAATAAACTTTAATAGAATGAATTTATGTATAAAATCTGTATAAATAACGTTCTAAAAAAAACTGTATAAACAAATACATATAAACCAAAAAATAAAAATAAGAAATAAAAGAATTATTGGAAGTTAAATATATTAACCTATAAAATTTGAAAATTTTAGGGGGGGCCAACAGATCCGCCAATGAGCACATTTGTTCATCTAAATTTCTCATCAATAGATTATTGTGTTAAAAAAAAATCCGACTACCTAAAGAACTAGCATAACTCAATTCAATTTCACTGGTTGAATTGAATCATAACTTATTTAAGTTGTGTTTAAATAGATTAAATTTTTCAGATTAGATTAACTCAAAGTAATCTAAAATTAGTTTGAATTGTCTTGAATTAATTCAAACTTATTATTGATTAAATATTTATTTTAAATCTATTTAATTTCATTATAGTTTTAGAACATTTTATTCACATGAAAATCTTTAAAATATATCTTTCATCATATAAATTAAGTTATGATGTTAATTTTCGAAATGATATGAATTAGGTTGAATCTATTGTTTTTATACTTGAGCTATTGTTTTTGTTCACTGTGTTTTTTAACTTACTTATAATTGAAAATAAGAGACTCGAACCAATGATGACATTGAGCCACTACTACTATTTTTCTATTTATTACTATTTTTCATCTATTCAATTAAGCAGTCTTATATACATTCATATTCGTTGCATAAATGAATCATTTTTTTATTAAAAAAAATCATAACGTTTTGTTTTTCTCTCACGTCTAACGGCATGAAATTGTAGCCATATCGTTCTGTCGCGATTTGGAATAAGTTGCCCTTTTTCATGAGTACAATTTAACATTATGCATTATTTGTACACGTATTTAAATATCACAAACTTTTATTTTAACATTTTAGTTTGATTGAAAATTGAGGCTAAAGCAAACTTAGAAAGCAATACTTTAGAAATCTGAATCCTCCTTAAAAAAAAAAAAAAAAAAAAAAAAAATCAAATATTCAACTTTGGTCGATTAATTTTAAAACCTTTACAAAAATTCCCCAAATTAAAAAAATGTTAACCGATGATAAAAAGAAAACTATTTATAGCTTGACCTAAATGTTAATGTCTATTGATTTCAAAAAAATAATATATTAATGTCTATTTATGTGACCTGATATGAGTTACATTCTATTTTTTTTAATTTAATTTTTTATTTTTTTGAAATTAAAATAGGAATCAATATATAGATTAAAAAAACACTGTTCTGTTCCCTGCCACCTTACCTTCCTCTTCTTCCTGAGAAGATCCACCACGTCGTCAACGACCACCCTGTCATTGTTCTATTTTTTTTAAAAACACAGCTTGAAAGAACAAAAGACTTTTTCATTGTTTTTATTATTATTTTGATTTTAGCTCATCATTTTTTTTAACACGGTTAAAAAAAAACTAGTTTGAGGTTTTTAACTTTTTCCAAATTAAAATTAAACATTTAAAAGATCAAAATATAATTAACTTGTCAAAGAGAGCTTTGAAGTATATGAATGACCAAGTAACTTGAAGTTATAAGTTTCATTCCATTCCATTTGTTTACGTTGAAAGCTCAAAATTTGTCACAGTTAATAGTTTTTTTTTTTTTTTTTTTTGTTAACTTTCTAAAAAAAAGGATAATTTATTCTCCAAGAGTCATCCTTCTGCAAATGCTTAAAATATATTTTAACTTAGAAATGTTAAAAATATATTTACATTTTTTTTTTCCGGATGAAAATCATTATTATTATTTAGCTAATTTCAATACAAATTAAATTCAAACTAATAATAAAGATTAATTCAAAATTTATTGAAAATACAAAAGACAATAAATAAATCTCTCCTAGTTTGCCTTACCAGCATAAGCCAAACAGACCAGTTCGGTTGGTCTGTGAACTACTATTGTCAATTGGTTAAAATTTCAAAGTAGTATCTTCAGTTTGAATAGATTTTTGGATAAGAAACATTTTCATTATAGATATGAAATTACATAGGGGCCCTATAATCCAATTACAAAAGGGATCTCCAACTATTAATCAATATGTCATAACTATAGTCATGAAATAGGAGAGATTATTTGCACCACGATATAACGACAACCGTTAGATTCTCTATGAAGCTGTTATATGATGAAGATTTGTCTTCAAAGGTGCACCGATTCCTCTCTAGCCAGTTTGGTTAGATTTGTCAATTTGATTGGACTTTGATAATTCGAAAGTCGGTTTTCATCAACTAGCCAGTTCATTTCGAAAATTGATCACAACATCAATTTCGACCCCTAAAAAAACAACAAACCCGACTCACTTACACTCCTGCATTCACTTAGAGACACAGGATCATCATAAAATTCGATAAGAAAACAAAGAAATTGTGATGCAGGAGCCTGGAGAAATCGAGGCTGAGTTTGCTGAGACTGGCACTGAAAAAGTTATGGCCAAATTTCTGAGTTATCGCATACCAAAGCCACTGATGCTGCCCAAAGGCAAAGACAAAGAGCAGCCACTGGATCCCATTTCTTTGCCTCCATGGCTAACACAGCAAGATCTTGACTATTACACTTCCAAATTTGACAAGAAAGGCTTCACTGGCCCACTCAACTACTACAGAAATCTCAACAGGTACATTTTCTTGTATATAACAAAATCCATCAGATAGTTTAAGTGATTTATCGGGCGATTTCGACAAGCGCCGAAATTTTCAAAATAGAAAAGAGTATAACATAGATGGCTGCTACTGGCTGTTGGCACTTTTTATTTTGTTGCAGGAACTGGGAACTCAATGCTCCATTTACAGGGGCTCAAGTGAAAGTTCCAACAAAGTTCATTGTGGGTGACCTTGATCTTACCTACAATTCTTTTGGAACTAAAGAATATATACACAGTGGGGAGATGAAGAAAGATGTGCCCTTACTCGAAGAGGTTGTCGTAATGGAAGGTGTGGGTCACTTCCTCCAAGAGGAGAAGCCGCACGAGATCAGTGACCACATCTATGAATTCATTAAAAAGTTCTGATATTCTTAGCATCACTCTGGTTTTTCCTGTCCATTTGTGTATCAAGGATTGCCTGAATTCAGTAACTCTCTACTATCGAACTTCTTTATCGCATGCCCGTTGTTTGTGAATCAAGCACTTCAAATAAGAGTGTGTAACCAACAATAAATCTAAACTATAATCTGATCAAATGTTTCAGAAGTTTCGTATTTATTGGAACTGGTGTCAGATTCGTAGAAAATTGAAAACTCGAGAAGTCTACGGTTTCCTACGATTATCTACATTGAAGTGAACGTCTATGATGTTTGTTATGCCTGCTGTCACCTTCTGACCTGCCTTCACTGGGCCAACGCCTGAGGGAGTTCCTGGACAGTGAAGAACGTGACGTAATTAGTACCAACCAACTTGATCCCTATCCTTAATAAGCCTTCCATTGTCAAGTTCATGAACTGAACTGGATCATAGTTTTGTCATGGAATCGTCAAGAAAAAAAAAATCAGGAATAACAATTGGTTGACTATGGATTAATCAAACAAATTACATGTTTCAACTTCCATTGAAGATTGATCAACACAACTATGGATGCATCAAAATGGAGTTTAAAATCTCACTAAACTGAAACTATCAGAAACTTGAGGCATGAACTAATGCTCATTCTCTATCTTATGGAATGGATACAAGAAACAGTTTATGAATATGAAACACGAACAACCAACAATAACAACAATGTAAGAAAAAAGAATCGAAAACCAAAACAAGCAATTGCCAGGGAAAATGACATAGTCACTATCTAAAAAACATAGAAATCATTGTAAACAGGTCGAAAGTAAGACTTTGAATTTGGAATTGGAACATATTGACAATCTGATAGATAAAAAGAGAGTATGGCTGTGGATACCTGTTAGAATAACATCTCCTTCAAGAAGGGTCATGAGAGAACTTATGTGGCTAATGAGGTATGGAATTTTAAAGATCATATCCTTGGTTGAGCCTTTCTGTCGAAATTCATCGTCTACCTGAGTTAATCAAAAGCAATAATCTTAGAATGAGACAACGACCTCAATGCAGGAAAGAAAATATTTGCTGCAAGTATCAGAACCTTTAACCACAATTCTATATCATCTGGATCAGGAATTGATGCCTTGGACAGCTGCATCATTTACAGAGTTAAAAAAGAAAAGTAAGTTTGACAATAGAGTTGCTCAAAGAAACGTGCCATTGGTTTCCGTATTCTGTCATTTCTCAATTACTATCGGATGTATAATGCAACAACTATGAGATTTAATTGTATGCAAACACTCTAATTACTTCTATTTGGACCATTTGATGTTATGGCTCTTTCAACTGAATAACATAAGTAAAGGAAAACAGGGCATGTGATTATTCTTACAACAGAACTGATGGGTGTAAAGGTGTCCTGCCCTTTAGCTACTGTCCATGGAAGGCCTGCAGACTGGTAACGAAAACAGCATTATTTAAGGAGAAAAAACAAGAATATATTTGTTCTTCTTAGAAGATAAAACGAGCTGAATGAATAAGATGAACCAAAACATAGTTCAAGAGTCCTATAATATTGTGGAGCTTCCCAAAATATATCCTACCAATATCATAACATAATGATGTGAACAAAAGGAACATAACTATCACCATTTGCTTTCTAAGGATGTGCCCAAGTATCCTTATCAACTATTTGGAAGTTAGAAATAGATTGCCTATAAGAGGTCATATGTTTATTTCAGAACATTGTCAAACATAATGAAATACACATCCAAGCGCGATCAAGGTTGTTGAAAAGTAGCTATTTGGTGTTCGTTAGGTTCCTTTTATCTTTCAATTAATGCAGCAATATACTCAATCTCCATGATTTTATGTCTCTAAGAGGTGGCACAGTGATCGAAGGCTTGGGCTTTGAAGGTGTACTATCCTCAAGGTCTCAGATTCAAGACTTACCTGTGACATTAATTTGTAGACACCTCTTATGTCCCCATTCCTTCAATGTCTCCCGGTGCCTGGACTAGAGACGGGCGTGGTTACCCCGGTTATAGTGGAGCGAACTCCGATTTCTCGGTTTTAAAAAAAAAAAATCTGCATGATTTTCTAGTGTTTCTATCTAACCTTTATCTAAAATCCATCAAGAAATGGAAAATAAAAGTTAAAACAACATTACCTTTGCAGAAGCTTGAATTTCCCGGGCAGTCATGTCCAGTGCAAGAGCATAACCTGAAATGTCAGTACATGAACAAGTAATTGCATTACTAGAGACTATGAAGTAAAAATGGTGAACGACTTGGAAGTTTGGAACAATTTCTCCTTGAATTTCACATGAATGCAGCCGAACGGAGGAAAAAATTCAAACCAATAGCAGTAAGGATCAATCAAAAGGATTTCAAACATGATTAAAGAATAAAAAAATTCACTCAAGATTCAGAAACATCGTAGCCTACCACCAACAAAATCCATGGCGGAGGATTCAGGAACATCACGAGCTCTCTGCGAGATGACGACGGCGAGCTCAACCTCGTGATCCAAAGACTTCAGAGGGTGAGGAATCTCGATCGTTCCTCCATTTTGCAAGTAAGATGATGTAGGTTTCATAAACAAAACAGGCTCCTATGATAGAAATCAAGAACAAATCAATTCTCCATCCAGTTGATGAATCGGAATCGTAAAGAACAAAGAATCAGCTAATTGACAGAAATTCTCTAGAAAAACATAATGGAGAATGAAAAGGAAAATTGTTTAGAACCTTGGGGACGGCGTTACCGAGTTCCTTGGCATGGAGAGCGTAGTTCCGGCCGACGGCGATGATTTTGGTGCCGACATTCAAAGAGATTTGCGTACGCCGTTGCCATTTCCGGCTCGAATTCGAAGGTGTACGGCGATCTCGAAAAAATGGAAATAGAAGAAGACTGTGACTGAAATGAGTCGTTTTAAGTGATTAGAAATTAATAGAATTTAGGTGTTTGGATATAAATTTTTGTGAAGGGGTTACCATCAATAGAAATCAATAATTAGAAATGAATCGATTTTAAAATGGAAAATTATTTGAAGTGATTAAAAATAAATAATTATCTTGAATGTTTTCAATAATTCATTTGAATGTGTTTTTCTTAGGAGCGATAATGCTCATTTGTAACTTCTCCACAAAACCAAAATTAAACATCCCTTATAAGAATCAGCTTACAAAAGAATATACAACAATTAATTTCATTGCTTATTAAAGCAATATTTAAAGTCAAGATTTGAATATATAATCTCTTGTTATTAGATCATATATCATATCACTTCATTTATATTTTTGTTGAAATACAATCTTATCCTTTAGATATCAAAAAAATTTATAAAAATTTATTTTTTAAATAGATGGTGACCATAAAGTAAATTCAAAATTTTCATTTTTAAATAATGTTGATACATGTAATAATAATAAATTTAAAGGTCTAACTAAATCATTATTAGTTAAAGGCCCTTTTATATCAATGACGGTTCCAAACTAACTTACACGCCACTCAATTATTTTCGTACACCAATCGTTTGTAAGGATATGGATTGTATAATAAGATTATAACGGCCCTTAAATTAATTCCTGTCATCTCATATGCAAGATGAGAACATCTGGATTTTCAATGAATCGCTTCCACTCGTTACAAAATTTGGCAACAGTTGCTCCATCCAAGACTCTATGGTCTGCACCAATATTGATCTGAGAAAAGTGAGCTCTTCAGTCAGATTAAGTTTAAGAACCCAGTTATCAAACCATCACAAATAAATCTACTTAACAATTTCAAATGTACATTGCTCACCGTCATGATCGATGCGGGGTATACTTCCCCATCATCGGCGATCTGTGGAACCTTTTCGATTCAGCCCATTGCTATGATGCTACTTCAGGCAAGTTCAGCAGAGGGGAACCAAATTTTCCACCAATAGCTCCAATGTTGCTCAAGGTTATTGTGCCCCCGGATACATCCCCTGGACTAAGCTTGTTGTCCATTGCCAGTTGTTGTAAGCGTGAAACTTCCTTTGTGATCTAAGGAAATGCATTTGAAAGAGAAATCCTCAGAGGAGTAAGGAGTAACATTGATATGCCATTAATTAGTTTTGAGATGGTATCAAAGTCCATTAAATCCAAACGAATATTCGGACCAGTAAAAATGAAATTGGAATCTGATTCAAGATTGATGAATCCAAAAGAGACACCATCTTGAAGAGGTATGTTGAGGATCCCATATTGAAAATATGGAAAGACATCCTAACATTTATAAAATAAGTAGATTATTTTTCTTATCACTGATTGATTTTGAGATGGATGTCCATACTAATGAAGATTCTCAAGATCTCTGGGAACTCAACGACATTTTAATTGATATCAATGATTTTATTTTTGCTTTTGGAACTGTTTCCTTTTCCAATTGTTGTAGATCTTGCAACTATCTACAATTGGCTAAGTTAAGGTCTTTAGGAAACTTTTGTTGGATGGCTCTGAATCCTTTAGTTGAAGAGGAGTCAGTTTTTGGAGGGGTATCTATCCCCTCATATTCGCTTCGCTATGGTGGAGGATTGTATGGGTTTGTTGGTTTGTGGTAAATAAAGTATTTTCTTTAAAAAAAAAAAAAAGAAGAAGAAGAAGCTCCTAAATGCTCCTCTGGTTTCATTTGAGCAGAATAGAATACGTGGATGGAAATTCACAAACCTCCAAAACAGAAAGGGACTGCACATTCTTTATGTTTGGCACAACCAAACCGTGGGGAGTAGCCATGGCAATTCCAATATTATGGGAGCCTACAACAAGCAAAAGTAAATGTAATTGTAATTCAGATAAGAACAATGAAAGAATCCAAATTAAAAAAGATATCATCTTTAGCATTGAAGACAGTGGGAGAATACGTTGACTGACCGCAGTAATCTAGGGGATCATATTCTTTAACGTATTCAATTCAACATCTCCCCACTGCATACCTTTGAGAGTGACCTCAAATGACTCTTCAATGAAGCAACTATTTAGCATCGGATATTTGCTCATTGCCATGGAAAGCGATTTTATCAATAATGGAAGAAAAGTGTGCTTGACGTCTGGTTCGGTAGTATTTCCTTGGAAAGATGCTTTAAGTTCCACAAGTGCATCACAATTGATCTCCTCTACATAATGAAAATGGGGGACTTTTGCAGAAATGGTCATAGATTTCACCATTGCTCGTTGATAGCCTCTGAAAAAAAAAACAAATATCAGTTGAAAACAACTCTAAATCCAGTAAACCACACAACAAAGTTATACACAGTTAGCACAAAGCAAACAAATTAACTATTTTTCCAGTTGGAATCCAACTTTAAGGCGTACTTAGTTGTGTCACCATTCCTTCGATGTCGAGTTAATAGTTTCTTACGTTTAACACAAACCAAATTAATACCTCAATTGAACTCTCTTATCCTCGTAGCTCCACCTAACTTCATCAGGTGCATTAGGGTAATTTTCTGATCTACTAAATTGCTCTTTTGGACTAAGAGCAGAAGGAACATGCTGTTCTTCAATAATTCCTTTCTTGACAGCATACTGAAGAATATCATCTTTTAATACCCTTCCATATGTACCAGTTCCACAGACATCACTTATATTTATACCATATTATTTTGCAAGATTGCGGACAGGTGGGGTGGACAGAACACCATTTTTACTTTTTTCCAGTTGAGAACCTATTAAATCAGGTTTAGCCAAATGCTTTTCTGTTAAACCTGAAACCTCAGTTTCATCCTCGAAACCATCAACAAGTACTTTTAAAAGAGTTTCTCCAACCTGTGATAACATTTGACAAAACATTAGTATCTTTTCTTTCTAATGTCTAGAATGTGATATTCTGATTAATTACAAGTAGATTGCTTCTGTATGAATGGAAAATGTACTTTTCAAACAAATTAGGCAGTGATCATTTGCAAATAGTAAAAGAGAAGAAACATTATCAAGGTCGACAATGATAGTAAACAACAATGAAACATCAGCTAGAATCCTACAAGTACAACATAAAACAATTTAATGTAAAGAAGACAACATTTGGCGACCTGTTTATATGCTATATCAATGCTATATCAACAGT
The DNA here is from genome assembly GCA_037833695.1 of Sechiopsis laciniata. Lineage (NCBI taxonomy): Eukaryota > Viridiplantae > Streptophyta > Magnoliopsida > Cucurbitales > Cucurbitaceae > Sechiopsis > Sechiopsis laciniata. The sequence continues at coordinate 6,119,162 of JBBMKA010000021.1, read as the reverse complement.
AAGCATCCAGAAAATAGATTTTTACATTTCCATACGTGAAGATTCTTTAACGCCAAAAGTTTCCCTAAGTTCATATTCATAGTTATTGGGTGTTGGAATCTCACCTTCACGATATCACCTGGAGCATATAAAAGGTTACCAACTTTTCCTTTGTAGCGACTAGTTATTTCAATTGTTGCCTTGTCACTCTGCACTTCACATAGTGGCTGAAACTCTTCAACTTCATCCCCCTGCCAAAATATTAAATATCAATATTCATATGCATTTATTAAGAAATCGTCAAATAAATCAACTTTCAGAGTTGCAATCGCTTGTACTTTTGCATCCTCGACACAAACCAGACAAAAAGCCAACAGTTTGGTCATGACAGCAATGTGCAGCAGTTTGAGCTTTGAACATTACCTAAGTCCTATTCATTTTCACGAGGGATTTCTTAAAATATTAAATACTATTTTTTATATTCATAAAAATGTTCTAGCCAACTTATGCGCATCACGACTAATTTTCCCATGCAACTGCTACATTTTTTTTGGGTACAAATTGGGGAGAAGAAACTCCTACATAGAGAACACTACTGCTCTTAAATAAATGAGAACCAAATACCGACTCTCATGATCGAACCCATGACCGTGTTGTTGAACTGGATAACCACCTAATAATGAAACCAACGGGTCACCAACTCTTTCGGTATACAACCGCTACATTTAGTTGTTAAGTAAACTCATAGAAAATTTATTTCTAAGTAGGTAATCATCGAACTCATTTCTTATAAGCATTTTATGATTCACAATGTAAGATTGACCAGTAGACAATCCATGATGGTTAAAATATTAAATACTATCAAAAAAACCGAAAACAAAGAACCCTAAGAAGTTCACCTCCTTCACAAACCATTTAAGAAGTTCACATTCAGCAATTCCTTCACCAGTTTGAACCAAACGTACATCCACCAACCTAAATACATGAAGACCGCCCAAGGACTGGGTTGAAAATCCACATTTCTTCGAAACGCCTTTAATACTAGCCTACAAGAGGAACGAATTCCGTAATTACAGTAACGAATACTCATTTCTACCTCAGAATCCCGATAATAGATTCAATATTCGACACACACAAGAAAACATAGAATCACCGGCACCGCAGCTATCTCAGAATCCAAAAAATCGAAAATGGCATTTGAATCTAGAGATCACAAGAACCAATGCTAACCTAAGAACGAAAAAAAAAAAAGACAACCGTCGAACTCACCTCGAAGCGATTAGCAGGCGAATGAAGCCGCGTTCTACCGGAACTAGGGCATCCAAGCGGAGGAGATGGCTCTGGAAGCGATTTGGGCGTCTGATCCGACGGGAACTGAGAGATCGAAGCAGAGGAACTTTGCGAAGTGATCGGAGGAAGTAACCGGCGACCGGCGGCCCAAGGTTTCTTCGGCCAAATCTTCCTCCGGCCGATCATAAGAATCGACATCCCAGCCACCTGCTCGTAATAGATCAAATGAAATTATGGAAGATGAAGAACTCGATTGAACTCAACGAAGGCTTTTTGGCGCAATTGGCAGTTGGTGCGTTAATTTTTTTTTTTTTTTTTTTCTTCTTTTTTTCGTTTTCTTTAGGGGATTTTGCATGTATAACAAAAAAAAGTAAAATATTTCCATCTATAGCACAAAATAAAAAATAATTCATTT
>JBBMKA010000021.1:6106793-6117378 GCA_037833695.1 Sechiopsis laciniata | reverse complement strand
GTTTTAAAATCAAACACTTATATTCCAATTTTAGTCTAAGAATAAGCACTTCACCAGTATATTTGGATTCAATTTTGTTATAACTAAAATGAAATATTATTAAAATATAATGTAGAAGTGTTTGATTTTTATAAATAAAATTGCACCCAAAATTTTTGGATTAGAAATGTAATTTTCTCAAAAATAAATTAAATATTAAATATATTAAAAGTATAAAGATTCGGATGACAATCTAACATTTTAATTATTAAATACTTCAAATAATAGTTTTTTTAAAAAAAACTATAGAATATAACTCACATCGAAAAAACATAAGGCCCAGGTCGAGGCCCATATATGACTACAAACGAAATCCCACATTGAAAAAACAGAAGAATAGACGACCAAGGAACGCATATAAAAGCAAAGAGAAACAAGGAACTCAACTATCTTTGCGCTTGGGGCAATGACGCAGCTAGTGAGGTACTAACCGAGGCGCGTCAATTGCTGGTTGAAAACTATTTCCAAACCCCCTCTTAGGCCTGGGCTCGCCCCGGGCCTTCGAGAATTTCTGGAAGGGCTCCCTTTGGGGTAAAGCCCTACAATTCTCAAGTCTTAAATTTTCCATACCTGCCAACTTTATGTTATAAATTTCAATACGGTACGTAACCATGATTCAATTCAATCAATTATTGGCATCTTAAACTAAGATTCTCATTTTAATTTCATATGGCAGCCCTTATATTTACTAATAATTTAAGGAAAGTTCTTATCTCATATTCAAGATGAGAATGTCTGGATTTTCAATGAATCGCTTCCACTCGTTACAAAACTTGGCCACTGTTGCTCCATCTAGTACTCTATGGTCTGCACCAATGTTGATCTGAGAAAAGAGGGGAAAACCCTAGTTATCGAACCATGACAGATATATATATCTTTACTTCGTAACTATTTATGTGGGTTTTGTTTGAGTATGTAGATTGGTTTTAAGTTGCTTTACCGTCATGATCGACGCGGGGTACACAACCCCATCATCAGTAATCTGTGGAACCTTCTTGATTCGGCCCATTGCGATTATGGATACTTCAGGCAGGTTGAGCAGAGGGGAACCGAATTTTCCACCAATCGCTCCAATGTTGCTTAATGTTATTGTGCCGCCGGATACATCCTCAGGGCTGAACTTGTTATCCATTGCCAGTTGTTGTAAGCGTGAAAGTTCCTTTGTGATCTGAGCAAATGCATTTGAAAGAGATCTTCAGTGAAATAACAGGCATGCTAGAAGCATTGACAAATGATGACTTGTTTAAGAAAATCCATGAAACGAAAAGAAAATGTAAACAATGGACAAATCTTAACAGGTATCGAGAATTTGAATGTTATGGATTTAAGCAGATCAGCATTCAACCCCCCTGAACTCAATTATGAAACTAGAGAACTCGAAAATTGAAGCAAACCTCCAATACAGAAAGGGACTGCACATTCTTTATATTTGGCACAACCAAACCATGTGGAGTAGCCATGGCAATTCCAATATTATGGGAGCCTACAACAAGCAAAAGAAAATGTATTTGCTATTCAGATAAGAACTAGGAAAGAGTTCAAATTTAAAATGATATCATCTTTGGCATTGAAAACTGTGAAAGAACATATTGACCGGACTAATCTGGTGATCATGTTCTTTAACGTATTCAATTCAACATCTCCTAGTATTGCATACCTTTGAGAGTGACCTCAAATAACTCTTCATTGAAGCAACTATTTAGCATCGGATATTTGCTCATGGCCATAGAAAGCGATTTAATCAATAATGGTAGAAAAGTGTGCTTGACATCTGGTTCAGTAGTATTTCCTTGGAAAGATGCTTTAAGCTCCACAAGTGCATCACAATTGATCTCCTCTACATAATGGAAATGGGGGACTTTTGCAGAAATGGTCATAGATTTAACCATTGCTCGTTGGTATCCTCTGGAAATAAACCACATATCAGTTGAATACAACTCCTCTAGACCCACCAGACCACACAACAAAGTTATACACAGTTAGCATATAGCAAACAAATTAACTATTTTTCCAGTTGAAATCAAACTACTAGACGTTCTTGGTTGTTTCAGTTAGGCTGATTCTATTGCCCAACTTAATAGTGATCAAAACAAAAGGACATGAGTTATGTTTTGACGGTCAAAAGATATGTAGTTGTAGTACCAGTGCCACATTGCATGATCCTATTGGCTTACTTAATAGTTCCTTATAAGTAAGGGCATAAAATCAATACCTCAATTGAACTGTCTTATCCTCGTAGCTCCACCTAACTTCATCTGGTGCATTAGGGTAATTTTCTGTCCCACTAGATTGCTCTTTAGGACTAGGAGCGGAAGAAACAAGTTGTTCTTCAATAATTCCTTTCCTGGTGGCATACTGAAGAACATCATCTTTCAATATCCTTCCATTTGCACCAGTGCCACAGACATCGTTTATATCTATACCATATTGTTTTGCAAGATTGCGGACAGATGGGGTGGACAGAGCTCCACCACTTTTACTTTTGTCCAGTTGAGAATCTACTGATTCAGGTTTAGCCAAATGCTCTTCTGTTAACCCCGAAACCTGAGTTTCATCCTCGAAATTATCAACGAGTACCTTTAAAAGAATTTGCCCAACCTGTGATGCATTAACAAAACCTCAGTATCTTTTCTGTTTAATCTCTACAAATTGAGATATGATTAATAACCAATGAAATGCCTCTGCATGAATGGACAGGCCTATTTCCTAACAGTTTCGCAGGTGTTCAATTCAAAAATAGTATTAGAGCAGAAACAGAATCAAGGTTGAAAATGGCAACATAAAACAATCAAACATCGACTAGAAGCTTACAAGCTAAGAAATTTTATATGTAAAGGACCTTTTTTTTTCTAATTCGGCGAAGGTCAATATCATTTAGCAACTTGTTCATTTGATATATCAGGACCTTAATAACTATCCAGAAAATAGACATTCACATTTCAATACACGTAGATTCTTTCTATTCTCAATTAACAAGCATCAAAAGTTTCCTTGAGTTGTTTATAATTGTTGGATTTTGATATCTCACCTTCACAATATCACCTGGAGCATGTAGAAGATGACCAACTTTTCCTTTGTAGCGACTAGTTATTTCAATTGTTGCTTTGTCACTTTGAACTTCACAAAGTGGTTGAAACTCATCGACTTCATCCCCCTGCCAAAAATTTAAATATACTATTCATCTATGTTTAATAAGAAATCATTCAATCAATCAACTGTTAAAGTTGCAACCACTTGATCTAATCTTGCACCTTAACCAAACGAGACAAAAAGGCAACAGTTCGATCATGAATCATTACAACAATGTGCAGCAGTTTGAACTTCTAACATTGTACAAGAATTTGAAGAAATCAAACAAATCTCATTTCTAAAATTTTAAATACTATTTTTTTAAAAAAAACATAAAAAGTATTATTGGCTTCACCTCCTGCACAAACCATTTAAGAAGCTCACATTCAGCAATTCCTTCACCAGTTTGAGCCAAAGGTACATCCACCAACCTAAAAACAGGAAGACCGTCCAATGACAGGGTTGAAAATCGACATATCTTCAAAACGCCTTTACTACTCGCCTACAATAAGAACCAATTCGGTAATTAGATTCACAAATATCTAATTACAAGGAGAAGAACTTCGCTGTGATCCATACAACATTAGACGCATAAAAGCAAACAATCAACAACATCGCAGCTAAAATTGAAATGACGCTCGAATCTTGAGATCACAAGAACCAACTCTAACCTAACAACGAAGAAAAACGACAACCAGAGCAGAAAAATTCAAGCGTCGAACTCACCTCGAATCGATTAGCAGGCGAATGAAGCCACGCTCTACCGAAGCTAGGGCATGCAAACGGAGGAGATGGATCTGGAAGCGATTTGAGGATCTTCTCCGACGGAAACTGAGAAATTGAAGAAGAATGACCTTGGGAGGTGATCGGAGCAAGTAACCGGCGACCGGTGGCCCAAGCAATCTTCGGCGAAATGTTTCTCCGGCCGATCATGGAAATCGACATCACTAGAAACCAGCTTGTGAAAGATCAAACGAAGAAATTATGGAAGTTGCTGCGATTGTGAGAGTTTGGAAGATGAAGAAGAATTCGATTGAATTGAATGAATGCCGTTTGGCGCTGTTCCTAGTAGGTAGCGTTTATCATGTGGTTTCGCACGTGCTTATTTTTCTTATTTTTATTTTTATTTCTATTTCGTTTGGTTTTATCTCGCAATTGGATAAAATCAATCCATTTTAAAAATAGGAATTTAGGTGCAAGTGCGTGGCTTTCAATATTATCCAAAATTATCAACAACAAAAACAATTTGTTCACTTCTCTAAATTTGGGGCATCATTAATTTATCCTATATTGTAAAATTTGGATGTTGTTAGTTTCGAAATATTTACCTTTAACCAACTGTTTCAAGTTTAATAGATGAGAATTTTTTTTTTTTTTTTAGTATAAAATAAAAAATAAAATTATCACCAAACAATGAAACTATCATACTGCTAATTGTTTTGGTAGAATCTATTGCTTTTAAATAATATCGTCACTTACACCTATTGAGTTATAGCTGTTAGAATTCTCAACTTAATCAATAAAAAGTAGTAAAATTAATACCTAAACATATAGTTAAGTTTTTATTTTCTTTTGGTATTTACTACAAGTTTGAAACTGTATTTAATAGATTTAAAAACAAAAACTGTATTTAATAAGTCAATGAAACTTAAAAAGTGTTGAATTCTATTAAATTTTCAATGTTATTGCATGATAGGTTCTTAAAACCTAAAAAAACGTACAGAAAAATGTTAGGCATCACATTAAACTAAATTATATAAATTCTTAAACATAGAAAATGAAAAGTTAGTAGTATTAATGATATATATTGTTTCGGTTTTATTGGATGGAGAAAAAAAAGTGATTCTTTGAGTGCATATTCATAATTGGTTAAAATATCATTTTAGTCTCTCAACTATCATCCGTATTTCATTTTGGTCTCTAGACTTTCAAAAGTCCAATTTTAGTTCTCTTGACAAAACTTAAAAATAGTCCTTAAAAAAAAGTTAACCACGATGACAAATTTGATGAATTGGCAAAAAATAATAATTAAAAAATCCAAATAGCCAAAAGTCATCTTCTTCCTCGTCTCTCTTTTACCTTTCCTTCCCTCTCATTTTTTACAGACTCCCATCACAAGAATTCTAAAAAAAAAAGTCATATTTCTTTAAAGTTATAAAGCATAAACATTTTGATTTTAGAAAATAGCCGCCATACATTTTGATTATTTTATTTCACCTTTTCATTAAATACTTTTCATCCCTAAAAGAAGGTGATTTATTTCCTCGTGAGTTTGCTTAGAACCATGCATCAAAAACACGAATCTCAAAGAAAACAGTGAAAATTCTATAATGAAATGCCCAATTTGTAAATCTAGAAACAAAACAAGATGACCCAAATTCCTCAGCTATCGATTAGTCTGTTTTTCATTCTCTTCGAGAAACTAAAGAGTCGCGTAATCTCATTCACATAGAAAACCCAGAGAAAGAAAAAAGGGCAATTTCTTAAAGACTACCTATAATTTGTTATATATCTCATTCACATGAGAATCAAAATGTTCATACTTTATAGTTTTGAAGGAATCTAAGAAATTTTTTTAGGGCATAGAAAATGAAAGGGAATGAAGGGCAAAAGAAGAGCAAAACTTACCTACTTGTTGATAAGTGTAGTGTTCATACTTACTAACACATGAGCCATATATTTGATGAAAGAGAAAGAAAAATATTTTTAAATATTTTAAATCAATCTTTTCATCAAATATTTTTTTTCTCTTAATAAAAAATATGTGGTTCATATGTTGGTAAGTATGAACATCATACTTATCATCAAGTATGTAAGTTTTGCTCGTAAAAGAATGAGAGATGAGGAAGAAGAAGACTCGTGACTATTTGGATTTTTTAATTATTATTTTATTGCCAACTCATTAAATTTGTAACCATGGTTAACTTTTTTTTTTTAACTCTAAGGATTATTTTTAAGTTTTTGTCAAAGAGATTAAAATTGGACTTTTGAAAGTCTAAATATCAAAATGGAACAAAAATAATAGTTGAGGGACCAAAATTAAACTTATAAAAATTTAGAAACCAAAATAGAACAAAGATAATAGTTGAAGAACCAAAATGATATTTTAACGTTGGGTAATTTCATATAAGTCAATGCTTATTTGTCCTCTTTATCCAAATTCATGCCCTTGATCTGAAACTGTGGCTGCCTTTATTAAAGAACATTTCTAACGATACGTATTAAAAAAATAAATAAATAAACAGAAAAGCAAAACAAACAACGTTAGGAAGTGTCGTTTTACCAACTGGCTGTATTTATCTCTCTCTTCAATGTTTGGTTCAATGATTAGTCGAATAAACCTGTCCTAGTTTAAACTTTAAAGATTAAAATAAAATTACTTTTCAAGAATTTTTTTTATTAATATTATTTTTTTAAATTGTAGATTTTCATTAGGCTAAATTATTTATATATATACAAACTTATAAACTATGGATTAAAAAATATATTTGAACTTTAAAAAGTTTAAAAAGTATTTTTGTACTTTTAAAACTTTCAAAAATATTTTTATTGATAAATTTTGATAACTTTTAAACTTTTGTTTCAAATATGTCTAGATTTTAAAAATGTTTTAGAATATATATTAGTTTTAAAATATGTTTAAAAAATATCTTTCTTATAAATTATTCGATTAAAAATGTTAAAATTCTATTTAAATAAATATGTTACTAATCTTAACTTTGAAAAATGAAAAATGTTATCGATCTCAATTTTTTAAAAAGTAAATTCTTAGTTAAAAATGGTTATATTTTTTTTACTTTTAAATAGTTTTTCCATGAAAATTAACAAGGACAAAATTATTATTAAGATATCAAATGTCATAGTAATAATTTGATTAAATAAGATTAAAAAATATATATATTATAACCATAACTATCTCTTTTGAAATACGAAAAAATAAAGGTACTAAATGTTGTTGTTGTTGAAATTCGAAAACTTAAATGAGTAGGTTCATGTATACATTTGTTCATTTCGTTGAAGGATAATTTATCATTCTTTGGTTTGTTGGATCAATTTATAATTTGAATTAGGGTGTGTTGGGGCAAGAGAAATGATAATGATTAAGGGGGAATGAGAATGAGGAGGAGAATAGAGAGAAAATGATTGTGAGTGGAATGATTGCTTGTGCTAGAATGGTTATTTGTGTTTAGGATAAAGATAATGATTATGAGAAAAATAAAATAATCGATATAATGAGAGTGAAAAATGTGATGTGATGTATGAAAAATTGTTTGAGAGAGAATAAAAACTAGTTAAAAAGAGAATGAAAAAAGCGATTTTTGGAAAATGTGATTATGGTGGAATGATTTTTGGTGGTCCAAATATGAGAAATCATCGGCATTCTCATTATTTCCCTTCTTCTTGGTAGCCCAAGCACCTTCTTATTTAAGTAACTTAGCTACAAACGGTTTGAATTTAATTTAAAATTCTTGGATTAAAAAAAAAACACACAATTACTTATCGTTTTTCAAATTCAAATAGTTTATTCTTATCTATTATTAATATAATGTTAAGCTTTAAAACATAAAACCGGTTAGAACTATGATAGCTACTCAAAAAATACTAAATTTAACTAATAATATTATAATTTAAAGTTTGTGAATACTTTTTAAATAATTCCTAGTTTTTTTTAAGATCTAAATCGGTTGTAATTTTTATTTTTATAGAAAATCAAAATTTATTTGTTCGATTTGGCTTTTGGGTAAAAAAATCCATTAAAAAATCAAAATCAAACCAAAGTTATGAATATATCTAAATTATTTTTTAACTTATATGAAACAAGAATCATGCAGAATCGAAAAATTGAACAAACATGTAGAAAAAACCGAAAAGAAAGTAAATTTACATTAAAATGAAAATTGAAAACCGAGCTGAATGAAAACTAAATCAAAGATTCTATCTTCAAATAGACATCAATTCAGTTCAATTATCAATTATTTTAAAAATGAAATGTTCGATTCGGTGTCGAATTTGCTCAAAATCAAATTGAAATCACTCATTATTAAAATAATATCGATAAAAAAAATAAAAATCTAAACAAGAACCCCTCATACTATGGAGTGGAAAAATTAGTAAAAGCAAAAATTAATTTATATATATATTTGTTTGATTATTTATTTTAGAAAAGGGAAAATAATTTAGATGTTGTTTGTCATATTTATGGAGGATTTAAAATAAATATATATTTTTTTAAACAAGGATAATCATGCCCGTCCATATACTATAAAATGAGTACTTAATAATTACTCTTAAAAAAATTACATCCAAACGAATTTTTGTAATTACTCAAAATAACTATTTATTTTTACTATTCAAAATAATTTTTCATTTATAACCATTCATTTTTTACTTTTTAAAATAACTAATTTTTAACTACTAATTTCAAATTCTTCTTTTTTTAACTATTCATTTTAAATTCATATCCAAATAAGTAATTATCTTTAACTCATCTACAAAAAAACACGCATCCAAACGAATTTTTTTATTACTACTCCTAATTTTTAATTTTTCAAAATAATTTCTCATCCAAAACCTTAACCAAACACTTCCAAAATTTCATAACCACGTATGTAATCAAATTTGAGTTATGTTTTATAACATTTTAAATTTAAAAATAGAAAAAAAAAATGAAATTCGTATTAAGCCATAAGTGTGCATGAAATTTTATGCCATGCCTTAGTATAATCTAAACTCTTTTTACAAATGATTTCAAAAAAAAAACAAAAGTCATTTTCAAGAGGGAAGACATTCCCCCATTTCAAACGACTGACCAGTCATTTAAGTGACTAAAAAACCAGTTCATACCGACCCCATTAATATTATATATTCGACTATTCAATTCTTCTTTTTTTTTCCTTTTTTTTTTTTAAACGAACATTCCTACTAGACGTGGCTTCAATTCTCATTTCACTTTCAACCCAACTTTTTTGTTACACTTACTTTTCTACAGTTTTGTTACTCACTTTAATTATTAGTTTTTCATTCAAAACTAAGATATCATCATCTAAATATATAGTTCAATTAGTTAAAGAAAAATTATAGGGTAAAATATAAGTTTAGTTCCTATGATTTGAAGAAAATTATAATTTAGTCTACATGATTTGAAAATTGTTAAAATTTAGTATTTATGGACTAAATTTTAATCTACTCCCTATTGTTTTATAAAATCTAAAATGTAGTCAGTATCATACATAATCGTTGACGTATTAGATACATGAAAGCTCATTATTCATGCATAAACAATATGATTTTTTGTTATATCAATCGCGTAACTCATAATTTCATCATTAGCACATGAATAATTAACTTTCAAGTACTCAATTCGCTAACAATTAATAACTAAAAAAACTATTTCTTAAGTTTTAACAAACCACATAGACGAAATTATAGTTTTTAAAATTATAGGGACTAAATTATATATTTCTTCAAATTATAAGAATTAAACTCTAATTTTTTAAACCATGAAAACTAAACTAATTTTCTTTAAATCATAATACTAAATTTATATTTTGCTAAAAAATTATATACTTTTATGGAGAAGTTTCATATTTAAACTTTTCTTATTTGTTAAAGTTAATACATATAATTTATTTTGATCAAGTCCAATCATTAATTTCTCTTGATTTAAATCAAGTCCAATCATTAATTTATCTTAATTCTAATTTAATTTAGAGTTCAATGCATATTTACCCGACTAAAGTTCATAAAAAAAAAAAAAAATGATTAGTAATGATGTGTTAGATTAGATAAGTGATGATTCTGTGTGAAATAATGTAAAAACATCATTCCAAACAAACACGCTTTTGAAACTCAATTTATTTTTAGTTCTACACGTTTTATTTTAAGTTCTACCAAGTAGGTTATTTTTTGAATGATTATTAGTTTATATATACGTATGTTGAAATGTGGTAGAAAATGAACATGATTTAGAATTTATAAATTATTTTGTGTATATTATATTCCTTTTTGTCCATATCTAATAGATGGTGTGAAATTATGAACTTAGTATATGTTTGGAGTAGATTAAAGTGACATCTCATGATTCTTGTGAGTATATGCATAGACAAATTGCTTTTTTTATGGAGGAATAAAAAGGACAAAACAAAGAGATAAATGTTGCCATCACATAGGTCATCTTAACTTATCCATTTGTTCCATCTTTAATTTGCCTTTTTTCTTTTTTCAAACCCCAAAATATCATTCTTTTCAAGGGTTTTAAAGAAAAACATATAAATGACTAAAAAACGATCAAATTATAGGTAAGGTTTTTATTTGTTGGTAATAAGAATTGATTTTGACATTGATATATATATTTGTGGTTTTTTATTTGTTCCATTTTAATTACTTACGCTTTAAAATTTTGATCTACACAAAAAATTTAATTAAAGAGTAACCACCTTTATATTTAAATTTATGTGTTCAACAAAAATATTTTAAT
>JBBMKA010000021.1:6088224-6099405 GCA_037833695.1 Sechiopsis laciniata | reverse complement strand
GCACCATTTTAATTTACTCCCCAGTGATATATTTAGTTATTATTAGAAAATGCTACACCAAGTGATTTACATAATGGCAGCAGACTTAGATTATACATACAAAAACTTGTCATGGCATCGTTATGGCAGGCTATCCAAAGTAGTTGGATGGCATCTTTGTCAAGCGGGGAACAATCATCAACCAGATTTGAAAAGTAAAACTGCTTTTTGATCCAGGTAGAAGTAAACAAAATGGTTTGTCTCGTGTGTCACATACGAGCCTGAAACAAAAACCAAAAAAGAGAATCATCTGAGATTACTAATATAAGTTAGGAAAACTGTCAAAACATATGTAATTCAGGAAAAAAAAAAACTAAAACCCTGAGTAAAGCTGAATAATCAAGAACAAGACAATGTCACTGCAACATTCATGGAGATAAGGGAGCCTAGTTCTTGGAAATTTCTAAAATTGAGTCTGAAGCCAACAACTAGAGGTATAAGTTTTTTTCATCTCCAAACATAATAACCACAAGAGAGTTGCAATATTTACAGCTAGGAGTATATTTTCAACGATTACGTTTGCTCAACCAAAAAGACAAAACTACGGATCACTAATACCACCGGACACGAGCGTAGTGGAAACCACGAGAAAAGGCATTGCCGACTTACAGGTTACATACCACTTAAGCTCAAAGCATTTAGCACTCAGCTTTAAATCTAAGAATGGCATGATAAAATGAGTTTACTTTGAAAGTTTATATTAGCAAGGCTTTCTGTTTGTGCGATCACAGTCTTTTATTCTTTGCCAATAAGAATTGTATGTTTCCCTAACAGCACAAAGAAAAAAAGAAGTTGCAGATAACTTCCCTGCATCCCATAAACACCACGAACCGAACATTTGTAGCTTAAATTGAACATGAAACAGTATATTTTGATTCCTACTTTCACTGTGCAAACAGATATCACACTTAGTCATGTTCAACCAAAATTGCTAAAGAGACGATCACAGTGAAGTCAGTTAGTCTGTACGTGGCCATGATGACTCGGTGCCAGACCACATTGCAAAATAAAATTAAAGGCATTAATACTTCGGTTGAATTATGACTAGCAAAATAAAGTCAAATCCTGGTTATCTGCTGCAGCCAAATATTCTAGTGTAAACAAAACAAAGAATGGGAATATATGAACTCAAAAGAACTATTCAAAACCAATTGGTCTTTGTCCCTATAGAACACTTGAGCCTAATATTCAACTGACATAGTTCCAAACAATCATATCTCTCTAATATTCAATGTTGAGATATGCCTTGAACTGTTTGATACCTTACGATTACTTAGTCGGGGTCTCGCTGCCCGGTCAGCGATCGGGGCTCTATTTTTGTATATGGGTATTTATGTAATTGAGTTTTATCTGTAATAGGGTTTAATGAGCGTGACTGTATAAACTCGAATTAAACCCTAGCCTCCATGAATGACACTCTATATTATTCGCCGTTTGCTTAATAAATCGTTCTCTCCTCTGCATATGGATGTAGCTAACATACCGCTGATGAACCACGTAAATTTTATGTTTTCTTCTTTTACATTTTTTTTGTTTTCGATTTGATTGTTGATTGTTGTTTTCATAACATTCAACTTGCATCCTTTGATTGATTTTGGTTGACACGATTGCTGTAGCTGAGAACTAGGTAGTAGATTCAGTATAGAGTTTCTACAATAGAGCCACTTATCTAGTGAATCAGTGATGCAAGAATATATGTAATTTTAATGTACTTAACACTACCGAGCTAAAACTGCCTATGAAGACAAATCTAGCTCTTGCTAAATAGTCAAGCTAATGATCTCCATTTCAGCAGGAGAAAACAGCAATAGATTTAACTCGAAGTACCAGAATCATTTCTTAGAAACTAAATCAACATAGATTTACAACGATTCGAACCAAATATGAAGCAAGAAGGTAGAGATCCAACAAAGAGAGTGAAATACGGTTACCGAAATTACGACCGACGATGCAATGCCAGGTCGGGCCATGCCGCCTATCGAACTCCTTCTTGATCTGCTCAGCGACATCCTTCTCGACGGAATGCTTCTCAAATGCCTAAACAAGAGAAGAAAACGAAACAGATTCAGAAGCAATTAATAGCGGAATGGATTAGAATTTAGAAGCAGTGGTTACAGCTATGGCAATGTCGACAGCCTCCCTCTGCATTTCTCCGAACATATCGGCGCTCTTGATTACGATTTTCTTGGCGGCAGCGGCGGCGGCAGATGAGGGTTTCCGATCCTCAGATTCGAACTTCACCATTATAGGTCCAGGATTGCTTCGTTTGGAGTCGCGATTCATGGTTGTTGTACAGGTTTTGGGAATATATTTGGTTTGGTTGATTAGAGAAAAAATGAAGAAGAAGATCTCTCGCTCTCTCTCAGCCACTATCACTCTGCGTTTCTTCTGTAAGATTCCCAAGGTCCCGTCCTTTTTTTATTTTTTTTCCTTTACTTTAAATTTGTTGAAATAAAAATGGTTCTAAGAGACATAGCTTCAAATTATATTTAGTAATTGACATTTTGTTTTTATAAGCTGGGTTTTTTATTATTCAGATATCGGATTTAGAAAGGTTGTTATTTTGTACATGCATTTAACAAAAAATATTACATCAATATATTTTTTGCTTACTACGGTTTAAGAATTTGAAATCATGACATTTTAGTCATTAGATATACATTTATATCTTTAAGCTATTATTCTTATTGTCATATTAAATCTCTTAACAAAACACAATAAATAAATGACTATTGTAAATCAAATCCAAAGATCAAAACAACTAATAAAGATGAAATTAAAGCATAGTAAAGACGGAGCAAAGAAAAGAAATTAACACTTCGATAAAAAGTGGTTCGGATTAGCCTACTCTGCTATACAGAATGTGACATCATCAATCTTGATCACTCACTCATAATTACCTTTGAAAAATACCATGAACTCTCAAATTTGGTGGCAAGGATTTCTCTCAAAGGATAAAGAAGAATTCATAGTGCTTTATATGCTAGCACAATCACACACCCACAATTGATTAATTAACCTAACCTCAAAATTAACCCAAAGTTCATCTAAACTCATCAAATTAAATACAATTGATGTGTAATTCATATTTAACGATTTTTTTACAAAAATTGAAGAGTCCACATAGAAAAATCTCACACCATTCATAAAAAAAAGTGACTTATTCCATTTATTATTAATTGATTTTGATTGAAATTTTCATAATAATTTGTCATGGTAACAAAACTCTCGTTCCATAAATTTGAATATAAACCAAATATGCGTCACTTTTAGTGGGAATGACGAAAATACTTATCACTATCTCACATTTGGAAATGTTACAAACTTTATAAAATTATAGACTATTACTCTCATTATCATCGGTTAGTTTTGAAATATCAACCAAAAATTTAATTGTATTAGTTTTGAAATAGAATTTCTAAATTATTTAAATGGTATTTATTAGAACTCAATTGGATATTCAAGCTCAACATAAGTGGGTATAATTTGAACTCTCTCAAAGGAGCTCAATGTTAGAAATTCTTGACTTATCCTACAATAAAAACAAAAATGTGAAAAGTCATTATCCCTTTTAATCGGTCATCATACAATTTTGATGATTTTATTTCGATCTTTAACTTCCAAAATATTTAATTCGAGCTTTTAGTTCAAACTTCTACAACTAAAAAATTGAAGAACAAGGACCACTGAGATATTCTATGAAATTAGATCACTTGAAGAACATAATAATTTAAACTCTGTTATGTTCAAGATTTAGAGAAAATTAAATTTTTTTTTAGATTTTAGGAGGTAATTTCAATTTAGTTTTTTATATTTTAAAATAAAACACTTTATACTTTTTGATATTTTAATAATGTTCACTTAAAAAAAAAAAAAAACATTTTTCTCCAGATTTATTTTTTAATTTTAAATGAATATTATTCAAGGAGCGTTCAATGAAAAGAAAATCCAGGTCCATAGTTGAGCCCAGCCCAGGAAGTACTCGAAATCCTCACTGTTCAGTACTATGCAACATGTGACGCACGTGACCATTGGAATATTATAATATTAAAATGCCAACTTTTATAATAAACTTTTAATCGATTAACAAAGAGTATTTAACCAACTAAGCATAGAGTAGATCCAAATTTTGTATTCCAACTCACTGGACACCTCATAATGTAAGATAACACAACCAACATTACTTAAATGACTTCCACCAAGACAAACTTCATTCAACAAGCTGCATTACTTAAAGGGCTGATAAAAGTTCAAGGCTAAATTGGTACATAAACTAATATGAATAAAATAAATAACTATAGCATATCACATCTTTGTTTACAACATTCAATTACAAAGAAAACTAATTCCCTCGCGAACAAGATTAGAACTCTTCCGACATCTTGTATAATTTAGTAACCAAAATTTGAATACTCTTTGCCCAAAAAAAAAAAAAAAACTATTGATAAGCCCCTTTTGTAACCATTTGAATTTTTGTTTTTAGTTTTTGAAATTTAAGCGTATAACAATTAATTTACCATATTTTTTTTTTACTTGTATATCTACATCTCACCTATATTTGTAGAAACCAAATCATAATTTAAAAACAAAAGAAAGTAATTTTCAAAAACTTGTTTTTATTTTTGAAAGTAGATTAACATTTCTTATGGAAAGATTAGTACATGGTAGAAAATCCGACTAAAAATAGATTTAAATTTTAAAAAACAAAAAATAAAAAAACAAATAATTATCAAAAGGGCATCAGTAATTGCAATCCCATAACTAAAACTAAATTAGAAATTTATTCGATAACATTTTTAGAATGGAGAGATTAAAAATTAAAAAAAAAAAAAAAAAAAAAAAATCTACCATACTTAAAATTAGTATTTATAAGGCAATTGATGGGTCACAGCAAATTCAACTGACAAACTATTAAAAAAAAAATTATAAATCACATATTTAGTGCATGAAATTCAAGTTACACCGATAAACGTTTCAATAATTAAAACAGTAATTGGAAAATAAATCTATGTTATTATCGATGACCAAAAAAAATATTTATCAGTTATTTAGTAGATGAAAAAAGAAAACAAAAACAACCGGACCCACCGGTCATGCCAGTCAACAATATTCGAAAATACACAAACAAAACACCTACCTAAAGTCTCAACAACAATTAAATTAACAACAACCCAATTTACAATATAATCGATTTCATCATTAACATGTAAATTTAAAAGTAGATCATCTTAATTTCAAAAATCAAAACAGTAATTTAATAATTTTTATGTTCAGATTCTTACAGCCGGAAATGAAGGAATGGCGTCCAAATTTGGCGTTGAATTTTTCTCCCAGGATGAAGACGGCGGCGGCGGCTTGGCCACGGCTCTCCTCGGACTTGCAAATGCCCACCCTCTGCTCTTGCTCCGCCGCTGCCCGTACGGCGGAAACCTAGTTTCTTCGGCGGAGGATGATGAAACCCAGTACGTCGATGAGGCGGAGGACGAAGACGACGATGACTGAATCATGAACCCGCCGAAGATTCCGCCGCATTTGACTCGCTCTTTCAAACACACAATGCTATCGCCGCCGTCGTGCACGGTGGCGGTGGCGGGGGAGGTTATTTTAAGTTTCCCCTCTCTTTGCGACTCTACTCTCCGCAGCGTACAGTCGCCGAAACCGGTGATTCTCTCAAAGAAATCGCCGGAGAAGCTCCGGCTGCCGCACCCGACGGATCTGGATCTCGACACCTTCCGTTCCGAGACCGAAGCAGTGGCGTGACTGCTGTTCGGACTATCCTCACCGCCGCCGTCGTCCTCCGCCGTGCCGGTGCCGTCGCCAGCGAAACTGTTAAACGATTCCGCACATTTTTCCTTCTGTTTCACCGACGTCGAGGCTGTAGGAACCGACGCGATCTTCGAACTGTGATCGATTTTCTTCGATGAATGGGATTTAGCGGAGAAATCAAACAGAGACCAAATCCATCCCCTGTTTTTGTGGGTATGAACTTCCCCGTCGTACCGATCCATAAATTTCCCTCTCGTCGGAGCTGTAGTCGATTTGCTCCGGCGGAAACCCATCTCCGGCTGCTTGTTTTTCGACAGAAAAGAGATTTTAGCCCTCGACGTGTGATGATCCTGGCAGTGACCTCCATTTTCAGGCCGGAATTTCGCCGACAAAGCAGCAGAGTAACCGTAACCGGCGCCAGTGCCGGAAACTGCGGCGGCGAAATCAGATCTGAAGGAGGAGGAGGGGGAAGAGGAAGTGGAAGGTCGGAGAGGAAGCGGAGAAGAGGAAGAGACTAATTTACCGAGCTTGTCTTGGAGACATAAAGCGCAGATCCCTCCTTGGTTGCTCCGATAAGGATGGAAACTACATCTCATGCCGTCGTCATCGGCGGCGGAGGCGTTGGGAAGTTCGACCATCGGCGGGAGTTGCAGAGGAAAGTGATTGAAGAATAAAATGAAATGAGAATGGAATGAAGGAACAGAAGGATTGAAGAAGATGACAGTGTGTTTTGGTTTCCTCTTCTTCTAAGAAGCTTATATTATATTTCTCTCTCTCTATTTTCAAGATCTTTTGCTTTTTTGCATGCCCTTTCCCCATTATTTAACTAAACCACTTTTTTTTTCTTTTTTTTTTTTTGACAATTAGCCAAGTATAATTATTTAGGGTGGAAATGAAGTGTTTGGACGAAGTTTTGACGAATAATTAATTTGAGAAGTTATTTTGAATATTTAAAAATTGAAAGTTATAGTTAAAAATTCGTTTGGATGGAGCTTTTTGCAGAGGAATTAGAGAAAAAAATTTGTTTAGATGTTGATTTAAAATGAGTAGTTAAAAATGAGTGATTAAAGATAAGTTATTATGATTGATTGAAAATGAATGATTAAAAATAAGTGATTAGTAGTGATCGAATAGTTATAAATGAATGATTGAAAATTAATGATTAAAATAAGGAATTATTTTTAAAAGTAAAAATGAAGAGTTACAAAAACTCGTTTCAATATAAATTTTGAAGAAAAAATTATTAAATCATCGATCTAAATCCTTACAAACAAACACTCCCCAAAAGGTTAACATAAGTTCCAAGAATTACGGGTAGAATTATTTCGTTTGTAATTGCTTTTTTTGAAAATCACTTTTTGTTCACAATTTTTTTTTTTTTTTTTTTTGCTCTTATCATATTATTTTATTTTATCCATGGTCTATCATTTCACCCGAACACAAATAATCATTATTTTCAGCTCAAATACAAAAAGTCATTATTCTCGTAATTATGTTTATTGCTCTCAAATAAATGAAAGTCAAACACCGATTCTTAAAATCAAACCTGTGACGCTGGTGTTGAACTAGTTTAGAATCAAATCATTACGCCACTCATCCATAGGATACCCAACCATTGTACCATTTGGTGTTGAACATCCTCCTAATTTCTGTTTTTTTTTAAGTCTTATCTTTAATTTATTTTCTAAACAAATTTCTGATATTTATTTGTTCAGTTGCAAATTGTTAAAATTCTGTTGCTCAAATCTTCGATTGAAGAAGAACAACTCTATTGTACGACACTATAAAATAAAATTTATCTCACTTTTACCATGTTTTCCACTACGAAACTATATTGTTAAATACGAAAGTTTTACTACAATATAGAGATCAAATGTCACTTTCGCTTCTTTTTCTTTTGATTGAGTTACATGAAGGTATTATGAATGACACTTTTAGAAAATTAATTGTTTCATTGTTTGGTGATAATCTAGTTCAACACTATTACCATAGTTTCAATCTCAAAAATCGATATTTAAGCTCTCGTTTATTTAAGAGTAAGGTTTATGGTCTCCTTCCCTAATTTATACTAAACAAAAATTACAATTATTATTATTATTATTATTATTATTATTATATATTGGGGAAGGGAGACAAATACCGATTATCGAATCGAACTTAGAGGTGTTGAACTAGTTTACAACCAAACAATAAAACCATTACGTCACTCACCCATTTGGTAAAAAAAATAAAAAAATTGCAATTATGTTTGTAAAGTGATTTAAAATAATAATAATAATAATAATAACGATCATAAAGTTTTAACTTTTCTCTTTAATAAGTTTATATGATTGCTAACATTATATAGATTGAATTAATATTACGATGATTTGAGATATATGGCATGTGTGTGAATATACTCCCCAAATAAAATAATTTATATATTTTTTGTTTTGTTTTTTTTTTAATGTCTACGTGAAATAGTGTTGATTTAGATTTTATAATATTTGTATCATTTATTATCAATTTTTTTTTTTATGATCCTAAATTTGGAGTTTTGTTCCTTTAAATTTGGAATATTAAATGATCAGAAGGAGAATTGAATATTGCCTAAAAAATTAATCTCCACAATCATTTTAATAAGGGGAGTACATCCCAAGGTCAAGAAGTTAAATCATTACGCCACTCGCCAACATGAGTAGTGCTCTAATGGCAACTTGTACAACTTGATAACCATGAGGTTACGGCTTCAATCTCCCTTTCCCAAATATATTGAATAAAAAAAAAAAAAAAAAAACCACTATGCCACCCGTAAAAGATGTAATTTTTTGTATAACTTATCATCCCATCAATTTAACCTCTCATATGTTAGTCTAGTAAAAAAGTGATGTCAATAGTTAATAAAGATGCTAACAATTAAATTTATTGTAATAAAAACAAACGTTGTCTTGATTTCTTTTTTTTTTTTCTTCTTTTTTTGTAAGTTTAACATTTATTGGTGTATCAAATAGAAATCAATTAACAAAGTTATTTTACTCGTCGAAGACAAAATCAACTTAATAAATCGTGTAAAAACAAACCCCAAACTAAGTTTTAAAATAATTTGTTTAAAAATAAATAAATATAGTAAAAGTTGCATAGAAAAATATAATTAAAATATGGTTAGTCTTGTGATAATTGATAGTTATAATCCACCAAAAAAATTTTAATTTCAACCCAAAAAAAAAACAACTAAGATCATAATGGCCTGCTTAAAAAAACACACATACAATGGCAATAAATAGACTTTTGCACAATCATAAGAACTCTCACATTACAATTTGGCCATTGGTTGAATTCATATTTTAATGGGTGAAATTAAACTTCAAGGTTAAATGGATTGGAATTTGATGATGCTTCCTAATTTTTATACTTTAAATATAGTTATGAGTTTCTGGTTTTTTGCATGAAAAACTTCACTTCCCATTGGCATTAAATATATTGATACTTATTACTGTTGTCTCTCTCCTCTTTTTTCTTTTTTTGAAATCAATACTTACTATTCAATATTCATCTTATATTTTATATGCAGTTAATTTCATTTTTGCTAGAAAATTAAGTAAAATTAAATACCTTTTGTAGGTCGCAATTTACAATCTTTTGTTGTTTAGGTCATTAAAATCATTGTCAATGTTAATAAAGTTTGAATGTATTGGTTAGTAAATATATATGTGGTCATGGTTTTTTAATCAAGCACCATTTGAGCTTCTCAAAAAAATAACAAAATAAATAAATAAATAAAAATCAAGCACCATATGAGTGCATATTTGACCTGAGGAATAAATTAAGAAAATATTAAATTTGGAACATCAAATTTGTTGAGATATATAATATAAGCCAAAGAAAAATCCCACGGACGTACATAAACATAATATTGGAAAAAAGGGAATTCAAAAAAAGACATAAGTATGTCTTGGATATCATATATATAATTGTTGGAAAAGGAGACATGACATGTTTTGGATCTCTACCGTTTCTTCCTAATAGGTGTTTGGTTGAAGATGAAAGGAGAGGAGATGAGAAGAGATGTTAACAGTAGAAAATCTTGTTTGAAGTACAGAGAAATGAGATAAGATGACAAGAAAGCCTTGTTTGAAGTGCAGGGAAATGAGATGAGATGAGAGAAAAACCTTATTTGGAATGCATGGAGAGGAGATGAGATATTAGGGGATTTTTTTTTTTGAGAAAATATGTTAGGGTATCTTATACAATTTGCGTTAACTAGTCTTATATTTTTTTTTTTTTTTGCTCAATAATAAAATTATTCTCAAATTTTTAGCTATTAATATAACCATTATCGCCAACACGAGCAGAGCTCTACTGGCCTCTTGTACAACCTCATGTTCGAATCTCCCTTCCCCCAAGTTGATGTATCAAAAAAATATATATAACCATTATTATAAAAAAAAAAATGTAAGTAGTATAAAATCAATATCATACCACATTTGATAATATTAATATTCATATTCAAAATAAATGTAGTTTCATTGACATCATATACGACCTAATAATTATGAAATCAAAATTTCGTATCTCCCACACTTGTTGGACTAATCTGCAATATTTGTATGTCGTACATAACTTTTATTATTTTTCAAGATTTGTAGACTTAAATAATAAGAATAAATTTAAAAAATACAAAATTCTATTTAAGATAATGAACTAAAATATAAAAAAAAAAATTATTAAATAAATTTAAAAAATACAAAATTCTATTTAAAATAATGAACTAAAATATATTAAAAAAAAATTATTTGGTTAAACTAGTCACTATAGTTAAATCTTGATAGCAATATTAAATCAAACATTATAAGTAGATAAAAGTTGCTTTATTTTTTCAGTACAAATACCGATTCTTAGGATTGAACCTGTGACGCTGGTGTTGAACTAGTTTACAACTAAACGATGAAACCATTTGCGCCACAGTTGTTTGATCTTATTAGTCGTTGATGCTTATAGGAAACCATAAGCACCCCAAAATTTTGTAATTTGTTATTTTTGGTAGATAAAAGTGAATTCATTAATATTTTGATACTATTTATGACATGTAAGTAAGATAGTGCACCACAAAATTTAGAATTTATTGTTACTGCCGTTTATAATGTAAAATAGATCTCAGTCCATATGTTAATTCATACAAATATTGAAATTTATAATTATTTTTTATATTTACAAGTAAAACTCTTAAAATTATTTAAATTAATTTACCTCTATCCTATCCACTCATACTACTATTTAAAGTGTAACTTAGTAGAATAAATTATTTTTATACGGGAGGAACAAAATAAGTCAAATACTTTTAAATTTATGGTAAATTACAAATAAAAATTCAAAGTTATAAATTATTTAAATTTAATT
>JBBMKA010000021.1:6031745-6085119 GCA_037833695.1 Sechiopsis laciniata | reverse complement strand
TTACTGATTATAATCAATTTCTATGTTCTTACTCTAATTATAATCAATTTCTGTGTTCTTACTCTGCGTATAATCAACTTCTCTGTTCTTACTGATCTGAGTATAATCAATTTATCTGTTCTTACTCTGCGTATAATCAATTGCTCTGTTCTTACTGATTATAATCAATTTCTATGTTCTTACTCTAATTATAATCAATTTCTGTGTTCTTACTCTGCGTATAATCAATTTCTCTGTTCTTACTGATCTGAGTATAATCAATTTATCTGTTCTTACTGATTTGAGTATAATCGATTTCTCGATCGATTGTTTTTTTTTTCTTTTTGCAGAAGAAGACGGGGATTATGGTAGGGATTTTGGATATCGGATTCTTGGCGGTGGCAATTGCGGTGAGTCAATTTGTGTTGGACGGCGAAACGCGCATTGCAGCCCTAGGGTTTGTTTGTGCAGGCTTGAATATCGTCATGTACGGTTCGCCGCTCTCTGTCATGGTAAGAACCTGCTGCAATTCGTACCTTACATTTAAGTTTTTTTTTTTTTTTTTTTTTTTAATTTTAAAATTAATACATGATCCAATAGATAAATCATAATTAAGAGTTAAAAAGAAAGAAAAAAAAGTCAAGGTGGAGATCATAGAACTATTGAACAAACTCTGAATTCATAACGAATTTGGAAGCTAAAATTATCAAGTTTGAGACTATATCCTGGGCACAGTAATAATATTTTGTTTTGTTAAGTTTATATAAGGAGAAAAACAGCTCTATACATGGATACCTAGACGAGTTCTAAATTTATCTATGTCACACTCTTTCGTGTCATATAAATTTATCTTATAATTAAAGGTGAATTATAAGTTTGGTACATATAGTTCGAAAAAAGTTAGAATTTAATTCATATGATTTCAAAAATTAGGATTTAATTCCTATGATTTGAATAAAGTTAGAATTTAACATTTATAGTTCTAAAAATTAAAATTTAGTCCTTATGGTTTGATAAAATCTAAAAAATAGTTTTTATCATTTCTAATAGTTAGCGAATTGAGTACATAAAAGTTAGTTATTCATATGTTAATGATAGCGGTGTGTGTTAAGTAACTGATTGGACTTAAAAATTAGTATGAATAGCTAATTTTCACGTACATAATTCATGATAATTACAAACGACAAGAACTAATCCTTAGATTTTATCAAAACATAGGAACTAAATTCTAGTTTTTAGACCTAAAGGCACCAAATTCTAAATTTCTTCCAACCATAAAGACTAAATTATAATTTTTGAAACCATTATGACTAAACTTTAACTTTTTTCGAACTATATGAACCAAATTTATGTTTTACCCTTTTTAAATTTGCACTTTCCCCAATTTTCTTTAGTTTTCATTGTCTTTGTTTTTTTTTTTTTTTTAGAGAAATTTATTGTCTTTGTTTTACATCGAATTCTTGGTTCAATCAAAATAAATCTAAATTGATTTGTGTTTTTAAATTAAATTTATAAATATTATTTCTATTTATAATTTTCATTGCTGTATCATCCATATTGCCTACATCTCTTACAATATAAAGTCGCGTTTTTTAAAGTTTTAGAAAAAGGGTTCAGTTAAAATGAAAATCACACACACACACACATATATAACTATCAAATAAGATTTAGAAGGTTTGGCTTAAAAAAAAAAAAAAAAAAAATTAAAGGTTACTCAAAGAGATTTTGATTATCAACCATTTGAATCTTGATTTTTATTTTTAAAAATTAAGTCTATATAGGTTGTGTATTTCTCATTTATATTTTTAAAAATCAAGTCACATTTTTTAAAAATCACTTTTTTTTTTTTTGAATTGCTTAAATGTATAACTACTAATACATAATGTTATATTTCTTTTTTTTTTTAATGTGTTCTAAATGTAAACTAAAAATTTTAAAAAGTGGTTGTTAAAAATTAGAAGCCAAATGATTTGGAAGATATCCTCCTTTTAACGGACGACACTCACATGTCTGATAAGTGTCGGCTAAAAGAAATCTCCTTTCTTTTTTTTTTTTCTTTTTTAAAATTGAGGCTGAAATTGATGTAATAAATTGATAAGAACAGCTATCGGCGTGATATTCAAATCGTCCACCCGTTCCCAATTTTCCAGATGTAAATTTATTATTTATTATTTATTTTTGAAACCATTCATTATTTCATTAGGTAAAGGCCAAACCCAGTACGACCCCAATATAGTTGGCCCGTCTATATTTTGTTTTTTATTTTTGTAAATGGTCTGTTTTATCATTGATATCAACAACTTTAGAGCCCTGTCACCTCTTTTTGAAGAAATCAAAAAACACAATAACTGTATGCATGCACGTCCACTACTTTTTTAATTTTTTTTTTCGTTTTTTATTTTTAAAATCTTTATAAAAAATATTTCGTTTTTTTTTTGGGCAAGAATGATAGATCTGTTAATTGGATGTTTTTTTTTAGATCAAGTTAGTTGTTACTTGGTAAGAATTAAATTGAAGGAATTTAGGGCAGTTGTTGACATAGTCCAAATCAACCAACTTAATCTATCCATACATTGTTTTAGCTGTGTTGGGTTGGATTGAATAATCTATTTATAAATATTTATCTTTAAAGTCAAGCTCATAAATCAAATAAAAGACATAATATTAGAATCAAACTCAAGTGATCTAACACATAAGATTATCAAAATTTAGCTAATTTGAGAAGTGATCTAACACATAAAAATTATCAAATTATAATTCAATGTAACCCCAAAAAAATATTTTAACTCAACTCTATTCTTATCGTATGAATTGAGTAGTCTAGATTGTTTGAGTTGTCGATTTTTTGTACTAACCCAACCCCTCCCTTACCTCATATCATGATTTTCTATCACTTTTACTTACAACACTACTCCTAACATCTCATATAAATAAGTTTTTTGGCTACTTTTACTTTCAACCAATCTCAACCTAAGGTTTAAGTCTAAGAGAACAATTACCATATATGCTCGGGCCTTTTGTTTTGCCAAATATTTTTTAAGAAAATAAAATGTATATGTTTAACGATTTTATATACTGAAAATAGTTGTGAAACATTTCAGCAAGGCCATAAATAAATTATAAAGATATTGTCTTGATTTTTACAGTGAAACCAACCCAAAGTTATAAATGATTGCTGAAAACTTGGACGACAAATTTGTATATGAATAATGTTTAGCATGATTGTGCTTTTATTTTTCACTCACGGCGACGTACTTTTGTACTATTGTCTCTTTTATTTGCCCTTTCTCTTTTCTTTTCCCCTTTTTTGTTTCCCTTCCTTTTGCTATTACACTTTTTAATATAAAAATTAAAATTGTTTTAATAACTGACTGGTTTTTGTACTAAAAATAAAAAATAAAAAAAATAACTGACTGGTTTTAGTTGTTTGTCTTATTATTACATTTTTCTTTTTGGTATTTTAATTGTTAATAAAAGAAAACGAAATTTGTAGGGATAACATATTCTTTTATATTTTATACAATCATGATAATATTAAATTATTCATATAAATTTAAAATATAGTTAGTGGTTTCCCAACAAAAAATATATATAGAGAGAGAGAGTTAGTGGTTGGAGTGTTTTGGATCATTCTCTTATAAAATATACAATTAATGGTTGGCTGCATTGAATGCATTTATTATATATATAACTAAATTAGAATAAAATGGATAATTTACAGTTGGTAAGCTAAAACAAGCGTATATTGTCACGCGTGTTTTAACAAGAGGTTACAGATTTGAATTTAAACAAAAAAAAAAAAAAAAAAACTAAATTAAATTCCCATGCTCCATTTATCATACTCAAAAAAGAAATTTGTTAATATCCATAGAAATATATGGAGAGGAAAAAAATTAATAATACAAGATTGAATAAACTTAGATTGGGCTCAAATTGACCCATTTGGTTTGGTCTTTGAATCAAGCTTCTGACTAATATATTTTGGATTGATTTTTATATGATAAGAAATCAACATGTCATAGGTTAATTAATCTCTCCGTAGATTTTACTGAAATTTGGACATTGGTCTGCTATTTTTAAATTAGGGTTTTCCCTTTGTTTTTTCTTGAAACTAGAGTTAATTTTGGGTAGAAATGAGTTGTGCATCGTATCAATTGTGATGGTACGTTTTGTTATTATTATTTTGAATTAGGTTTATTAATACTTTTCTATAAAATAAATATTTTGCTTCGAGTATAACTTTTTTGTGCTCTTATAAATATAATTTAATTGATTAAGAAATCGATAGTAATTAGAGGTTTGAATCTCCTTATATGCAGAAAACGGTGATAAAGAGTAGGAGCGTGGAGTACATGCCTTTCATGCTATCTTTTTTCTTTTTTTTGAATGGAGGAGTTTGGACTTTGTATGCTTTTCTCGTGAGCGATTGGTTTCTTGGAGTAAGTTTTCTTAATTTAATCACTAATAAAACCAAATTTTAAGGTCATACTTGATAATAATTTACTTTTAAAATTTTTGTTTTAAAAATTTATACTTAGTTTTCTCTGAGTTTCTTTTTAAAGAATTTCATCTGCTTTTAAGAGAATATTTGAAACCGAGCAGAATTTAAAAATCACGAAAAAGTTTTTAGTAACAACTATTTCAATTTTAATTTTGGGTTTGTTTATTAAATACATAGATATTAAAGAAAAAAAAAATCATAGACTAGAGTAATTATTTTAGGCTTAATTTTTTTTTTTTTTTTTTTAACTAAAATCAATTTATTACCAAATGGAGGCTAAAATTTTCGAGTGAAGAACAATGGGGCTATTTTAGTGATTGTGTTGTAGTTTTTTATCAACCTTTTGTTTATAAAAATTAAGTTTAAGATGTTTATTTATTTGTACTAAAAAAATATGTTTATTTATTTTTACCAAAAAACTATGTTTATTTATTTGAAAAATACATTTTATATATCTATGTTTTTATCACTTATAAAAAAAATAAATTTTTATTTTATTTTATTTCTTTTTTTAACTTTTTAAATAACTCCTACAATACTATTAAAATTTAAACAACAAGATATGTTTTTGCCAACACTAATTTGGATGAATCAATATATGGTTAGAGTTTCCATTCTCTCAATCTTAGTTGAACTAAAACAAAAAACATATTTCTGGAAAGAAAAAAAAGTCAAATATATACATATTTAACTTGAGAAATTAACTATATACAAATTTCCACATTGAGCCCTCACATCAACGGAGTTGTTGTCCCATCTTATAAATAGAGAATCTTTCTCTTAACTTAGCAATGTAGGATAGATACTTTATCAAGTTTGCAGACATTTTTACATTACTTTTTATTAAAGTTGGTAAAACAGTGAACAAAATAAACCAAGATTAAAAAAATGGCTACACTAAAAATAATAGTCCTTCTAAAATAAAAAATAATTTATAAAAAAAGGAATTAATTTGAAGAATAATGGTGCAGGTACCAAATGGAATGGGATTAGGGTTGGGATTGTCACAGCTTATTCTGTATGGAATTTACAGAAATGCAAAGCCATTGCCATTCCACACCTCTGTCTCTTCACAACAACAACCTCTCATTATTTCTTCAAATCCACAACTCTAATTTTTCATTCATGAATATTCCAATATGCATAAAGAAAAAAAAAAAATTCAAGTTGTGTTATTTCTTGTATCTTTATTATTATTATTTATATATATATAATTTTTTTTTTTTTTTTTTTGAGTTACAATAGCTCGGGGTATAGTTCAACTTATGACTTTTTTGGTCATAAATATACATGTCACTGAGTTATTGTTTTTGTTGGCATTTTTTAGCATTTTGAGTGTTTTTATGTGTAATATTATTCTGGAACGCTTCGAGTGTTTTATGAATAATGTGATTGTTTAAAAAGACTTGAGTGTTCCCAAATTATAGGTGAAATTTAAAGGATCTGTTTGTCAACTTATGGGTTATATATAAATCTCTTTGATGACTTTTCCAGTTATGTGTTTTGTAATTTGGAGTTAAATAAATTGTAGTCTGTATTTATTTTTTAATTTGAGCTTATGGGTTTGTTTCATTGCATCAATTTCTACTTTTATGAAATTTGACCAATTACAACGATCACAGAATCTCACAATTGTCTCATATTGAAAAAAGTGCAAAATCCAACAAGTATTTACAAGAGATATGAGTTACTCCTTTTATTACTAATTGATTTTAAGATGGAACCTTATATTTTTTAATATAGTATCATAGCCCATAAAACTCAAATGAGTATCGGTCCAATAAAAAAAAATGCACCTAAGGATATATTATGATTTTACAATTGTCCTACATTAAAAAAGTGGGAAGTCCTATAAACATTTATAAGAGATAGATATATGAGTTACTTCTTTCGTTGCTAATTAATTTTAAGGTGGAACCCATATTATCAAATACACATCACAAAAATGTTACTTAGATTATAATTTTTAAGATTAAGTTACAGAGTTAGTTCCTCTTCTTTCACGTTAACCCATGAAATTTATGTTGGATTTGATAACCATTTTGTAAAAGTTAGCTTATTTCTCTCCATTTTCATAGCATGATTTTGATCCTTTTCTAATGAAACATTTGGATTTCTAATGAAATTTCACAAACAAAAATACGTTTTTTAAAATATAAGCAACAAATAGATAACGCAACCATTCAAATTTTAAGTTAATATGGAGGATCTTATATTAAAAAAATGAGGAGACTTCTCAATACTTATAAGATAGATGAACTATTATACTCATTATCAATTATTTTTTAAATGAAACTTATACTATTTAATTTGTTATATTAGAACTCTTTAAACTCAAAATAATATTCAATTAATAAAAATAAAATTGATGAATTCAAAAAGACGCCAGCTTGAGAGAGGATATTAAAGATTTTACATTAAAAAATTGAAGTGACTAGATACCATTTATAAGATAAATGAGTTAATTGGGGATTGATTTTATTTTAAATGAATATTACAGCTATTATGTTTAAGAGCACATTTCAATCATATATTTTTAAAAAATAGAAACATGGAAATATAAGTTTCATATATTAGAGAGAATCTGAGTCCATACATGAGCCCAGCCCAGGAAGTTCTCAAAAGTCTCACAGTTCAGTACTAAGCAACATGTGACGCACGTGACCATTGGAATCTAGCTATTTCTATCATTATATCATTACAATACCAAAATAAAAAAAATAAATAAATAACCCAACCAACCAGCAATTTTCTCATTTTTTAATAGACTTTTAACCAATTAACAAAGTTGATTTAATTTAGCCAACTAAACACTAGAATGGATCCAAATTTTATGTTCTTACTTTACTAAACTAGATCCAAATTTTATGTTCTTTCTCACTACACACCTCATAATGTAACATTATTTTAAAATTTTCTACTCATTTGAATCACTTCCTCCAATAGAAACTTAAACCAGCTGTATTATTATTTTTGTTCTATTACAAAGTTCAAGAATACCATGACTGTTAACGTCCAGAAAAATAAATAAGTAGAATATTAAAATATGTATAGTACAAAAATAGTCTTCTATGAGAAACTGATGGATTATGCTTAAGTGACAAGCAATACTAAAAAAAATTATTAGATTTGAACATACCATCAAACTTGACATAACCCAACATTGATTAGCTTGTATTAAAAATATTGTCAAAACAATTGATTTCCGAGTAATACTAATCTAAGTAGGATGATATTTTGGAAATACTTATCCACCTTAAAATTACGTATTTTTATTTTTTAAAAAGAAATTGGCATGGAGAGAAAAATGTTAAATAGAGTGAAAAATGCAAAAAAGCAAAAATAAGTGATTTTAAGGGTGGATAAATATTTCCAAAATATTTACCCGCCTTTAAGTAAGTATTACTCATGATTTCTACACAATAGTCTAGTTTACTTAAGTGATTAATAAATTATTAATAATCACTTACAACTAATCCAAGTAATACAAACTCAATGTTTTATTCATGAATTAAGCTAAAAGTTTGATACAACTAGAAATCTCATAACATTTATAAAATAGGACATTTATAAAATAGGTGAATATTTTTTTAATTACAAATTAACCTTCAGATGAAACCAAACTCAAATATGAAGGTCTATGAATATTCAATCAAATAAAAATAAAATCTAATCATAGAGTAATGAACTTAAAAGATGCATCATCTTAACCGACATGATAATGATCTCAAACTATCTTATATTAATTGTATCAAAATTAAATTTTAACTTTAGGGTAAATGTTGAAGGCATTTGATCTTGGCTAGGTAGGGATTTAAAAAAAAACAATAACGGCAATAAAAGCCAAACAATATTAATAAAACACTTCAATAATTAAAATAGTAATTCGGAAATAAATCTATGTTATTAATGACCAAAAAATAATAATTTAGCAGAAATTTGGTACATGAAAACAAAAATAACCGGACCCACCGGTCATGCCAGTCAACAATAATCGAAAATACACCAACAAAAGCAACACCGGAGAAAAGTTTTGACAACCCGATTTACAATATCCATTGACACATTAAAATTAAATAAATTAAATAAAAACCCTAAAAATAAAAAAAGATAATCGATTTTTCTTTGTAAATTCAAATTTCTGTGTTCAGATTCTTACAGCCAGCAATGAAGGAATGGCGTCCAAATTTTTGTTTTCAGATTCTTTTTTGCCTTTTGACGATGAAGACGACGGCTCCGCCGGGGCTCTCCTCGGACTTGCAAACGCCCAACCTCTGTTTTTGCTCCGCCCCTGTACATACGGCGGCGCCGCCGTCGCCGGAGGAAACTTCCCCTCTTCGCCGGAGGATGATGACACCCAGTATGTTGATGAAGCCGAAGACGAAGATGACGATGTCGGAATCATGAACCCGCCGAATATTCCGCCGCATTTCACTCGCTCTTTCAGGCAATCGCCGCCGTCGCCGCCATGTACGGCGGCGACGGCAGTTGTGGTTGTTCTGGGTTTTCCCTCTCTGTGAGATTCCACTCGCCGCAGCGTACAGTCGCCGAAACCGGTGATTCTATCGAACAAGTCGCCGGAGAAACTCCGGCTGCCGCACCCGACGGATCTGGATCTCGATACCTTCTGCTCAAACGACGAGGCGGTGGCTTGACTGCTGTTCGGACTGTCGTCACCACCGCCATCGCCATCGTCCTCCGCCACGCCGGTGCCGGAAAATTCCTTGAACGTTTCTCCACATTTTTTCTTCAGCTTCGCCGACGTCGGAGCGGCGATCCCGGCTGTAGGCAACGACGCGATCTTCGAACTCTCCCGCAAACTATGATCGATTTTCTTGGACGAATGGAATTTAGTAGAAAGATCAAACAGAGACCAAATCCATCCTCTGTTTTTGTGGCTATAAACTTCGCCGGCGTACGGATTCCCAAATTTCCTCGCCGGAGTTGAAGTCGACTTACTCCGGAGAAAACCCACCTCCGGTTGCCTCTTCTTCTTCGACAGGAAAGGGATCCGAGTAGTCGGCGGCGCGTGATGATCCTGGTAGTGAGCTCCATTTTGAGGCTCAAATTTAGCCGAAGAAGCGGCGGAAAAACCGCCGGCTGCGAAATCAGATCTGAAGAAAGAGGATGAAGAGGAAGAGGAAGATACTAATTTATGGAGCTTATCTTGGAGACACAAAGCGCAGATCCCGGCTTGGTTGCTCCGATAAGGATGGTAACTGCAGCTCATGCCGTCGTCCATGTCGTCGGCGGCGGCGTTTGGAATGTCGACCATCGGCGGCCGGAGTAGCAGGCTCTGAGATTTAGAAATAAATGAAAATGAAGAGAAAGAGACCGAAGGATTGAAGAAGACTGCGTGTTTTGGTTTTTCTTCTATGCTTTTAATATATATTTTCCTCCTTAATTCTCTCTATTTTCTCAGTAAGTCTTTTCCCATCTTTTTACTTTGAGAAATGTAATAAATTATTACTTTAATATATTTTAATATTATCTTATAAATATTCAATAATACTAATATAATATTTATTAATTTTCTATAATTATTTTTTAAATTTAATTAATTTGGTAAGTTTTCATTTATTTTTAGCTTAATCAGAGGAAGAAGGGAAGGAGGAATCAACTTTTTTTTTAATGTTTAAATGTACTAATATGGCTGAATTAATGATGTTGTTGACTTCCCATCCTTAATTCAAAGAAAATATGATTTTTAATGTATAATAAAAAAAACAATTTTTTATGAATAATGATTTACAAAAATAATGCATAGTCAATAGTCTTCAATCAATATAAAAACAACGTCTTTAACATTGTTAGATGTTTCAGTCAGTATAGTTTTTCATTAGTGCATTACATAATTTTTAATAAGGAGATAAAAAGGTTACCTATAACAAATTTTCAACTAGTGCATTAGATAATCTTTAATAAGGAGATAAAAAAAACTGTCACCTATAACAAATTTCATAAAATAAACTATTTATATTAATTTTTGGTACTTGAATGTAGTTTAGTATAGAAAAATATATATACCTGGATTCTAAATTCTCAAAAGAGTTTTTTTTTTATATTGTTTTTTTATCCTTTTCCCATCCATCCTTATTAAAATGTTTGTATTAATTTGGGTTTTTTTTTATAGATGAAGTTTGGGTTTAAATATAGTTTAGTATATAAAAACACCTATTTTTGTATTTTAACAACAATATTCAAAATTAAAATTTTGAATTTGTGGTCTATTGGTCCAACATATATGTATATTGTGTTCTATATCTACTTTCTCAAAATATTATAAAAAAATCAAGGTTTAAAAACAAACAAAAAAAAAAAGATTTTAAACACTTATTTGTCACGGATATAGTATTTTTTTGTAGGTTGATTGAATTAATATTGTGATGATTTATATTATATCAACATACCTAAAATAATAAACTCAAAGTTATTGATTGAATTAATATTGTGATAACTTAAAAAAAAAAAATTAATAGTGTGATGATTTGAGATATGTGGTAAGATAATATACCAACTAAATAACGTATATAAAAGTTGAAAAAAGATAAATAGTACATTATGAATCATATTTTTGTTGGTCTTTTGTATCACGTATTGTCATATCAAAGTTAAACAATTATTTGGTAGTCTAAAAAACATGTAATTTCAATAATAAGAAAAAGCTAAAACAACTAAAAAAACAAAAATCATAGTTTATTTGATTTGATAATTGAAACTCTTACATAATTTTAATTCTGTGTTTCAAAATGGATTTTAGAATTCACTTATATCTAAATATAATTTTTTAAGTAAGATTTAAAAATATTTTTAGACATCATAAATTGTTAAATATTTCGTCATGTTGTTAAAAAATTTTGTGGATGTTAATGAGTTTGCCTATATTAATTTACGAATAATATGTGTCATGTGTGGTCATGGTGTTTTTAACTAGGAATTGTATGGATGCATACTTGGACAACACACGATATAAATAAATAAAAGAAAATAATAAATTTGGCATATCAAATTTTCGAGATATATAATAGCCAAAGAAAATTCCCACGGACATACATACACATAATACTATTATATTTTTTATAAAAGAAACAGGACACAATATTGAAAGAAATTGAAAAGAAAAATTCAGAAAAAGACATAAGTATGTCTTGGATAACATATATATAATTGTTGGAAAAGGAGACATGACATGTTTTGGATCCCTTCACTTCATCCAATTTAATACCCAACAAAATAATAATTACAAATTTTAAATTCTATTTTTTGCTTTCTCCAATTTCATACTACTTTCATCTTAATCAAAAGAAAATCTCACAATATTTGTTAAATATCTCACATCCAAAAAGTGAAAAGTTTATAATAAATATAAGTTATTCTCTTCATTATTTTGATTTTAAGATGAAACTTATATTATCTAATATAGTATCAGAGTTCATAAGTTCAGATAGATATTTGGTCAAATGAAAATGAAGTTGGAATCAATTTCAAGATATAAACTACTCTCTTCATTGATAAGTGATGGTTTTAAGGTGGAACTTCATATTATCTAATAAGAAAGTATTATCAATACCAATTATTATAATTTCTAATTATTTTTAACCCATAAACCACAACCTAAAAAATAAACAATAACATATACATTTGTTAGTACGCAAGTAAAGTTGTCTCACATAGGTTAGATGGGGGAAAAATCATGAGTATGTAAGTGATGATAACCATAACCATTTCATTGATGTGAGACATTTTAAGTGAAACAAAAAATAGTTTAAATGTGGAGATTCAAGTTGGATTGTTATCCTTATCAATTGGTTTCAGAGTCAACAGTGTATTCTCAATAGAAAATAAGTTGGTCTGAATATCATCTAGACAGATTGACTATTTGAAGAAAGACTCGGTCTTAATTTGAGGAGATGATTGAATCCCCAAGTATTAAACACAAAAGATGAGCCCACAAATAAATTTGGTGGAACTTTGTTTGAGACAAAAATTATTAAGATGCAACGAAGATCAATACCATACCAATATGAATATCTGGATTGGATTGTCATCCTTATCAACGTTGCATACCCAAACTTCACTAAATATCTTAATCAATTGTGCTATTTTAATATTTTCGATGTGTGGGGATCAAAGTTAGAAATATATAATAAATCATAAAATAGGAAAAATGGTTGGTGGGGGTTGAGATGTCAAAAGGGAAAAGAAGAGACAGTGCCTGAAAAATTAAGTGAATTTGGAGTCATATGGTCCAGTCAAGGGAACATATTGTACACCCACACCGGTCCAACTGTCCGGTTTGGTTCACAGTCCTTGAATTGTCCGGTTCTATTTTGTTTCTATCCACTTTTATAATTTTAAATGTACTGATATTTATTGTATTTCTTTGTCAAGGAACATATTGTATTTCTTGTTTTATAAAAGAAAATTTTTTGTGTGCCATGTTATTGGAGTTATATTTATTTTGATGCTTCATCCCCTTTCATTTAATAAACACATAATTGACTTCTTAAATCCCTTCTGATATTGTCAATTTGAATATAATTATGGTTAGTTTTTAAATGTTCGTTGTGTTTTAAAATTAAAGATGTTTATCTTTGACATTTTAATAATACTCAATTTTAAAATTTTAAATAACAAAATAGTAAGCTACAGGATGTATGTTGACTACATTAATTCTAAATTAAAAAATAATAATAATAAATAAAGAAGTTGTTTAGATATTAAGGTAAATTTTATTTAAAAAAAATAATAAGTAAAAGGTACATTTTTTTATATATAGGATTTAGGGTTTAGGGCAGCTCCGTTTATATATAAAAAAATGCAACACTTTTTTTTTTGAAATAAAAAAAAATGCAACAACTGAAATTCACAGACGAAAATGTTTGGTATTTAAGTGGCAGCTCCGTTTATTTGACTGATATTTTAAATTTAATGTGTATCATCTATTTGTTTTGCTCTTGTTTGAGCAATACTTATCTAAGAGTAGTTAAATATTTAGAATATTTACCATCATTTTATATCATAATTTTATATTTTATTATTTATTTTTTCATCAATCAAACTCAATTTAAAAAAATAAAAATAAAAAGATTGATCTAAAATGGTGGAAATATTTACCTTAAGGCAAGTTTTGCTCCTCTTGTTTTGAAATCGTAGGCTAGAAACTTTGACTGTGAAATTATTTCACTCATTGAAAATAAAATTAAAGAAATTATTTTGTTGAAACCTATTGATAGACTAACATGCTTCGTTTTTTTAAAAAAAAAAAAATGAGCTGTGTATGCAGACAACAATTAGTCATGTTATAAAAGATTTGAGTGTTAAATTTCTTAATAGGATCTAGATTGCTGTTAGAATTATAATGAAACATTAATAACAAATAATAGAAAAATGGTAGATATATACTAAAATAGGAAAACAAATCAAAATATTTCAAAAGTTAAGGGGTAGACTTGACTAAATCATGTGTTGACCAAACGTTAAAGAAAGCATTGAGATTAAGTTGATGAGTTAGACTTATAATATGTTTTATTTTTACATTTAAATAATATAAAATTAAATATTATGATCAATAAGAAAAATTAAATTATGCTTAAATTGATCCGAATATTCATGATGCAAAATGTCATAAAATTAAGTATTATAACCATAATAAAAATGTTTGATTTTGAAAGAGAAACCATCAAACTAAAATTTACTTTACCTTTAAATATAATAATAATTATTATTATGAGTGTTGTTTTACGATACTATTGATGACGTAATAAAATTGAACAAACATGAGGCTGGA
The DNA here is from genome assembly GCA_037833695.1 of Sechiopsis laciniata. Lineage (NCBI taxonomy): Eukaryota > Viridiplantae > Streptophyta > Magnoliopsida > Cucurbitales > Cucurbitaceae > Sechiopsis > Sechiopsis laciniata. The sequence continues at coordinate 6,070,849 of JBBMKA010000021.1, read as the reverse complement.
TTGGGCCAAATCGGGAGACAGCAACCGGTCAGGGTAGACATAGGCCCATTAGCATTAAATACTGGGCCAGGGCTGATTCCTAATTAAGCCCATTAGCCAAATGTATGTACAAATAAATTAATGCACCTTCTTCCTCATCCCTATCCTCATTTTAATTATCGAATTTCTAGTCAAACTACACACTATTCCTATCTTTAAATCTTCATTTCTTCACAAATAAAAATATAAGTTCCCTAGATGTATAATTTAACAATCGAGAGATTATACCGAATGGATCGATGGTGCAGTTGGTTATCTTGATTGATGTTAATTTACTTCAACTACACGGTTATGGGCAAATATGAATTACCAATATATTTAAATAATGATTAACTTTTTATTAAGAGTTGTTTTATTCACTTATCTAATTTGTTTTTTTTTTGTTTTTATGTTTTTTTCTCTAATAGTTTCTTTATCTTTTATTTAATTCAAAGATACTTAAGGTGGAAGGAATTAAATAGGCAAGCTCTTGATAATTAATACATAATATCTCTTAAGTTCGACTCTTGTCGGCCTATTTTAATTTTTCATTTTGTACCTTTTACCATAAGTTATATATTACCATGTATGCTAAGAAAAACATAAATCTACAAACATCCACATTGATATAATATTATCCAATTTAGGTATAAGTCTGCATGACTTTGTTTTTTGTTATCCATAAAAGATCTCATATTAATAGAGGTGTTATCTTTTCTTTATATACTCAAAATATTTCTCTTAACTTAGTAATGTGAAATTTTGTTTGCATGCATTACCATCAACGATATATAACATGAATGTTTTAAAGTAAAGTTAATCATGCTATATTGTGTAGTATATTCGGCTCTTTGGTCAAGGGTTTTGTTCTATATTGTAAGTGCTTTTGATGACCGTCCATGTCTAAGCTAAAGAATTAGGGTTGAAATTGAAATATTTTTGAAGTTCCAATGTTTGCGAATTAGAGGGGCCGAGCTTCTCATTTGAATTCACAATAATTTTTTTTATATCAATTTGTTAGATGTTACTTTTTTAAAATGTCAATTTTACTCATTGAACTCTTAGTTTGTTGTTCACTATGGAATTTATATTTGATTTTCCAAAATCTCAATTTAACCAACACAATCTTAATTTAACAAATAGAGTTTAGTGAATAAATATAAAACAATATTTAGGTCAAAATTTAAAGCTTTAAATTTTAGGTTGAATTAAAACGACTTAACTAGATTAGATGTATTTGAATGAATAGACAAAATTTTAAGTTTTAACATAGATAAATTTTTTTTCTTTCTTTCTTTTTTTAGTCCAACTAAAGTTAGGGAGGGAGATTTAAACTCATGTCATCTAAATGATAAGAATATTGTAAAGTCGTGGAGCTACTGATTTTATTGATATACACACAATCACTAGTTCAAAATTTTGACTTGACTCAGATTACAAGTTTAATATTATAAATCTATTATCATTTGATTTGATACACGTTTTTTAAGAGTTATAGTCCCTTCCTAGCACTAAGTTGGAAGTTACATATTCTAACATTATAACTTTGAAAGTTTTAATTTCTAAATTTTCAAATTTATGTCACTTTTTTCCTAAAATTTAACGGATGTTTACCTGACCCTTCCCTATGATTTTTAAAAACATATCACAAATGGTTAAGAATAATAAATCTACTTTTTAAAAATATAATAATATACTTAATCTACCGGCTAATTTAACAAGTCCTTAACTCGTCTTCAAAAAATAAAAGAAAAATTGCACAAACCACTCATAAATTATGGTGTTTGTAACAATTATATCCTTAAACTTTAATTTTGATTAATTACATCCCTTCAAATTTGACAAGTGTTGCAATTAACTTCCTATATTTAATTTAAATAAAAAAATGAAGAATAAAATTGTCATTAAAAAAATTTGTCTCACCTCTATAGCTTTGTCTTCTTTCTGAATTTTCGTATCTCAAAATCTCACTTATTTCAAACAAATAAAATTATGGTTAAACCCCTATTTTGATCCTAGAGTATGATGATTGTTCCTCAAATTTCAATTTCAGTTTCTCAAATTTGGAAGGCTATGTTTGTTTTTTGGACATGAGGAGTGGTTAACCATTTCTCATTAACCCCTCGTTTGTTTGTTTTTTTTTAGTAAACAACCATTCTTAACACCTCTTCAACCACTCTTTAACTACTTTTCAAACTCTCGATCAATTCTCTATTTTTTTAAATCAAATCTCACATTAAATGTCATAAACATATCTTTTAATCTCGACTAACATCAATATTCAAATATCTTTCCAAAAGTAATTTTAACTCTATTGAAAAAGTCAATAGTGTGTTGGCTTGGTTTATTGGTTGTATTCTAATTTAATTCTACGTTCGAGGATTCGATCTTGAAAGGAATTATTACATAAAAATTTATTAATTAATAATAATTTTAATTCATAAAAAACCTCATAATAAAAAATTTCAGGTAAACATATTTCTTAAACAATGAAAAATTAATAAGAACAAATTTGAAAATAAAATAGAGTAATAAATTAATAACAAATACTAAATTTTAGCTTTATTATCGTTATAAATATTAAAATTTGACATTTAAAAGTAAAAGAATCAAAATAAAACAAAATTGAAAGTAAATAAACTAAAATGACATTTTTGTTGTTTTTTTTCTTTCTACGTAGTTATTATTTTAAAAAATAATTAAAACAATAAGCAAAATTTAATAAAACTAGGCAAAGGAAAGAAAAATAAATAAATATTTTGAAATTATGAGTTTTTTTTTTTTTTTTTTATGTTAGGAAACAAATATTTTAATTACTATATAATATATTTTGTTTGTTTAATTAGGTCATCGTATTCTACTATTTTCTATTTCTTTATTTTCTAGAAGAATATATTTTTACAAGTTTCACTACTCTCTTAATAATTAAATTTTGACGATTTTATTCAATGGTAAATTTAGTTTAAATTTTTAAAATTTACTATTGCTTGCTTGATTTATGTTACTAATATGTTTAGAAACAAAATATAAAACTAAAAGTTGATTGATACTCTTCATCCCGAGAGTGATGAGAATAAGAAATGAAGATTAAGATAGAAGATAAAGGTAGGGAGGTAAAGACAAATTTTTATCATTTCTTTTCTTACCTAATTAGAATACTTATCAAACTTGAAGGATGTAACCGATCAAAATTAAAGTTAAGGGTGTAATTGTTACAAATATCATAGTTTATAAGTGATTTCTGTAATTTTCTCTTTTTCACGTTGTTTTAAATATATTTTTTAATAATTATTTTCTTGATATTTGAAGAAAAAAAATATATTTTTGCCTGATGTGACTATCCAACCAATGAATCTAATTGATAAATTGAAAAAGAAAACATAGTGTGTAACGGCGTAAAAAAGACTTTGAAGTAATTTGGGTGCAGTTGTGGCTGCACTCAAGGGGTGATGCCAGCCTATGTGGCGCCTCTAGCGCCACACGTCTCAGCCCACCTTTTTTTTTTTTAGAAAAAAAATCAATATATGTGTGTGACATCAGGATTTCGATGCAGCCATGGCTGCACCCAAATTGTTCTCATTCAAAAAGGGTTATTTGAAGCAATCGACCTAAAAATGATCTATTTGAAAGAAATCCATATATAAATGTGATAAAATAAAAAGTCCAAACAATCATAATTTAGTTTAAAGATTCAAACTCGATCATATAATAAACTTAAAACATATTGATTTCAAAATAATAATACCGAAAGGTCGGTAGCCAAATGATTTTATTATTTAGTGGAAATCTAGTTTAATACTATAGTCACGAATTCAATTTCTGAAATCATTATTTAGCTTTCAATTATTTGAGAGGAGTTATCTTTCTCCTTTTTTCCAATTTGTGCTAAAAAATAATAATAATAACATAATTCAATTAAAAATCGGAATCGTGAGAAAATATAGTGATAAAAAAAATGTCTTAATAAATTAAAAGAGGTGCACATAATATTACTTGAACCATCACCAATAAGCAATTAAAACAACCATTTCATTCAAACAGGTCCATAAACCAAATCATATTGGTATTTTATTTTCCCTCATGCAAAACTACATCAATTTTGCTTTATTTATTTGTGAATATTAGGATCAGGTTACGCACAATCCAATTGTTTTGATGGAGCAACTCGTAGCATTCCGATATCAAATTCATCTGTAATAAATTTGTTATGTAAACAACAATTAACAATCGAAAACGAAGATAAAGAAAACGTAGAAGAAGAAGAAAAATACACATAATTTATGTGATTCACTAACATTGTATTAGCTAACCACGGACAGAGAGGGGAAACGATTTTATTAATGGAATCGAAAATACATAAAGAACATCATAGAGCGGTTAGAGTTTAATTTGAGTTTATATAGACACTCTCATTAAAACCTATTACATATAATAGACCCAAAATACATAAATGCCCATTAAATAACAAATACAGATTTCGTGGAGGTTTCCGAGGCATTACCTCCGAACCCCTACTCGCTGACCGGGTAGCGAAACTTTTGACTAATTAATCGTAGAATATTCAGTCGTTCAATACATATCTCAACAAAATTGTTTCTAAGCAGATGACCACCATTAAATCAAATTCGTTACTCTTTGGTTCTTAAAGACGGATTTAACTAGTATGTTAACTTGTAATGGTTAATATTTAGTTATCTTTGATCTAATTGTTTTTTTTTTTTATTTTGAGTATCGAGTGTATGCACATTCATGCATACTTCATTTTAAAATATTATATTACTTTAGAATCTTCTTTTAAAGCAAAGTTTAAATATTAGTTCACAAAGTTCTCTATTGTTTTGTTAGAGATAGCAACAACATCCACAAATTTTCATGTTAACATGATATTGTTCACTCTTTAATTATGACTTTTTGTTGTCATCACTCAAAATGCCTCATATCAATTGCGGTGTTATCTCATCCAATTTCATTCCCTCAAATAAAGAAGTATAGTATAATTATAATACTACTTGTTAGGGACAACAGATATCCACAAATTTTGACATCCATATGATATTGTCCATTTTGTAAATCACTCATTGTCACTTCACCTAAAAGACATCATATTAATAGAGATGTTGTCCCATTCTTATATACACAAAATCTTCTCTCTAATTTAACCATTTGAAACAACTTTATTTACCTAATATATTTAATCTAGTTTGTAATATTTAAAATTTTATTTAAAGCATTACAAAACATACTAATTAAATTCTAACTTTGGTAGATTATAAGATTGAATAATTTGTAAAGACAAAATTATACCTTCATTAAAATACTAACTTTGGTAGATTAGTGACGTTGATTTTATTGTTTGTTGATAATATAATTCAATATCAAAATCACAAATTTGACACTTATTTATTTGAAAATATTTTTTTGTTCTAAAAAACAGATCTAAATTTTTTAAAATGCAAATATATATAAGCCCACACCAGATAAAACCCTATTTTTTTTTACTGCTCATCTGTCCAATGTCAGATTTGGAAAAAAATAATAATAATAAAACAAAAAAATCACTCTTCGTTAAACGCGCCCTTTGGCTCACGACTTTTGAAACCAATCCCTCTCACTTTCTTCTCATTACTTGAAACCAAAAAAAAAATGATAGAAGAACGGCAAGGCGGAGCTCCCCACGGCGTTCTACTGGCGGTGGTGGTCGCCGTCGTGATCGTGGTCCCGTTCCTCCTCGGCGACCAAGGCGAGGCTCTGACCGCCGCCATTTCCGACCTCCTCAGCCCCTTCGGCCTCCTCCTCCTCCCCATCCTCCTCCTCCTCGCCATCCAGTTCCTCTCCTCCGATCGCGGCTCCGTCGTCAACGCCATCTTCTCCTCCGGCGAGCCCGACTCCATCCACCGCGTCACCGGATCTCCCGTCGGCGTCGCTCTCTTCCTCGTCCTCATTCTCTTCCTCCTCTACAATCGCATTTCGATCTTCGGCGGCGACGACGATTCCGGCGACTGAAACCGAATGTTAGATCTCTCTACTTTCTGCGTTTTCATTTTCACTTTTCTGTGTAAAGCTTTTGATGATCGGTCTGTAATTTTACATTTATGCCCCTGAGAGACTGGGCTCTGTGATTGGTGCGCGATGGAGTATTGAAATTTCGAAATTGCCCTTCCTGGCTTTCTTGCTTTTATTTGTTTATTGGTTTCTGTGTCGTTGTCATTGAGGGCATTTGTGTCGTTTTACATCCCCCTGATAATGTTGCTTGTTTGACTGTGGTGGGAATGGTAAGTAAGCTGAGACAAGACACCGTCGGCGGCAGTGGCGCTGCGGTGGCCGGTAGTTATTCCGCTTTAAACAAATTTCTATTTATTTTAGTTGTTTTTTAATCAGATTTCTGCATGGAAATATTAAAAGAATAAGGATGGGAATCTGGTAGTTTGATGAAGTGAGATCAGATCTGAGTGTATTTTTAAAAAATGTATTATTAGTTGTAACTAAGACCGTCGGAGGTCGAATAGCGCCGGCTGATACGGCGGCGATGGCTGCCGGCGCCTCTCAGACAAGCACGTGACATAAGAGAGATTGTGGGGTATCGGAGTGCTTGATATTTCTCTGCTCTGTTCAATCTCCGCCATTTAATTTTTACTGTTCCCTGTCTTTACGAGACAGAATCTACTGAGGATATATATGGAATTTGTTGTAATACCAAATTTAAAATTTTCCAATTTTAATTTTTTTCAATCCATTTCATTGAATATTTTCATTTTTTCAATCCATTTCATTGAATTTTCAATTAAACGTTATGGATTTCACTTGTTCGAAGTCATTAAATTTGTGGCTATTGTTGGGAAAAAAGTCCATTGAGTAGGGGTGTTCACATTTTATCCGAAAATCGAATTGACCGACCGAAACCGACCAAATTATGGTCGGTCGGTTATTATATAGAGTCATTCGGTGTTGGGTAATTAACAAAATTAACTGAAAGTTGGTCGGTCGGATAATTTTATTAAAAAAACCAATCGATTTTATAATAATTAATATATATATATATAGTCCATAGAAAAAGTAAATGTGATAAATAGTTAAAAAAAAATTATAATTATAAAATAACTGAGTAACATCCATAGTTTTCCATTGAAAAATATTTAGAAAAAAAGAATAAATAATAATAATTAACCGATTTACCCGACCGACCGTCAGTCGAATTTTTCGATTTGGAAATTATGTTCGGTTTCTATTTTAAGAAAACAAAAATGTAGGTTATTGAAGTCGGTTTTTGGAGAAAATCGACCCCGACCGATCGACGAACACCCCTACCATTGAGTTTACGATAGGCATAGGCTTATGGGAGGGTATTATTATGGACCAAATTATTTTTTTTGTATTTTGGTTGGCTCAATATCATCTTCTGGTTTGTTTTGTATTAGGGATTGTTCTCCCCGAAGTTCTTACGAAAGTGTTTGGATATAAAATTGTAGAATGATTATTTTGAATGATTGAAAGGTTATTTTGAATGATTGTCTAAATTAGGGGTGATCTCGGTTCGATTTTTGTCAGTTTTGTATCAAACCGACAACCGAACCGATATCTTCGATTTTCCAAAAAATGGATCCGATCCAATGTCCAATAAGATATAAAACCATTGGTTTGGTTATGGTCCGATCCAATATCCAATTGTCTATTTTAAAATTAAATCTAATATTCCTTCATTTTAGGGATTTTTTTCAAAATCTTTCTCTGGTGGATTGGTTGTTTTGCCAAATAAGTCGCATGGGGTTTCTGCCGAGCAAAACTTTTGGACTAATTTCAATTTCTTTGTTTTGTTTGATTCATGTTTTAGATTAAATGGTTCAAAAATATATCTAGATCTTCAATTTCATGAAAAATTAACCAATTTAGTTTTTGTGCTGCCAACCAGAACATAGGTTTATTTTTTGGATTTTGATAAATTGTCAAAATTATCAAAATCCAAAAACCAGTCTAAAAAAACTACCAAAATAAGTCTAAACAAATTATCAAAAATAAAAAATTCATGAGATGCTTGTAGTTATAATTATGCTTGAAGATTCCATTTAAAAAATTAAATGAGATGGATTAAAGATAGGGATGAAATGAAGATACTCGGAGAAAACAAATCTTCAACCATAAAAAAATACAAACAATCAAACTCAAAAAAACAAGAGAATCAATCTTCATTATAAATTATAATCAAACAATAACATTTAGGTCAAAATCAACTGTCAATTTTAAGCAGAACTACAAACAAGGGAAGGAGATTAAATCGATCCAAACGCAAACAAAACAAAATAAATCCAAAAAAAAAAAAACACAAATACTGTAAATTTAGAACTTACCAAGCGAAAAATTTATGAGAACACAACAAACAATCAGTATCTTCAACGAACTGAAGAGGCAAATCAACCGCAGAGAAAATTATTGATTATTTAGTTTCATAGCATCTCCCACTTTGATTGTTTCTGTTTCAAATTTTCTTCATCCTTCAAAACATTTGAAACAACCTCACCATATTCCCCTCCTCCTTCCATTGTCTCTAAAAATCAAAATCGATTCCTAAATGATGGAAGGGTAAAGAAATTGAGAGAAGAGACGAAGCAAAGAAGAGGAATTGTCCCCTTGAAAAAAAAAGAAGAATCGCCAGTGACGAGAGAGAGAAAAGAGGCGAGATTGCTAAATTTAGGGTTTTGCTGTTGTTTATATTGTTGGTTCGGTTCGGTTTGTTATTGGTTTTTTCATATAAAATCGAACCGATAATAGTCGGTTTTATGCAATTTTGAACCGAAGAGTCCAATATAGTCATTAAAAACCGAACCGAACCATTGGATTGGTTCGGTTCGGTTCGGTTCAGTCGGTTATTGATTTTTTTTTTCACCCCTAGTCTGAATGAGGTTATTTGTAGAGAGATTGTAGTTAATAGCTCGTTTGGATTATGATTTTTGTAGATGGGTTACATACAATAGCTTGTTTGGCTGTGATTATATATGAATGATTATTTTGAGAGGTTAGAAATAAATTATTAGAAATGAATAATTATTTTAAGTGATTAGAAATGAGCGAGTAAAAATTAATGATTATTTTAAGTGATTACGATATTTCGTTTGAATGTGATTATTTAAATAAGAGTTGTAAAAGTCTATTCCTAATAGCTCGTTAAATCCTTCAAACAAACACTCCCTATGAGTGTTTTTCATCACTATTGTGAGAGAACTTTCTTCTTAAACTCTTGGCAATGTTTCTTTCCGAGATTTTCTTCCACTTCAATGGTGTTTGGATCTTGTCAACTGTTATTGGTTAATTTGGATAAGACTATTGGTAAATTTATTTGAATCAATTTTTGCTATATTTATTTATTTAATTTTTTTTTCTAGAATTTTGACATTCATGTAACTTTTTTTCTTTCTTTTGCTTGAAAAATCATCTCATGTATAAATGTGTAAAATACGAGTTTGATTCATAAATTTTAAAATTTGACATTTAAAGTTAAATGACTAAAATAAAATAAATATCGAATTTTAATGAAAGTTCACGCACCAAAGTATATCAAATGTTGAAGTTTATGGTTTTTGATATAAATTATTTTTTCTTTTATAGATATAAATTTGAAGGGAAATAAACTTTTGACATACAAACCAACTATATAAATATGAAAATTTATGGATCAAAATGATATTTTATAAATATAAATGAATTTTTCTTTGATGTATGAGATATACATATGGAGGGATATAAACTTTTTTATATCCAAACCGACTAGTTTATATCCCTCCATATTAACATTATTAATTATAAAAAACTTTGACATCTTATTTTTGTCTTGTCTTGTCTTGTTTTTGTTTTTTTTTAAATTTTACTTACGACCCAATACATTCAATTAAAATGTGCACGGATAATAATTTAGTCTTTAATTTTCAAATTTCCTAGATTTCTCTAATTTGGATTTTTATTTTTTACCAAATAATTTGGATTTTTATTTTAATTTTGTTAACATGAAAACAGAAGTTTTAATTTGATTCATTTTATTTACTGAAGTCTCTTATTAGCGCCACAATGCACATCAATATATTTCATGCACAAATTGGTCAATAAAAACAACAATCATACAGTGATTTAGAGTTTTTATAAATTAATTTTTTAAGAGCATTTTTTTTCTTTATATATGTGAGTCCTGTCTCTCTTAAGCCCACTTCGATTATAAATATAATAAATTTAAAAAAAAAAAATTAAAATTATATACACATGTATGGAGGTAAATTATACGTTTAATCCTCTCGATGAAAATTATATGATTTAGAGGAAGTTAATTCTTTTTATAAATTATATGATTTAGCGTTTTTATAAAATTAATTTTTATAATTTAGAAAAAGTTAAAATTTATGATTTTTAAAATTAAAAATTAGTCCACATTCTTCCATTAGAAAGTAGTCATTTTTTTAGTACCTTTGGTAAAAAAAAAAAAGTTCGTAACTGTTGACTAATTAAGTACATCCATATGAAACTATATACATGTAATTTTTTTTTTTTTTCAATTAATAACTTAACTCAAGGTGTCAACATTGAATGATAAATAAATAATTTTCGTATATATGATTAGCCAATTAGCCAACCAACCATTAGGATAAATAATATATGATAAAGTTTAAATATGAAAAGGAAAAGCATAAAGAAAATATATAAGAAATTAGGAAATAGAGTCATATTCCCTAAATTATACCCGGTACTTTACCAAAACCCTGGCCTATAAATGCACAGCCCTCGCTCATCGCAAACCCTCTCACGCTCCACTCTCGCCCTAGAAAATTTATTTGCAGGAGCGATCCGGGAGCTAATTCTGCAATCATGTTGGTTTACCAGGATCTTCTCACTGGTAAATTCTCGATTTTCTTTCTCCTTTCTGCTTTTGCACGTTTCACGATCTGTTGCTGTTAGGGTTTTCTGTCGTCTCTTTCGATCTGTGATTTATGTGGATTCGTTCGTTAACTTTTGGATCTGGAACATAGGTTTGATCAGTTGATTATGTTTTCACTGGTAGTAATCGATTTATGTTGGATTTTACATGTATAGGATGATGAAAACAGGGCCATAGCCCTTTGATTAGGTTCTGTCGGAGACCGATTTTATAACTTGATTCAGTGTATTATGAGATTAGTTTATTTTTAAAGAGTTTTGTATTTTGGGGTTGGAGAATCTGATTCTGTGCTACGTTAAGAGCTTTCTGGTGTTTATCAAAATATTATGTGTTGTTTTCATTGAAGATTGATTGTTGTTTTCTTCACTCTTTAAATTTGATCGTAATTGATTATTGATTGTGTCCAAGATGATTTGGTGTTATTGTGGATTTTTTTTTTTTTTAAATTTTGATATTCATATACAGACTTCTTTCTCTTCGTTGGTGTCATAGTAAGATATTGATCTATTTTAATTTTTTATCAGGTGATGAGCTTCTCTCGGATTCGTTCCCTTACAAGGAAATCGAGAATGGAATGCTCTGGGAAGTCGAGGGGAAGGTTAGTAATTTTTGCCTGATCCTATAATATTTGAATTTGAAACTCTTATGAAGTTATTTCTTAGGTAGGTGACCATCATGGGTTGAATTCATACACTTCTTTGACCACTAGTCCAATCCATGATTGTTTTTTTTTCTTCGTTTGAGGGAGCTATCTTTCTTGGAAAAGAATTCATGTATCAAGTATCTTAATGCTACAAAGTATTTGATTAATGAAACAAATTGTCAACTAAATTGAACCATTCAGCACTATGCTTTACTCCTTGCATTGTTTTACTGCAGTGGGTCGTTCAAGGATCGGTTGATGTGAACATTGGTGCGAATCCTTCTGCTGAAGGTGCTGGTGAAGATGAAGGGGTTGATGATCAAGCTGTAAAGGTGGTTGACATTGTTGACACCTTCAGGCTTCAGGTAGGCATGCATTCTGGTTAACATGTTAGAGGATTATTGTAAGCATTTAATTCAAGGACATGTATAGGAATGGTTTTTAAAGGTTCAAAATTAATTTTGTCCTGTTTAAACTCACTCCCAAACATGCCTGATATCTAGTTCTTTAATCAGTATATCTTGAATAATTTCCAAAAGGACCTAAATCTATTTTTATTTTCAATTTGGGGTTCCAGGAGCAACCTACCATGGACAAGAAGCAGTTCGTCGCATTCATTAAAAAGTATATCAAATTGCTGACACCTAAGCTGCAAGGGGAGCAACAGGAGGCATTTAAGAAGAACATTGAAGGAGCAACTAAGTTTCTGCTTCCAAGGCTGAAGGACTTCCAATTGTAAGTATCTGTAGTTGTCTGTTTCTCAATTTTTATTGAACCAAAGATTTAATTTTGCTTAACATTTGGTTTAGGCTCTCTGTATATTGTCATTACATATCTAATAAACATAAACACCTACATAGCAAAGTTAATAAACTCAACTGTAATTCTTAACTTCTCAGGTAAAAGTTGAAATTGGTTTGTTTTTGGTTTGAACTGTTGTTTTGGTTCAAGGGAATAATTCTTAATTATATTCTATGCTTTTCGCAGCTTCGTCGGAGAGAGTATGCATGATGATGCGACGATTGTATTTGCATACTACAGGGAAGGAGCCACTGACCCAACATTTTTATACCTTGCACCAGGTTTGAAGGAAGTCAAGTGCTGAAAGAATTAAAGATTGAAGCAGAATGCTCCATGTAGCATTATTAGTTTCTACCATATTTGCCTTTTTCTTGCAACATTTGAATTTGGATTGTTTTGGTCTGTTTTTGTTTTGGTTTATTTTGAGGTTTTCATGTTTTTTACCTTAATGTTCTGATGAGCACTAAACTTTACTCTATTTATATGCTTAATGAATCTCTATTTTTATAATAACGTCAACTAATAGTTATCTTTAAGGGATATTTAGAGCGTCTGAGTTGATAACCGTTGATGGATTATTATGGTGTGTTTAGGGTGGTGTAGGTATTGATTACATGGATTATCGTTGTATGCAGATAATTTATAATGATAATTAGATGAACAGTGGTTATATGAGGAATTGCTATTTATTATCTGGCATTTGCTATTATTGGGGTTTTTTTTTTTTTTTATATCCATGATTGTTTGGGTTAACTTGCATGTACTTTGACTAATGTTGGAGTTTCATATATTGAATTGATTATTATATTTGTTTTTTTTTTGTGTTGATATTCTCAGAGTGGCCAGTAATATTTATTATGATTGACATTCTCATCATCAATGTGCGCGAAAGTCTGGGAGGTAATAAATTGCAATTACTCATATAACTACTATTCATCTAATTCTCATCATCAATGTGCATAAGGTGGAATTCAATCTATGGTGGCTGTCTACTTATAAATTAATTTCCTATGAATTTTTTTGGCATCCAAATGTTATAGGGTCAAGCGGTATGTCTTGTGACATTAGTTGAGGTGTGCGAAAGTTGATCCGGACAGTCATGAATATATAAAAAAAAAAAAATCAATGTGCGAGGTCAGAATGAAGCACATTCGTCATAATGTAAGCAATTCATATTAGAAAATACGAGGTTCCACCTCAAAACTAATTGATAATGAAGTGAGTAATCTATATATCTTATAAATGTTTGTAAGATTTCTACTTTTTTAATCTGAGATAATTGTGAGATTTTACCATGTTCTCTCAAGATGATATATTTTTTTAACTCACAAATCTTGAATTGGATCTCAATTTTATTTTTATTAGATCGAATACTCGTTTGGAATCAAACCCTGAACAATAAATAATTGATTGATTGATGAACTAAACAATTAATTGTAACCATAGGCCAACTATTCATTGAGAAGAATTAAAATGCAACAAAACCAAGATAGCCGGTAAAACACCTGGATTTTTTTAAAATATTGGTATTATGGTTCAGTTTATTTTCACATAACTTACTGTTTGATCCTACAATATTTAAATTTCAAAAAATCTCCTAAAAATTACTTTTTATAAAGAAAATCATCATAGATTGAACTCATCGTTTTTTTAGTCACCTCTCACATTCTTGATCATTAATTTACTCTAGAATCATATTAAAACTCCTAGAAATTAAGCAATGACATCAAATCAAGGTAGCTAATCATATACTACAAAAATGAAGAAATACAACTTTCATGTCAATAAAAAAAACCCATTTCTCTAGGCAAGCTTTGGACAATCTAGTTAATAAAAACATTAGCGCCATCTTAAAAGCAACCAAATCAACAGAGTAGGTCGATCCCAACAGTATCACACACACACCATGTTCCAAAAGTCGCCCCAAGCATATGGACGTTTCCTAAGAATTATCGAAAACCTACAAAAATATCGATTTTTATGATCGAACACATGACGGTGATGTCGAACTCAATTACCACCAAACAATGAAACCATCACATTATTGATCTTTTCAATAGAATTTCTAAAAGGATATGAGATATATTTCAAATGGGCAGTTATTTTTTTTTTTAATTTTTATTTTTATAAATATAGGGTTCGAATATTTTTAATTGAATACGTAAGGTTTATTTTATTTTGCAAAAACTAACCTTAAGGAGTGATAAAAAATTCAATTAAAAACAAACCTTAAGATTACAATGTTGTAGTCAATTAAATTATGTGTAAGTTGTTTTAAAATTTTTTGTAATAAAGTAATTAAAAATTAAATTTGATCACATGTATCATCGAACTAACAAGAGTGAAACTCAATTGATATAATGAACTTTGTAATTTATAGGTTGCGAATTCAAATCCCACGCCTTCAAATATTATTGAACTAAAAAGTTGTATTTAAATTTAATGCTTATTTGTTGACGAAATAATTTAATTAACATAAAATATACACCATTCATTAAAAGATTACTTGAAATGTTCAATTTTAAATGTCAGTATACTTTGCCATTGTTAAAAAAAAATGTCAGTATACTTTTAAATTCGATTTGAATGATAAAACTTTTAAAAAATAAAGGTTTAATTTTAACCCTATACTAAAAAAAAAAAACTTAAAATTAACATAGGATAAGTTTTTGTTTTTTTATAAATTTTAAAAACTAATTAATTTTTTTGTATTGTTTATATTAATATTATTGAAACTAGAGTTAGATTAAAATTTTTTTTTCCAAAAAAAAAAAAAAAAAAAATTAAATTTCAAATAGGAATATTTACCATGATCTATTTGATTTTAAATTCAAAAGATAAAAAAATTAAAATAAATAAAAATAGATTGTGAATATGAAGCAATAGTAATTATTTTATATATGTTGTCCGGATTTATACGAATAAACACAAAAATATGGTATTTTAACCCTTCTTCTTCTCTTTTACTTGACGCCCTACCCTCCCATTTTCCGCAGGTTGGTGTCACCGCCGTGGTTTCTTTAGCTCGATCGACGCCGCAGTCTCCGCCGTAGTGTTCGTGCACAGATTCTACACTCCGTTTCTAAGCGTATACTCCATCTATAACATTGTTCCACCACCACCAGGGATTGTAACCAATTTCAAAACCCTTGTTGGCAACAAATTGTTGTTACACTCGACTGGGATCTCTCTCGACGCTTTTCACTTATCTTCCACGGTCGAGCGGCTCGTCTTTGAGTTAATTCGATCACTGTAAATCTTCAATGTTGTACTCTCTTATTCCGCTTGTTCGGCTATTCAACTACTGTGGTTTATTGCGGCAATTGGTTTAAAGGTAATGTTCACTCTCAGTATTTTGAAATTTGTAAAATGAAATTTTTTAGACTCATTATGTTTACACATGGTAGGTGTTTTTGGATGAGTGATGAAAATCATTTTGAGTGATTAGAAATTGAGATTGGAGTAATAAATCGTTTGGAAATGAATTTTTGTGGAGTAGAAAGTAACTCCTTTGGATGTGAATTTTTATAGACGAGTTGCATTTAATAGCTCGTTTGGATGTAAATTTTGGTAAAGAAGTTATAGAAATGAGTGGTTTAAAAATGAGTCCTTATTTTTGAGTGGTTGGAAATGAATATGAATGATTAGAAATGAGTGATTATTTTGAGTGGTTACAATAGTTCGTTTAGATATAATTTTTGAAAGAGGGGTTATAAAAGTTCATTTGCAATAGTTCATTAAATACTAGAAATAGACACCTCCTATGGTTTTTTTTTGTGGGCACCTTGAATTTTGTTTTTTCTTACCATATTCTATTTTGGATTCATATGTTTTTGAGGTTTATTATCTGAACAAAGGATTGGAGTCGATTGCTTGAGTAGATTATTCTTCATTTTGATAAAATGATATTTCTGTGTTAGAAACTGCATTCTCTGTGATTGGATGGTCATTACATTAATCTATATCATCAGTGTTCATATATCAATTATCTTGTAAGGGGATTCTTACGCTGGTTTTAATCTCAGTGGATAGCTGACTCAGTGACAGCTTTTGACATGCATACATGAAGATGCTTCTAAGGAGCAAAGGTAAATCAGATTCATAATATTTAGCTGAATACAAATTCGAAGAACTAATCTAATTGAAAATTTTTACTGTGGAAATTGATTTGAGAACCATACTCTTGTTCCCCTACCCAGCCTTGTACTTACATCTAGCTGCATATAAACTTATCATATAAGCTTTTGGCAAAGGAGTTTGTGTTGATTGATCATGAAAGTTTGGGATGCACTTTGATCCTCTGTGTTAGAAGTAACTACTTGATACCTATAGTAGAAGTAACTGGTGCATTGTGAGTCATATTTTTGTGATAATCATTTTGACGATTGACTGATTGGAAAACTGCCTAATAGAATTGTCTCGTTAAACCTTTAGGCTCAATGGGTTGTAGAGCTTTAATTGATATTTCCTTTTGATCCTTAGTAGTTCAAAGGGAAGCTTAGGTTCTATGGATTGGGTCCACTGTGCCATATGAGCCAAGGTTGGATGTTGATTGATACTTTCTGCCTGCTTCTGGTCTAAAAGTATCATGGGAATTAGATGTTCACTTGTTGGGCTCTAAAGCTTGAACTATTATCTCTTTAGGGTAGTTGGTGGTTTGAAGGAAAGCTTTTGGCTATTTGGATTTCATAGTTGCCACTTGCCAGTTGTAACAAAATTTTATTCTTTAGCTGCTTCCTTGAAAAATGAGTAACACTTCATCATAGTGGTCAAGCTCTAAGAAAAAAACACAAAACGTTGGTAGTGATCAAAGAGTGTGTATATATATATAAGAGTGTAAAAGAGAGAGTAAGTAGCATCGAACCATAACTTTTCTTAACTTCCATAGATTAGCCTAGAGATAAAGAGAGATCGGTAAGTCTTAAGGCCATTGTTTCATGCGTTAGTGATTATACCTGCCTGATATGTTAATTTTATTTAAAAAGAAATACCGTTAGCAGTTGGTGACATACTACTGTAAGATTTCAGTTCTCTTCTCCTTTTTTGATTTTCGATTATTGTGGATATAACTGTAAATTTTCAGTATTCCTGTTCGGTTCCTGTTTTTGCTTTGAATTTTGTAGAATTTCCTAGTTAAATATTCTTCATTATTCACTTCGTTTTATTGATTACAGATTATGTTTATTTCAGGTGCAGGACAAATCTATTGTCTTGGTTTGAAGTGCAAAAGCCCTCTTAATTTTTCTGTTAAATGGTTATCCTCGTACACCGAGAATTCTTCTCAAACAAATAGAAATGGGCCCCCTTTTTTGGATGGGTGTAATCTAGTGCATTCAGCAAAGAATGAGGACAAGAGACAAGTTCTAGATGGTGTGTGTCAAATTTTGGAGACGGGTCCTTGGGGATCTTCGGTTGAGAATGCTTTAGTAGAGCTTGACATAAAACCAAATCCACAATTGGTCATTGGAGTCTTAAGAAGGCTGAAGGATGTAAATGTTGCAGTAAATTACTTTAGATGGGCAGAGAGAGTAACAGACCAAGCACATTGCCCTGAAGCATACAATTCTCTTCTCATGGTTATGGCTAGAACTGGAAAGTTAGATTGTTTGGAACAAATATTGGAAGAAATGAGTATTGCAGGTTTTGGCCCGTCAAATAACACATGTATTGAAATTGTATTCAGCCTTGTCAAGTCACGCAAGCTTAGAGAAGCTTTTACATTTATACAAACTATGAGAAAGTTCAAATTCCGCCCAGCCTTTTCGGCGTACACAACTTTGATTGGTGCACTATCTGAATCTAATGATTCTGATTGCATGCTCACCCTATTTCATCAAATGCAGGAGGTTGGCTATGAAGTTAATGTTCAATTATTCACAACTCTCATTCGCGTTTTTGCTAGAGAGGGTCGAGTTGATGCAGCACTTTCTCTTTTGGATGAGTTGAAAAGCAACTGTTTTGAACCAGATGTTGTTCTTTATAATGTCTGTATAGACTGCTTTGGGAAGGCTGGGAAGGTGGATATGTCATGGAAATTTTTTCATGAAATGAAAGCCAATGGTTTGGTGCTTGATGATGTAACTTATACTAGCATGATAGGAGTTCTCTGTAAAGCTGACAGGCTGGATGAAGCTGTTGAGCTATTTGAACATATGGATCAAAACAAGCAAGTGCCTTGTGCATATGCATACAATACAATGATCCTGGGTTATGGTATGGCTGGAAAGTTTGATGAAGCATACAATCTACTTAATAGACAGAGAAGAAAGGGATGTATTCCCAGCATTGTCGCATATAATGGCATTCTTACTTGCTTAAGGACGAAGGGGCTTGTAGACGAGGCATTAAATGTTCTCGAAGAGATGAAAAAAGATGCCATTCCCAATCTATTAACATATAATATTGTAATCGGCATGCTTTGTAAGGCTGGAAAACTTGAGAAAGCTCTGGTTGTTCGGGATGCCATGAAAGATGCTGGGTTGTTCCCTAATGTCATCACAGTAAACATAATGGTTGACAAATTGTGCAAGGCCCAAAGACTTGGTGATGCTTGTTCAATTTTTGAAGGATTGGATCATAAAACTTGCAGACCTAATACATCAACATATTGTTCTCTTATAGATGGATTGGGTAAGCATGGGAGAGTTGATGATGCCTACAAGCTGTATGAAAAGATGTTGGATTCGGACCAGATCCCAAATGTTATTGTATATACGTCTCTCATAAGGAACTTTTTCAAGTTTGGAAGGAAGGAGGATGGCCACAAGATATACAACGAAATGACACGTCTTGGTTGTTCACCCGATCTTATGCTTCTTAATACCTACATGGATTGCGTTTTTAAAGCTGGAGAAACTGAGAAGGGCAGGGCTTTGTTTCAGGAGATAAAGGCCCAAGGATTTATTCCGGATGCGAAGAGCTACTCAATCCTAATTCATGGCTTGGTGAAAGCAGGTTTTGCGCATGAATCTTATCAGTTGTTCTACAAAATGAAGGAACAAGGTTGTGTTCTAGATACTCGGGCATATAATGCTGTTATTGACGGATTCTGCAAGTCGGGCAAGGTTAACAAAGCTTACCAACTGCTGGAGGAGATGAAGACAAATGGTCATGAACCCACTGTTGTTTCTTATGGTTCAGTTATTGATGGGCTTGCAAAGATCGACCGGCTTGATGAAGCATATATGCTCTTCGAAGAAGTAAAGTCAAAAGGAGTAGATCTAAATGTTGTTATATATAGCAGTTTAATTGATGGGTTCGGGAAGGTGGGTAGAATTGATGAAGCATACCTGATCATGGAAGAGATGATGCAGAAAGGTTTCACACCCAATGTATACTCATGGAATTGCTTGCTTGATGCATTGGTGAAAGCAGAGGAAATTAGTGAAGCCCTTGTTTGCTTTAAGTCTATGCAAGACTTGAATTGTACTCCTAATTATATAACTTATAGTATTCTAATTCATGGTCTTTGTAAGATTCGAAAGTTCAACAAGGCGTTCGTGTTCTGGCAAGAGATGCAGAAGCAAGGCTTAATGCCCAATGTATACACCTACACGACCATGATCTCGGGACTCGCTAAGGCCGGAAACATCGTGGATGCAACCACTCTTTTCGTTAAGTTTAAGGCAAAGGGAGGTGTGCCTGATTCTGCTACTTACAATGCTATTATAGAAGGCTTGAGTTATGCAAACAGGGCATTGGATGCTTATAGAATATTTGAGGAAACTCGATTGAAAGGTTGTAGTATTCACACGAAAACTTGTGTTGTACTATTAGATTCGCTACATAAGGCCGGTTGCATCGAGCAGGCTGCGATTGTTGCTGCTGTCTTAAAAGAAACTGCAAAGGCTCAGCATGCTGCGAGATCCTGGACATAGTATCAGATCTATGTAGCAGTTTGACCATGCATGTTCTTACATAACCCCTTGATTTATGTTAACATCAAAGAAGCTTTATGTGCTCTAAGCCAAGCTGCAAGTTTACATTCATGGCTTTCACTACGGCTTTCCAGGATGACACATCTCACTGCATCGCGTCGTGAGGATTCACTTTGGTCTCGTTAGCTGTTGGTTCGTTTGGAACTTCATGCTTCCATCGGTAAGCTATCTCCAGCCTCATGATTTTGATTCTCGACTCGAAACGATTTGAGTTCTTATTCCCATATACCTGGGAATCTGCCTTCTAATAACCATCAAAATCCTTTTCTTTTTAAGGTTACCATTCGGCTTCTGTAATTTCATAGCATTTTGTTTACACAAATCAATTTCATACGTTTGAGTTCATGCTTTGCTAATATTCAGGCCTCATTTTATATTAGAAATTCTCATTTCATACTCATTATTATTATAAAATAAAATTGTATTAATAAAGGGAATATGTTCGAACTTTGTTTTGTTTGTTAGAGTTGACTTTAATTCTAATTTGATCCTTTGACTGCGCTATTTTATATTTAATTTAGTTCAAATTCAGTCTCTGTTGCAGCTTGATTGTTAGCCAAAAATCAAAGTTTGATCAGATTTTTTAAAAGTTTTTTTTTAACAAAAAAAATTATTTCAACCATAATTAGGATATGAGGATTTGAATTCATAACTTCTTGACATAAGCACAAGTTAAATTGACCATTTATTGATTTACAACAAATGTCGAACATTGCCGAATGGATTTATTTCAAACAATTGCTCAATAAAAGTGGCTAACCAAATGAATTCAAACTACATTAAAATACATTTTTTTCAACTATGTAGACTATTTTTTATTAGACAAACTAGTGTTTGTTTCAAACGGATCAAATCTAATCAATTAAATAAAAAACCAAATATTTTTAAAAGACAATGATTTTTTTGTCAATAAATATGGGTAAAATAATAAGTTTTCAGAATTGGAAAAAAAATTTAAACAGGAAGAATGGAAAAATAACAATGACAACAATAAATTTGTACCCTAAATTTGAAAATCTTTCAAGCGCTTCAAATTGATCAGTGTTGCAGTTTTACCTTCTGGTTGAGTTCTGCCTATTTACTTACTATTTTTTATATAATGCAACGTCAAAATGTCAAAAACTCACAAATTTAATAATAATTTTGCATAAATTTAAGTTTATTTTTAATTTTTTTTTTTTTTAAAGATAGTGTATAATGAAAAACTTTAATAATTATTCTTAGATTCATCCCTTAAAAAATGAGCTCCAATGTCTTTTTGTATTTTGATTAAAAAAAATTTTAAATTTATATACACTGAACATATAGAATAAGTATGTTTATTATCATGTGGCACAAGTGTCTGTCACACATTTATTTAATTTATTTTTTAAATAAAATAAAATGAATGTATATAAAATGTTTGTACCACAACCAGGTAACAAGTACACTTACTTTCAATGTGCAGATAAGTTTCGGTAAAAAAATGGATTTGATAACACACTTTTTTACGTCCAAATTGCAATTTGATGAAATTATTGAAAAATTTGTTGCATCCTTCCGATTTTGCGAGTAAAAAGTTACTTTTTTTTAGATAAAAAAAGTTTTTTTTTTTTCCTAAACTATCTGAAACTGCGTCTACTCTTCAACTTAAACGACGCCGTGTCACATTAAAGCCAAGCCAGTAAATTACTCCAACAAATTCAAACGAACCGTTACAGAAACAATATCCACGATCCAACGTCTCTTTTCAACGGCGCCATTAAAATTTCAAATCTCCGTCTTCTAAACCCTAATTTCCCACTTTCTTCAAAACCTCAAAGATTGCAATCAAACCCTCTTCGATTCCATTCTCTGCAATTCTCCTTGCTCTTTTCTTCGCCATGGCCATGGCTTTAAGACCCATTGATAATGCTCTGCCGGTCACACCCGAACGGCCGAAGAAACAATCCAAAGTAGCAATTCCAGTCTACAATCGAAACGATGAGAATCAGGCTGCGGTTCTTCCTTCAGCCGACGCCGCCATTGATTATGTTTCTTCAGAGAATCTGAAACCCTTGACGGACCCTGATTCTAATGTACTTTTCTCATTTCCCCTTTCAACCGGCCTTTGTTTCTTGTTTTTAGATCTGATTTTTGTGTTTTTTTTTTTGTGTGTTAGAATTTCATTGAAGGATTGGATTCCAAGGATTGGGTGAAGGTTTGTGAATCGCTCAATGATGCTAGGCGTGTTGCGTTATTTCACTCCGATCTTTTGCTTCCCTCGTTGTAAGTAGAATGATTCTTTATTTGGGGGTTTATGGTTTTTGAAATTCTGGTGGTGAATTTTATTTTGTTGATATTTTACAGAGAGAAAGTTATGGTGGTGCTGATGAAATCGATGAAAAACCCTAGAAGTGCCCTGATTAAGAACTCGATCATGGCTTCGTTTGATATTTTTAACGCTTTTGGCGATCGGTTGCTTGAAACCACCACTAGCATTGCATTTGATCAACTGGTGAGAGCATGGAATTGAATTTCTTTTTGTCTTTTCCTTTGTTGATCATTATTCTGACAGGAAGCTCAATGAAATTGGTTCCTAAATAAACAAGTTTATTTCTTGATAATCAAGAATTGAAGAAAGCCCACTACCAATGAGGTCATCCCTTAAGTTTCGAATTTGGGATCTTTAAGGAGTATACTTTAGAATAAAGATGTACATGGTCCGAGTTGGTTACATTACACTAAATTTTTGGACCAATTCAAATTTTTGTGTTGATCAATCCGTGCAACCCTATTTATTAGAGCAACTCATCCCAACCCATATATTTTTGGATCGAATTTGATAGGATTCTCGGTTTATGTTAATCTCCCCATTAGTCTCTAAGATTCCACTCATAACTATTAACTAGTAAATATGTAACAAAAAAAGCATTAGACTATAGTTAAAGCTACATTACCTATTTTATTAGTGCATGGTCCTAACCAATATGCTAAAAATTTAGTATTAGTTAATCTTAAACATATACTTCAAAAAGAAAAAACTTACCCACACTTAGTTTGGATTGGATTGGATTGGGTTGAACGACTAAAATATTGACCAACTTAAGAACCGATCCAACCCAACGGAAACCATAAAATCATAACTCAATCGAGAGAACATTATAACCCAACTCAATCCCTACGATTTGGATTAAGTGATCTGAATTATTCAAATTGTCTGTGCTTTTTGTACGCTTTTATCTTGGAGAGACCCCAAACCTTGACAAATGGGGCTGTCCCTTGGGGAGGTAGTCCCTAAACAAACAATTGAATAAATGATTGAGGCATTTTACTTGTGATTGGTCTAGTTTTGATTGTAAGAAACGCTGGTGAGACTTTTATATTTGTGATTTTGGATCATCAGCTGCTCCAATTACTACTCAAAGCTTCTCAAGACAAAAAGTTTGTGTGTGAAGAAGCAGACAAGGCACTGAAATCTCTAGTGCAATCCATGACTCCTCTGCCTCTGCTACAAAAACTTAAACCATATGTTTCCCATACAAACTTCAGAGTCAGAGCCAAAGTCGCCATTCCAATCTCTAATTGTGTCTCTAAAATGGTAAAAGTTGATAACAAATCATGCTTTTCCCTTTTCTTCACTGCCTTATCTATCTCTGATTCTTCTCATTTATGTTCAAAAACTGGACTGAACTGATGTGTATTAACATGGGGTTGCTGGAAAATTCATCAGGGTCTGGAAGAAATGGACCAATATGGGATTGTTCCATTGCTTCAAATGGCTGGAGATTTGTTAAACGATAGGCTACCCGAGGCGAGGGAAGCTGCTCGGAGTATTGCGATGGGAGTGTTCAAAGCATTCACAGAAAAAGAGGAAGAGAAACATGAGGCTTGGCAAAGCTTTTGCCAAGCTAATCTGTCGCCGATTCACGCTCAGTCTTTGCTCAAAGTTATTACCTCTTCACAATAGCAGTGGATGATTTAAGGTTTTTTAGTTTTCTGAGTTCTATTACTGCTGCTACTACAACTTTCTCAGAAATTGGGTTCTTTATACAGATTTTTCTTGGTTCTCTTCTTTTGATTCCTCTTTGTTGGTGTGGAAGAGTTTGAAAGACAATAAACAAGTTGTGATTTTGCACATTTGCTTTGCCTAATAGAGCGCGAGTAAATGAAATATTTTCAAAGCATTCATTATTTCGTTCTAACATGGTAGGTAGAGAATTTGAATATCTTACGAAGTTATTTGAATATCTTACGCATTCACGCATGATGTTCGACTTAATAATTAAGAGGTTATAGGTTTGTCCTCCATCGCAAATAATGTTGAATTAAACAATTTTTATAAGTATCAATATTTCATGGTGACCACCTAACCTACCTATGAATTAATTTCTTATGAGTTTCCTTTGACATCCAAATGTTGGAGGGTCAGGTATGCGCAAATTGACCACGATACACAGATATTAAAAAAAAAAGTGCCAATAATATAAAGTTAATATTTCAAGTCACATCTTCCATACCAGTTGTTCCAATGAATCAATAATCTTTCATTCTCATAAAGTCGATCATTATAGTGGAAAACTTGTAAAACATCATTGTATATATTTTTTAAAGTATATCTAATCCAACAAAAGAAAAGCTAAGTCTATAGAGATGTAGCTCAATTAACTAAGAGCTCTTTACTAAGAACGTTTGAATTTAAAGATAACCGTGACACTACCCTAAAGTTACTAAGGACGTTTATAATAATAAAGTTAACTTTAGTATGTCTAAAGAAAAGTTAACATGTTTGGATTGAGAAATTTAACCATGGTAACATACTAATTATCACAATGTTTTTTTAAAACCCAATTATCACCACGTTAAGTTCATACAAAAGGAGTTCCCCCCAAAAAAAAAAAAAAAAGTTCACACAAAAGGAAGTTAACTTTAATGTTGAGTAAATTTGAGCTTGAATATAATTGAAGTCAGCAAAAGATTAAACATCTACTAAAAAGTAAAAAGTTCAATTTAAATTATACGTAGGTAACCATGGATTACTTCAAGTGGTCAAAGAGAGCCTTGAGATACTTAAGGTGATAGGTACAATCCATAATAATCATCTATTTAGGAATTAATTCTCATGCTTTTCCTTGACATTAAAATATTGTAGGGTCAGACGTTATATCCCGTGACATTAATCGAGGTGAGTGCAAGTTGACTTGGAGATATAAAAAAAAAAAAAAAAAACTTTTTAAAGTGAATGTATTTTGTGATATCATCAAAAAGTATCTCCAACCAAATGACATTACTTTGATATCAATTCATCATTTTATTGAGAAAATCCAAACATTAAAGAAGATTTACAACTGAATAAAAATATAAAAATTTAGTGAAATTATCATGGATCTCTATGAGGATTTGTTTGATCAACTTCAAAGAGCTTGTTGAATTAGAAGGAAAAAAATATGACATTTAAAATTTGAATAAAAAGAAATAAACGAAAGATGTAGTTTAATATAAAAAGATCTTAATTTAAATATTGACGTTTAATATTATTCTACGTTAATTTTCAAGATATTTGAAGTTTAATTTTCCAAAGGAATAAGAAAGCGTCATTTTTACAAAAACCCCAACATTAGTTTCCTCTCTCATACTTCCTATCGCTCCTGAGAGGATGAAGAACAAGAGGCTCTGCAAATGAATGGAGGCCAATATGCCGCCGTACTCGTCGTTTGCCGCTGGCTCTTCGGCATTGAAGTGTAAAGAAGCCACCAAATCCTTGATTCAAGCATCTTCTTACACAGTACAATTCCTTTGCCTCTTTTTCATCTCTCTGTACGAATTGATGTCTGCTTGAATTACGAACCAGTTCATTTCGAAAATTCAAGAACAATCACTTCTCGATTTCTATCCCCATGTGTTGTTTATTTGCGTTTTTTTTTTTTTTTAATGATTGAAGAAGGTTGTATGGAGCTATTTGAGTAATTTATTTACTGATTGTTGAGTTCGGAGAGTGTAGTGGTTCAATTGCTTGTGTTTGAGCGCGTTTGTGCTTGAAATGGTTCAGAGTACTCATTCTTTTAGGTTTTTTTTTTTTTTATTAATTGGTTCATTGATTCATTTCTGATACACTAATGGCATTTGATTCTGTATAATCGATTATTCGTCTTCGTAATTGCTTATTACAATCTCGTAAAAAACCTTGGAAGTTTGTTTTTTTAATTTAATCCTTTAAATTAATTATCTGTTCTTCTTTTTGGTTGGGGAAAAAAGGAAAAACTTCCTATGAAGAGGCACTTCTTGCTGTTCAGTTATGGAAATTGATGTTTACTTTTATCAATCAAACCATCTATGATCGTGTTATTCTGTATGCGAATTTCGGGTGCTTTATGCCAATTTACTCATGTTTCGTATTTTCAGGTATTATCACAAAGAATTTCTGCATCACTTGGGAGAAGTTCTATTTCTTCATTTCGTTTTAGAGGAAGCTCTTCGGCTAAAGTGTTTACATTCTTGAGTGTGACGCGGTACTCTACATATTTAAATGATGAGTTCATACCTTCCTCAAAGAGAAGGTCTAGAGGGCCTGTTATGGCTGCAAAAAAAGCATCTAAAGGTGCATAGCCTCGGAAATTATATAGCATTTCTATTCAAACCCGAGATTGTGATTTTAATGAATTACACGACTTCTTGATTGAGTTCTTACATTTAAAAAAAAAATAAAGTTTCTAATTGCTTGGATTGCTCGAGTTTGTTTAGAGACAAATGAAGGAGATGGAAAATACAAGCATACTGTAGATCTGCCAAAGACTACGTTTGGCATGAGAGCAAATTCTTCGGTTAGGGAGCCTGAAATTCAGAAAATATGGGAGGAACAACAAGTGTTCAATCGAGTTGTTGAAAGAAATACTGGAGTACGTTCCAGAGTCTAAAAAATATTGTTCCTTCTTTTTCTCTTTCACAAGAACTTATTTGTTGATATATGGTCTCAGGAAAACTTCATTCTTCATGACGGCCCACCCTATGCCAATGGAGATCTTCATATGGGCCATGCTTTGAATAAGATTTTGAAGGATATAATTAATCGATACAAGGTTAGTTTCCTCCTCTTAGACCTACTTTGTTAAATCAGACAACGCACCAGGAAAAAAATGCAGGAATACTTTGTTAAATCAGACAATGCACCAGGAAAAAAAATGCAGGAATATGTCTGTATCCCTGGTAAATAGCTCCAATGCCTCTTACTGAAATTCTATTGAGATTCCGTTGTGGTTATTGTTGGCATCTACTTTGAAGTTTTGAACTTGTGATGCAATAGCTATTTAGTTTTTGAAAGAACAAACTCCTCGCTTTACATTTAAAAAGTTTCTAACTAGTATTTCTTTTTTTACTTTATCTTCATTTCTTAATAGCTTCTTCAAAACTATAAAGTTCGTTTTGTTCCTGGTTGGGACTGCCATGGCCTACCAATTGAGTTAAAAGGCAAGTATCTTTTTCATTAGTTAGCCTCCATGATTAGCTTTCAACGTCTTAGGTTTTTAGGGACATGTAAAGAAACTTAACTGTAATCTTGAGTTATTCAGTTCTGCAGTCATTGGATAATGAAGCCAGGAAGGATCTCACCCCAATTAAATTGAGAGATAAGGCTTCCAAGTTTGCTAAAGCTACGGTGAAAGCTCAGATGGCATCATTTAAGGCAATTTCCTCATCACCTTACCTTAGCCTTATTATTTCAATGGTCAATTTTTCAAGCGTCATGTTAATAAAGTGATTATTTGGTATATGATAATTTTAGTTCATGTCAACATTATGTCTACGCATGCCTGTTCATCTTTAAAATTTATATGTGAATGTTGTTTAACTTTTGCAGCGCTATGGAGTATGGGCAGATTGGAACAATCCATATCTAACTCTCAGTCCGGAATATGAAGCTGCTCAGGTAACTGCTGCTGCATTCTAATATTCTGCTTTCTATCTGCTTTCTTTAAGCACTTTAAAGTTGCAGAATTAATTCAATCGTTCTGTTGTTGTATTGTTTATATGTTAGATTGAGGTGTTTGGTCAAATGGCCATTCAAGGATATATCTTTAGAGGTAGAAAGCCAGTTCACTGGAGTCCCTCATCACGAACTGCTCTTGCAGAGGCTGAATTGGAGGTAAATCAACTGTTCAAGCATGAGAACAAGAACAGCAAAAGTTATTACAGTTGTAAAATGTAGAGTATATTTCATGCTGTTTCCTATCATTTCTCAAATTTAACTGTACTGTTTGCATTCCTGCCTTACCTGTTTGACAATTGCATTCAGTACCCTGAGGGGCATACGTCAAGAAGCATATATGCTATTTTTAGATTGGTTAAGGAAGGCCCAACTTCAGGCGGCTTGTTACAAGAATTTCTCCCAGACTTGTGCTTGGCCATATGGACTACAACTCCCTGGACCATTCCAGCCAATGCTGGTGAGTTTTTGTTTGTGTTAGTGATAAGAACCAAATATATATTATAATATAAAGATAATAAAGATACTAGATAACCCAAGTGTTCGAGGTACTTGGACCCTCCCAATCTTGAGACCACTCTCAAGCCCTAGATACTCACTATCTCAATACTTCTCAATGTCCCCTTACTTTCCTATCCTCTCTTATTTATAGTCTAATATGTTTATCCTATTCCTAATAGGATTGGTCATTCTTTATCCTACTCCTAATAGGATTGACCATTCCTTATCCTACTTCTAAACTGGCCTTATCATTACCTGGCCCCAAAATACACCTTGTCCTCAAGGTGTTTATTACAAAAGGAAACAATAGAAAAAACAGTGATTGGAGGTGGCGCCGGTGGTGGTGGCGGATGATCAAAGGTGGCGACAGTGGCCATTTGGCGTTTTTTATCCTTCTTTGTCATGAGCTTACGTCGCTTCTTTCATCTCCTCACTTGTGGAATTAATTTTATTTTTCTCACTCATAGTTGTATTCTTTGGTGGTTTCGCATTTGTCCATTCTTTCTTTTCTTCATTGATGAATTCATTCTTCTTCGTTCTTTGATTAACTTCTTCATTGTGATGAATTCTCGCCTCAGTTTCTTTCTTTCGAATTTTTCCAAAACTACCGCTTTTGACCATTGCAGATTTTGAAAAAGTGTCTTCTTTAACAAGCTGGTTGTTCGAGTAGTGTTCTTTGGTTTCTTCCCACCATCCTTTCTCTCGTGTTTCGCCAATAACAATGCTTCTTGCTCCTTGTATTCGGTCTAATATTTTCTTAATTCTTTCATCTCTTTCTTGAAATCATCTTCCCATCTCCCTAAATTATCTTCATTTGTTTCAACATGACCTCCATCTTGACTTTCAATTTCTTCTTGAAGGTTTGATGCTCTTCCCATTGAAATAGCATAATAATCTTCTAGATTTGCATCAGTCTCACCATTGCTTGTCGTTTCCACTTTCTTGATTTCTTCATGGAATTTTCTTGAATCTTTCCCACCCGAGTAAGTGGATTCTTGATTCAATTTCTTCTCTCTCTCCTTTTTTTCTCTAAAGATTTGTTATTTACCCTTGTAATGCATTGTTTGAATATGATTTTCTGCTTTTCTTGATATTTATTTTCCAACATGATGATTTCTTGGCTTGATTTCCTCACCTCATTCTCTTTCTTAGACTTTGCCACTAATACTGCCTTGTTATCTTCATATTCAGCCTCAACGATTTCTTTCCTTGGCCTTTTTTCCTCTTCCTCTCTCTCGAAATTATCCTTAATCAAGGATTCTAGCACCATTATATTTTCTTTTTCGTATTGTTTATCTTCTTGATCTTTCTTATTCAAGCAAGTGGATTGTTGTTTCAATTTCTTCTCTTTCTCTTCTTTCTCTAATGCTTCTTGTCTTTTGTTTTCGGTTAAATATTCCTCTCGTTCTTCCTTCATTTTAAAACTATCTTGTAGAGGTTGGAATGCCAAATCCCATGCCGCTTCCCTTTTTTTCTTTTTCTCATCCCAAGATTTCGTAAATGCCTCTATTACTTTCTGAGTAATTGATTCAATAAAACTTTTGTCACGTAATTTGTCGATCATCGCCTGAAGATACGAGTCCCGATCCATGGATCGAAATCTCTGATACCAAATTGATAAGAACCAAATATATATTATAATATAAAAATAATAAAGATACTAGATAACCCAAGTGTTCAAGGTACTTGGACCCTCCCAATCTTGAGACCACTCTCAAGCCCTAGATACTCACTATCTCAATACTTCTCATTGTCCCCTTACTTTCCTATCCTCTCTTATTTATAGTCTAATATGTTTATCCTACGCCTAATAGGATTGGCCATTCCTTATCCTACTCCTAATAGGATTGACCATTCCTTACCTACTTCTAAACAAGCCTTATCAATTAGAGTGGCAACAATGTGATAGAAGACTTATTTCCATATGTTTTCAGGTTATATTGTATATTATTTGTCATCATCAATTTTTTAATGTCCGCTAGTGTCTAGTCAGTTTGCACACACTGAGACTAACCTTACCCTATTACATTTCGACTCTTACATATTGTTGGTCTCTAACAATGTTTTTTCTTTTAGTTAGAAGTTATTCTATTCTACTTGAGCAGTCTTGCTTTATGTTAATAAGTATTCTAACTTTTTCTCTTACTGTTCTGTGATTAGCGGTTGCTGTCAATGCCAAGCTTCACTATGCCATAGTTGAATTGCTGGCACCATCAGAAGATGACTCCTTTTTGTCTGGAAATAAAAAGAAAAGGCCTGGGAATATCTTGAAGGAGGAAAAAAAGCCTTTGCTTGTTGTGGCATCTGATTTGGTGCCAACCTTGGAAGCTAAATGGGGCGTGAAGCTTGTCGTCAAGAAGAAAATTTTGGGTTCAGAACTTGAAAAGTGCAGGTTTTTATTTCTTTCCCCAAACAATGAAAAGGAATAGTAAAACAGATAGTTTCACTTCTTATCAAGTGAAAATTTCCCAAAATAACTTGTAGGTTAGATCTAGTTAGAAAAAATCTAGAAATGCGGTAAATTATTTTGTTCACTATTTTTCAAATCTTATCTGTGAAGTGGTTGTGGGCTTACCATCATATCTATTATTCTCGTCAGATATATCCACCCAGTTGAAAAAACGGAGTGCCAAGTTGTTATTGGAGGAGATTACATTACAACTGAGACAGGAACTGGATTGGTTCATACAGCCCCTGGACATGGTCAGGAGGATTATGCAACTGGTTTGAAATATGGACTCCCCGTAATATCTCCTGTAGATGACGATGGGAAGTTCACAGAAGAAGCTGGCCAATTCAGTGGGCTTGATGTACTTGGGGATGGGAATACTGCCGTTGTCAAATATTTGGATGACGAGTTCTCACTTATTTTTGAAGAATCGTATGGTAAGGTGTTACTGTTTGCCTACAAAAAGGAGAAAAGACTATTATTCTAATCCTTATCAGGTTTCTTTCATAATTATTTGATTTCAACATGTAATCTCTTCTTATACAGAACATAAATATCCATATGATTGGCGAACAAAGAAACCAACAATTTTTAGGGCAACTGAGCAATGGTTTGCATCAGTGGAGGGATTTCGCCAAGCTGCGATGGATGCTATAGGTGAAGTAAAGTGGATACCTCCTCAGGTATGTTAGAATTCATAAACTAGAAAATCCATGTGTAAGTCATTATCCTGTTTAAAACTCTTGGTGCTTGATTCTAATATTTACCTCTTTTGTTAAAAAAAAAAAAATGTTGCTCCAGTTTGGATTTAGTTTTTCCATGACATGATTTTCAAATTTGTTTACATTTAAACCACTGTACATAGATTATTGATGTATTAATGTCTGCTGTACTTTTGAATCGGAAGTTCTTTTTCGCATTGTTTCTACTACTCTCAGCCAATAATAAAGCCATACTGGTTTTTTAAGCTATCTGATTACTAATCCTTTGAGGGAATGGACTGCTGTCCAGGCTGAAAATAGGATCTCTGCTATGACCTCCGGTCGCTCTGATTGGTGCATATCTCGGCAAAGGACATGGGGTGTCCCAATACCAGTTTTTTATCATGTGCAGACAAAAGAACCTCTTATGAATGACGATACAATAAACCATATTAAGTGTAAGATCTTATAACTAGGACTTGTTATGATTCAATTTCCTTTCTTAAAATATATTTTTACTTGTACTAGACCAAGGCCATTGTCCGTCTAAATTCATAATATTTTCTGCCGAGCTGCTAGTTCAGTTTTTAACTTTTTATTATTTGTTTGGCAGCAATAATAGCCAAAAAGGGAAGTGATGCTTGGTGGTATATGACAGTAGACAATCTTCTACCTGATAAATATCGTGAAATTGCATCTGAATATGAAAAGGGGACTGATACAATGGATGTATGGTTTGATTCAGGTATGATAATGTTACATAATTGAAAATATCAAATTTGTATGTTTTGCAGTAGTGTCAACTATCAATTTTTATCTCAACATACTTTTTTTCTTTCTTATATGTGGATTCTAAGGTCCACTTGATCATGTTAGAAATAATTTTTTAAAACAAATGGCCAAACAGCATCTCAATATCCAGTGTTGTTGAAACCTTTTTTTATTTTTAATCCCTTTTGCATTTAAAATTGTTCATCCGATTGGTGTAAACAGGAAGAACGTAAGTCAGTTGCATATATTAAACTACTGATGAAGAAATGCACCAGCGGTTACTAGTTAGATCTTTCTAGTCAAAAGTCGTAAAGGGCTGTTAATTTTGTTATTTGGAAACCACTGAAAGTTATTACTCTTCGTATTTCAGGCTCCTCTTGGGCAGCAGTATTAGGGACAAGAAATGGATTTAGTTTTCCTGCTGATTTGTACCTTGAAGGTACAGATCAGCACCGTGGCTGGTTCCAAAGCTCTTTGTTGACAAGCATCGCCACAAAAGGTGTTGTGTTGAATTATGAACATCCTTTTCATTTATTTATTAATGAATATTTGTGTGTTGTGGAAATGTTATGCGTCTCTATACTCTTTTGTTGAAGAAACTAAAAATATTTTGTTATGATCAACCAACGAGGAGAGTATCTTCTGTGCTAGTTATGGTGTTTGCAAATTAGCTGGCCCATTGCTGCTATATCATGAAAATCTATTTCTTTTTCACACTTTTGTGCAACGGAATCAAATCTTTGTTGGAACTAATCCCATACAATACAAAATTTTGGACTTTCTTTGGAACAGGGAAGGCTCCATATTCCAGTGTCATTACTCATGGATTTGTTTTGGATGAGAAAGGTCTGAAAATGAGCAAATCTGTGGGCAATGTAGTTGACCCTAAGGCTGTGATTGAAGGAGGAAAGAATCAAAAGGTTCAAAATGTTGTACTATATTTGATTCCTCGTTAACTTATTTAAGAAGTAGCTAGACTAAATCCCTTGGATACGTTGTTATTGTTTGACAGGAAGCCCCTGGCTATGGAGCAGATGTATTGCGCCTTTGGGTTTCCAGTGTGGACTATACAGGTGATATGATGATTGGTTCTCAAGTTCTCCGTCAAATGTCAGATATATATAGGAAACTGCGAGGAACATTAAGATTCCTTCTGGGAAATCTGCATGATTGGACAGTAAGTTCGTTTTCTTCATTTTTGTTTCTATTTCTTCATTTATGTTTCTCTTAGCTTATGCCTTGTAGGGGAAAGAGAGACAGAGAGAACTCGTGCTTCATTCTTTTTTTTTCTGCCCTTCCTGGAAGCACCATTTAAATTAGCAGCTCTTTCTTCTCATTTCTGTGTTTCTACATTATAATGACCATGTTTCCAGGAGGATAACGCTGTACAATATCAGGATCTTCCAAAGATTGACCAGCATGCATTGTTTCAGCTTGAAAATGTCATTAACAACATCAGAGAAAACTATGAAAGCTATCAGTTCTTCAAGATCTTTCAGGTGACTTTTCTTTTGATGGTCCTATTATTTGGTGCACAATCCACCATAATTTGGTGGTCTGGAAAAAAACAAGATAGTATTGTCAGATTATATAACATTTAACTTTCTATTAGTTTATCTCAAGAAAAAAAACTTTCTATTAGTTAGAAACCAATCCATTCATAAAGCTCTACGTTCTTCTAGCAGTGGCAACTTTATGGAAAAACGAAGAATTCTATTTGCATCACCATATTTATTATTTGAGCTTATATTAATAATTCTAACGGATATCTTGGGAAAGCGTCAACCAATGTTTAAGCCTCTAGTTTCTAAAGGCTTGATCTATAATTCAGATCTCTTCTAGCCTATCAATGACATTAATGGCATTAACATCTGGGAGTAGGGAATGCCACCCAATGAAAATGTTTATTTATTTTTTTAATTTTTAATTATGACTTGTGACTTAATTATAAATTCTGTAAAAGTTTTGTGGTCTTCTGAAATCTATTTCGCTTTCTAGAAATAAGAATGAGTACTGTGTAATTTTGTATATTTGATCAAACTTTGACCATGGGACTTCTCATGTTTTCAGATCATACAACGGTTTGTGATTGTTGACCTATCAAATTTCTACTTTGATGTTGCGAAAGATCGATTATATGTTGGGTAAGTTGTCCTTCATCTTTAAAAGCTGACTCTCTCTACTCTCCAATAGATCAATAGAACTTGTTATACGCTTCCTTTTGTCATTTTGTCCGGCAGTTGTTTCTTTCCTTGGGACTGTTTATTGATCATTGTCATAGCACTTCTGTTCATATAACTATAGTTCTTCATCAAATTTTAAAGCAGCTGCATACTGTTCTTTAAGTTGATTTCAAGAATCCCTTGTCATATATTTAGTCCTTATGCCAAGGGGCTGTTCTTTTTTTTCTTAAGAAAAATGCTCATTTTGTCGAAATTTTCAGGGGATCCACGAGTTTTACTAGGAGAAGTTGTCAAACAGTTCTTGCAGCTCATGTTGTTTCCATAGCAAAAATAATTGCTCCAATATTGCCTCATTTGGCTGAGGATGTGTGGCAGAATCTACCCTTCGATCATATAAACGATGACGGTTCTGTTGCCAAATTCGTCTTTGAATCAAGGTGGCCAAGCTTAAACAAGACTAGGCATTCTCTTCCAAGAGAAGAAGTTGATTTCTGGGAAAATATTCTCGAGGTATTTAAATTTTTTTACAGAACTAACGAATTTATAATTAAGACTGCAATTATCGCAATATGTTGACGAATGAACTATAATTATGAGATGTCCCCAAGGGATGGCACAGTGGTTGAAAACTTGGGGTTTGAAGGTATGCTCACTTCAAGGTCTCAGGTTCGAGACTCACCTGTGACATTACTTCTTCGATGTCTCCCAGTGCCTGGTCTAGGGACGGGCGTGGTTACCCTTGTTTAAAAAAAAAAAAGAACTATAATTATGAGATGATTTGCTAACCATTAGCACTTTGATCAGCTAAGAACCGAGGTGAATAAAGTTCTGGAAGTTGCTCGAACCGGAAAGTTGATTGGTTCAAGCTTAGAGGCTAAAGTCCATCTGCAGACCTCAGGAGATTGTCTGGCTTCTAAGTTGTGTGAAATGTGTGAATCCAACCATGACGCGGACACTTTGCAAAGAATATTTATTACATCTCAGGTATCCTAACATTGTTTTTCTTTTACCAAAGACAAACAACAAGCATTTTTTTGTGTGTTTTAAATCCAATGATTTATTGTACTATCCCCTTACTCTGAGTTGAGGGACGCAGTGTTTTAAAACGCTCAGCTTGCATACCTAGGCTCAAGCGCATGCGCCTTGCCTCTAATAAGTGAGACTCGTAATAAAAGGCGTGCTCTAGAACGTCTTCACGTGAAGCGATAAGGCGTTGAACTTGCGCATTAGGCTTTTTAGGGGTTTTTGCTCTTTAATAAATAAAAATACCATTTACTAGCCATTAGTTTTTTTTTAATAAATATTCTCATCTCAACCATGTTACATACTGTCTCTGTTAGTTGATATAATTAAATTTACTCCAAATCACTTGTTTAAGCTTTTGGGTTGATCGGTGTCTAACATAATTCAACATGGTATCAGAGTAAGAAGTCTTGAGTTGGATCCCCTGTCAAATCATTTCATCTCTAATTAAAAATTAAATTCCACTTGTATGACATTTCTCAAATTTCAAAGTCCACAAATTAAGGAGAGTGTTGGTTGATATAATTAAATTTATCTCAACCCACTATCTTAAACTTTTGGGTTGATCGGTAGTTTAACATAATTCAACAGTGTCTCTCATAGAAAAGCCTCTACTTTTTCTTGCGTCTGAGTCCCTGGAGGCTATAGTGCTTTAGTGTGCCCAGAGCTTTTAAAAACACTGGAGGGACATGCTTTACTGCTTTTATTGCCATAACTCATAAGTCACAACCGTGAAGTTGTTGACCTAGCGATTGTTCCATTCAACTGTCACTTTGCTAGAAGATTACAAATAGTTTGTAACATCACCACTCAGTTTTCGAAATGTCGATAAACGTCTTGATATTCATGAGTTATGAAAATGGCATATACAGGTCGAGGTGCATCGATCCATAGAGAATGAGCTGATAGAGAACATACCACACACTGGAGAGTGCCTCATTGAAGGGAGCAAAGTCTGGATTGGTGTGTCTCGTGCCGAAGGTTCCAAGTGTGAAAGATGTTGGAACTTTTCGCTACGAGTCGGGTCTTTCCCCGAACATCCCACCCTCTGCAAGCGATGTTTTGATGTTGTTGCTGGCCACCCGGAACCAGCTATGGCGGCAGCCAGCTGAGACTCCCAAGGACAAAGCTCGATTGTGTATCAATTTTGATGACAGTGCCATTCTTTGTACCCAGTACTTATCTCCCTTGTTAAGATGGGAAGAAGAGATGATGGGTGGTTTCCATTTTTTTTAGATGATGTACAGTATTTTCCATTAAATTTTATTTTATCGCATTAATTATGATGCATTTGTTTTAGTAGGCTCAGACTTAAATTATACGAATGAAATAATGCTCTTTAATCTTTGTTGATGGCATGATTAATTATTCATATTTTAAATATAGAAATTTGAAGTCTTAACTTTATGATACAAAACCATGCTTATTCAGGGTTACGCTTCCTTTCGTTATCATGTCGATTTAGTTGAAATTTACTCCAGTATGTTTTATTAGTATTTATTAATAGTACTACCTAACATGACTAAATATTAGTTAAGTTATTTGAAAAAAAAAAAAAAACTCACTGAGAGACGTAGGGAAGGTGTTTGGTTGAAATTTTAGATGAGAAGTTAGTTTGAATAGTTATTTTGAGTAAGTTAGAAAAATGATGTTTTTCTAATAGCTCGTTTGAATGTATTTATAGAGGAATTATAGCAAAAAATTTATTTAGATGTGATTTTGAAATGAAGAATTATTTTGAATAGTCAAAAAAGATGATTAATTTTTTTAGTAGTAAATACTCAATATAAATTCTTTTTTAAATTGACAAACAAATACCTCCACGAAGTTGTGGCATTGATTTTTTTTTCTTTTCTTTTTTTTTTTTTTCTAAAAAAGGGAAAGAATAAAAAAAAAATCTAAAGCTTAAAGTTCCATTAGCATTAAAAGAAAGCCTCTTTTCTCATATGGTCCATAATTTTTATGAAAATATTTGAATTTTTAGACAAATTCAAAAAAAAAACAACAATAATAATAATTGTATATTCATTTGACCTTTGATTATTTTAAAATAATATAAATATTGTTATTTTAATTTTAACCTGATTAGTTAAGAAAGTAAGACCTTACCTTTTATTAAGAAACTCATTATCATTTTACCTCTACTACTAAGTCATACACCAAATCACTCTAAGTTATGCTTTTACCAGCATTATATTAAGATGATGCTTTAAAAAGATTGTAAAATATTCAACAATTATGTTGTAGTCAGTTGGTTTGAATACTTGGCTCTCACCCTAAAGACTTAGGTTTGAGTCAAATGTACATATTCATTTTAACTTGTTTAAAATTAATATAAATATTGTTATTTTAATTTTAACCGTGATTGGTTAAGAAGTAAAATCTTATACCTTCAATTCTCTAAGTTTTCGACCATCCACCCTTATAAGCATTATATCATGAGGATGAAAACAAGCATTTTAAAAGATGATAAAACATTCAACAATTTTATTGTAGTCTAGTTGATTAGGATACATTGTTGTAAGAGACTCGGGTTCAAATTTTGGAAACAAAATTCTTTTTCCCTTCCACGTGTTAACATTATATTAAAATGATGAATTTTTTTGTCTTCCCAAATGTTTTAGCATTATTAAGATGATGAAAATAAACCTTTAAAAAGATTGTAAAATATTCAAAATTTCTATTGTAGTCTAGTTGATTCAGCTCTCACCCGAGAGACCCGGGTTTAAGTCCCGGCAATGGAATCTTTTTTTCCCTTCCCCATGTGTTAGCATTTCCATTTTATTAAGATGCTGAAAGAAGAAAAAATTCCTTCCACATGTGTTAGCATTATTAAGATGATGAAAATAAGCCTTAAAAAGATGGAAAAATATTCAACAATTCCGTTGTAGTCTAGTTAGTTAGGATACTCGGCTCTCACCTGAGAGACTCGGATTCAAGTTCCCGCAACGGAATTTTAACTATCATTCATTACTTTCTAAAAATCAATGAAATTTAAGACATAAACAACACAGATTTTTAACCCCCCAACCTATGAAGCACGGACACGGACACGGGACACAGATACAGACACGATAGGATACGCCGATACGCTATTTTATAAAAAACTAGGATATGGATACGTTGAGGATACGCTAATTTTTTTATAGTAAATATGTAAATTTAGCATAAAATACTAAATGTACTCTACTAAAAAACATATAATATCAAGTTAATTACAATGAACATC
>JBBMKA010000021.1:5999447-6031645 GCA_037833695.1 Sechiopsis laciniata | reverse complement strand
TTATTATTGTTAGACTTTTTATTTTTTAATATTTTTTAAACTTTAAACCTATTGATGAGGTTTTGAAGTTAAGTAAATTTGAATTTCGCATCTACAATAAGAATCTACTTATGCTAATGTTCGTCCTAAGTTTCTAGCAATAAAAAAGTACATTGTTTATCATGGTGAACTTTTTTAATTTTAGGTTAGTTGCAAATTTATGAACTCGATAACCCAACTCAATCTGAAAATAAAGGGTTGGGTTGGGTTGGGTTGTGTCTTTAATTGAGTTGGAAAATTGACCAACCCGAATTTTTGGATTGGGTTAAAAATCACTCAAACCCAACCCAACCCATGTTCACCCCTAGAATAAATCACTTAACAAAAAGGTTATGTTTTAACTTAATGGTCAAGTTAATTTTGAGAAACCAAAATGTTATGAGTTCAATACATAATGATTAGCAATTTATGAATTGATTTTCTACCGACTTTCTTAATTGTGAAATGTTGTAGAATTAGAGGGTATATTACGTGATAATAGCCAAGATGTACGTTAATGGGCTTGGCTTGGATACTTATGCATATAAAAAGTTAGATATTCATCAAATTGAGCCACAAATAATTTATACTAAAAACGACTAATATATTTACACGAGCCACTCAAATACTTCGTATTAAAATAGCCTAAAATCTTCTTTAGTAGTTTTTTATGTGTTGAATCTAAATGAGAGCCTAAAATTTTATCAATAAAATCGAGACCGACGAATAAGGGGTAAATTATGCTATAACACAGACGAAAATGGATTAAGAAGGGAAAATTCCAACTCATAATCTTTTCGTTACCGAATAATACAAAATGAAGATGCCACGGCTTTTGGTCAAACTATGTGATAACTCTAAAGGAAGAGTAGATGTAACTGCATTTAACTTGAAAATGGATTCAAAATAGACAAAGTTGAAAAGAGGTTCAAAGATTCTCAAATTTAAAAGACTTCAAAATCAGAAAACGATTCAAAGGAAGACTTCAAAACGGAATAAGATTCAAAAGTGTTCAAAGATTCTCACGATTTCAAAACTAGAACCCAGTTTCAAAGTTTATAGTGGGCAGATTTTCTCAATTAGGATAAATATTAGTTCATATTGAATTATCAAGTATATTTGGAAGTAAAAAAAAAGGAGAAGTAATATTTGGAAGTAGTCAAAGTATATCTTCATATGTATAAAAATATTCTAAGTAAAATCTTTATCGAATTATAAAGGAAAGTAAGTGCGGAAATATTATAGAATAATGGGGGAAGATGGTGAAAATGGTAAGGGTGAGAATATCCTCTTAGTCACGTTTGTCTAATTGAAAATCATTTCATTCATATTCCTATTTTTTTATAACTACTTTTTTTTTCTGTAATTACTTTTTATGCTATTTTAAAAATGCAATTTCTTTAGTAAAAAAAACATAATTTTTTTTTTATCAATGTCAATTTTTTAAAAAAAAAATCAAATATAAGTAAAATTAATTCAAAAGTTAAACAATGATCACAAAATTAATGATTTTAATCAAGTGAAATTGATATATTTTATTCAAGTAAATTGATGATTTCAATCAAGTTAACATGATTGAATACAATGAAGTAAAATTATTTGAAAATAATGAAAATAAAATATTTTGCTATGTAAAAAAATTATTATAATTAAAATATGAATACTAGAATTTAGTATTTACTCGAATAAATATTAACAGAGAGTAAGTTAGTATGATTATATTATTCTCAAATAAATGATAATCAAATACATTAAACTAAATTTCCACTCAAATAAACGAGAATCAAATATTTTGGTTTTTTTTTTTTTTTGAGATAGGTAAAAAGATAAAATGCCACAAGGGGTACAGTAGGAAATATGAAAGAAAAAAATATAGTTGAGTAAATAAAGTTATATTCCTAGAATTATACCAGTGGTTTTGAGCAAAACCCTGGCCTATAAATTGGTTGCGCTCGCCACTCTCAAACCTCCCACGCTCCAGAATTTTTACTTCAAGGAGCGGCACTCGATTTTGGTTGCAATCATGTTGGTTTACACCGATCTTCTCACTAGT
This sequence comes from Sechiopsis laciniata, assembly GCA_037833695.1. Lineage (NCBI taxonomy): Eukaryota > Viridiplantae > Streptophyta > Magnoliopsida > Cucurbitales > Cucurbitaceae > Sechiopsis > Sechiopsis laciniata. Next base: position 6,029,574 of record JBBMKA010000021.1, on the reverse strand, counting down.
TAGTTTCCTAATTCCCTTCGATTTTATGGAGTTTTCGTTCTAGGGTTTTCTGTTCTTGCTTTGGATCTATGATTTATATGGATTTTTTTGGTTTGCTTTTGGATCTGGAATTTGTTTTACAGCAATCGATTTTTCTTTCGTGGGTACCAATCTGTTTTATGTCGGATTTGTGTTGCCCTTTTGATTAGCTTTTGTTTTTAGCGATTCTGTGCGTCGAATCTGTGTATTGTGAGATTTGTTCATTGTTAGAGTAGTGCATGGGCCAGATTAGGCTCAACTTGGGAACAATTTCCTGGCTTATTTCTTAGTTAAGAGTTGCCTGGTGTTTATGGAAATATGGTTTCTGGTGTATTTTTTTTTATACGAGACAAATTCATTGATTCGTGAAATTACAATATAGGATATAGATTACTAGTGATCAAATAAGTGATCTCTACTAGTTAAGTAAAGATTCATAACTATAAAAATTAAATAGAGGGATAAGTTTACACCCGGATATAACATAAGGATAATGGTGTAGAAAAAGCAGCTATATGAATCTTTGTCTGGAATGATCCTCTTGTTTTGCTCCATCCAAATGTTCCAACAATAAGCCCTGATAAAGTGTTCCCATGATATCTTCTTCTCATTCTTGAATGGATGACCAAGGAGAGCTAAATGTAAGATAGAATGTGGGTCTCTATGAAGAGTCAAGGGCCAGTTAAATGTAGTTCTAATGAAATTCCTAAACAGTGTGGCATAGGTGCAACTGCTGAATAGGTGGAAAATAGATTTGGATTCATTCTGGCAAATAGATTTGGTTTCTGGTGTATTGATGATTGATTGCTCTTTTCTTTCCTCTTTCATTCTATGAATGAAGAAGTGGCTTTCTTTTGATTGATTGTGTTCTTTCTAGATGGTTTGTTGTTATTGTAGTAAAATTTATAAGTTTGATCTAGCCCTGGACTTCTTTCTCTTGATTGTTGGTGTCATAGTAATGTATGGATTCATTTTAATTTTGATATCAGATGACGAGCTTCTATCGGATTCGTTCCCATACAAGGAACTTGAGAATGGAATGATTTGGGAAGTCGAGGGAAAGGTTAGTAGTTTTCATTTACTGCATTGCATTCTTTCACCTTCTCATGTATGTGGGGACAATCTTTCATGGAAATAAATTTTTGTATCTTAATGCTATCTAGTATCTAATTAATGAAACTAAGTGTTAACCGAACTGAATGGATATTCAGCACTTTGCTTTACTTCTTGCATTGTTTTACTGCAGTGGGTCGTTAAAGGATCGGTTGATGTGAACATTGGTGCCAATCCTTCCGCTGAAGGTGGCGGTGAGGACGAAGGGGTTGACGACCAAGCTGTGAAGGTGGTTGACATTGTTGACACCTTTAGGCTTCAGGTAGGCATGCCTTCTGGTTAAGATGTTCAAAGATTATTTCGAGTATTTAATTTATGGATGTGTTTGGGAGTGATCTTGAAATGTTTAAATTTACTTTTGTCACGATCAAACTTCACTCCCCAACATGTCTTCAATCATTTACAATTGAATTTGATAATTGTGAAAAACCAACCATTAAAATTATTATATGGAAATTGCTTTTAATATACCATATAAACAAAACAACCATTTCGAACATGACAAATCTATTTTCCTTTCCAATTTGGGGTTCCAGGAGCAACCTACCATGGATAAGAAGTCGTTCATCGCATACATTAAGAAGTACATCAAGTTGCTGACACCTAAGCTGGCAGGAGAGCAACAGGAGGCTTTTAAGAAGAACATTGAGGGAGCAACTAAGTTTCTGATTCCAAGGCTTAAGGACTTCCAATTGTAAGTAATGTACAGTTGTATGTTTCTCAATTTATATTGAACCAAAGATTTTGCTTTTGCTGCAACCTTGATTTAGGCTCTCAGTTACTTGAATTACATCCTTAGTAGTAGGTCCTTTGATGGTTTTATTTGGTCTTTTTTTTTAATAATCTATTTGAATCCAATTTGAACCCTATTCAACATAGGGCACGAAATCTGACCAATTGTGTTTGATCAGTTTGGTTCTCTGTACATGTAGAACATTTTAAAATTATAGCTTTGAGTGTTTTCCCAAAAGTTAGTTTTAGAATTTCATCATTAAAAAAAAAAAAAAATTCACCATTCTAAGCTCACCTTTACTGAAACAAACACCAACAGAGTATAGTTCATATATTGTTATAACAATTCACACACGGGTTTCTTTGACATTCAAATGTTGTAGGGTTAGGCGGTATGTCCCGTGACATTAGTCGAGGTGCATGCAAGCTGGCCTGAACAGTCACGGATATCAAAAAAAAAAAACAATTCACACACATGTTAATAATGTCTAAGGGTGGAAGTTCTTTAAACTTTGATTCTTTTTGTTTGGAATGCTATTTTGAATGATTCCTAATATACTCGTGTTCTTTTGCAGCTTCGTCGGAGAGAGCATGAGCGACGATTCATCTATGGTATTTGCGTACTATAAGGAAGGAGCCACTCATCCAACATTTCTATACATTGCTCCAGGTTTGAAGGAAGTTAAGTGCTGAAAAGACAAAAGTTTGAAGCAGAATGCTTCATTGTAGCATCTGGTTTCTACTATATTTCCTTTCTTATGACATTTGAATTTGGATGGTTTGGCTGTTTTTGTTTCGACCTTGTTTACTGTGAGCTTATGTTCTAATGAGTGCCAAAATTTATTTATATGCTTGATGAATCTCTTCTTTATAGTTTTATTTGCAATTAGTTAAACTTTGGTGGGCTAAATCCTTGATTCAATTGGCAATGTAAACCTTTCTTCTTTTGTGCGAGATTACTTTGATTTTTGGCTTTTGGTTTAGATTCCAGAAGGGAAAAATGCTTTTTTAGTCCTAGATTTGGGCTGTAGTTTTATTTTGTTTCATTTCAAAATTTACTTGTTTTCATTTAAAAAATAATCGCAAGAAACTCATTTTCAAACCTAAAGAGATTAAAAGTGTATTTTTCTCATCTTAGAGTTTGTAGAATGACTTCAGTTATATAATTCAACTTGGCATTCTATTATAAGGGATTTTTTTTTTTTTTTTTTTTTTTAAGTATTATTTTTAACAAAGTTCTTAACGTTTTCGTAATGATATTTTCAACTTTTATATTTGGATAATTTCAATTTTCTTTTTGAAGCTTAGGCTATCAATGAAACTGACTTTTGAGCACTCGGGATGTTTCTTCGCAACGTTTTTTTTTTAACTCAAACTTCCACAAAGTAGAGGTTACAAACCCCACATAAGGGTAAGAGATACAAGGAGAGTCAAATACTAAAGTCTCATTTGATAACTTGTTTGTTTTTAATTTTTGAAATTTAAACTTATAACTACCTTATCATATATTTTATTTTACATGCATATATCTTATCTATATTTTTTAAAATCAAATCAAATCAAAAAAAAAAAAAAAAAACTTTCAAAAGCTTATTTTATTTTTGAAATTTAGTTAACATTTACGTACTTTCTTAAAAAGAAATAGATAGGAACACATTGCAAGAAATTTGAATAAAAATAAAATAAAATTTCAAAAACTAATAAATAATTATCAAATGAGGTCTAAATTTTAAGATTAAATTTATAATCGTGAAATTTAATTTACAACCAATCAAAAAGTCATGTGCAACCCACCCATTCCATCTAAAACAAAGTATATGCAAGTATAATTGTATTTTCTATAATTTAACTTTTATAGTTTTGTGATAAGCAAATGACCATTTTCTATAATTTAATATTTTTGGGACATTTACAAATTGTAATTTATATTGATAATTAAATCAAAGATAAATTATAATGTTGATTCAATCCTAATAAAAATTAGAACTTAGTTTCCATGATTTGGAAAAAAAATTAAATTTAGTGTTTGTCTAGATAGAATCTAAAAAATAATCTACATAATCGCTGGCTGCTTATTACACTAATCATGTATAACTTTTCAATAAAAAAAAATTGTCTCCGAATAAATGATAGTTATTTTAGTCATTTAACCCACTATCACAATGCATGAGTAGTTACATCTATCTATTTAATTTGTCAACAATTACGAAAAACTATTTCATAAGTTTTATCGACTCAAACGGTCATTAATGCATGGTAAATTACTAATCACTCAATGTAATGCATATTATTAGTAAAATTAATATTAACGTCAGGCGTGAATTTACATTCAAAGGTGGTACGCAAATTTAATCCAAAAAAAAGTGATAAGCAGTTAGATCACACTATAGGCTCAGAAAAGCCAACTAAGATGGCAAGTAATTAAAAAATGGCCATTTCACTTTTTCATTAGTGTCACTAACCAGAAACTAACTCCATAGACCAATTTGAGCCCTTTATCAAACTTCAGAAGAGATTAAACTGTCTAAACCTTTCACACCAAATCCTGAAGTCCCAAAGATGTGTGTTATTGACAAGCTCAACTATAGGGGGGCATCTCTCAGAAAATTAAAGAACAACTGTGGGGGCACCATTGTAATATACTAAATATATGCATACCTTTGCTCAAACTAGCTGCACAACAGCAGCTACTCTCAGGGCTCCATGTTGAAGAAAATCCGCAAGCTCGTCGAATAGGAGGGCTGTCCGCCAACCCCATCCCTTAGGAGCTTTTGGTAGAAGAGTTCCTGTTTGTTTGAAGTTGCCAAACACCATCACCTCCCTCTTTGATGGACATATCAACTGAGTAATTGAGGCAAATTTGTGAGAATGTGTTTAAACCAAATGTTCCAGTATAAAGTTGAGCAAATTGTGAGTTGCATCTTTTTGTAGGTGGTTTATCACCCGACATACCTGATATCGTGCAGTAACTTTTTCACGAGAATCGACAAACATATGGACCTGAAAAATGGAATTTTCAATTAAGAATGTCTGTAGATGTAGCTATTCGCTTCAGATAATTCATCAATCTAACAAGGTCCAACTCCCCAGGATTGATGCTAACCTTTCTGAGAGAATCAGACATTTCTGCCTTCCGCCTATGAAGAAATAATCCTGAAACAATATACAGGAAGAAGTTCAGTCAATGAAAGTATTAAATAAATCAAATAGCTACATCTACAGACATTCTTCAGGTGGATGGCGGTGGGTCATCTTATAGCAAACGGTTACCTAGAGTTCGGCGTCCTTGAGGGTCTTCATCATTAAAAGCTTGAGCACTAACCTATAAGGAAATAAATAAAGTCTATATAAGACATTGAGAAATAAATAGAATCCAGAATCATATATTTCAGTAATACTGAGTAGAGTAACTTCTTGTATTGATACCTTCCATAAAGAACCAGCATAGAAAAACTCAGGTGAATGCTTGACTTGGCCATCATTAAGCCTATGAACGTCCTCGAATTGCACGCTGAAAACCGAAGATTGTAAATTTTCAATTATCAGATTACGAAGTATGATAAGAAATTTACCAATCACATGCGATAAGAAATTTACCAATCACATGCGATCAGGATCAAAAGAATCAGCCCACTTCTGAGTGGATTCACAATGTTCAAAACGAGAAATTGCATAAAAGAAATTCTCTATGCCTATGAAAGGACGAACCTATGGATTGTAAAACAGCAACATGGGAGCCTAAGAACATGCTTGGACTTTTCTCTCTAAGAATCAATGGAACGAGGTGGTCATTTGTTCAAGAAATTCTTTACTATTGAATGTAATAATCAACTAGTCGTAAAACTAAATCAAGCTAAAGAACTAGATAGCATCTGAAGAATTTGGCACCCAAGTATGAAACCACTAACGCAAACACGAGTTAAGGCCAGGATGGAAAACCACTAAGACCAAATGGTAATTTCTTGAGCAGCAACACTAACTTTAAGAATCAAACCGGTCCGAAAACCTTTATATTATAAAGAAAAAGAAACCGAGAACCTACCCGAAGCGAAAAGGAGGGAAGTGAGTTAAAGGTGTTTTCATATCCAATGCAATTGTACTGTTTTCATTCTCCCACTCAATTCCAAGGGCATGATCTGGAGCTTGAAGCATCTGTACAGGAATACCAGTGGCACTTGGACCTGCCACAGAAGTTCCAGATATTCTACTTTGCAGTTCCATCTCATATCCTCTCTCTGTTGGTTCTCCGTGCGCATTCATACTGCAGCTTCCTCCTTGACTCAAACCAACCAATGCTGTCAATCCATCTCCAGACACATCCCCACTGTGCTCAGCTCTAGCCTCTGAATCATCATTGGCAAGAGACTGATGACAATTTCTGTTGCCCACGCCAATCGGTGCACGGGAGTAGACAAAGCGCGTTGGAGGCCAAGCACTTGCTGGCACAAAAGTGGCTCCACGTCCAATTCCAGCAAGCCCTTCAATTGGCCCCCTAACATGTTGAGTGCCATTTCCTTCACCTTGAGAAGCTTCTGCAACATATATGCTACCTACAATGCCAGGAGAACTATTCTGATCATAATATCCTGAGGTGTTGACACCGCGTGCATATGCAAATGGCTGCCGGCATGCACACGCTAAACTTGTAAGGCAGCAATTTTTGCATGTATCAGCAACAATCTCTTGCACCCTTTGCCTCAAAAGCATCTGCAAAAATATATATATAATTCAAAGAAGCTAAATTCATATTCAATAGAAGCACGGGCTACCGGCTATCATACTTAAAAAATCTGCTAATTGAACTAAAATGCCTGATAGATAACCCAACTAGTTAAGCTCAGCTGAATGCTCAACTCAAAAAGGGATACCTAATTCTCCCATTGTAATTGGCATGGCACACATTTCATAACTCGCTACATATGAGGTTCCAATTTACTGACTAAACTACTTGGAAGACATATATGGCTGAACCTCAAAATGTTGCAAGAATTAAACCTCAACACTTGGGTGTCCCCACAACTGGCGGCGGTGCCAGAGGAAAATGATTCGGGAGGTACGAACTCTACTCCTCAAAGAGATTTTAGCAGAATCAAAGATACATTAAACTAAAGGTGATATTTAATTCTCAAACCTGCAGCCAAAGACCATCATTTACAGCTTTGCAAGGGAAACCCAACTGCTCAAGTTGTTTTCTCATATTTAGAAGAGCTTCAAAAGTCATGTTGCAGTACATAAGTGAACGCCCTTCAAATAAACTATCAAACACATCATAATCCTCTCCCCTTGCACCTAAGTTGCTTTTTGCATAACTTTTAAGTTGCCTTCTACCTACAACCCTGCCACCACATGAAACAGCAGGCATGCCACATCTTCCCCAATCATTTGTAGGGAGTCCATTGGCAGAAGAGTTCACAGAGGAACAAAGGCTTGTTTGGTCCCTGGCAAGCCAAGTATTGTTATCCAATTGATAGCAGCCTTCTTCTGATGGCCCTTCCATAGCAACCCCACTTGCACTAAGCCCACTTACTCCAACTGTAATTGGCAAGCTAATATAAGAACATGAGTTTAGGACTCCATTCGTATCAGAGAATGAATTGTTTAAAGATGACGACCCTTGCACGTTGCACAAAAATGGTGGTTCTAAACTTGACTGAGAGAATGTAGCTTGTTGCATCTTCTGTTTAGAGCTGGAGGTCCCTGTTTGGAAATCAACCACACAGTCGGGAAGCTGAACAAGAAGATCATGAGCACCTTTATGGACCTCTAGGCCATCTTTCAAACTTAAATGTCCAAGCTCAGATTCCAGCCTTTCATTAGTGGAATCTATTGAAGGATTTTCCTGTGTCTTGGAGTTCTCAACCTCAGAACTGGAACAACCTGATTCAGAAGGTTCCTCCTTGCAATGGACCCCTTTAGCAAGGAACGTTAACAATGCAAGTTCAAACCTTTTGAGTAAGACCAAAAAAATATCAGAAAAGAAAATAAGGAATTAAATAGGAACTAAAAATTGTTAACAGCAAATCATAAGCAGAAATTATCATATCCCTCACCGTCTCTCTTCGCTAGACACCCATAATTCATCAGAGGACAGCAAAGCATACAAGGTCTGAGATGAAAGCTTTGGAAGCACCTATTCACAACAAACATAATTACATAACAAAAATTATGAACGATGTATCTCATCTTTAAACCAACACCTAAGATATTTGTTCAATCAAAATTAATATCGACTATTGCCTTGTAAGCAGAAAAACACTTCCGTTCAATGAATGTAAAGAACCACAGTATTAAAAATTTATAAATGCCACTCTTTTCCAGAAAAAAACATGTGCCAAAAAACAAAGTCCGTTTTATACTACCTACTTCCTAAAATAATAATGCACAGCAAAATCTAAAATCTTAATACATTCCTTCTGAATAAAAATTGATGCTATATGAAATGATGAGTAAGAGGACTTGAGGATGGCATCCTTCTTTTACAAGGAAGAGGAAAAGTATCACCAAACACAATACATTTCTGTATCAGCACACAAACTAACAATGAATCTTGCACTTGGTTAACCCAATGAGAGAGAAGAGGAAAGCATGAATAAAAACTGTGATAATAACTCAAAATACCTCTTTCAATTCCATAGAACCACTTTGACAAAGGTAACCCCAGCAAGCATTTCTCACACGCTCTCCATGTACTCCATAATCTTGACTCTCCGCAAATACCTAAACCAATGTGAAGCACATGTACAAAATATGTAAAGTTTGGAATGACGAACGGAATAGGACAAAGCAATTTGATATTCATATTCTTAGAACCTGATACACCAGGAAATTTGAAGTCCAAAGTTCGGCTATAATAAAATCTGTGCATATCGCACACAAATCCTGAACAAACGAACAAAGAAAAAGTATAATACTAAATCAAATACAGAATATGAAAAGAACAATGTGACGAAAGGATGTCGGTAACAATGACATTATAAAACCTGAAGGTCAAGAAAAGAAGCAGCAGCAAGAACACGAAAAGCGTTATTATCATTCAACTTAGGATGGTGTCCATACAGATATGCCAAAGCCATTGCAATAGCCTCCCCATTGACATTCTTATCATCAACGATCAAGGTCAGAACAGGAGCACTGGCTTCTTTCCATGGCCCATGAAGCATATTCCTGCAAGTCATAATGTAGGAAAATGATGTTGCAGAAGCAGAGACCCATAACAGCATATTAACAGAATAATCAACTAATCGTCGGATCAACTAACCATTAAAAAAAATTGAAATATAACAACAAACACAAGATAACCAGGAAAACGCCTGAAAATTAAGCAACGACATCAACTCAAGGAAGGTCATAAACTAAAGAAATGAAGAAACCCCAACTTTCACATCAAGAAAATCCCATTTCTATAGTCAAGCTCCACCGCAATCCAATTAATCAAAACATTAACATTAACACATCATAAAAGCAACCAAATCAATAGAATAGACCAATCCAAACAGCATCACAGAAGCACATCTTCCAAAATTCACCCACGCAAATGAACAAAATCAAAGAATTATCGAAAAGCTCCACCACAATCCAATTAATCAAAACATTACTATTAACACATCATAAAAGCAATTAAATCAATAGAACAGGCCGATCCAAACAGCATCACACAAGCACAATCTTCCAAAATCTACCCACAAAAATGAACAAAATCAAAGAATTATCGAAAACCGCACAAACAAACAACTCCATATTCGCTCAATTGAACCAATCCAGACCTGAAGTAAGAGCTGCGAGAGAGAATCAAGCGATGGAGGCGGTAGGTGGAGCCCATGGAGTGGACGACGATGTCCGAGAATGCGCCGGAGTTAAAGCCCTCAATCTGGATGTGGTCGCAAAGGGAGGTGAGGTTGCAGTCCATGGCGCAAAGCTCGGCGGTGCTCCGGTCATTGTCGGCGTGTTGAGACGGCGGAATGGTCATCTTCATCGCGGAACTGTAAGGATTTGAAGAGGAATATTGGGTTTCCATATGCATGAATTTCAGAGAAGAAGATGAAGATTAGGGAATGTTGTTGTTGATGATGATGATGATCAAAGACATTGTTGCAGAACAACGCAAAGGACGAATTAAGGGGGCCGATTCTTTTGTATTTTTTTGTATTTCCTTTTTTTTTCGCCAGAATAATCACCTTTATTTATAGAATTATTAATATGTTTGGATATTTTATTACAAACATTCATTAATATTATAAATAACAATATTATAAAAAATATGTGAGAATAATTATATTTAGGAAAATTGTGCCACTCCAATTTTATAAAATAATTGTATATGTAAGTAAATTTAAAAATATGGTAAAAAATACGATATTATTAATATTCATTATACATTATTATTTCATTAATAATACATTAATACAATATTATATATTATTAATATAGTATTGTGTATTAATATAATGATATTATTAATAATATTGTATAATTATTAATATCTATAACTATGATTGCTAAAAAAAAAAATTTTGCAAATACTTTTTTAATTTCACCTATTCCTAAAAAATTCCTTATATTTATTAATTTTTTTTAACAAAATTTATTATGTAATTATTTTGGATTATTCTTGTTTACCTATTATTGTTGTTTTTTGCAAAATAATCTTTTAAAATAAATTTATAATAATAACAATAAAGTCCTCCCCTTATTTATTGCTTATTTATGACCTTTTGACTGTCATGTGAGCGAAACAGAAGAAATTAAAATGAAAAATATACCAAACTTGCACTTTTTTGTTTGCTTGTTGAAGAAACTACATAATATATTTTTAACAATATAGCAATCAATGATCTTTTTATTCTTTATTTAAAAAAATGCAATATTCTATATATATCCCATAAATATGTATCAACAAAAACCCTACCAACCAAAAGGAAAAAGGAAATTTACTCTAGACATGAAAAAACTGTAAACTTTTTTTTTGAAAAAAAAAAAAACTGTAAACTAATAATAAAGAGATTTTGTAATTAGAGAAAGAGTTGTCTATTGACTTCGTTTATTAATTTTAATTTCATTATCATAAATTCAATCTTAAAAATCGATATCACATAATAACTATATATAAATACTTTGTGATTATTAACAAAAACTATATAACTCAATTGACATAAATATATATTAATTTTAATTTACACAACCGAACATTTTAAATTATAACTAAATTTTGCCTTTAAAAATTTTAATAATTAATATATATTTTGTTTAAATCAATATTTACTTTTGCCCACATAATTTGTGTCAGCTGAATATATTATATTAATTTGTTTTAAAAGTTGTGTAGAGTTTTTTTTTTTTTTTTTTTTTTTTTAAGTACATTTCGGGGACAAATACGGATCAACAATGAAATTCTTATGCCACTGACCCATCCGATAAACGTTGTGTTGAGCTTAATTACTTTGTTGAAATTTAAAATGAAACCTAAGACTAAAAATTGTTTAGGGATGAAGACAAGAACTTATTCATTATGTCAAAGTATACTTCAATTATTTGTATGTGTTGGTTACAAATTGTACTACAAAAATATGTATTCATTATTCATTTTATATTTTTTAAAACTAATTTGAATTCGTAATATAATGTAGAGAAATTATAATAGTTAATCTATTCTAACAAAATAATTACAAATCAAGTCAAATTTAAAAATATTAACATCCATAATAAAAAAATATGATATTATTAATGTTTATTATACAATATTATTTTATTATTAATACACTATTTTGTATTATTAATACAATATTATATGTTATTAATATAATATTATGTATTAATATATTTTCCCAATTTAGCCTACCTAGAAAAACCCCTATAATATATAAAAGGTGGAAACATATAACAACTGTTAAATATATAATTCATTTGAGAGATTTTCTTAGCAAATGTAAATTTAAAAATAAACACAAAATCACTAAATAGACATTCAATCCGTTGAAATCTAGTTGGTCGGATACTTGGCTCTCACCCGAGAGACCTGGGTTCAAGTCCCGGCAACGGAAATTTCAATTTATTATTTATTTTACAGGTATTCTATAAGTATAGCCTTTTATTTATTACAAATTCTTTCAACGTAATGGAAAAAAGGAAAATAAGAAGAAGTGGCGGCATAATATTATTTGGTTGCTAATGTTAATTCGTACAACTAAACGTTTTAAATTACAATTAAATTTTGCCTTTATAAAAAAACAGTAATTAATATTAATTTTGTTTTTAAAAAATAATATTAATTTTTGCCCACATAATTTTTTGGAAGCACGCCGAGAAAAAAAAAATGTAACGTACATAAATATTTATAATCATCATGAAGTAACATAGTGTTCAAGAAAACATTACAAAATTAAAATATGATTAAATTCATAATAGTTACCTATTTAAAAAATAATTTTCTATATCGAAAGAATTGATGTCGTGTTGGTTATCTTGATTGACGATAGTCTATTTCAATTCTACGGTCACAGGTTTGATCTTAAAAATCGGCATTTGACTTTTATATTATTTGAGAGCAGTAATACTCATTTGGTGATATTTGTTTTAGTTGGTCTATGAAGTTATCATTTTAAAAAAAGAATACTTATCTCCTTGGGACTAAGAAAGTAAGTCCCCTTTAGTCTGAGTATGTGACACATTTGGTGCCACAATATTTTTTTTTTTTTTAAATATTGTTGAAGAAAAAAAATTGTGACACCAAATATTCCACATGCACTCCTAATGAGGGCTCCAGGGCAAGTATTCCCTAAAAAAAAAGTTGATATTCTTGGTGTAGACTTCATTTTTTTTTTGTTGGCTTCGATTAATCTATAGACTTTTTTATAGTTGTTTTTTATTAAAAAAAATATTAATAAAACATATATATATATATATATCTTAAAAGTAAAAGGTGAAAATTAATGTGATAAACCCGAAAAAATGTCTAAAAAAATTCCGGCAATTCCTGCGGCCAAAACCCAGATTATTGCAACTCGACCGCCATTTTTGCAAGTTCGTGCGCCACCTTGTTTCCTCGCCGCCGGACATGGATGAAAGAGATCGAGGTAAATCGCCGTTCAAGCTTATTAATCTACATTCCGATTAGCCCTAGCTCAGAGTTATCTTCAACAGAACGCACTTAACACTTTCCGAATACAGCTTCCATGGTCATTGCATTAATCTATTTCATCATTGTTCATAATATTGATTCTATTGTAAAGAGCTTCTTACGCTGGTTTGTGATCTCAGGTGGATTGCTGACTCGGTGACAGATTTTGACATGTGTACATGAAGATGCTTTTAAGGACCAAAGGTAAATCAGAATATGTAGACTTTGTTTGAAGACAAATTCAAATAACTAAACTAATTTAATTTTTGTGCTGTAGAAATCTATTTGAGAATCATACTCTGGTTTCCCCACTCAGTAGCTAGAGTAGGGTAATTGGGGCATTTTACCCTCAAGGTCCAAGGTTCGAGACGCACCTGTGACATACTCCTTCGTTGTCTCCGGTGCCTGACCTAGGGATGGATGTAGTTATCCTTGTTTCAAAAAAAATTGGAGCATTTTAGAGATAACCATTTTGGCCGTTGACTGATCATTTTTTCTTTTTTTTTTAATGCAAGTGTTCTAAATAATTTGCTAGGTAAATAACGCCTGACCTACAACATTTAGGTGTCAAAGAAATCTATAAAAATCATGCATTGAACTCACCACCTCTTAGTTACTTTTGACAATTTTGACCACTAGGCCACTTCATGATAATTATTGACCGATCAAAAAAGTAGGTTCCTTGCTTCTAAGAATTGTTTTGTTAAACCTTTTGAGCTCTCTTTATGGGTTGTAAGGCTAATTCAAAGATAAGCTTAGGTTCTCTGGATTGAGTCATTGTCTGGCTATTGATTGGCATGCTATGTTTCTTGCCTAAAAGTATCACGAGAACAGATATTTACTTGTTGGGTTGTAAAGTTTTAATTATTACCTCTTTAGGGGTGGTTGCTGGTTCAAAGGAAAGCAATTGGCTCTCTGGATTGTCTAGTTTATGGCCACAAGTTTGAGTATTTGGTTAGAATGAAATTGATGCATTTTCAAAAGATAAAATTGTGTGGTTTTGTGTGGTTGGAATAAAATATTATTCTTTAGCTTCCTTGAAAAATGAGTAGCACTCGATCATAGTGATCAAGAACTAGGGAAATCGAAGAGTGTAGAAAGAGTAAGCAGCACTGGACCATATTTTGTTTAACTTTCATGGATTAGCCTGGAGTCAAAGGAAAAACTGTAAGTCTTGAGGTCATAGGTTCATGTATTAGTAATTATCTTCCGGATATGTTAATTTATTTTAGAAGAAAGGCTTGCTTGTTTCTACCTTTAGTAGCTGGTGACATACTTCTAAAAGATTTATTGTTGTCCCCAAGGGGTGGCAGTCGAAAACTTGGGCTTTGAAGGAGTGCTCCTCTCGGTCTCAAGTTCGAGACTCACCTGTGACATTCATTTGTAGACACCTCTCGTGTCTTCATTCATTGATGTCTTCCGGCGCCTAGCTTAGGGACAGGCGTGGTTACTCGGGTATAGTGGAGCGAAGCTCCGATTTCCCGGTTTCTAAAAAAAAAGATTTGTTGTTCTGGTTCTCTTTTTTATTTCTATTTTTGTGGACAAATATGTAAAGTTCTAGGTTCCTTTGCTGGGTTCCTCTTTTTTGCATTGAATTTGGCTGAATTTCGATGTCAATTATTCTTTGCAATAAATTTCTTTGAATTAAAGGTCTTTATTTCATTTATATTATTGATTATTATGTTATTTTTAGGTGCAGGACAAATCTATTGTCTTGGTTTGAAATGCAGAAACCCTCATAATGTTTTTATTAAATTTCTGTCATCTTGCATCGGGAGTTCTTCTCAAACAAATAGAAATGGGGCCCCTGTTTCGGATGGGGGCAATCTGGTGCCTTCAGCAAAGAATATGGACAAGAGACACGTAGTAGATGGTATGTGCCAAATTTTGGAGCCTGGTCCCTGGGGATCTTCGGTTGAGAATGCTTTAGCTAAGTTTTACATAAAACCAAACCCAGAATTGGTAATTGGAGTCTTGAGAAGGCTGAAGGATGTAAATATTGCAGTAAATTACTTTCGATGGGCCGAGAGAGTAACCGACCAAGCACATTGTCCCAAAGCATACGATTCACTTCTCATGGTTATGGCTAGAACTAGAAAGTTTGATTCCTTGGAACAAATATTGGAAGAAATGAGTATTGCAGGTTTTGGCCCATCAAATAACACATGCATTGAAATTGTACTTAGCCTTATCAAATCTCATAAGCTTAGAGAAGCTTTTACATTTATGCAAACTATGAGAAAGTTCAAATTCCGCCCAGCATTTTTGGCATACACAACTTTGATTAATGCACTATCTGCATCTAATGATTCTGATTGCATGCTCACCCTGTTTCATCAAATGCAGGAGCTTGGCCATGAAGTTAATGTTCATTTATTCACAACTCTTATTCGTGTGTTTGCTAGAAAGGGTCAAGTTGATTCTGCCCTTACTCTTTTGGATGAGATGAAGAGCAAATCTTCTGAACCGGATGTTGTTCTTTATAATGCTTGTATAGATTGCTTTGGAAAGGCTGGGAAGGTGGATATGGCATGGAAATTTTTTAATGAAATGAAAGCTAATGGTTTGGTGCTTGATGATGTAACTTATACTAGCATGATAGGAGTTCTCTGTAAAGTTGGCAGGCTGGATGAAGCTGTGGAGCTATTTGAACATATGGATCGAAACAAGCAAGTTCCTTGTGCATATGCATACGAAACAATGATCATGGGTTATGGTATGGCTGAAAAGTTTGATGAAGCATACAGTCTACTTGAGAGACAGAGAAGAAAAGGATGCATTCCAAATGTTGTCGCATATAATTGCATTCTTACTTGTCTGGGGAGGAAGGGGTGGGTGACCAAGGCGCTACAAATTTTCGAAGAGATGAAGAAAGATGCCATTTCCAATCTTTCAACATATAATATTGTGATTGACATGCTCTGGAAGGCTGGAAAATTTGAGACAGCGTTGGTTGTTTGGGATGCCATGAAAGATGCTGGGTTGTCCCTTAATATCAGGACAGTAAACATAATGGTTGACAGATTGTGTAAAGCGCAAAGACTTGATGATGCTTGTTCAATTTTTGAAGGATTGGATCATAAAGCTTGCGCCCCTGATGCAGTAACATATTGTTCTCTTATAGATGGATTGGGAAAGCATGAGAGAGTAGATGATGCCTACAAGCTGTATGAAAAGATGTTGGGTTCTGACCAGATACCAAATGCTATTGTGTATACATCTCTCATAAGAAACTTTTTCAAGTGTGGAAGGAAAGAGGATGGCCACAAGATATACAACGAAATGATACGTCTCGGTTGTTCTCCCGACCTGATGCTTCTTAATACCTACATGGATTGCGTTTTTAAGGCTGGAGAAACTGAGAAGGGTAGGGCTTTGTTTCAGGAGATTAAGGTCCAAGGATTTATGCCAGACACGTGGAGCTATACAATCCTAATTCATGGCTTGGTGAAAGCCGGGTTCGCGGATGAATCTTATGAGTTATTCTACACAATGAAGAAACAAGGTTGTGCTCTGGATACTCATGCATATAATACTGTTATCGACGGATTCTGCAAGTCTGGCATGGTAAACAAAGCTTACCAACTGCTAGAGGAGATGAAGACAAAGGGTCCTGAACCCACTGTTGTCGCTTACAGTTCCATTATTGATGGGCTTGCAAAGATTGACCGGGTTGATGAAGCATATATGCTCTTCGAAGAAGCAAAGTCGAAAGAAGTAGAACTACATGTTATCGTATATAGCAGTCTAATCAATGGATTCGGGAAGGTGGGTAGAATTGATGAAGCATACTTGATCATGGAAGAAATGATGCAGAAAGGTTTGACACCTAATGTATACACATGGAATTGCTTGCTCAATGGTTTGGTGAAAGCAGATGAAATTAGCGAAGCCCTTGTTTGCTTTCAGTCTATGAAAAACTTGAATTGTATTCCTAATTATATAACTTATAGTATTCTAATTCACGGCCTTTGTAAGATTAGAAAGTTCAACAAGGCATTCGTGTTCTGGCAAGAGATGCAGAAGCAGGGCTTAAAGGCGGACGTATTCACCTACATGACCATGATCTTAGGACTTGCTAGGGCTGGAAACATCATGGAGGCAAACGCTCTTTTCGAGAAGTTTAAGGCAAAGGGCGGTGTGCCTGATTCCGCTACTTACAATGCAATAATAGAAGGGTTGAGTAATGCAAACAGGCCATTGGATGCTTATAGGATTTTTGAGGAAGCTCGATCAAAAGGTTGTAATATTCACAATAAAGCTTGTGTTGTTCTATTAGATTCGCTACATAAGGCTGAATACATCGAGCAGGCTGCAATTGTGGGTGCTGTATTAAGAGAAACTGCAAAGGCTCGGCATGTTGCGAGATCGTGGACATAGTATCATATCTATGAGCAACTAGAGGGAGCTGTTTTAACAGGTTACATAACCTTACCATGGAGATAGAGAACAGCTACACTTGGAAGCAGACAACCTATAACTATTCTGACCTCACCTTTTGCTGGTCGATTTCGAAATTGTGTAGAATATGTCAAATCATGCAAACTTGTGACCAAGCAAGGACAGGTTTTGATACCAAACAAAGGGGATGCAGTAACAGGACCGACACTCCGCTTCGATTACACATGTTCTTATGCAATGTATTGGTTTATGTCAAGAACAAAAAACTTTTAGGTCCTCCGGAACCAAGTTGAAGGTCCTCATCCATGGTTTTCACAGCAGGATGTTGTCCTCCCGGAAATGTGAGGTTTCACTTTGGTCATTAGCGGTTGGTTCGTTCGGAACTTCATGCTGCCATCGGTAAACTATCTCCAGACTCATTATTATGATTCTCGACTTGAAGCTATTCTGACAAATTTTATTGATAAATTCATCCTAACTTATTTTTTTCCAGATGCATCTGCCATCTAATAATCATCTAAATCTCGTTCTTTTCAAATTCATGTTAAGGCTAACATTTTGCTTCTGTAATTCCATAGCATTTCTAGTCTTGCTAATATCCTGGGATCATTTCATAATGTTTTTTCCCTTCTGATTGATGTATATATTTCAAAATTTCATTTCATACCTTGTTATTATTGTTGTATAGAATACAATTGTGTATCCACAGCGTGCTGAGTTTAGCGATAATTATTGTATATCATCAGTAATTGTATACCATCGACTCTAGAGGTTGTAGGATAGAATCTCCCCACCTTTAAATATGATTGATGCTCTAAAAAAAATACAGTTGTAATAATAAATGAAATATGTTTAAATTTAGTGTTGTTTCTAAGTTTATTTATAATTTGATCAGTGAAAGCACTATTTTGGTTTTAATTTATTTATAGTCGATGTTCTGATTTTGGTTGCTTGCTTGATTTTTTTTTTTTTTTTTTTTTTTTTTTTTTTTTTTTCAATACGTGCTTGATTGATTGCTAAAACTAAATTTTTTTCCCCCTATTGATTTAAATTGAATCAGAACATCGATTGATTGTTCAATAAAAGTGCCCAATCTGGCTGAATTATAATGAATACAACTGAGTTAATGTATTTTTTTTCTTTTTTTTCAATTTTAGAGTGTGTTTGTTTTTGGTAGAAAAGAGTGGAATGGAATGGAGCGAAAGGAAATGAAGTGGTTAATAGTAGTTTGGAGTGGTTAATTACTCGTTTGGGGATTGAGGTTAATAGTAGTGGAGTAATCAACTACTTATTTGAGAATTGAGGTTAATAGTAGTTGAGTGATAAATTTGATGTGAAGTTCAATAAAATTTAATGTGAGATTTGATAGTGGGATTGAAAAGTGATTAAAAGTAGTTAAGAGTGATTGTTTACTACAAAAAACAAATAAGGGGTTTTTGAAGAGTGGTTATTAACCATTCCTCACGTCCAAAAAAACAAAGGGTATTTGCTACCCATAGCATCTTTTGGCCAACCTTTTACAATTATAGCATTCTATTTAAAAATAATTCATATATAGCAGGATACGGTTTCTTTTTTTGAAAATTTACATCCTACCCTTCTTATCCTTCTTTAGCTCACCACCGCCTCTTTTCCCTCTCCATTGCCAGCTTTTTCTTCAAAATGGAGAAATCATCAAAAAGTGTTCTGAAAAAAGCTTCAAATATGATTTATAGAGAGAAGAAGGAGAAGACGAACGACCACATTTTAAATTGAGCCGAAACAATTATAATAAAGAAAAAGACTACAAAATGAATTAAAACGGATTTCAAAAATGGATTTCGTTCCTTTTTAATTCCTATTCTACTCCTTTCTTTTTTTTACCCATTCTCCAGTTTCAGAATCGTTCGTCGACCTCGTACCATTGCCGCCGATCGATTGTAATTGAATCTCAATTTGCTATTACAAAAATGTGTCCATCTCCAATTCTAATTTTTTGAAAACAAAATAGAAATCACTTCAACTAACCAAGTGGCAGATTTTACAACCCCATTTTCCAAAACACCCAAATGCCCGAGTTAAACTTTTCCCATAAAAAATTCTGGCAGGCAAAATGAAGGAAAAGAGAAAATGTAACAACATCACCAAGAAATTGACTGATAACTCCAATTTTGAAGATAAATCTGAATACGATTTTCAATTTGTTAACGAATGTGTTCTAGAAGTAGACAAATTTATCGTCGACCATTTTGGATTTGAAATGATTGTCCCTTCCTGAAATTGACTGATAATCCTTAAATCTGCTGCAATTCGAAGTGGGTTGGGCTTGGATTTGGATTCAGATTTTCATTGAAGTTTACTACTTCCTTTGATTTTGATGATATTAGAGTAGTTGATATTGTATATTTTGAACTCTTATCTCTCTGCTACATAATAACATTATCATTTTGTATATAAACATCATCTCTCGGTAGTTTGAACATAACATTTTATTAATTAGTCTAAAAAAAGTTTTACTTAAATTTGCTTCCGTCTATTCATTAATGACCAGCTTCCCAACTTTGTTTAGAGAATGCAATCTCTAAACAATTTTTATTGTCTTCAATTAAATATAATTCTAGTACTTTGCAAAGTGATAGAGTTAACTTAATTTTTTAAGTCATAGAAGTCAATCAGGGAAGTTAATCATTTTTTTTAAAGTAATAGAAGTCATTCATTTTTGTTGTTGATAGAAGCCATTTCTTTTGTGATAGAAGTCGGTTTATTTAGTGATAGAAGTCAATTTCTTTAGTGATAGAAGTCAATCATTATGTAACTGATAGAAGTTCGTTAGTTTGCTAAGTGATAAAAGTCAATTATTTTTTTAAGTGATAGAAGTCAATCATTTTTGTAAGTAATGGAAGTCAATCATTTTTTTAAAGTGATAGAAGTCATTAATTTTTGTAGGTGATAGAAGTTAGTTTCTTTAGTGATAAAAGTCAAATTCTATAGTGATAGAAGTCAATCATTATGTAACTGATAGAAGTTTGTTAGTTTGCTAAGTGATAGAAGTCAATCATTTTTGTAAGTAATGAAAGTCAATCATTTTTTTTAAGTGATAAAAGTCATTCATTTTTGTAGGTGATAGAAGTTAGTTTCTTTAGTGATAGAAGTTAGTTTCTTTAGTGATAAAAGTCAGTTTCATTAGTGATAGAAGTCAATCATTATGTAACTGATAGAAGTTCGTTAGTTTGCTAAGTGATAGAAGTCAATTATTTTTTTAAGTAATAGAAGTCAATCATTTTTGTAAGTGATGGAAATCAATCATTTTTTTAAAATGATAGAAATCATTCATTTTTGTAAGTGATAGAAATCAGTTTCTTTAGTGATAGAAGTTAGTTTCTTTAGTGATAGAAGTTAATCATTATGTAACTGATAAAAGTTAGCTAGTGGGCTTTTTGGTATTTTTGGGAGACCCGTTTCTATTATATGCTATGTATGAATTATTTTCAAATTTGTGCTATTGAAGCAATTTATTTGGTTTTTTATTATAGTTTAAGAAAGAAACCGGCTATTATTTGTTTTCAAATTATTTTTATAATAAAATGGTTTATTGTTTGTTTTGTTTTTTTTCTTTGTGTGGAGAAAAATGGGTAAAATAATTGGTTTTCAGAATGGGAAGAAAGTTTCGAATATGATCAAATTGTTTATAATTGGAAAATAATAATAACAAATTTGTACCCTAAATTTGGAAAACTTTCAGTTTTTCAAATTGAACCAACAACGATTTAAACCAGTGTGGGTAGAAGTTAGCCCTTCTTGTATTAATTCACTAATTTATATTTTTTAAAAAAAAATAAGCAACGAAAAATGTTAGAAATTCACAAATGTCAATGAAAAAAGACCAAGTTTGGTATAAAATTTAAATTGGTATAATATTATGTTTAGTTGTGAAAAAATGCATTAAATATTTCTTCTAAAACTCTCAAATGTCTTTTTTTAATTTTTTTTATAAAAAAAAAATCAGAAAATCGAAGTTTCGCTCCACAATACTTAGGATAATCATGCTCGTCCTTAAGCTAGACACGAGAATATTACAAATTTCACATGAACCGAAGTAGTTTATTTATATTACAATTTCTACTTTGTAATTCATTTTATGTCCAAATTAGGGTGCAAATTGTAATTGAATGAATTTCTAAAAAAAAAAAATTGTAATTGAATGAAATTAAAATATAAAACTTGATCCATACACTACACTTTTCAATCTTTGTGACTCATAAGGGATATGTGTCAAACAAATTCAACCTAACAATAATTTTATATATATATATATGTCTAGAGGTTGCATGTTACAATTCCCCATCTCACAAATATTACATTGGTTCAAGTTTTGAACTAAAAAAAAAATTTTGCGGGTAAGTAAAGAACACCTTTTTTCCTTTTCCATTTTCTTAAAACGAAGCGACTGCAGAAGGTAAAACGACGGCGTCTTGGTACTCCAACAATTCAACGAGCCGTTACAAAAACATCCAAGACCCAACGTCTCTTTCCAAAGGCGCCATTCAAATTTCAAATTTCTGAAAACCTAAAAAAGGAAACCCCGAGCGTCCAATTCTCCCTTAAAAATTCATCACTCTCTCTCTCTCAATTGAAATCCAACTCTCTTCATTTCTCCGCTCCGAAATATTCTCCAAACTCTTCACCATGTCCATGGCTCTAAGACCCATCATCGATAATGCTCTGCCGGTCACTCCCGAACGGCCGAAGAAACAACCGAAACTCGCTGTTCCGATCCCGAAGCGAAGCGATCCCGGCGTAAACGATGAGAATCAAGCTCCGGTTCCTCCTTCTGCCGACGCCGCCATTGATTATGTTTCTTCTGCGAATCTGAAGCCCTTGACGAACCCTGATTCTAATGTACTATACTCATTTCCCCCTTTTTTCATCGCCTTTTGTTTTTCTTGTTTCTAGATCTTATTTTTGTGTTCTTTTTTCTGTGTTAGAATTTTGTTGAAGGATTGGATTCGAAGGATTGGGTGAAGGTTTGTGAATCGCTCAATGATGTTAGGCGTCTCGCGCTATTTCACTCTGACATTTTGTTCCCCTCGTTGTAAGTAGGGTTTCTTCTGTTTGGTAATTAGGGTTAGGGTTGTGAAATTTTGTTGATTAATTTTTTTTATGCTGAATTATAGAGAGAAAGTTATTGTGGTCCTGATGAAATCGATGAAAAACCCTAGAAGTGCCCTAATTAAGACTTCGATCATGGCTTCGTCTGACATTTTCAACGCTTTTGGTGATCGGTTGCTCGAATCTTACACTAGCAATGCGTTTGATCAACTGGTGAGTGAATGCAATTGAATTTCTTGTTCTTTTACTGTTTTGATCATTATTCTGATAGAAAAATTAATGAAATCAATTCTTTAGGATGCACATGGTCCGAGACCCTCAGTTGAGTTAGGTTAAGATAATTTTTTGGATCAACTCGGTTGGTCAATCCCTAGCCCGTTCAATCCTATGTAATGAAGCAGCCCAACTCAATCCAACTCTTATATTTTTAAATTGGGTTGGATTATTGGATTGTATTTATCTCTTTTTTTTTATTTACGAACACCCAAAGCTCATATATCTATAATAATAAGATAAAGAATAATGTCATGATATTGAAATCAAATTCAAGATATGTATCTATTTCTTGTTAGTATATGTTTCCTATCAAAATGTTTAGAATTTATATTATTAATTATCTTAAACACGCACATTCACAATATTATTCTTAGTTTGGGTTGCATGAGATAAATGAGATTATAAAATTATAACTCAACCTTTACAGTTTGAGGAGTTGGAGTTGGATAGTTCGAGTTGTTTGGGTTCTTGGCTTTGTGGTAGATTCTTGCTGTTCTTAAACAAACAATTGAACTCTGAAATAAGGATACAGACCTTTTTCTATGCAATTGATGGATTTTGATTATAAGAAACGCTGATAGAGACTTTTATATTTGTGATTTTGGATCAACAGCTGCTACAATTACTGCTCAAAGCTTCTCAAGACAAAAAGTTTGTGTGTGAAGAAGCAGACAAGGCACTGAAATCTCTAGTGCAATCCATGACTCCTCTGCCTCTGCTACAAAAACTTCGATCTTATGTTTCCCATTCCAACCTTAGAGTCAGAGCCAAAGCCGCCATTCCAATCTCTAATTGTGTATCTAAAATGGTAAAATATGTTAACAAATCATGATTTTCCATCTTGCATACTGCTTTTTCTATTTATGATTTTCCTAGGACTTAACTGATGTGCATTTCAATATGGGATTCTGCCAATTTCTTTAGGGTCTAGAAGAAATGAACCAATATGGGATTGTTCCATTGCTTCAAATGGGTGCAAATTTGTTGAAGGATAGGCTACCTGAGGCAAGGGAAGCTGCAAGGAGCATTGTAATGGTAGTATTCAAAGCATTCACAGAGAATGAGGAAGAGAAACAGGAGGCTTGGCAAAGCTTTTGCCAAGCTAACCTGTCGCCGATTCATGCGCAGTCGTTGCTCAAAGTTACTTCTTCTCAATAGCTATGGTGAATGTAGAGAGTAGGTAGTGCTGGGCTTGGCAGAATTTAGGATTGTTGTGTGTGTTGTTCTGTGAAAGCTTCTCTACTTTTACATGATGAGTTTTATTACTACTTCTACTGCTAGTTCCCTAGGAATTTGTTCTGTAGAGACAGCTTTTTTTTGTTCTCATCTTTCTGTTCACCTTTGTTGGTGTGGAATAGAGATTAGAAGACAATAAACAAGGTGTTGTTGCTGCACATTTGGCCTGATAGAACAGGAGTAAATGAGGTATTTTCAAATCTTATTTATTTCATTTGACAGTATCTAGAGTAAGTAAGATCTGAACTTTAAATTCTTGGTCGAAAATATACATCTGAACCAATTGCAGTTCGATCTTGAAATAGACATTATTCTAAATTTTATTAATTTATTCCTTACAAGTCTGTGGAAGTATGTTTGAACTAAAAAAAAAAACTAGAGAGACCAAATAGACATTATCCTAAATTTTATTAATTTATTAATAGAATTATGCATAAGGGTGACCAAATAGATATATATATATATATATTCTTTTTTTTTTTTTGAAATCTAAACTTTCTATATTTAGATCGACATGTTTCTTGATATATGGAGCTTTAAAAAAAAGACAGAATGATTTATATATATAAAAAAAGTATGAAATGTAACTATTCAAAAAACTAATAAAAAGGAAATATTGAAATGCACTTTATACCCTTGAAATACTACACTTTTTAAACTTTGACCTTTGTTACAGTATAAACATTATTTTTTTTAAATCTACCTTATAAACACTAATAACTAGTCCAATTAATAATCTTGGATAAATCTATAAGATTGATTTCTTCCTAAATGAAATTCCTATTTTTTTTAAGATGAAAAGTCACTAAATTTTTTTATCTAAAAATAAAAAGTTTAATAAGTTTCTTAAGTATGTGTTTTGATTTTATTATTTATTTTTCATTAAAAATAAAATATAACATATCATCTATCTATTAAATTTTAAATTAATTTAGTCATCATCTTAGTCAATATTTCATTATGTTATTAACGGTTTCATTATCTCTCAATAATTAAAATTAAGCATTATTCAAATATGAAGAATAAAAATATTTATTTTTTAAATTTAGAGACCAAATTGAAATTGAGGTACTTTCCCTAATTTGTATTAGGAGTCATAAAATACAAAAATACAATTACATGCATGGGCTAATTTAAAAAGAGGTAATAATTGCATCACACCTCCACTAGTCCCCCATAAATTTGAAACAATTATATCAACACAACTCCCCTACTCCCCCATAAATTTGAACAATTATACACAATAATGAAAGCTACCACTATTTTTTGATTTCGGATTAGATTGCATACATCGACCTATTGGATTAAAAAATTTCATAGAAAATTAATTTCCAAGTATTTGATTAAAAAAATTCATAAATTTCTAAATAAATAACCATGTATTTCTAACTTTTTTAGTCTCTTTTAATTCTCCAAGAGTTTTGTTTTACCACTGCACTCACCCAAATGGTTTGAAAGCTACCACTATAAGTGGCTGAGATAATGAAATATCATGAAAACAAACAACTTAGAGAAGATTAAGGGACAGATTTATTCAAGAACTCCCTATCATTCATTACCTTTATAATCTAAACAGATTTTCCATTACAAAAGTTGACCTAAGAAAGAAAACCTTCTAAAAATCAATGAATTTAAGACATTAATAACACAGATATTAAACCCCCACAAAAAAAGTTCACAAATCTCCAACATTATGAGTAACTGATAAATTAATACCAAGACCATACACTTTTGAACACTGTATTATACCCTTTTCAAAGAACAAGCAGCAGCCTCACCAAACGGCAACTCTATATTGAATTCATAACAACAACCATCAACCAAGCCCTGTAAATTCAAGCATTTCCATGGCTATATCAAGATGATACCTTTATAGCTTTGAATGCAGGATGAAGCAACCCGAGTTCATCCTTCACCTCCAACGGATTGCTCGTATCGTTTCGAACCCGCTTCACTTTCCTGCTTGCCAATGACTTGTGTGTAAAGCCATAGATTTGCAGAATCTGATTATCCCCAAAGTTGTATGCTCTGTCCATCTGTTTCAAGCATCTTTCAACAGGGTAATCTCCAAACTTCCCACACGGCTTGCACCCGACGAAATGGGTGACGAGAGGCCACCGATGATCACCGAGCCCCGGATGGTGATTCTCGATCATCTCCTCGTACCGATCAACCAAAATACCCCAATATCCGTGCAAATAGTAATGATTCTCAAGGTAAACCTTCTTCCCCCATTGATCCCTCTGTGTAGCTAGCAAATACACCATTGCTGACTGATCGTCCGCTTCGAAAACCGGTCGATCCTTCAGCTCTCTAGTCAAGATCTTCCCAGCTTCATCTCGAACCTTCCCCTTCGGCCCCATCGGAGCCCAAGCGTCGAGAATGTCCAACGCCCACTGCGAATTTCTCAATAGAAAACTTCCAGTATTCAACCCAATCCAATTCTTCTGATCATAAACCATCTCATTCCAACCATGCAAAACAAAATTATGATTCTTATACCTCTCCCATGGAACCTCAAAAGCCATATCAGTAAACATAGCATCACTATCCATCCACCATAAGAACTCAATCTCGGGATGGGATAGCAAAAGCTTCCTAATCAATGGAAGCTTAGCCCAGAAACCAGCCATTTCAGCATCAAGAAGCGCCATATTATAAAAAATCTCAATCCCATGTAATCTACAGTAATCGATCTTGTTCTTAATCGATTTCAACAGATAATGATCCCCAACAGGATTCTCACACGGTTTTGGTGAAGATCCAGTAACCAAAAGAACCCTAGGTTTATTAGGGCTAATAAAATTAGGGAAATCAGGATTGTTCTTCAACCATTCAGCTCTCTGTTCATCCCAATCAGAGATTTTAGGGCCAAGACTATAGGGTTTATTTGGATCCGGCTTTTCATCCTCACCTTCATCAACCAAAATCTTCGAAATATCAAATGTGGCGTAGTTGTTAGACTCATCGGCCGGCTTGGCGGTGGTGGCGTCCGGCTGAGCCTCTTCCAGGACGCGGCGAGGCTCGACGCGGCGGCCGGAGAAGTGGTTGCGGATGTCGTTGAAGTCCTGGCCGGGAGTGCCGAACTTGCCGGCGCCGACAGTGCCGCGGAGGACGACGACGGTGAGGAAGAGGCAGAGGATGGTGACGGCGCTGTGGCGGAAGGCCCGCTGGATGCGGCGGAGACGGGTGGGGCCGAGGATGCGCTCGATCATCTTCTCAGATTCCGGCGAGGGGATTTTGAGGAAGCTGAAGAAATCAAAATCAATGTGGAATGAAAATTTGGGTTTGGATTTAGATTTGGATCTGAAATCTGAAGAAGATGAAGAAAAGATGAGGATCGACAGAGAAGAGGGTTTTTAGGAGTCGGTGGAGAGATTTACAAAAAGAATTCAGACAAATTTTTTCGCCTTCTTTTTTTCTTGTCGTAATCCGTTAATTTCTTCCTTGTTATTATAATTTTCTTTTTTACTTTATTGTTTCTTTTTTTAACTTTTATTTTATCATCATTTTTAAAGGATATTATCACCATTTTTTTCCTTTTTTTATTCATAAGATAATTTATAAATTTGGTATAAAAAAATTAAATTTTAGTTTTTATAACTTTTAAAATTATAATTTAATTCATTTAGTCTCTAATGGTTTTATAAAACTTTAAAAAAATAGTCTTTTAGGCTTCTTAATTATTTTTCAATTAAATATTTATATGTTGATTTAAAAAAAAAAAATTAGATGTTGATTATTCATGGATAAATGATTTATTTTTTAAAAATATTTTTTAATATTTAATTTGATAATAATTACGAGCTATACCGAAATACTTTTTAGATTTTATCAAACTATATAGATTAAATTTAGTTTTTAAAATTAAAATGGCTAAATTTTAACATTTTTAAATTATATATACAAATTTTAGTTTTTAAAATTATAAAAACTAAATTATAACTTTGTTCTAGTTATACAAATCAAATTTATAATATATTATTTTTTTATATTTTCATTTCATTTTAATTAAACATATTTTTTGTAGTCTCTAAAAAATTCAACTTGATTGATATGATATTTGACTCCCTGAAGAATAAAAGAATAAAAAATAATAATACAGTAATTTGTTTGGTATAAAATTAAGGAAATAAAACAGATGGTTTGATATATAGACTAAAATGAAACGCGTAATTGGGAGTGGAATGTAAATATAATCAAATTTATTTAATATTTCCAAACACAGTTTACAATATTAAAATAAACAAATTAGGAAATTGGTCAATTTGGATTTTTCCCTAAAAACATAGCATATGGTTTATAGGGCCCATATTTATTAATTTCATATTTTAATGTGGCAAATGACCTGAGTGAGGCCAGCTATAAGTTTGTGGGATCCAACTAAGTCTAAATTAGGAGGCTGATTTCTTCACATTCAACCTGCCATTTGGAACTTCAAAATTTTATTATCTATTATAGTTAATAATGTTTTTATGTGTTTACATTTTTACCCCTCTTAAAATTCTAGATTGTTTTAAAAAAAAAAAAAAAAAAAAAAAAAAAAAAGAAACTACCATCCATCCTTGTCAATATCATAATATACTCCGAAATATATTATAGGTGATTAATTTTTTTTATTATCTATTTGAATTATAATATTTTTTATAAATATTTCCTTCGTACCAGAATTTTGGGTAATTTTTTGTATATTCTAAAGTAATTTCCTATTTTACCTTTGATCGTTTATTAATTGAATATTATTTATTGTACTAATTGAAAATTATATGTAAGAAGACTGTTTATAACATTTATTAAGATTATATATACATTTATTGAACACTCTTTATGACATTGATTATAAATTATATGTGCATTGTTTGAAAACTAGTTGTTACATTTTAAAGTCATAAAGCATAATAGTTTTAAAACAATTTTTTTAGAAAAAATTTGTGCTATAGACATAAATTTCTTCTAAAAAAATTTGTTTTAAGATCTAAAAAGTCCTTATTCATATAATTTTTTGGTTTTTTTTTTTATTATACATCAAAAAGCTCCTAACATAAAAGACCATTTAGATATAGTTGGCTAGACAAAATGCAATATTCTCCTTTTTAACAATTACTGTTTTTTTTTTTTTTTTTTTTTTTTTTTTTTTTTTTTTGGAAAAAAGGAACGATCACCATCTTTGTTTGATTTAGATCAACGACGTGAGTGTAGGTATATAACTAAAGGACTATGACTTGGAATTTTTTAAGGCGTGTTTGGTGTGAGTAGTAAGTTAATCCAGATTAACTTAATCCTTCTCATTTTTGTTTGGTGGACAAATTAACTTAATCCCTCAGATTAAGTTAATCCTCCACGAAATCCAACAATAATTTTCATATATTCTTTCTCTGTCTCATTTTCTGTCGTCTTTAATTATATATTTCAAACAATTTATTCAACATTAAAATTTAGATTTAAAAGTTTATTCAAATTTTTTTTATGTTTTATTTTTTTTAGAATAAAATTATTTTTTTATGTTTTATAGTTTATTTAATATATACTTGTATGATTTTTAAATTTAATGTTAAATCTTAAATAATCTAAAGAAACAAATGATTCAAAAGAATAAAATAAATATATTTATATTTTATGCGACAATTATTTGATTGTAAGAAAATTTTGTTATTGAGATATAGTATGAATCTTTTTAAATTGGGAATGAACAAATATTAACAATATAATTAACAACCAATTTGAAATAATGGATATTAGCAACTGAGTTAACCAATCTTAAATTTATATCAAGAACCAATCTTAAATTGGGTATGAATCTTTTTATTTATAAAATATAAAATGTATTCTTTTTAGATTTGTAAAATATAAAATGCATACATCTAATAGAATGTCAAGAAATTTGTTTTGTTGTTTTTTTTATGGTATTTAAAAATGGGTTCGAATCCCTTTTCCTAGTTATTGTAAATTTAAAAAAAAAAAACTATATTCATTTTACAAGTTATTAATGAGTTTTATTAAATAAAAAAATCAAATATAACAGGTTACATGTAAAGTTTCATAAAGAATTTGAATCCATTTGAATACTTTAGTTTAATTAATTGAAAAAATACTATTAAATAGTTTAATTGACTATTTTAAAATTATGTTCAATTGAAATCAATTGTTGGT
>JBBMKA010000021.1:5973888-5985652 GCA_037833695.1 Sechiopsis laciniata | reverse complement strand
TTTTTAATTTCAATATATTAATGAAGTGGTTATTTTTATATTAATAATGTAAAATAAATTTATATAAATAAACAAGTTTAAACTTAATCTCAAAAACTAGATAATAACTAAAATTAAGCACTAAAATCAAACATTATTGAAATGTCAGAGTTAAAAACGTGTTTGATTTTGAAATCTATGAACCAAATTGACACCAAACTCCAAACCTAAAATTTAAATAGAAATTTTTTTCCTAAATTTCGTATATACATATTAAATAATAAATTTCAAAATAAAATATGTAGAGTTATGACTAAAACCTACGGATAAACTTTAAAATTTAAATTCAAAAAATAAAAAATGGAAATTTCTATATATTAACTATCTTGATATTGAATACTTTAATTTAATGTATACTCTAAGAAAAATATGTTCTTAAAAAAGTTTACTTACTCCAAGAAAAAAGGTTTAATTAAAAAATAAAAATAAATAAAAGGTTACAGTCAAGCAAATAAAAAATGAGAAAGAGAAATAAAAAGAGAAACATTGACACAAATGAAAAGAAAGAAGTTGAAAACAATTTAAAAAAGAAAACAGAAAAGTCTTATAGCCCTATCATCATGCACCATGTAACAAGTCTATAAGGCTTCTTGTAAAATTTTCTACACGGAAGTGTTGCTCTTACTTAAGTAGGCTGTAATCGCCAACAAGAGCAATAATTTAGTGCATTAATCTATAATCAATGATCAAGAAATTTTAAGTTTGAATCTCACACTTAATTGTTGTAGAACTAAAAAAAACTAGATTGTAATATATTCATTGTGATACTCACATTCAATATAGTATTAGGAGATGAAGAAAAAAAATCTATTATTACTCAAAATTAATAACATAGAATCTCTTCCGATATGACTTTAGGACTTTTATTCTCTGACTTTTGTTGCACATAATATTTTTGCTTTGTTTGTTTTCTGCCCAACTTCACTAGACTTTAATCTAATTCATCTTCTATTTCATTTCATTTTAGTATATTTTTCACCTCATAAAACTTAATTTTGAATAACTAAAAATATGGTAAAATATCATTTTGGTTCATGAATTTTGAACTTTGTTCCATTTTGATAATTGAACTTTAAAAATTCAATTTAATTTTTGTACTTTAAAAAATAACTTAAAATTACTCCCTATAATAAATTTGAAGTCACAATTAATCGTAATTGGTTGAATAATCTTAATAATTTTAATACAATTATAGGCAAAATGTAAACATATTTTTAAAATTTATAGAGGAAATTGATAATTTATTTTTATAAAAAAAAAAAAAAAAAAAAAAAAATTCTAATGACCAATTTTAAATTTTTTTAGTTAGGAGGACGGAACAGAACAAATCTCAAAGTTTATCGACTAAAATTTAACTTTTAAAAGTTTAAAGAATAAAATAAAACAAACCCAAAGTTCACGAAGTAAAATTAGCTTATTGAACATTCCATAACCAAAATGGAACGTTAAAAAAAAAAAAAAATTGCTTGTAAAACTCTATTTTTTTTAAAACACAACATCTAATACTGCTTGTCACTTTCTTTGCATTCTTCACATCTTATTATAAGTCAAATCATTCATATCCTTATCATAAATGGTTTGTGGTGAATTTCAATATTCAATAGAGAACTTTATTTTATATTTTTTAAAACTTAGATTTATGTCCAATTTAATAATCCATTTGTTTAAAACAAATTATGATTACTTTTACATCCTTTTCAAACACTGTTTTCATCTTTCTTATATCCATTTTCTATCGTTGTTTCATCTTTCTCATAAAAAACATATGTTTTTTAGTACAATTTTAAAAGTATAGACAATTT
Source organism: Sechiopsis laciniata (assembly GCA_037833695.1). Classification (NCBI taxonomy): domain Eukaryota; kingdom Viridiplantae; phylum Streptophyta; class Magnoliopsida; order Cucurbitales; family Cucurbitaceae; genus Sechiopsis; species Sechiopsis laciniata. The sequence goes on along the minus strand of JBBMKA010000021.1, from coordinate 5,983,811 downwards.
TTTAGTTCGTTAACTTTTTTTTAGTTGGCTACAAATATTTGAAAAAAGAAAAATAAATTCAATTTATTAAGAAAATTACCACTAATTAAGATCGTTTTAGCCACTACTCTTTTCTAATTAGATTTTCTTTTTTAATGAGATGTAAAGAAAAGTTTATACTTTAACCAAGTGCATGGAAGAAAAGTCTAAAAAAAGTGCACGGAAGAAAATGGTTTTCTTCCCAAAACGAATCTTAAAAAAATTGATGTTTGGTTTTAAAAATGTCTTCTTCAAGCATATATATGGCTTGAAAAATCGATTATAACCGATCAAAGCATTGAATAAATGAGAACCACACATCTTAATTTATTATTATTATTATTATTATTATTTTTTTTTTTACAAATATAAAAGATTGAACTAAACTAGTGTATTCTAATTTAGTTGGTTTGATCCACTTTTATTTAGTTTTAAATATTCTATTTTGATTTACTATATATATATATATATATATATATATATATATATATATATATTATCCCCGTCCATTTTTATCTTTGTAGTTTTACGATGTTTGTTTTAGTCATTATACTTAAAAAGTGAATAATTTACTCCATTTTAATTTTTTCTCATATTTCTTGTATGAATCTATTTTACAAAATATCTTGAAATGTAATTAAAAATAAAATTGTATTATGAGATTTCAAACATTTAAAATTGGCAAAGTAGAGATAAAATTAGTTCTTTTAAAAGTATATAGATCAAAATCAACTATTTTAGAGTACAATAAATCATGAACCAAAATCAAAAGTAGTAAAACAAAAAATGGACATTTTAAAATCACAATGATTAAAATTAATAAAAAATTTAAGTATACAGGCTAAATTAGTATTTGAACTAAAAAAAAAAAGAGGGGAGATAAAAAGATCTCTTCTTTTAAAAAAAATAAAAATAAAAATAAAAATATCTCTCTTTTATGTTCATAATGGATGCATTTGATTTGATGAAAACCTCAAGTTTTTTTTCTCTTCTTAGAATTCCATGATCTTTATATTTATGATCTTAGTTTTCACATTTATTAAATTGTTGATAACTATTCATAAATAGTTGATATTAAACTAATGGTTCTTTCAGTGGCTGAAAAGCCATTCCGTTTCAAGTTTGGCTCCTCTCTTCAAAATTCAAATGTAGTTTAGTGGGGGCCAATATGAAAATATTTTATATTTTCTTTTAATTTTTTTATTTGTAATTTTAATAATGTCTTACAATTTGAATTAACAAGCTTACATTGTTTTTAGATGATAATAATCGACTTAATAATGTACGTACTTGTGAAGTTGCGACAAAATTTGACCAATACCATTTGAGAGCATACTTTACAATTTGTATGAATAAAAGGGAAAATCTCATTTCAAAAAAGATAATTATGAGTTTTCTTTACACATAATTTCTTCTTTACTAAGGGCGTGTTTGGATAGAGAGTTTGTGAGAATTTGTTGATAATTTTTTTTTTCTTTTTGAAATTACAACAATTGAAAGTGGAGGGAGATTCAAACCCAAGACTTCTTAGCTATTGAGTTTATACTAAAGTCGTTTAACTGCTGCTCTTGTTGACATAGTTTATTGATAATTGACTTCAAAAAAATTCTAGAAAACCTTATATAATCTTTTATAAAACATTTATAAATATATATAAACCTTTCAAGTATAATATCACTTTTAATTTGAGCATTCATAACTCCTCAATTCAAATGATTTTTTTTTACTACAACTATTTATAACCACTCTATCCAAACGAGAGTTCTTCATCACAAGCATTCATAACCACTCTTTCTAAACGAGGGTTATTACCGCAACCTAATTATAATTCATAAATTCAAACAAAGTTTATTATTATTATATCTTCACAAAAGTCTCGTAACTAGTACTACCTTCATTTCCAAAATCCTATATTTAAACACACACCCTTAAAAGGTGGTTAGTAAGGATTTCGAACTTTAGATGATTTTTTTAATCCGATATTTGTTATTTCAACTAGTTTAATAGTGTTTAAGAAAAGATAATCAGTTCATTTTTGACACATGACTTCACATTGATTACAATCATTGTCTATACTAGAGCATCACAAAATTAAAATGAAATAAATTCAATCCATAGTATTTATTTACTTAAAAATTAACTTTTTATGAATGTTTAAACAATGAATTATGGTTGAGACATGCGATTGTTGCAAATTTTTATTTATTTATTATTATTTTTTTTAATGCATGTAAGCATTTTTAAACACGAATGGATGTCAAAATAAACTAATATTTGCTACTAATACAAGTTAATTAAACAGAATCTTTATAATAATACTATGTAAATTATGTAACTCTTGGTTACATTTTGTATGAAAAAAAAGAGAGGAAAAAACTCTTCGTTACATTTAACGAAGGGCAACTAAAATTAATAAATCCAAGTATGTGGTTCCAAACTTAATTAAAATTTATGAATACAAAAATCAAGTTCTTTTTTTACGACTTTGTTTTTAAAAAATTATAATGAATTTTAAAAATATTTTGAAGTGAAAATTATCAATAGACAAATACAAATTTTAAAATTAAAATGAAAGGCCAAATATGTAATTTGATAGGCAGTGTTCCTGTCATTTTCTTAATTGGGACTGATCTATTCTTTTAAACATTTCAATTTCATTCTTTATTGACTCACTAGATGTTAAAATTTATTAATAATTTTTTTAATAAAAGTTTATTTATTATTATTTTTTAATGTTTAAATAAAAAGTTTATTAATGATTTAAACATTAAAATAAATATTTTATTATTATTTTATTAATTAATTGGATTGCCCTACCCATTAAAATTTAACAAGTAGGATATGTTCGTTATTATTTTTTTTAATCCGATCTCAGTATTTCTCGCTATTATATTGGTAATCTTTGTTAAATCTATGCATGTATAAAACTCAAGAATTAATATCTTTCAAACAAAAACAAACTCTAAATTGTGTTTGGAAAAGAAAGAAAGAAAGAAAGAAAAAAAAAACTCTATATATATATATATATATATATATATTTTTTGAGAAACAAAAAAACTCTAAATTGATATATATACTTTAGAGTTATTATCAATTTATGCCATAAATTTTAAATGTTTTTTTTTAAATCGCCATAAATTTTAAATGTATATATTGATTTTTTTTTTCTTTTTAAAGAAATGTATATATTGATTTTACTCTCAAGAAGTTAAAAGTTTTTTTTTTTTAATTTTTTATTTTACTCTCAAGAAGTTAATAGATTTTTTATTTGGCATATACTCTCTCTTAATTTTTAAATAAAAAAGTATAAATATACAAGCATTTTTAACTCTATAAATATAAATATAAAAAATATTGGAAGTTTTGAACTTTATAAACCTAACTTGCATTGTACTTACCATCGAAAATATCTAAAATTCCAATGTTATACTTCTATTGTATAAGACACCATTCTAAAAATTAATGGTTCATCTAAAATTGATTTACAAAAATAATAATTCAATCAAAATTGTTAAAAAAATAGTTAAAACATTTGAAAAACTAATAGAATATAGAGAAATTGTAATAGATAATCTAATCTAACAAAATAGAAAAATTACCGTATTATGAATATTCATTATACAATATTATATGTTATTAGGATAATATTGTGTATTAATATAATAATATTATTAATAATATCCTATAATAATACTGTATAATTATTAATATCCATGTTGGTTAAATATTCGTCAATTTGACAGATTCTTAAAAAAAAAAAAACCCTAAATAATATTAAGGAAAAAATACAAACGAAAATTTGGTTTAAAAACACTGACACAAAAAGACCAAAAATCAGGTAGGAAAACAAAATATTTAAGTAAGGCGAATCAATTAGTAAAATATTAGTTGTTTTAAAAAATAGTAAGATATTAAACAAAAAAGCGCAACAATGAATCAGGAAAAGGCTGTATAAAATAAAGAGACAAAAAAAAAAAAAAAAAAAAAAAACTCTAAATTTAGCAGAGCGTCTTCCTGGCCATCCAATGCTTTCGCCTTTAACGTGCCACTCTGATTCAGATTCTCCATTTTTGTCTTTGCTTCACTTATTGCTTTTATTTTTTTCCTCTCTTTTTTTTCTTCCATGCTTGCTTCTTCTTCTTCCTCTCGCTTTCGCTTCTGTTGATCGCCGTTCGCTTCAGATTCCTTGCTCTACAGGTTCGTCTCTGATTTTCTCTTGATTTTGATTTCTTTTATTTTTATCAGTTTTCAATTGCTTGATAATGACTTTTCAATCATCGATACCGATACGGGCGGCTTGTTTGTTTGTTTGTTGCAGTATTTTATTTGCAAGTGTCTTTTTGAATTGTTTAGTTTATTTGATTGAAGCGTGTGTTGTTGGTGTTTGCGGCGGCTGTGCGGCCTTTATTATTAGGTTTTTTCTTTGTTCGTCTCTGGATTGGTGTTTGATTGAATGTTTGCTCTGTTTTGAGGTTTTTCTTCTCCGGTTGTGTTTGTTTCGGTATTTGTTTCTTCTCTTCTCTGCGGTGATTATCTGTTTTTTGTGCTGTAAGTATGATTGTTCGTTTTTCTGGCTGTTGATTTCTGTGAGTTTGATGAGTCTATGTTTCTCTTTGCTTTCCTTTTGAAGTGCAAATTTAATCCGTCTGTCTATTCGTGGCTGTTATTCAAGTTAAGAATTGAACTGTTCTCGTTGTTTAGGTTTCGGAACTGTACCATTATGTTGCTGTCTGATTGTTCCTTGCATGGCTAAATTTAGTTTGTGAAAATGAAAGGAAAGGAAATATAATAGAAGTTTTAGTGATCATAACTTGTTTTATTCAAATTCATGTGGGCAAATTGAATTTAAAAGAGAGCTGAATTTTTCTGTAAGTTGAGTAAGATTATCCCTTTGATGTATTGAGGATTTTCAGGTTGCGAATTTGACAAAAGACATCAAACGCTCGGATTGTAAGTGTTACTGCAAACTTGTGTTTTGCGTGCTCTCTGGAGCTCTGTGAAGATCTCCAAGGAGAAATAATTATGTGAGTGAAAAGATAAACGTAGAAGGAAATATGGAATTAGAAATTTGCATTTGTAAACTAATAACACCAATGATGCAGACTTCAATTTCAGCCAATTGATTGATATTTATTATACATGCTTGGTTGAAAACAATCTTCAGTCTAAAAGTCGTAGTCTTAAGCATCTTTGGGTTTATTTGGTGGTAGGAAATCGAGTATGACCTTTCAAATCTGACTAAAATTTGTAAATGCTGCATGGTAACTTTACTTTGTCATTTTTATTATGAAGTGCTTTAAACATGACATGTATTTGTTGTAACAGTGATATAGCATGCTTCAAGAAACTTCAACAAAACCTGAGGGTGAACTTGAAGTTAGCTTTGGTTATAAATGCAGTGATAACATAGATGAAATTCATGAGGTTTCCAACAAATTCGAGATAGAGCCTGGACTTCGAAGGATCAGTAGTTTTTCTTGCTTATCTGGTGCTGCATTGAGTGCAAATGCCACCCTGGCAAACACAAATATATGCAATGGGTTGATAGGAGAAGAAATACTTCCGACCTGGGATTCTCCTAACTCCTTCCATAAGGTTCCCTCATCCCCTACTCTTTCAAGATTGGATATATTGTCATCGTCTCTGCACAGTAGTCTGTCGAACTTAAGCTGCAGTCCATCTACCCCAACTTCTGAATATGATTCATACTTGTTGAAATCCATGAGTGCTCCATCCGGAGGTGAAGGTTTTCTTAATGTTAAGGAAGTGCAAGTGGCAGGTGGAGCTGCTGGTGAGGACAGGGTCCAAGCTGTTTGTTCTGAAGAAAATGGATGGCTATTTTGTGCAATTTATGATGGTTTTAATGGAAGAGATGCAGCTGATTTTCTTGCTGGAACATTGTATGAATCCATCGTATTTTATTTTAACCTACTAGATTGGGAAGCTAAGAATGAAAACTCGGACAATTTGGAAATGGATTCACATCTTCTTGACGATAGTAACATTTCTCAGGGAAGATTTTCTCCTTTCAAAATCAATACTAAAAGTCCTTCAGATAACAGCAATAATATATATGAGAACCATTCACATGCCAAAGTAGGAATGTCAAACTATCCTCTAAGGCATGGGGTGCTTGATAGCCTCCAGCGTGCTCTTAGTCAAACGGAGAATGATTTTCTGCACATGGTTGAACAAGAAATGGAAGATCGTCCTGATTTAGTTTCTGTTGGATCTTGTGTTTTAGTTGTTATTCTTCATGGAAAGGATTTGTATACGCTGAATTTGGGTGATAGTAGAGCGGTACTAGCTACACTTGAGGTAGGTACAATGAGAGGGAATGAGGGACTAAAAGCTGTTCAACTCACTGAAATTCACACAGTGGATAATGAAGTTGAAAGAGCACATTTACAACATGATCACCCTGATGATCCTAGAATCGTTGTTGGTGGCAAAGTCAAAGGAAAACTGAAGGTTACTCGTGCTTTTGGAGTTGGCTACTTGAAGACGGTATGCAACAGTTTTACATTGCATGCCTGTCGGTGTGACCATCATATAACACGAAATCGTTTCTATGTTTGTGCAGTGTATAGAAACTTGTTTAGGGGGTGTTTGGGGCAAGGAAATCGAAATGGGGAGATGGGGAATAGTTTTACTTACCCATGTTCGGGCCATCAACAATCATTCTTCCCATAATCACTATTCATTCTCTCATAATCACTTTCATTCTCTCATAAGCAATATTCACTACAAACATAGGTAATGAATCCCTCTATAATCATTCTCTTCACCCAAGACCCAAACATAGGTAACGGTTCCCTATAAAAATTTCTTTCACCCCAAACAAAGATAATTATTCTCCCTATTAATCATTCTCTCCTTGTTCTCTATGGATTCCCATTCTCCCATAATCATTTTAGTCCTTTACCCCAAACACCCCCTTTGTAAATAAAATAGCAGCATTGTCTTAGTATGCTAGTAATAATGCAGGTTGCTACTGTCGGGAAAAAAAATGTGCTGGTTGCTAAATGAAATAGAGTTTTGGCAACTGTTTTTTGGCTAATTTTATAAGAACAGCATTCCTTGCAAGTACTCATGCTAACGAATAATACCTGCTTGATATTTTTACCATAGCTATGCCTTAACCATGCATATTATTATATGAATCCACCACCCCAACCGCTACTTGTAAGGATTCTATCTATTTTGCTTCATATCAGCTCTGGACAGAAAAATCAATATGCATGATCACTTTATTATATATAGGACATGAATTTTCAGGACGAAGTTGATGTGGTATCCATGCTAAAAATGGTATTCATTTCTGAATGAACCAGGTATACCACCTGTCTGCATTTCTGGTAATTATTTTAGTTCATCTTAAGTTGACTATTCAATATTTATTTCTCTGCAGAAAAAGTTTAATGATGCTTTGATGGGTATTCTTCGAGTTCGTAACCTAATAAGCCCTCCCTATATTTCCACTCAACCAGCATTGTCTGTCCATAGGATATCAAAATCAGATTGCTTTGTTATAGTTGGGAGTGATGGTTTATTTGACTTTTTTGACAATGATGAGGCAGTGAACCTTGTCCATTTATATATCTTGAGCAACCCAACTGGTGATCCTGCAAAATTTTTACTGGAGCAGCTCTTATTGAAAGCAGCTGATTGCGCAGGTGAAAGATAGTTTTGTGTGAAATGTTTGAATCGTTTCCCTGTGGAAATAAAAGCTGACTACTTATTATCTTATCTTTGACATGATATTATCATGAATACTTAACTATAAAATAAGAGGGTGTTTTAGGCAAGGAAAATGAGAATGATCATGGGAAATAACTTCTTTACTCACGTATGGGCCACCGAGAATCATTCATTCCATGATAACTATTCATTTTCCCCATAAACTCATTCCTCCCTTAAGCACTTTTCATTCTCCCTTTAACCACTTTTCATTCTTTTCATAACCATTTTTCATTCTTCTCATACTCATTATTTTGTTCCTCAACCATTATCTGCACCCCAAACATAGAGAATGACTTCCCACATAATCATTTCATGTACCCCAAACACAAGTAAATGTTTCTTCTATAATCTTTCCATTCATCTCAAATACAAATAATCATTCTCTACCTATTTTCTATATACCCCATAATCATTCTCATTCTTCTTGCTCCAAACGAGCCTAAGACAACTTCAAAGCTTACATTTGTTGTCGTGTTAGCCATGGGTGAGAGTGCTGAACTTAGCCATTTATGATGTGAGGGCTAAGTCAACTTTTAAGTTTGTTTTATTGTTAATTTTCTAATGATAAAGTTACTTATATCAAAGTTGAGCAGTTTTTTTAAGAGCTATCATAGTTGAGCATTCCCTTCAACAAAAGGTGATTGTTAATTCTTTGGGAAAGGATATAATATTCCATTTTTTTGACACTATTGGGAAAGAAAAGTAAAAGAAATAAGTAGTGCTATCATTTAATTCCCAACCGAAAGACTAATACTATGGGAACAAATTGTGGTTGGAGCACGGCACCCTTGCTGCTTTTAGATTGTATCCTCTTAGATGTTCTCACCTAGGGCTAGGATATTGTTTGGAGAACTGTCCTTTACTATTATACAATTCTAGTTCTTATTGAAGGATTTTGCATTGAGTACAAGTTCAGTGAAAACACTGCACTTCAATTCTGCCGTTTGGCCGGCTGGAGAAATTGTACTCATCTTATTTTGACTATCAATTTAATTTAAATTATTTTTGATAGTGGTGGTACTACAATGCTTATTTTTGTCATGTTTTAAATATTTTCTTATAGGATTAGATACGTACGGAGTCTTTAGTATAAGTTTGACTCATCTTGAACTTTGTATACAAGTCAAACCTAACCTCGAAAAATTCCACATCTTAGAAAGAGCTGAGGATAGTGCTAGATTGTGTAGTTAATGAAACCCATACGCCATTGTTTTTTATGAAATACGGGCTTCAGTAATATTGCTCAAAAGTAAACTAATTTTGTGCTGACAATTTCAAATTTCAGTTAGCTGTTTGTAATCGGTGCTGATGATGTAAGAATTTATGTTTTATAGGCTTTAGCAAGGAAGAATTGATTACCATTCCAGCCGGCAGAAGAAGGAAATATCATGATGATGTAACTGTTATTGTAATCATCCTTGGAACAAATCAACGCACCACAAGGGCATCTACTACCATGTAAGCTTAAATTTAGCTGTTTTCACCTTGCTTTAGCTCATTTTTATTCCATAGTTATACTCTGTAGTAGTAGTTCTCATAACATATTTATCTAGGTGAGAAACATTGGATTTTGATAGGATTTAATATTCCTTGTCATTACTTACCTCAAAATCTCATGAAAGAACCTCTTGTTCTCGAATCAGGTTCTTGAACCTTTTCAATAAAAATACCTTTTAATTACCTTTAAAAAACCTTTTAATTAAAGTGAAGGTTCCTCAATTCTTAAGGTGCGTTTGGAGCACCGATTATGTAATTGTAGACGAAGGGTTATGATAAACGGTAGGTTATAACAGTGATTGAGGTGCAGGTTGTTATAAGAGGGGTTATGATAAACGGTATTAGGGGGTGCAGGTTATCGTAAGAAGAGTTATGCAATTTTTTGACAATTTTTTTAGTTAATTAAATTTAAATTAAAAAAGTTAACAAATAATTAATAATTTTTTTTAATAAACTTGTAATTAATATTGAACATAATAAAAAAATGAAAAAATGATTTTTTTTTCTTCATATTCTATTTCATTTATATATTGATGTAGTTATGAATTAGAAATTATTTTTTTAAGTTAATATTGACCTCAAATTTTATTTTCTTTATTCTTCACAAAATCTTTTCTTTTTTTAGATTCTTTTTCCAAAATCTTAATATTTAAGTAGTGAATCAA
>JBBMKA010000021.1:5947092-5958971 GCA_037833695.1 Sechiopsis laciniata | reverse complement strand
AATAAAAATATAAGGTTTAGATAAACTGACACGTAGGTTTAGATAAACGGGCACGCAGGTTTAGGTAACCACCGTTTTAAATAAACGGTGGGGCAAACACGGGTTGAGTTATTATAACCAACCCGGCCGTTTACATAAACGGTGCCCCAAACATACCGAGAGATTTTGCTGAAAGATGGAAGATAGTTGAGAGTTTGGAGAACTATTTCAGCGGTGAGTCTGGACAGATATGACTGTAAATACTAATCACAAATATCATCGTTTCTTCTCATAGTGATCAATCTCTGAGATAATGTTACACTACCTTTTTTCAATTAGTATGCTTAATTTAAGATGCAACTAGCGAAATATAGTTGTGTATAAGTCACATATCTTCCAAGTACGACCTCCCACTCTAATATATTGTTTGAACTAAACAAAATGCAACTCACGGATTTCGTTTAAGGGCCCTATAACTGATTCTTGTTTCGATGAATTCTTTACCAAGTTTTGGATCCTACTAGTCACTTGATGTTAAGAACCTTTCCATGTTCTGGCATTGACCTTTGCTTGCCCATGTGCTTCACGAGTGATTGTGATGCATATTTCTCCCTTGTAAAGTTCGCCTGCTAATATCATTTGTTTTTTTACATGGGGAATGGTAAGTAATTTAGGTTTCTTCACCCGTATTGTCTTCTAAATAAACTTCACATGCAAACTGGTTGTCGAGTTTGCTTTAGATATGCTTATGTCGGATGGGGGTTCGGATTTGAGTGGCGTATGTTAGTGTTAAAAAACCACAAACGCTTAGTGCTGTCCAAAGGTTTGAAGTACCGTTGTACACGGTTTCATAGTGCAGTATGAATTCATTTGTTCAAAGTAGAAAAAATATCGCAGGCAAAAAAATATTAAATCAACTTTGGGGATGACTTGAAATTAAATAACTTTCTAGATTTCTCCTTGTCAGAGTCATTAGAAAGCTTTTTTAAAAAATTCTTATTTGATAGAGAGCACAGCCTAATGTTCTTTACTCCCAAAACTCAGAAGCGCCAGCGCCCAACCCTTCAAAACTTTCCTACTTGCTAACCTCCTATCATTTGGGATCTCACTCATGTACATCTACACTCACGCCCCACTGCTTTAATACATAAAAACAGAATTTCAAATCATCATCTCTGGCTTCATTTGGGATTTGGCTGGGTACAAGTAGATCACATGATGATGCACCCATGGGCATTTTCTTCGCTGAAATAATCCAGGTAGGCCTGTGGCTTTGAGAGATCCTCATAATTTCCATTCTGATCATTCGAATAGGAAAATGGAATTGGTGGGACATGGTAAAGAAACTCAGGACCTTTGCCTAAATGCGGCGCATTGCAGTTTAACTCCAAATTAGGTGGAGGAAAGTAATAACCCTTAGGGCCTATGTATGTTTGTTGGGCCATTGGGTTACCATTTCTTAGGCCCATATCTGGATCCACATTAAGTGTCCCATGTCCATTTTGGGGGATTGAACCTGAGTTATGACTATGAAAATTATTACCTGGTTGCCCCTTGTTTTTTTTCTTTTCACCACTTTGCCCTACACCATTTTTATCTGGAGAACAACCCACCTGTCCAGTCGTATTGCCCTTGAAGTTGGCCGCCGCCGCCGTCGACTCTCCGGCCGGGAGCTCTTTGGGAGATCTTCCAATATTCCTTGACTTCTCAATCTGTTCTTCACGGTTATTCTTGACAGGGCTGACCTTAAACTCAACCTTCTTTGCTGCAGCTTCGTTAGTATTCGGCCTTCTTCCATTTTCTTGGCCATTCCCTTTGTCAGTCGCCAACGTCGTAGTCAACTGTTTCGCTTTTCCCGCTGGCTTTTCTGGCCAAATTTCCGCGTGTTTACCTGCTCTTGCCAGCCTTTTGGTCAGAGTCTCAAAACTGACATTTCCGGTGACCGTAACTTTCTGCTTTTCAGAGTCAATGATGGTCGTATAAACACCTACAAGACCATAAACGCTTCCAAAGATTTAGACCAGAGCAACTTGTAAAAGTATCCAAATCCTATGTTCAGCTGGTAAGAAAACTAACATGGAAAAAATGGATCTTATTTCATCCATTTTAGGTGATGTTAGTGGTTTAAGCTCATGAGTTAGGACTATATTGATAATTTCCGCACACATTTGAAACCCAAAACAGTAAAAGTGTACAATAAGGAATGGTACCATCAATGCTGTGTAGAACTTTCTTAACCTTCCTCTTGCATCCTTCACAGTGAATAGAAACTTTCAAGTCCCAAACCTGTAGAAAAAAGAAAGAGGATAAGAAGAAGTAGAAAGTTAAAAACTTGCTAATGGAACGGCATGTTAGTTACCTGTGCTCGAAGTGGTTGTGACGCTGCTTCAGCACATACCATAGCCATTGGAGGGAAAGTCCCAGTTCAAAAAGAGATAAATGACCAAAACTCTTCTGGCTCAGAAAGAGAGAGGGAGATTGAAAGTGAGACTATAGAGTCGAGGAGCCATTACTCAATGGCATTGTTATATACATAATATAGAAGAGGGGGAGTTCGAAAAGAGTTCTGGTCTATCAAGAAAATGACAAAAGAGTAGCAGCTTTCCTAGCTTTATCCCCGTAATTATAGTGGAATTTAAAAGCAGGATACCAGGTTTCACTCTCTCCCAACAAATATCCTGGAAACTATAAAACTCCGTAACAATTTTAAAATCATCATCATGCATTTAATGGTCTTTTTTATTAGCTGAACTACTCCCTCTTTAATCTAGATTGACCCCATTATTTAATCTTCCTCTGTATCGCATTTCAAGATTTGTTGTTTCTTCTCTTTCCATTACCCAGTGTATAATACTATTATCTCCTCCCAGTTTCTTCTTGTCTTTGGTATTAATGAAGAATGGCTCATAGGAGCTAAGAAAACCAAGATTGTCCAATGATGGTTTTTCATTGTGTGGAAATTGAGAAATCTTTGTCACATGCATCTAAGATTTCTTTTCTTCCACATTTTAGACTAAGTTTTGATAGCCAGTTTGGTTTTCAAATTAGGTCTCTTAGCCTTTATAGTCATCTACAATCCTAAGCATTTTTTAAATTCAAACTTTCGAAACTAGGAAAAGCAGGTTTTATCCAAAAGAATGTGTTTTCGGTTTTAAATTTTGATTAAGATTTCAAAAGCCGAATCCTAGCATAATATACCTAATAATCAAAGGAAGCTGAAATCAAAATTGTTAGCTAAGTAGCGTAGCAATCATGAGCTGGCCTAGTGTCAAGTTAAGAGTATCTATAGGTTGTCCCCAAGGTGTGGCACAGTAGTTGAAAACTTGAGTTTTAAAGGTATGCTTCCTTTAAGGTCTCGGGTTCGAGACTCACCTGTGACATTACTTCTTCGATGTCTCTGGTGCCTGACCTAGGGATGAGCGTGGGTGTTACCCTTGTTTCAAAAAAAAAAAAGGTCTACAGGTTCACCTGCCTAGAAATCATTTTTCTTCGAGTTTCCTTGATAACCAAATGCAATAGGTTGAAACAATTGTCACATAAAAATAGTCAAGATGCACATAAGTTAGCCTAGATATTTACATATGTAAAAAAAAAAAAAAGTTATAAGACAGTGTTTCATAATCGATCATATTCTTGCATTCTCTAGAACAAAGACGGTGAAAAGTAGTACTAAAAAATAAAGAGAAAAATACATTTTTAGTCCTTGGGTTTGGGATGTAGTTTGAATTTGGTCTTTATGTTTTAAAATTGAATACTTTTACCCCTGAGATTTCAATAATAATACTCACTTTTAGTCCTTAGATAATAAAATAAACTAATACATCAACAACAAAAAAGCTGTTTGGAGGGGTTATGAGTGGTTTGAAGAAAATAAAACCTTGTTTAGATTGATGAATTAGGAGTGATAGTGATAGAAAAATACTCATTTGGATTGAATGGTTATGAGTGATTGAAGTAGAAGTGATATTTTATATATAGGTTTTTTTGGGCTGCTTTGGTCAAACAGATGATATGGTGAACCCCTGCCCATGCCCTATCCCTCCAAACACCCTTAGAAGACATGATCTACAAAGAAAATCTATTAGTGGTCACAACCTAGCTACCAGTCCTACCATAATGATTAATAAATGCAATGCATAGTAGTAAAGACATTTGTTTCTTATGCAGATAATATGACCTAGCTTAAACCATTGTTTCTATGTCTAAACAAAAGAAAGGCCATTCCCTTTCAGGTAAACGTGCGGCCATGATCCTCGAGTAAAGGCAAGTAGTTAAGAAGATGACAACTCAATTCATCCACCAGTAACTGAAATTGTAGAGAAGCCAAATTATACAAATAATGGATGAAGAAAAAAGTAAAGCAAGTTCTCCTATTTGTCCATGCCATGGTAAGATGTTTACGCAACATCATAATTTTTTTGATTGACAGAGAGAAGGGAAATAAAGGGTAAAAAGGACAAAAACACAATTAACAATGTGTAGATGAAAACAGCAAACAGCCTTTAGCTTTTTCTGTGCTGTAGCAGTTCTTCTCCCAAGTCTTGTTGACATTAAAATGGTAGGTGGTTTTATGTATGCACTCATATTTACTTCTCCATTTTCTCTCTCTCTCTTTCTCTCTCTCTCTCTGCACTTTCTCAGCATTACATTACTCATTTCTCATTTCCTCTTCCCCTTTTCACTGTTTTTTCTGCACCTCCCAACTTTCTTCTATTGGATTTTTGTATTGTATATACTTATTATATGCTATGCAGTGTTTCGAATTTGTAACCTCTTGATTACTGGGTTATACATGATGTCAGCTTCTTTTGGATGATTTGCTGATTTTTTAGTTTAAGATTTAGGAATTGGATGGTTCAGATCTCCAATGCGATATGTTGCAACTCATTAACATAAGGATGTATTTGGCTCAAAGGGAATGATAATGATTAAGTGGAAAATGAGAATGAGAAGGAGAATCGGGAGGTGAATGATTATTTGTGTTTAGGGTGAAGGTAATGATTACGAGGAGAATGAAAAAAGTAATTTTTTAAAAATGTGATTATAGAGTGAATGATTTTTGGTTGCTCAAACGTGGAAAATCCTTCTCATTCTCATTCTCTCCTTTATTATTGGTGGCTCAAAGGCCTCCTAAATGATTTGTATAATTTGGAGTTTGTTAGCCTCAATTAAATATGTGGTCTTATGTTTTAGTTGTAGTAGGTTTCGAGTATTTTGACTTGGCTTGTATTTGGTTATGTAGGTAGTATGTATAGCTTAAAAGGTGAATTTTATAAAAATCTAGAAATCTACCATTTAAGTTTGGGCAGCATGTAGCCACTAAGGTGGCTAAATCTTAGCCATCAAATTTTAAAGAATAATTATTTAAACGAAAAAAATAAAAAAAATGAATGATTAAGATTTAGCCACCTTAGTGGTTGCATGCTGCTCTTAGAAAATTCCAAACCTTGGACAAGCAAACCCTTAAAAACCACGAGTCAACAAATATTGAATAAGATAACTATTTTTTTTTATACAACAATATTAGGAGAAGAGGATTTGAACCTGTAATTTCATGGTTAGTATATTGTACAACATGTCGTTAGAACTCTGTTCTTATTGGCTTGAATAAAATAACTATTGGTTGGCCAATATTCTATCCTTTGTGGTGTTTGACACTATATTATTACATTTCTATTTTTCTTAGTATTGAGTCTCAATTAATACATTAATCCATTGGCTCAGTTGGTTAAACATTATTTGTTTAAGAGGTTAGAAATTCGAATCTCTCTACTCTCAAAACATTGTTAAATTAAAAATATTTCTTAGTAAATTCATTGAACAAAAAGGTATCATAATTATACTAGAATCTCAACTATTAAAAAATACTGTTCAAAGCCAACTGTAGCTAAGTTTAATCGACATGATGTATGACTTAATATTTGAGAAATTACGCATTCAAATATTTTCACTCCAAATATTATTGAATAATAAAAAAAAGAAATCTAATCGTTAAATAAATTTTAATATTATATTATAAATACTCATTAATACTAATAACTATCTTTTTTTTAAGTATCAGTATTTATAATTATTTTATAGATTTAACTACATCATAAATTTGCAAAAAAAGAAGAAAAAAAAAACTATTATTGAAAGAATGAAATGAAAATTCAAACCTTTACTGTTGGGTAGCCCCTATTATTTATATGTTGGTCCAAAAAGAATGATAAAACGAATAGTTGGCTAAACATTATCATAAATTCTCTATTGTCTTTGTGAGAGATTTCAAAATTACTCTTGGACTTCTTAAAAACGAAAGTTCAGGAAAATAAAAAATAAAAAGAAGAAGTTACGTTTGACAAATTTTTTATACATCTTATTTCGTACTTATTTTTTTTGGCTTTTTTTTTGGCTTTTTTTTCCTGTCATATTTTTTCAAAAACATTAAAATCACTTGTCAATTATGGCGCCCAAAATGTGCACAACTCAATTATGACAAATGTTGTATTATCGACTTCAACCACATATTGTAAAAAAATAATAATAACAATAATAATAATAATGTTAGCATCTGGCAATAAACACAACGTTTACCAGCCACCTGAATTGAGATGTACTTATGAACCAAGAAAGGTAAATAAATAAGAGCCTTTGAGTAGCCAAATTTGTTGGTTGAGAAAAAGAATAATTCATATTTACTTGATGACAAAATTAACTGATTCCACCAACCCTGCTTCGGAAAAAGTAAATACATATTTCGTTCATTGGAAAATGAAATTATTTATTACGGCAAAATCTTATCAATATGTTCAGTTTTGTACAAAAATTAATACTTACTAAAGAATCTAAACTGATTCCACTGACCTTGCCAATTAATTATGAAGTTTGAATTTCAAATTTTGGTTCTAAATTTGTTTGTTGTTTTGCCTTCAATCAACTTATGGAGCTCTTTTATCCAAAATCAACAGGCTATATAGCCTATTACACACTTACTGAAAAAAGAAGCCTAATACATACTTTCTAGAATAAGTTATGACATGTTTGAATCTACACATTAGTCATCATAAAATACTAAATACACTTTTGAAATTTCTATGATAAAAACTAAATAAATCTAATACATATTTCAACAATTGTTTTAAGAATTGAAAGCCTACAATTTGATAATCCTAACTTCTAAGAAGAAAAAAAATTGAACCATTAGATGGTTTTTTGTCAACACGAACAAAATTCAAAAGATATAAAACAAATACTAGGGAATTCATGACCGAAAGTTTGAATTCTTCATTTCAAATATTGATATTTCTAAAAAATTTCAAAGAAAAAAAGAAAAGAAAGAGAAATGAAATGGCTTTCTTTAGGGAAAATGAGAAAATAATTAACACATTTATGAGACTATTTCGAAGTAAGACGAGAAAATAAGACGATTATTTTTAATTGAGAAATATTTACATCATGTCCGGACATGATATATAAAATAATGCTCATCTATGTGGTCCAATATGAGCCACAATCTACTTTTGTTTATTTTATTTTTTTTATCTTTTGAATTTAAAATGAAATAGATTGTGACCCATATTTAGGTGGACATTATTTTATATATAATGCCCGGGCATGATGTAAATATTCCTCTTTTTAATTTGTCAACAAAAACCATGGTTCAATAGCATAAATGCACAACAATGACTAATAGATCATGGATTTAAATACCCCACTCTTAATTATTTAAAAATACATATATTTTTAAATATTTTTTAAAAATATGTTTTTCAGAAGTAAAATTATTGTGATCATCCAATAAATTATCACAAATCGAGATAAAAACAGAGTAGGTAACAATTTTTAAATGGTAGATAACTACTTTAAAAGAACCAAACTTTTTCCCTTCCCGAAAATCCCATTAAAATGGACCCATTGTTGAAGCCCCGGTGGCAAATACCAACTTAACTAACCAAATAGATTTCAAAAAGTACTTTTTAGTGTTGTGGTGTAATTTTTATTTGGTCATTTTCTTTAAAGATCAAACACAACCATCACATTACAATAACGTATGCTCACAGAAATCACTATGACACATCAAAGGGTTTTCTACTTTATATTACCTTACACTTTTTTTTCTTTTAAAAGCTAATTTCAAACTTATAAACCTAAAACCTAAAAATTTAAAATGTAATTTTCCTAGAAACTACGCCTAAAACCTAAAAATTTAAAATGTACTTTTCCTTCAATTTTATGACCAATGTTCCCTGGGGTGCGGGTGCATCTTTAGGCTCAAGGCACTGATCTAGCACCTTGTCTTGAATACGATGGGACTTCGATTTTAAAAAATAAATAAATAAATAAAAAATTAAAAAAAAAAAAAACACAGTGAAGTTCATAGGCGTCAGCTTGTAATTTAGAGTTTCTTGATTAATTATAAAAACATATAAATTTCACTAACCCTAAATGAGAAACAGAAAAAAAAAAATTGCGTTTAGTGATTTTTGTTCTAGCTCTTAGGTTTATAAGAGTTAATGAAGATTCTCATAAAACCTCAATGGGAAATATTGACAAATCCCATTACACAGATTTAAATATGAATAGAACATGATGCAAAACAGAAAAATGTAGCAAATCCATTTAGACATAATGAACACAAAAGGGTAGCTCTAAGGTTATTTTCTCATGCAATAAAAAACTTACAACGTGGTGCTACAAAGTTCCTCTTCATTTTCAGCTTCATTCCCCTTCATTCTTCTTCGCCTCGTTGTCGTCTTCCTTGTCGCTGCTTTCCACTACAGGATGTTGACGTTGAGTCTCGTCGTTGTCCACAGAAACATCCTGGAGCTGCCAAAATTGATAATTTTCTCCATAATCAGTTAACATATACGGTGGGGTGGGGTGGGTTGGTCGTGTTTGAGGAAATTCATATGTGAAAATGAGTATTAAAAGCCATCAGTATCAGAACTAACGCCCAAGTTCCTCAGGCTAGTTGTTACATCTTCTTGTTGCTGCTGAAGGGTAGTCCGTAGTTCTTGGAATTCCTGCTTTCATGCTACAAATTTATTACCCTTACTTCCAAAAGGCATTAAAAAGTATAAAACTGCATTCAATACACGAACCATTGCTTACCGTTCGAAGTTGCTCTACCTCGACATTGAGTGATTTCTTGAGTTCAGAGAGTTCCTGTATGAAAAATGAAGGTATACATCAAGTGCTGCTTGAACATACAAATACAAAAGCGAAAAAGAACAGGAATGTGATAGAACCCAACTATATATTGAAATATGAATATAAGAAAATACAAGATAGTCAAGTTTTGATAGGTATTTGGACCCTCCATCTTGAGAACACCCTCTCAAGCCCCAAGTCATTCATCAAGTGATCCTCTCTTCCTCGACCTCTCCCTTTTGTTTGCTAACTCCCCCTATAATATCTCTAAAGTATTGCATTCCTATCAGAATATCTATGAGGAAAATTTTCATTACATCAATATCTTATGTTTACTTTTGTTTTTCTTCTAAGCCAGGTATTGAAGGATAATTTCCTAAGCTGGACACATTAGAAGACTTGAAATCTCTTTGAAC
The DNA here is from genome assembly GCA_037833695.1 of Sechiopsis laciniata. Classification (NCBI taxonomy): domain Eukaryota; kingdom Viridiplantae; phylum Streptophyta; class Magnoliopsida; order Cucurbitales; family Cucurbitaceae; genus Sechiopsis; species Sechiopsis laciniata. Next base: position 5,949,444 of record JBBMKA010000021.1, on the reverse strand, counting down.
TACCAAAATTGGGTTAATCGACATCATTTCAAGCCTGTAGTAACACAAGATCTCATAAGTGTAGTGTGTAGGCCACTTGAATGACCAATTAGTTTATTTTTATTTTTTATATCTGTGACTATCCAGGCCAGCTTGCATGCACCTCGACTATTGTCACGAGACATGCCGTCTGACTCTCAACATTTGGATGTCAAGAAAACCTATAGGATACTTCCTAGCGATGACCAACTAGTTAATGAATCATGTAGACCCATCAAAGAAAAACACAAATATGTTAGAGCATGACATGCCAACAGAGAGAAGTTACTTTCAAGAAATATGTGAATCATAGACTAGAAAAGAACAAAGAAAAAAAAAAAGCAAATACAAAATTCACTACTATTAACTTACACTGCGGTAGGTATTAACTTGAGTGTCTAGCTTTGACCTCCAATTCTGGAGATCCTGAAATGGTCAAATAAAAGGAAAGTTCACAAAATCAAAGAACAGAAACAACTAAATGAGCAAGTACATCCAACTTAATCAGGCTCACATATAGAACGTTTACACTACACCTGCTTAAGAGATTGAATTCTATTAACCAGCTCTGATCTTGATTCGTTCAATTCCTGAGAAAAAAACATGTTGAAGCTCAAACGATTGGAGTTAAATTGCAGCTATCCTATCCTGAATCCAGAAAACTCTGAAGCAATGATAATACATAGATCATTTGTTTAATCCCTGCTAGGAATCTTTTATATATATTGACCTCACAAGTTTGGAGATGAGCACATAACCCAACAAGTAAAAATTATATGCCTCCGGGAAAAAATCTCACCTGAATTTTTTTTTTGAAATCTGATGGACCTCGCTTGAACAAGATCTATTCTATAGGTTGTACATCTGCATCCTTGAGTTCTAAGGAGGCAAAATTTGAACTTTGAATTTCCTACTTTGGTACCATGTTAATTGTTAATCTAGTTCAGGATTCAAACATTTAACTTAAGTTGATAGATTCAGATATGCTTAATCTTCTACGCATACGCCAAAGTGACATATATCTTCGACCTAGAGGTTGCAAGTTCGAACTCCCAACCTCCAAATATTGTTGTTATACTAAAAAAAAAAATCTTCTATACATATTCTTAACACTATTAAGCTATTCACTATCTGAAGAGTCCCAAAACATATACAGAACAGAAGGCAGAGTCTTAACCAGTTCCTATTCGGCTATTCCCAACTTCAAATGATAAGTAATTTGGTCCTCAACTATCCTACAATCGAAGTCCATAATCTCAGCAACGAAAGCAACAGTAAAATACACAAACCAAGTTAAGTACTCAAAGATTAAAAAACCACAATGAGAAAATAATACCGTAATTTTCGACCCAATGGGGATCAGATTCTCATTTCTCTGTCAACAAGAGAAACAAAAACAAAAGCATCAAATATTACAAGTTCATATGTCCAAAATACAAATCACCCACAATCAGAAACTCAAAAAACGAAGAAAATGGATGAAACTCACAGCTGACAGAGGAGCAGGGGAAGGGACGGATGGAGTGGAAGAATCGGCGTCCGCCATTGAAGCAGGGATCGAATCGGCTCGAAATGGGTAAATGAGAAAAATCGGAATCTGATGAATTGGGAATTAGGGTTCAGATGGGGGTGGGTGAAATCGAAATGGGAATTGGAGAAATTGACGAAAGAGAAAGTGAATGGAAGAAAGAATTGAAATCAAAGAAGATGAGATTGGGGATTTGAATTTGAACCAAAACCCCTCTTGTGTGTTCGAGAAAGATGATCTTTTTTGGATTTTTATGAATAATTAACTACTTTTTTTTATTTAATGAATCAAAATAATAATAGTAATAATAATGTGTATGTGGTTAAATTAATTTGAAGGTTGTACTTCTATACTTTATTTAATGTTTTTCAAACAAAAAATTGATTACCTCCATGTAATTATAAATTTTAGTGTTTCAAAAAAATTCATAAAGTTGAGTGTTTCCTTGTCGTAGCTTACAATACCATATATTAATGTTTAGTATTTTTTATTTAAGAATATTTAAAAGATGATTTGAATATATAACTATATAGTAATAAGTTATATATTATATCACTAAAATTAATAGAGTTCTAAGGTGAGAAGAAAAAAAAAATGCAAGTTATAAATAAAATTGTGATTCAAATTATGAAGTCCATTAGTAGATAGGATAAAATTTGGATTTAAAATGCATTCGTGATCATTCTTCAAATGAGTTTTATACCTTTTACATAATAAGTTTAATTTGTGATTGTTACCATTTATATCTATTATACCTTAAATTTTCAAATGTGTTTAATAAGTTTTTAGCAAATTCAATTAATATA
>JBBMKA010000021.1:5928435-5946992 GCA_037833695.1 Sechiopsis laciniata | reverse complement strand
ATGCTATATGCAATTTTTGGACAACATTGAATTAACTCTAAATCGGACCTCTTGTGTTGAATTTGCAAGTCTAAGAATATAACAAATAAAAGGGAAGGTCTTAGGAATGTTTCAACAGATATAATAAACTTAATTTATATTATAGGTTTCTAGTTTATAGTTTTTTTTAGGTTTGTTCCATTTGCAAAAGTTATATTTATGGTTTAATTTTTCCAATACGAACTATATAGCTAGTAATAAACAAAAGCAAGTTAGGAGAGTTAACTTAACTCTACATTCTCTTTATCAAGTATAGATCACATCCTAGCACATGTACAGAGAAAACATTATTGGATAAATAAAAGAAATTTTGTTATATATTCTCCAAAACTCTAAAAATTAGATCATTATCATAATTTGAAGCGAATAGTGAAAGCTACTATATTAACTCATCAATCATATTGTACTAAAATAAATAAATAAAACTCATCAATCATTGACACATGTCAATCTTCAATTTTGATCAAAGGACACAAAGTTCATATTCAGTTAAAATATAAGGATTTTAACAAAGTAATTATAAATTTAAGTAAATTTTAAATTATTTGCATCTATAATCATTGATACGTTTTAATATTATATAAATACTTATTAATATCAATATTATAAAAAAGTATGTGACAATAATTAATAATACTATTAATTATATTTACTAATATTTTTTTAAAGTAGTCGTATTATTAATCCATAAAATTTCTCTAAAACATATGATAATTAACTTTTCGATCGGGCACAGATCTAGAATTGTATAATATCGAAGGCGCAAGTTGATATTAGATTAAAGTTAAAAAAGTTTAGTTGAACAAGCAATTCAAGAACCAACAACATATTTATAAGTTATAACTAAAACGTTATAAATTCAAATTTTTTCACATTCAAAATAGTTGATGAATTTCTTTTTTTAAAATGATAAACAAGACTTCTTTTTTTGAATTCATATCGAATTTCATTCCTAAATCGGCATCAGTTTTTCTTTGAAGTCTACATTTGACGTTGAATGAAATCTATATTGATCTACATACTTACGTGAGGAATATATATAAAAAGAAACAAAAATATAACATAGAATATATCCAAAGGCTTAGAATATATTTTTCTACTCGATGACCTTACCAAAAAAATAATGGCGTCATTAAAAAGAGAAAAACAAAAGAAACGAGTTTTTCTTTATTGATTATGACACATCATATTGTTTTTTTAAATAAGAAGTTTGAAATTCAAACAAAAAAAAATGTAAGGAAAATTATATGGATGGTGATCACACAAGGAAAATTACAATTATTTATTTATTTATTTATATTTTGGTAATTTGGTTTAAAATAGAAATTTTATAATTTAGGGTTTTGTGTGGTCAGAGAGGATGTGGGTAATGGGTATATCACATGGGCATGTCAAGGGATTTTTGTAAAAAGTCATAATTTAGAGTTTAAAGCAAAGCCATGCTTGTGAAAGTTGGTCGGTTTTAGACATAAATGAAATATTTGTTAACCCAATATGTATGACAACTTTATTTAAATTTTAAAAAAAAAAAATTTAAAAAAAAAAAAAAAAAAACTTATATTAGCTAGTAAAATGTTTATTCAAAGAAAATAAGGTACGAAAGTTTAGAGAAATAAAATTAAGTTTTGATGATGATTTTGAAAAAATTGATCGGTTATGATTTTCTTATTATTCAATCATAAATTTAATCTTTTTTATTTTAAAAGATAATTTCGTTTTTATGATTTGAAAAAATCTTATATGTAAATGATCTTACGATTATAAATCAAATTAAATACTTGTGGCGGTTAACTATTAACATATGTTAAGGTATCAATAGATCATGTGAGATTAAGAACAAAACTTGAATACTTACCAACAAGTTCCCAAAGGTGCTTATTCCATCATATTGTGGGACTTAAAAACAGCCACATGATAGCCTTAAAAAAAATTGGAAAGAGAGAAATTTAAAAGAAAAAATAAAATAAAAAATAAAGTATCAAATTGTATACCTCAAATGAATGGGTAAGTATTTCTCGATACTTATTGGTAAGTACCTAAGTTTTGCTCTGAGATTAAAGAATAAAAGAAATATGTACAAAATTAATGCAACTTCCCTAAAATTTGATAACTTGCTTTTATCTCATCAACTATTTTACTAAATTAAAAATAAAAAGAACACTTACCTGCATAAATAACTAATATTATTATGTACATAATCTATGACTTCTAATTAGTAGTAAGGACTATTGCAAGTTCTATCAAATCATAGATAATACATTCTAAGTTTTATTTAAATTATAGATGTCGAATTTATAATTTTTTATAAACCTTCACTTGTTTAGTTTAACAATAAATTTTTTTATCTACTGCTCTACTTTTAGATACCATTTTTAATCATGATATTAGTCAAGATACACACTGTTCAAAACGTCACGAATATTAAAAAAAAAAAAAAAATGTTTCTAAGAGATGGTAGAATGCTTGAATGCTTGAACTTTGAAACCCTTCAAGATCATCTCCAAGGGACAAAATGGTTGAAGACTTAGACTTTAAAGGTATGTTTCTTTCAAGGTCTCAGATTCGAAACTCACTTATGATATTACTCTTTCGATATCTCTAATGTCTGACCTAGAGACGATGATTACTCTTCCTTCAAAAAAAAAAAAAAAAAAAAAAATTATTATGACTAATAGTCATAGTTCCTTCCATGATAATTTTTTGAGTTTATTTTTATTTTTTATAATGTTAGTTTAACTGAAACTTTTAAATGTCCTAAAAATGAAATTTTTAGTAAAGTTTTCTGAAACCATAAATAAATATGTATATATATATTATTAAAGTATCTCGTACTTTTTAAATTAAAACAAACTTGTTATCAAATAGGATGACAGCTTACTATTATTCTCATCTGAAATTGGACTATGATTTTTAAAGTACCTTTTTAAAAAGTGAAGCATTAAAAAGTTATTAGTAAGCAAAAGTAACTTTTAAAAATAGAACAATAATATATGTTTATATAGATTTCGAACAACTGTACATGTTTACCTAATATACCACGAATATTAGGTCTATATTCTTCCCGTGGTATTGTGTGTGTAGCTATATATGATCTATAGAAGCTTAATACGTAAGGTTAATTATATCAAGTACTTTAATTTATTCATTACTAAAAAAAGAGCCAATATTAAAACCTCGAGCTCAAAGCTTTCTATTTTGAGAGTGATAGAATTTAAACTCATGTTCGATTAATTATAAACATTGATTGGACACTTTTTTAAAAAATTTTAATAAGGAAGACCACAAACCTTACATTTGATCTACCTGACCCAACTTTTGACTTTACCTATCCATTTCTCACAAACATAGCTATCTAAATAATCAATGACTAAGTCTCGCTTGTGAAACAAAAAAATCTTTTTTGTAGTTTTGGTCTTGTTAACGGGACAAAAAAGAAAAAATATCGGTTTTTTAAGATCGAGTCTAAGATCATGGAGTAGAATTGAATTACAACTAGTCAACACGCAACCAATTTTTTCAGTTCATTGATTGGACTATGCATTATTGTTGGCAGGAAATGATGATATTAGTCGAAAAGAGAAACAAAAATGAATACTTCAAGTCTTCAACCATCAACAAATTATAAATTTATTATAGAAAATATTGAATAAAATGCATTTTTGTCCACTAAATCTGCAAAACTAACTCTTGTTATCAAGTTTGAATGCAGTTTCTATTTGATATTTTTTAAGATTTCAAAAATAATATATTTTGATTATCAAAGTCTAAATTTGATGTTTAAAATATATTAGTCTAGTCAACAAATTTCAATTATCGGTACATCATCTTTCATCAAGGAAACCATCATTCAACTCTACGCATGAACCATATTAGAAACTAATTACTTCAATTCAAACCTTATAATTCCAATAGAAATCAAAGTCAAAGAATATTAATAGAAACTAAGGGCTCGTTAATTAACTTTTCCTTTTTCTTTTTTTTTTTGAAATGTTTAACTTTTCCTTTTTCTATTTCTTATTTATGGTTCTAATTAACATCATTGTTTGATAGTTGTTGTCCTATTAAAACTTTGAAGAAATGTTTTTAAAATTAGTTTATTTTTTTAGAAACTTCAAACTAGATTGAATGGATTGATGGCGCAGTTGGTTATCTTGTTTGGCGTTAATCCATTTCAACTCTACGGTCACGAGTTCGGATGCAAAAATATTATTTGAGAGCCGTTATGTCCAACCCTCCAATTTGTACTCAAAATAATAATAATAATAATAATAAAATGTAAAAAAAAAAAAAAAGCTCTAAAATAGAAAATAAACAATAATTCAATGGTTATACTTCTTTTTTTTTTACTGTTGGGCAAGATTCGAATCCCAATTTTTTTTCATTTTAAATTTTGCAATGTGTTCTTTTATTTTAAATTGTACAACATGCATATTTTTTATTTTTAAATTTAAATTTGGTATATCCATATTTTTATTTTTTACTTTTGAATCTTATATTATTTTACTTTTAAAATTTACAATAGGTGTATACTTGGAATATGTCAAAATTTTGCACTATACAAAATTATTTTAGACAAATAATATACAAATATAATTGAGTTGGATTTTATTCAAGGTTATTTTAACTTGAATTGCTTATAATAGATAGAAAAAAATTTCTTTCTATATTTACATTGGGATTTTTTAGTATTGGATAAAAAAAAAGTTAGAATATATTGGATAACATATTTGATAATTACTTTTTGTATGTTTTTAATGCATTTTATACAATTTTTAATATTATTTCACTCAATTAAAAAAATAATATAAAAAATAAAAATAAAAAACAAACAAAACAAACATGGTTATGAATGAAGTTTTTGTTTCTATTCATATAAAAAATACGAAATATAAATAGTTATTAAACATGTCTTTGTTTCTTTTTTTAGAAAAAATAAGAAATCATAAACAAAAAATGAGAAATAGAAAACGAAAAATGTTAACAAACGAGCCATAACTTCATACCTCAATAATAATAATAAAATGTAGCAACATTATTACGATTTTAATTTTCTATGACAATTTTTAATTATCATAATTGCTTATAATTAGAGAATTTTCTCTCATCAGCACATTCTACCTTTTGTATTATATTTGCAGCACAATTTTAAAATAATTCTTCTATAACACATAATTTTCTATCAGTGATAGAACTCAACTAATAATAGAATGAGTCTACCACTAGTTGAATTCTATTAGTGATAGAACTCAACCAGTGATAGATCATAATTTTCTATCATTGATAGAACTCAACTAATAATAGAATGAGTCTACCACTGATTGAACCCAACTAGTGATAGAACTCAATTTGAATTTTCTGTTATACATGAACTAGTTTTGATTTTGTACTTTGCTTTTTTTGTTATATATGCAAAATTCCCTTATAACTATGACATTTATACTTAAATTTCTGATCCATCTTGATATTTTCATCCTAGAAAGTCTTTTCTAACATATGGTAACAATAATATGTAGTTTTTTTTTTTTAAATAATAATATATAGTGGGTATTTTACATGATCCTAAGCATTTTAATAACATAAATTTATATAAATACATATAGTGGGTGGTCCTAAAGTTGAGAAAGATATATAAAGAGGGAATAAATGAGAATTGGGACAGGGTTTTAATGGGCAAAGAGGAATTGACAAATGGACAAATGAAAGCAAAGAAATAGATGTGGAAAAGGGAGCAAAATAAAAACTTGGACCATTTAGACACCTCAAGAAGAAGCAAAAATGAACAAAGACTATGACCACATTCAGGTTGTTGGCCTAAAGATTATTAAATATATTTTGTCCTTCAAACTCTCACACACCACACATTATTTCAATCACACAAAAAGAAAACACGACCATTTGTAAGAACAAAAAAAGAATTCAATTGTCTTTGGTCTATGTTTTTTTTTTTAAATCTTCAAATTGGGTTTTGGAATATGATCTCTCTATTTTATCAATATATGCCTCTTTTTTAGGACACCTTTCAATTCTTAGGGCTTTGTTTTGCTCTTATATGAATCGACATTTGCCACTTTCAATTTATTTTATTCACTTGTGAGAGAATATATTTGAAACCGATAGATTAATTTATGTTTGTTCGTTTCTAGTAGATTTTGAAGATAATTGCGTGTAGGTAAAGAATTTGGAAGAAATCGTTAACTTGTTTAATATTATTCTTAGATATAAATTATAACACAAACATATGTATAATTTATGTATTAGATTGAAGATAATTGCTAAACTTCTATCCTATGGTAGTTATTTTCTAGAGAATTGAATTAGCATTTATCATGTTTTTTAGAATCAAATAAACTCTTCTTCTTAAAAAAAAGGAACTTTTGTGTGAAACTTGCCTAATATTCCACGTGTAGGAGGTTTTAAATTATTGTACGTGAAAATGAATTGTTGAAGAATAATATATTTCAAAAACTTATACATTATATTAAAAAAAAATTAAAGAGTGGTTATAATTACATACATGGATTGCCTTTTTTACCTTTTTAATAAATTTTTAATATATATTGAACCACAAATAAAAACATGAAACTTCAAGCAATCAACTTAGAAAGGGGTAGAATTGTTTTTTTTAAAGGAGTGACATCATGTAATATGGTTACACTTCAAATTTTAAATATTGTTAAATTTAAAAAATAATAATTACTGTCATATTTATAATGAAGTATGATCTATTCTAAAAAAATGACATTTCATTTTTTTATGACAAGTCATTTGAATATATTCAAATGGTTGCAACAATATTGCAAGTACATGTGCAGAATATATTGTCTAAAATCACATATTCTTAATTTCAATATAATTTTTCTTAAAATTAAAGAAAAGAAGAAAAAAAAAAAAGAAAAAGAGAGGGAATATGAAATATTTTCATGCATACTTTTGATTCGCAAAGAGCATTTCAATTTGAAAAGGGAAAATTTCAAGTATTTGTTTCTCTCTTACAGTCTAGATGATTAAAATAAATTTTAATAAACATCATATTTTAAGTCTACTTTTCAAATTTATATGTTCTTTTTATTTGGAAAAATTCCATTTTAATTTCATTTACTCATCTGTTTTTTTTTTGTTTTTTTTTTTTTAATTCAATCTAAGGAAAGAGACTACAAATCTGCTCTCAAATAAGATAAGAGTCAAATACCATCTTTTATAATTAAGTTTATTAGAATTAAAATAGATTACCATCAATTAAGATAACGAACACGTCACTAACTTATTTGGTCTTTTAAAAAGGTTTTTAAAATTATCTTATAAAAATCCTTTATAATATGTTAGATGAAAAATTGAGATGAGAATGACATGGATCAATGTAATGGTGATTAGGAAGCCCGCATGGATTAAGTTTGAAAGAATCAATTCATATATGTTGATTTTTCTAACAATTTTCTAACAATTTTCTATTAAGAACGTGTATAAATATCGAAAATAAAATTTCAAAATTGAAAGAATATAAATATTTCTTTAATAAACTACAAACTTTGGATGGTATTTTTATTATATATAGCAACTTATATATAGGCATGATAGTTGCATTATCAAAAGGTACATCCACAAAAGCGAAAAACATAAATTGGGAAAATAATTCTTGGTGTAGCCCTTCTTGAGGGAATTCACAAAAACACACAAAAGACAAAGATTCCCACGTGTGGGGTTTTGAAAAAGACTTATCTTTTTCTTTCTTTTTTATTTTCAAAGTCTTTTGGAATTTTTGTTATATGAAATGGATTCCCAATATCCGATAATTAAATACCCGATTAGATTTAATAACAATGACAATTTTCTTTTCTCTTCCTTTTCTCATATATGTGGATTGTAAAATTCGTATCAATTATCAAATTTTGTTCCTTCAATTACATATGCTACATGGAAAAAAATATATATAAATAAAATAAAGGTAAAATGTTAGGCCTAAGAAGCTTAATGTTTAAATGTAGAAAGAGGCCGACCTAGTTTAAATTCCCATTACTTTTTATATATTTAATAGATCGTACCCTTATTCTATATATTATTTGAGAAATGTTTGCATGTTGCCTAAGCAGCATGCAGCCATCATGTGGCAAAATTTGATCCATTGATTTTGTTTTTAATTTGGAGAATTTTTTTTAAAGAAAAAAAAAATCAATAGACCAAATTATGTCACATAAGTGGGCGCATGCTGCCAAACATTTCTGATATTATTTTTGCCAAGACATTTATTCCTCCCTCTTTATATTAGAAGTTCAAAATTCAAAAGTATATTTGTTGTACTAAAATAAATAAACAAATCATAAAACTCTACTAATATTTTTAATCAGAGACTAATTATCAAATTCATAGTCAAGTTAGCTATTTGGAATTACATAAAAGTATTTAGCTCTAAGTACTGATCTTATTGATAGAAGTTTGGAGTTTCAAAAATATGTTACTTTTGAATGTTTCATGTTCTAAAATTCAAAAAAATGAGCTTAATTAATTATAAAAACTCATCTTGTAGTCTCTCGAGTGCCTTAAGATAGTTGGAGGTGCCTCGAATATGTAGTGATGTAGTAAGATCAACTCTATTAAGAAAATAAGTTCGTCTATAGATGGGCAATCTAATTTTCGAATTATAAAATTAAAAAAATTAAAAAAATAATAAAATTTAAATACCACCCCTAAATTATATTTAATTAATAACATTAAGATTGTATTTAAACTTTTAATCACATCACAAAAGCAAGCAAAAAATAACTTCCATAAAAATATAAATAAAAATAAAGGAAACATGTAGTAAACTATTATAAGTAGGTAAAATAATCAAAAGAGTCTTAAAAAAACAAGAAAATTGAATTCAATCCATATAGTTATCTGCTCAGAAACTAATTTAACTTCTGTTCGAGAATCGAATGTGGCCTCTATATTTTCGAATCTAAGAATAAAATTACCGAACTTTTTTTTTTTTTTTTTTTTTTTAATAATTATTGTTTGGCCAGGACCCCACTTCACATAAGCCTCCATATCCACCAAAAAAGAAAAGCATGACAATAAAGTTCAGTCCTTCAGAATAATTTCTTTATATATAATGAAACCCTCCAAACATCCAATCCCCCAAACACCCATAATCTCCATTCTCCCCTTTAAAAAAAAACATGTCAGGCGTTTGGATATTCGACAAGGGCGTAATCCGGCTGGTAGAGAGGCCGGGGTCGGTGGAGACAACAGCAGCGGAGGGCGGAGGAGGAAGCAGTGGCAGCCCGAGGCGACGGAAGGTTCTAGTGTACACGCCGACGAACGAGGAGATGACGTCATACGCGGTGCTTAAAAACAAGCTGTCGAGTTTAGGATGGGAAGTTTACTATGAAGATTCGGAGGTTGTTCAGTTTCATAAGCCTTGTTCGGTTGACCTTATTTCTCTTCCCATTGACTTTAACAAAATCAAGGCCAGGCACTTATACGACATCGTTGTTAGGAATCGTAATCTTTTTCAAGTTAAGGACATGCAGTCTCACTAGTTGACGACATGTCGTTTTTAATTCTTACTTTGTTTGTTTGATCCATTATCTTTTCTTTTTTGTGTGTTTTTTTAAGCATATATATATATATATATATATATATATATAAGGGTGGTTTGATGTGTATGTAAACTTGTATTGTGTTGAAATTACATTTCTCTCCTAATGAACATCATAAATTATACGTATTTTTGGGGTTTATTTTACTCTCTCTCTCGTAATTAGATTTATATATTTTGTTCTGTTAAAAAAAACAAAAAACTATATAGGAGATTCAAATAATATTACCTCTGGATTCAAAATACATATTTTGTTTGAATCAAGTTACTCACACTTCAACTATTTTTAAATGACAATAACTTTATCTTTATAGTATTTGTTTGTCTAGGAATGTTGTTGTCTAAGAATGTGTATGTAACATGTTTTTAGTTGAAGCGTAAAAAAGAAATTTTGATATTAACCAAAGGTAATGATTGGAATGAGTTATTTTTAGTTCAATATGTCGTAGGAGTGAAAAGCTTTTCATCTCTTGATTAATGATGATATATATTTTAATTAATGAAGGTTTGTTGAAGTTAAGGTTTGAAAATGAGTTTAAAGTTCGGCCTAAGGATCATTTTGGTCTTTTTAGTTCTATGTATTTCCAAATTCTTAGTTTTAATTATCTAGTGCACTTTAATTAAAGCTTAAAATTGTCTAAAAAAATAGTACTTCAATGATACCATGTATCTCACGATAAGTTCGAGAAATTTTAAAGCTAAATGAAAAGGTAATTGTATGAGGTAAAAAAATTTCATAGCGGTTTGGAATTTACTGGGCTGTGAAGTGAAAGTTGGTTAAGCGGGAATGGGGAGTTGACACGTAGATAAATAAGGGTTTAATTAAAAATATATATATATATATATATCAAAGGTGGAGTTTTGGCAGCTAGTTATAGCTAGCTGGATATAGTCCCCACCTGGTGATCCCTTGTAGGTGCATTAAATGAAATAGTATCTACTTCTCGATTTGAAAAAATATTTTCGGTAAAATATCATTTCGGTCCCTAAATTATCATGTAAGTTTTATTTTGGTTCCTAAATTTTTAAAAATTCAATTTTAGTGTCTGAACTATCATTTTTGTTCCAGTTTGGTCCTTAAAATTTCAAATGTCCAATTTTAGTCTTTGAACTATATGAAAAGTTTAAAAATAGTCATTGAGTTAAAAATAAAACTTAACCCTAGTTAAAATGGATGATGTAGCAAAAAAAATAATGAAAAAAATTGTTACTATCTTCTTCCCTTTCACACCTCTTTCAAGACCTGTAGTTTAAGAGGAAAAAAAACAGAGCCATCTTATTATATTGCTCTCTCCTTCTTTCCAAACTCAATCTGAATTTTATTGCTTGTCTTTGATGTTTTCATGAAGATTTGATGCAATTTCGGTTCTATATGGGGGAGGTTATCTCCACAATTCCAAGTTCATATTCTTTCTCAACCTGTAGTTCACTGCGCACATGTTTGCTATTAGCATTCATATTCAAACATGGTTTTCCTACAACCTCTCCTACAAACCTCCATATTCAAACATGGTTTTCCTACAACCTCTCCTACAAACCTCCATATTCAAACATGGTTTCCTACAACCTCTCCTATAAACATTCATATTCAAACAAGGTTTTCCTGCAACCTCTTCTACAAACATCCATATTCAAACAAGGTTTTCCTGCAATCTCTTCTACAAATATCCATATTCAAACAAGGTTTTCCTACAACCTATTCTACAAACATCTATATTCAAACAAGATTTTCCTGAACCTCTTTCCTCTTCCTCTCCACTTCCCCCAAACCAAATAACCCCTTATGCCACTTGTTTCTTTTGGATTAGATCCCTTTTTTGTTGTATTTGATTCTCTTTCTAAATAGCTATTCTACAAACATCAATATTCAAACAAGATTCAAAGACCAAGATAATATGTTAAATAGAAATCATTATAGCAAGTTTGAAAATATAAATGCTTGTGTTTAATAATCATTTAATATAAACTTTTAAAAATATTTTTTCTTAAGTTTCTTTCATTGATATTAAATTATTAGATTAGCTACGTTATTTCACCTTTCTACATAACGTTACAGCAAGATGAAAATTTCGTTGAGACCAACCCGTCAATAGAGTATAATTCTAATGATATGATGTCCTACTTTGTAACTAAAAAATGGTTTAAATCAACTCCAATCTAGTTGGAAAAAATTGTCCTTTTTTAAAATGATATAATATGAATAAGTGGGCGTGTAGAAGTTTGTTTGGTTTAAGAATTGGTTTTCGTAAATTTTCATGCAATATATTTCAGCTAAGAAAATGGATCCCATGCAGAATCAGAAGCTGAAGAAAAATATCAAACAAATAAATAAATATATAAATAAAAGCGAAGCGACAATTGATAAAATGTGGGGTTTGGTCAGCTGACAGAGCACGTGCATGAATCACAAGGGGGTGACGACAAGAGGAGCCCGATGGGTCAACGGATAGCCCATACTGTGGGGAAACAAAGTTTCTTTTGGCTCATTGTGGGTTTTCAACATTTTATCCACTGACATCAATTTACATATATTTTGATTAATCTAAATTTACAATATTTTTATTTTTTTATATTGATACTACTGAGTTACTGTTCTTGTTAGCCAATATTTATGGTATATAAATTTTCATAATAATCTTTTTTTTTAAATCATACATCATATTATTAAAACTATATTAATTTATGTATTTCTAACAAACTGTACATTTGGTATATTTTTTGACCAAAAAGTTGCGAGTTTGAATTTCTTAGTCCAAAAAATTTAACATTTTATTAATAAATTACTTTATATTAAATTTTCTTCTATAAATTGTACAAAAATATTTACTTATTATTATGTAACCACTTAACTTAAATTTATCATAGTGATCAATTTTAAACTTTACAAAAAAAACACATGAACTAAAATTAAATATTTGAAGTATGTAGACTAGGAATCAAAATCTAAACAACAAGAATCAAAATGATTTTTTTTTTTTTTTTTTATACAATAAAAATGAAATTTTAATCCAAATAAAAGTGTGTTTGATAAAATAATAGTGACAAACACCCAGCTTTCCATAATCATTTATTTGTACTTGGTGATAAACAATCATCTCTAACCACCTACCTCTACATTAAATCGTATATCAAAATCTATATCAAATTTATGGCTAAACCATTACTAAAACCCATTCATAAATAAGTAATTAATTACCTCAAATATTATTAATATCAATTCTCGAACAATTAGATAAGTCTCACAACCATTGCTAACATTAATACTCAAAAGAGTAGTTAATTGCTCCCACTTTGAGTAGTTAATTGCTGCCACTATCCTTAATCTTTCTATTTTACTTCACTCTTTTCTATCATGTCCAAACACAAAGATTTGGAGATGGAGAAAGATATTTGATAGTCACGTGCGATAGATAGTGTGCAAATGGCTCAACACCCATTCCTATCTGGAAATGGGTACCAATGCTTCCTTCATTTTGCCCTTTCCTCTCCACACCTAATACAAATGGGTAAATATCAACATTTCTAAACATAAAATTATATATATATATATATATATATATATATATATATATAGTTGTATCTTCTCTCAACTATCATCCTATATAGCTGTATCTTAGACTATTGAAATGTTTTTAAAGTTTTTTTTTAATCATATTCATTAGAGTTCGAATAGTTTATACATATTTCAACTAATTTCACAAGATATGCTATTTGTTCCTACAATATTCAGAAATTTAGAAAACTCGTATAGAAGTTATAGATGATCATTGTGGATTGCTTATAATCTCTTTAATATTCAAGACTCTCCCTCTTTTAATTATTAGGTCAATCCATCCATAATAATTGATACAGTCTAAATGTCACTCTATTTTATAAATAATGTGTAATTATTTATGTCTATTCAAATTTTATGTTTTAGCTTTTGTCCCTATAACATGTTAGGATCTCACAATTGCCCCGTATTGGAAAAGTGGAGAGTCCAAGCATTTATAGGAGATATAGATTACTCCTTTCATTGCCAATTGATTTTTAGGTGAAATCTCATATTCTCTGATATTGTGTCAAAGCTCAAGCGGGTATCAGTCCAATGAAAAATAAAAGTAAAATCCAATTCAAGATTGGTGAGCCCAAAAGAGACATTATCTTGGAGAGACATGTTAGGATCTCACAATTGTTCCACATTGAAAAAGTGAAAAGTCCTACAATCATTTATAAGAAATATGAGTTACTTCTTTCATTGTTAATTGATTTTGAGGTGGAATTCCATATTCTCTAATAATGGATTTTTTTTTCTTCGAAAAAACAGTACCAAACCTTCTCAAAATCCATCGAAGCTTTGAATCTTATCTACTTAAATTCTTAATGAAGTACAAGTAAATTGGTCCAAGTTAAAAGTCAGTCTAACCATTATTTAATTAACACATCAACTCAAAATAAGTATAAATTCATTAACATCATATATGACCTAGTAATTAAGATACGAGTTGAAAACTCCTACCCTTGCATTAAAAAAAAGTTTATAAAAAGTTAGGCATGAATATTCATTCAAATGCATTATTGAACTCAGATTCGAAAAGAGTGAGAAGAAACAATGAAGTAAGAACATGCTTGGGATGTTTGTATTTCATGGGTTGTTGACTTTGAAAGTAATTTTTTTCATCTCCCTGCCCTATTTTCTCTTGTTTACATAATTTAGTAGTCAAATTTATTCTCATGTATGGTCACATACTTGCAGTACATAATTCTAGAGATTACAAGTACAGCTACACATCATCTTATTGAATATATTTTAAAATATAATATTCACTATTCATGTCAAACCAAAGCTTACTAAATTAAAACAATCCTTATATTTCTCTTTTTTGCCCTCGTTGGTACAAAGATAAGGGAGCTATATTTTATAACCTAGTCATTTGATTGGACTGTAGGTTCCTTTACTCATCATTTCTTTTGGAAAACCGAAAAATCAAAACTTTACTCAACTACCCGGGGTCACCACGTGACTAGGCCATACACCGAAAGACATCAAAGAAATAGAGACAGGATTCCTTTACTCGTCATTTGGTCAAGAACTTCAGGATGGAAGGGTTTGGAGAGGCTGTGCTTGCTACAACATTCAGCCTAGAAAATCCCTCCACAAACCTTTCAAACCCTCTTAACAATCAAGCAATTATGTCAAATCCTCGTAACAAAAGGCAAATTATGATAGGATGACTCTCAAACTCTTCATATCAAGAGTTTCATGCCACAACCACTCATAACCTTTCATATTAAAGTTGAGTTTCTTGCTACAACTACTTTTAACTTCTCATACCAAACAAAGTTTTATCTTCTTTGAACCACCTTCCCATCCTCTCCAAACTCCTCCATACAATCACTCAAACAATAATACAAGGATCATCATTTATTTTGGTCTTTAATATTATTTTATCAGGCAATGGTAAAGAACAAACATCTTAAAGTACAGTGCTCCTTATTTTTTGTATCCACAAACCATATGTGATTGAGTAAATTATTCAATGAATCCACTACAATATGACCAACTGCCTCTAATGCCGACAAGTACACTTAGTTCTAAGAATATTTTTTACCTCTTTAAGTGTGGAATACAAAAGCATCCCATCAAATAATTTCTAATACAATTGAGAGATACAATTTTAAGGTTGTGACTAACAATTTTTTGATAACCCAAAAACTTGAAGATCTGCTCCTCTAAACCCGGGGCATCACTCACCTATCGCTAGACTGTGGCACTTGGATACATCTTAGGATCGGAAGAAAAATTGAGAATCTTAAGAATTAATTCCCACAGCCACCTCAAAGCTGAGACCTTGAAGGGCGAGCATACCCCAAAAGCCCAAATCACTCGCTGCCCCTAAGGGACAATTTGGTAACTACTTTCACTACTAGCATTATCAATAACATCATCAATTATTGATTTACTCGATACTCTATTATATAACCGAGAATCAAAAGTTTTGCCCCACTATAAAGGAACACATGTTCTAAGATCTAAACCCAAAAGATAAGGAATTTTGCAATTAAGTTCACTGGTGAATTTCAAACCTTGAACTTCTAAGGGAGCATAACTGGAGAGAGGTCATCTCTTGAGGACTGAATTACTGCTATACTTTTCTATCCACACGGTACATCAATCAAGTTCTAAAAAGTGCATGTCTTTGCAAGTGAGTCAATTTATGAGGTCCAAAACGAAGTACTTCTGTTAAAAAAATATATAAAAATCAAAATCATGACCCCAACTCTACGACAAGCTCGCTCTCCCTTCTTTGGCTGGGATCCTTCTCATTTCACTACCGTTCACAGTTAACATTTTTAACTTGCTTAGGATTCAAACACTTGGTATTTTGGCCGACTTTCAGCCATAAACGAAGTGTTTGAATCCTAAGCAAACTAAAAATGTGAACAGTGATGAAATGAAGCAAAACATAAACTTATGCCAGAGAAGAAGAAGACGACTTCCAAGGATCTATCCTATAGGTTATACAACTGCATTGCTGAGTTCGAGGAAGAACAAAAGCTAGCTAAAACCCAAGCCTCCTCAAGGCTAACTCATTACCAGTGATGATCATTGTTGCTCAATTCACAAGTTTGATGATCATACAAATGTATTTGCCTCACATGCAAATACAAATAACCGAGAAAAATAAAGAGAAACTGGCATGTTGCTCCAAAGAACATCAAAGACAACAACTAAACCAATATTTTTTTAATTCAACAACTCAATATTCTGGTTGGCTACAACTAAACCAAATATGCTTGTCAAAGTAAACTGACAAAGAAAATTTACAATACAATTAAAAATTAAAAATTAAAAATTAAAAAAACCTCATTAGTAAGTAAGCAAGAAAGCAATTATATTAGAGAGCCCGAATTGGGCAATAATTTCATCTTTCACATAAATTTAATACTCACTTAAAGCGACAAAACTCAAAACCAAGGTGAGCAAAACTTACAAGTTCGACTTGATGCCGACGACAGGATATCAATTTGAGCTCAAAATCCTCTCAACGAACTCAATACACAACAATAGCTCAAGTAATCTGAGACCCAAAAAGCTCAACTCATCTCCACTCTTGATTCAAAGCTCATCCTCCATCCTCAAGTACTCACCAATATCCGACTGATGAAGAACCACAATCCCATTCGGGTCCAACTTCCTACAATCCTGAGTGGACTTGGCCGCAACTCCAAACCCCAAAGCCACATCCGACATAGAATAAACAACAACCCCATCACCAGGAACAATGTTTTCAGTAATCCGTCCTAATCCGCCTTTCACAACATGATTACCATACAAAAACGACATCTCCGATGTAGGTTTAAGCCATACCTTGTGCTTAGCATTGGGGGCCAATAACCCTAGCGAGTGAACCGTGAGATGGAAACTGCCGCCGTGAGTGAACTTGCCGATGCAGGTGCCGAGAGCGATGAGGTTGGTCCGGGCTACGTTGGTGGCTCGCTTGACGAGGGAATCGCTGACGTAATAGACCTTGTTTTTGTGGAGGCGGAAGCAGTAGCGGCCGGGATTTGAATCGGTGCCTTCGTGAGCGGGATTCTCGACGATGTTCTTGAGGTTGTTTCCGGTGAATTTGTGGAGCTTTTCGAACACGGTAGTGGTTTCCTTCTCGTCTAATGGCCTCATCGTCGCCGGCGGAGCAGGGAGATTTGAAGGTGTGGCGGTGGATTTGGAGGTTTTAGGGTTTATGTTTAGGGTTTTTCTGTGAAAAGTTTGAAGGAACCCTACTTGGATGCTTTAACGATATGCGAAGCCCGGGCCCGATGTTTATGAAGCCCAGGCCCGATGATAGGAAAGCCCATAAAATGAACAAGTAACAAAGAATCATAATTAGAAATCTAGTCAAAATCTAGAAAATAATTAAAAATATGTCCCTTTTAAAAAAATTAACAAAAATATTTATTAGTATGGATGAATATTGTAACATAATTTCTTAAATTATTGGAATTAATGAGTCCTATAACATAATATCAAAGCATATTAATATGTATATATATGATATTAAAATGGTTTCAAACAAAAAAAAATGATATTAAAATATATTAATGATTATAAATTTAAATATTCTACAATTTATTTATCTTTATAATCATGCTATCTAATATAATTTTCCAATAATAACAATAAATTTGATTTTCACTCCATGAATGATAAAATTTAAAATCTTTATTTTAACTTGAGCCCACCATTATATCTTTGATAAAATAAATAATAAATAAATAAAACATTATTCCATCCATTTCCGTTCATATATTTTCAATGTTTTTTTTTTCTTTTGAGTACATATATTTTAAATGTTTAAATTTACTAATTTAGTTATGTAATTTCAATAAATTAAAACTAATCACATTATTAATACGAAGTGTATGTACAAAATCGTTTATTTAAACATGCGTAAATAGAGTTTATTTATATATATATATATATATACACAAAGTAATGATCCTATTATAATCACAAATATATCCAACATAAGAAAAAAGAAACAAGTAGAAAAGAAATAAATGAAAATACATTTTTAAAAAATGAAAATAAAAGGAGATGAAATGATAACAACTTAAACTAAAGGCTCGTTATTTTGTGAATGAATACTAATTGGGAGACGAGAGATTCAAACTTATAATCTCATCATTATTAAGTTATACAAGATATTAGTAAAATTCTCATCTTATTGACGTAAAAGAATGGTATTAAAAGAATAATAAACATCATAATAATTAAGTAATATGATATAAATAAATAATAACAACATTAAAAAAAAATGATATTTATCTAGAGGTTTTGAGATGGTTGTGGGCATAAGCAAAACAATTTGAATTTAGAGGTGTGTGAATTCAACGGTCTAAATTAGTGGGTTTTGAAATAAATGGTCCAAGGAAACCTCCCTTTCTACATTATTCATAT
>JBBMKA010000021.1:5890028-5902593 GCA_037833695.1 Sechiopsis laciniata | reverse complement strand
AAGAAAACAAAACTTGAGGTCAATATTAACTTAAAAAAATAATTTCTAATACATAACTACATCAATATATAAGTGAATAGAATATGAAAAAAAAAAAAATCATTTTTTCATTTTTTTTATTATGTTCAATATTAATTATAAGTTTATTAAAAAAATGATTAATTATTTGTTAACTTTTTATAATTTAAATTTAATTAACTAAAAAAAATTTCATAATTCTTCTTACAATAACCTGCACCCCAAACACCGTTTATCATAACCCTTCTTATAATAACCTGCACCTCAAACACTGTTTATTATAACCCACCGTTTATCATAACCCTCCATTTATCATAACCCTTCGTCTACAATTACATAATCGGTGCCCCAAACGCCCTCTTGGATCCATTTTCTATGGAACCCTTTGAGACATAGAACTTCTTCCAAGAACTCCCAATCTACACAATCAAAGGCTTTTTCAAAGTCAAGCTTGAGTAGCCAGCCCATCTTCTTCCTTATTCTATAGTCTTCAACAACTTCATTTGCAATTAGAATAGGATCTAAAATTTGCCTTCCTTGAATAAAAGCACTTTGATAAGGGGAAATGAGGTGGGGCATAACAAGCTTCAATCTTTCGGCCAAAACTTTTGCAACTATTTTGTAGATTGAGGTGGTGAGGCTGATAGGTCTAAAGTCTTTGACCCGGCAAGCATCTTCTTTCTTCTTGATTAAGCATATAAAATTCTCCTTTAGGCAAGCATTCAAATGACCATTTTGGTGGAATTCATCAAATAATCTCTTAAAGTCAGCCTTAAAAATGGACCAAAAGGCAGCAAAAAATTCACAAGTGTAACCATCACGGCCAGGCGCCTTATTTTTACCAAGAGAAGTGATTGCAGCATAGATTTCCTCCAAGGTAAATGGCTTAATCAAAGGGAAATTCTGATTCGCAGAGAGTTTAAGCCAAGATAAGTTACAAGGCACGAATCTTTGTCCTGGGAGTTTTGCATATAATGATGAGAAAAAGAACTGAATTTCATTTTCAATTTCAACATTAGTAATTAAGAGCTGATTCGAGCATGATTGCAATTGCGAAATGAGAAGCTTCTGTCTTTGAGCTGCTAAAAATCTATAAAAGAAACTTGTGTTTTCGTCTCTCTCCTTTAACCAATGGAGTTTACATTTTTGAATATTATTTCTTTCCTCCCTGGAATATAAACTTAACAATTCACATTTCAACTCAGCTCTTCTAGAAGATTCTGTTGCAGACAAAGCCACTGTATCAGCCTGATGATCCAACAAATCTAACTCAACCACCATTTCTGATTCCAAGAGAGAACGACTAGCCTGATTTGACACTGATATTTCTAATTTAAGAACTCTCACTCTCAACGATTAGAACATTGAATCTTTTGTGGCTACTGCATTCATTTGCTTTTCAATGTCAAATAACCTTTTTTATTTGCAACTTTTTTGCATCATTGATAAAATAACCATTTTTGAGGACACTGCATTGAATCATCGATACAAAATTTGATGTAGTGTACTATTTGTGTTGAATATCTGTGATAGCACAGTATACTATTTTAATATTCATATCCTAAATTAACCATTATGGAGTGACCTAGTGGTCAAGAAGGTCTTAGAAAACTAAGAGGTGATGAGTTTAATCCATGTAGCCACCTACACCTAAGAATTAATTTCTTACGGGTTTCCTTGACATCTAAATATTGTAGGTTAATGCCCTGTGGGCCGTGACTACTGACTATAGTCGAGGTGTGTGCACACAAGCTTGCTTGCACAGAGTCATGAATATTTAAAAAAAAATCATATCAGAAATTTTGTGTATCATCAGGCATTGGCATAATATACTGGCAGAATATGATGTTTTCTCCCCAGTTTTTAACCGGAGATTCTGTGGTATGCAGATTCTACACTGATCCATCTGGCACTTTTTGGCAATGCAATGCCAAAGCTATCGGTTCAGGTTCTGAAGGTGCAGATAGCTCTCTGCAAGAGCAATATAACAAGGTATGTTTTCGACTTCATTGGTGTGTATGCGATGTTACTGAATGATATGGTTGCGTGTAGCATGTAGTTAACTACCTCTTTTCCTTTTTCCTCCATTTTCTGAAAACCAGACAGATGAGCACATACCAAACAATTTTAGTTGCTCAACTTTAAGGACAATTTTATTAAGAAATTTAGATGTATTAAAAAAATTGGTACGTCTGATGCTCTTGGAGTTTGAACATTAAACAACTATTACGTACAATAAAAATTTATTATTATAATTTTTGGATAAATCTTACCATTTTCCTCTAACCAGAGGGGTTCCAACAAAGAGTTACACGTATCGGATCAAACATCTAAAACTTTTACACCCATGCTTAAGCAACTTCAAATCTCAAATTTAAACTCCATATTTCTTCTAGGCAGATACCAATGTTTTTGTCTCAGAAAAAATGGACTTCTTGGTTTTTCGATTACCACGAAACCAATATTACCTTCATTGCTTGCAGGACCTAACTCTTCTAGAAGCTGAAACCATAGCACTTTCCATTCTGAAGCAAGTTATGGAAGAGAAGGTAAATAAATTGTGCTTTTGTAAACCTGTGTGAGTAAAGCATAGGAGTAAGATATCAAGAAGCATTCCACTTCTAACATTATATTTTTTCTTTGAATAATCTTTTGATAAAACCACTTCCCTTCAATTTCAGGTGACTCCGAATAATGTGGATATTGCAAAGGTGGCTCCGACGTACCATCTGTACACCCCTGCAGAGGTCGAGGCAGTCATTAGCCGTCTATGAGAGGTTCTTTTGAATTTCTTCTGAACTGCTGCTATGTTTCTTGTCACTGGCTGGCATCATGTAGTTGTACTGTTCTTTTTCTGGTGAGAAAGAATCTCAGGTTTTCGGCTGCTTGACGAGTTTTCGGTGACATGTTTACCGAGAGCTTTCAGATATATTATGGGACATTCTTGATGGTTTATTGCGAACTTTGATGAACAATTTGACTGGTCCTTTATATTTAGCTATGAACGTGATTCTGATGCGCCATTTTGTTTAAAACGTGAGAATATCTTGTGGCTAAACAGGAAACATTCTTGCAAGCAAATTCATTGTCTTTATTATTGTTCCTCTTCTTCCCTTTTTTTATGATGACCACAAATAATTTTTTTATGATTTTCTTGACATTTAATGATGGTAGGAAGTTGTATGTCTTGTGAAAATAATCGATGTGCAAGTAAGTTGGTCCAACTGTTTGCATACTTGCAAAAAAAAGAGAAAAGAATGAGAGTGTTGTGAAAGGGAGAAAGAGAGGAATACAAATGTCTCAGTTCAGGTATTTAAAGTGGTTCTTCAAAAATAGAATAAGCTTGTAGGAGGTGGTGATCAGAGGAGACGGTGTGGTTTTGAAGAAGAAAGAGAAAAACTTGTAAATTTCTCAAAGAAGTACTTATGCACATTTCTTACCATTTGTGTGGATAACAATATGTAACATAAATAATATAATTATATAAAAAAAGGTTTAAAAATAATAATAAATATTTCATTAATACGAGAGAAATGAAAAATTGTAGATGTGGTACATAATTATCCCCATGAATGAGTGGGAAGTTTGTACAGAGTGACTTTCCAAAAATTTGTAAATTTTGCTCAAGAAGAAATGGCTGGTTTCAAAGAAGAGATGACTTTAATCCTTATAGGGCAATGGTGTAGTTTTGTTTATCTAAATATTGTAGGGTCAAGTGATCTAGAATAATTAAAGGGTGCAAGCTGATTCAAATATTCATAGAGAAACTATATATATATTATTAGGATCATGGTTTATATTAAAAAATATATATTGTCATAGGTTGATTCGGTTTTAATGTGGTAGATAAGGGTGCTCGTCGAAATCTAAAAAGTCGATCAACCGATCGAAATCGACCAAATTAATATCGGTCGGTCAATTTTTAAAGAATGGTTGGTCGGGATCAGTTTCACACAATGTTTAATCGACTAGTCGATCGGTCGAACATTTTTTTGAACAATTCTTAATTGACCAACCAAAATATATATATTAGTAGGAGAATTTTAACTTTTTTTTTAAGAAAGAGAGGAAAAGCTTAGGTCATCTCTCGTTAATACTTATAATAATGGTCTATTTTGACAACCCAGGTGCCCAGGCTTTTAAAAAATTCATTATTAAGATTTTAAAAATATTTTACTTCCTTTTTTCTCTCTCACTGTATTCCCTTTTTCCGTTTGCGAAATTAAGTTTTCTTTTCTTAATTCTCCTTCTCTCCTTTTTCCATTTGTGAAACTAATTTTAAGCTGCATTGAAAGTATATGAACTAAAATTATATATTTAAAACTAAAAGAAGCTCGGTATAAGAATAATTGATATCTTTAATGAAGAAGTTGCAATTTTGAAACCTTCCGCTTTTAAATATGGTCAAAACCTTCTATTTTTAAATATTTTCATACTTAGAAAAGTTCGATACTTTTTAAAATGTAAAAACCAAAATAAAATATTAAATATAAAGACAAAATGATATATTGGCATGTATTTCCTAAAAAAACAAAAAATATTTAGAAGGGTTTAAATGAGAAGTTAGTTTGAGAAATTATTTCAATGAATTAATTTGATTAGTTAGAATTGTGAGTTATTTGCAATAGTTCATTTGGAGGTAGATTTATACGAAGGAGTTGTACCAAAAATTCGTTTGGATGTGATTTTTGTATAGGGCAATTAGAAATGATAGTTTATTTGGATGTAGATTTAAAATGAAAAATTATTTTAAGTAGTTAAATATGAATAACTATTTAAGGGCACATGAATATGGGTTTTTGAGAGAGGAAGAGGAAGGGAAACAACCCCTCTTTCCATCCTCTCTTTCCAACCTCTCTTTCCATCCTCTCTTTCCAACCCTTTTTTCAATCCTCTCATTCAAACCTTTCATCCAACCTCTCATTCAAATTTCTCATTTCAATCATTCTTTTAAATATTTTTTATGAATAAATATTGGTCATTTATTATTATAGTTTCTTATAAAATTAATAAATAAAAATATATGTCTTAAAAAAAAATAACTTGTTAACTTTTAAAAAAATATTTATAAATTATTGGTATTTTGTAGATTTAATTTTTTCAAGAAAATAAATTTACCATTTATATTATATAAAATAATATAAGTTTAAAATTTTAAAAAAATTTAAATAAATAAAATAAAAAGATTTTATACAACAGTGTTTTAAAAAACAACTCATCTATATAATAAGTATATCTCAATTTTCATATTGAATGTATTTAAAAAGTAATAAATAAATAAATAAAATATACAAAGAACAAATAAAATAAAGGAAGAAAAAATTGTAAGATTAATATAAATAATAAAATAACTGTACATAAGAAATTAAAAAATAATGAAAAAATAAGGTAAACAAATTTATAAAAAATATATAATACAAAATGAACAAAAATATCAAAAGTTAACAAGATAAAAATGTATAAGCTTCTCAAAAAATAAAAAAAAAGTATAAGGAATAAAAAATAAAAAATGAATAAAATTAAAAGAAAAAATAGGTTAACACCAAGAAAAAATAAAATAATATTAGTTATATATTGAAATTGAACTTGGACAATGAAAATTTGAGGACCAAAATTTAATGACACTAACTCATTTCATAAAATTTTCACTAGCATATTAAGATGTCAATTAATAGATAAATATTTCATTTCTAGAACAAACCAAAATTATTTTATGATAAAAAATTAATATGAATAAATTAGTTAATGAATAATTACATATGAATATTATTTAGGTTTTTTTTTTTTTTTTTTAATAAATAGGCTAAATTGGAAAAGTATTTACAATACTAGACAAAAAAAAAAATATCAATCATAGTCATAGGTTTTTTTTTTTTGAACTAATCATAGTCATATGTATTCATAATTATATGGTATTATTAATACATAATGTTATATTAGTACACAATACCATACTAATAACATATAATATTGTATTAATAATACAAAATAGTGTATTTAATATCTAATGAGCATTAATAATACCGTATTTTTTACATGCAAATATTTTCAAATTTGACTAGATTTATAATTATTTTGTTATAATAGATTATCTATTATAATTTCCTATTATTTATATTAATATGTAACATTATAATTATGATAATAATTTTGTTAAAGTTATTAATGAAATTAATATATAATTTTTTTTTTTTTAAATTATACCTTCTATGAGATAAAGTTAATTATTGTATTAATTAAAAAAACATCAAACTTAAATATTAATTTTACAAAATAATAATAATAATAATAATAATAATAATAATAACCATATTATTCAAACATAGTTTTCAATAACTTCTCCTACAAACATCCAAATTCAAACAAGGTTTTCTACAACCTCTCCTACAAACATCTATATTCAAACAAGGTTTTCTTATAGCCTCTCCTATAAACATCCATATTCAAATAAGGGTTTCAACCTCTTTAACAAACATCCATATTCAAACAAGGTTTTCTACAACCTTTCATACAAACATCCATATTCAAACAAGATTTTCATGCAGCCTCTTCTACAAACATCTATATTCAAACAAGGTTTTCCTGCAACCTCTTCTACAAACATCTATATTCAAACAAGGTTTTCTACAACCTCTCCTATAAACGTCCATATTCAAACATGGTTTTCCTAAAACCTTTCATATAAACATACATATTCAAACAAGATTTTCCTGCAACCTCTCCTACAAACATCCATATTCAAACAAAGTTTTCCTGCAACCTATTATACAAACATCCATATTCAAACAAGGTTTTCCTACAACCTATTCTACAAATATCTATATTCAAACAAGATTTTCCTGAACCTCTTTCCTCTTCCTCTCCACTTCCCCCAAACCAAATAACCCCTTATGCCACTTGTTTCTTTTGGATTAGATCCCTTTTTTGTTGTATTTTATTCTCTTTCTAAATAGTTATTGTTATTTTCTTCAAACAGATTGTTTATGGAGAGTCTATATGTATATAATGTAAAATCGAAAGGATCAATAATCTTATGCTTTCATTATTTAGTAATAATCCAATTTAACATCATAATTAGATAATTGAGATTAACATTATCTCATCGTAGGGTTTGTAGTCCCCTCCCCACATTATGCTAAAAAAAAATCCATAATGTAAACAAAATATCATTTTAACTGAAAAATTTCACGCATTAATGTTTGGCAAATATGTCCACACCTCTAATATCAATTCATGAATAAACCCTTCTCTTGTTCAGCATCGTCGCCGGAACTCGAAGTCAAGAAAGGCGACGGCGGAGTAGTTCAATTAAGTGATAGAAAGTGATGGCTGTCCACAAAGGCTTATGGGTTCTCTTTAATTTCATATGATCTTTGTGTTCCTAAGCAGTTCCTGCTACAAAAAATTGTCCAGGTTCAATTAAATGTTAGTGGGTTTTGTTTTTCTTGTGATGTTACTTGACTTTCTGTTAGTATTGATGGAAAAACGAGTAGAATAAGAAGATTAGTAGGCTCATATTTGTCCTGTAGTTTAATCAATTGACATGAACTTTGTTAATGTTCGACGTTGGTGAATCCAGATTATCAGGGGTGGGTTCATAGAAATGACTAATTTGGAAGATTCGACTATCGATTCGAAAATCTCTTCTCCAAATTCATATAGGACTGTGGTTCTTGGTGGCACTTTTGATCGATTACACGATGGTCACCGTCTTTTTCTCAAGGTATCTCGTCATTGTAATGGTATTTATGTTTTTTTATCTGTGACTGTTCGAGCCAGCTTGTGCACACCTCCACTAATATCACGGGACATATGGGTGACCTTACGACATTTGGATGTGAAGGAGGTATTTTTGTTTTCTGTATTTGTGTTGAAATATGATAGAAAATGGAATTTAGGCTGCAGCAGAACTGGCAAGGGATCGGATTCTAATTGGAGTCTGTGATGGTCCTATGCTGAGTAAAAAAAAGGTTTTAACTTCTTCCTCAACCACGGCATTTACTTCATTTTTGTTCAATTTCTTGTAGCTTGATCATATCTAGTTTTTCTTTATCTACGCTTGGAAGCGTTGAACATACTTCTACTCAATTCTGGATAGCTGCTATTGATGTTAAGAAATCTATTCAATGCGTGTTTTTCAAACTTTTGATGCATTGTTGAATAAGTGGTAGATGTTGGGTTTAAAAGAGAGGACAATTTTTTTCATTGGTTTGAGGTCTTTTGAATGAAACAAAAAAAAAGTCATGAGAGCTTATGCCTAGAGTGGACAATATCATATCAATGTGGAGGTTCGAGCGGTTCTCCTTAGTTAGACATGTAAGTAGAATCCTCGTATATGGAATATGAGCTTCAAATGACATATGTCAAAGTTAGTCATAGTGAATCCGTTGTTGAGCCTGTGGAGTATCGATGTAATTGGATATTAAGGGTAAATTAGGTATTTTTCATATTAGTTAGTTAGACCATATTCTCCTATAAATACAGATTCCCTCTCTCGTGTATGATACCTTTGGATTGATATTAAATAAAGATTGACTTCTTGAAGCATTTAGTCTCTGTTGGGTTCTCTTGGATTTTAGGCTACATCAAGTGCTTTTGAACTCTTGCTCCAACAAGGGCTTGTTGTGTGCTCAAATGTAATTTGGATGGATCTGTGGTTGAACTTTCTAGTGGGCTCAAGTGTAAATTGACCTTTGGTGTGCTCGTGTATTTCAGATGGATGACTATTCGACAAGGAGGCTTGTATGTGGTACTTTGTTCGAGGAGAGGATTGTTGAGAATACAAACTAAGTGTAGTTCCACATTGTTTAAATGAGGGGTAAATCTTGAGTTTAAGGAGTACACTATATTCCCGGTCATAAAAAAGAAAAAGAAAAGAGAGAGTCAAGTACAAACATCTTCATTGATATAAGGTCTTTTGGGTGAACAAAAAATAACATCATGAGTGTTCATGCCCAAAGTCGACAATATCATACAAATGTTTAGATCCCTTGAGGATTGTCGTTCCTTAACACTAGTTAGTTTTACAACATATTATGTACTCAATCAACTTGATGTTCTTCCCAAATGCTGTTATCAGTAAATCAACTGCAACTTTTTATTCTTATTGGTAAAAGAAAACAATCTGCCACTTATTACTAGTGATGTAGATAGTTATTTTCTTTACAGAAGCCATCCATTATTACTTTGAAAGAGTTGGAAAAGTATGAGGGTTGAGTATTTGTCATTTCGTTTATAGAGGAAAATTTGCTTTCTACACCGTGAAATTTAGTCACTGAAGAGATAAGATGTGTTTTGTTGTTGACCTTGATGAAACGTTATTTGTTACTCCGGCCACGGTTTGAGTTGGTAATCTAAATTTCTGTTTTACTTCATTGCAGTTCTGGGAACTTATACAACCCATTGAGGAAAGAATGCAAACTGTTGTGAATTATATCAAGGTACTTCATTAAAGACATTAAAGCAAAAAAGGGAATTAATAGTAGGTCCCCAAGGGATGGTCTCGTTGGTAAAAATTTGGGGTCTCCAAGTTATATGCTCCTTTGAAGGTCTCAGATTTGAAACTCACGAGGGCACTTAATTCTAAAATCTCTTGTTGCCTCCTAGATTCGAGCCTTGGAACGAGCGTAGATGCCCTGAATATATAGTTGGGCAAGACTTTGATTTCCGGTTATGAAGAAAAATAATTGCTTGCTCATAACTGACAAAATGATAGCTGGGTTGCAATTGCTTTTCTCCTTTTTTGTTGTTTTGTGGACATTTTGAGGTCAACTTCACCTGCAACTTTTGAAAATTTGGAATGGGTTGATGATAGATTAAAATATCTTGATGAATGCGTCTAAGTTCCCAATTCTTTTGAGAGTATGAACTTTTGAAACTTTGTGGTATATGTTCATGAAAATTAATTATATTCTCTATTGATTCTGTTTCATATCTTATGAACAAATGTCATTTCAACTCTGGTTGCATTTCTCCAATCACACGTCCTTAGTCAATTTTTGCAGTCCGTGAAGCCAGATCTATCGGTACATGTCGAACCCATCATTGATCCATATGGTCCATCCAATTTGGATGAAATTTTGAGGCAATTGTTGTCAGGTTTCTCCAATAATACCTCAATATTCTCTGTGCTTGCATTGTTGCTTTTCATCCAAAGCCAAATAACACTTCCTGGGTTGTACGTTTTGCAGCAAAGAGACGTTAGCTGGTGGAATGTTGGTTAATAAGAAGCGAGGCGAAAAGGGCCTTTCGCAACTCAAGGTACTAGTCTTTCTCGTCGTCTTTGTTTGCAGTACTAAAGATTTTGTTATGTTGAAATGAATATCAACAAAAGAAAGAATAAAAAATGAGAAGAGCAACATAGATTTATGTGGTTTCCTATCGACGTGTTAGCTACGTCTACAGATAGAGGGAGAAACCATTTTATTTAGGAGAGAGCAAAAGATAATATTGAGATAGAAGGCATAAGAGGGTTTATACAATGTTAACTCATTTGTAATGCAAATAACTGATTCAAGGCATTTGTTTCATACTGAATTCAAGGCATTTGGTACTTTTTGTTTGCAGATTGAAGTTGTAGATTTAGTTTCTGAGGAGTCTGGTGGAGAAAAGTTGAGTTCATCGACACTAAGAAAGCTTGAGGCAGAGAGGGCTGCCTCCTCTGCCTTACATCAACAAACAGAGTAGAAACACAATCCAAACATTAACTCATGAAGCCAGCATGTATAAATAAAGTCCAACTTGATTCTGTTGAGGAAGTAACATATTATCTTGAGTTGATTTTGTCAATCTCATACTACAAGTCAGTAATTTGAAATAATTAAATTTAACCTTTTTCAACCGGGTATCAACTTAAGAAGTTCAGTCAAATCTATGCTAAATCATTCCATGTTAAGATCTCACAAGTGTTTCATATAAAAAAAGTGGGGAGTCCTATAAGCGTTTATAAGAGATATGTGTTACTCTCCTAATTGGTTTTGAGGTAAAATCCCATTTGGTATAATATTTCATCCTTAATTAATATTGATTTCTACTTGTTGAACTTTTTTTTTTCAAGTCTACAAATGAGAATGTATGTTAGTTGCTATAATTAAATTTATCTTAACCTATCAACTTAAACTTTAGGGTTAGATCGGTGATTTAACATGTTTCAATAGTTATCATACGTACTTTTTTTAAGGTACAAATTGGGGGTCTACAAATTCTACATAGATGATAGTACTACTATCAAATAAGATAGTAGCCTAATATCGAAATTTATGATTGAACTCGTGACTATGAAATTGAATTAAATTACAACCAATCAACCAAAAGAACATGTCATCAACTCTTTCCATGGTTATCATACATACTTTTTGTTACAACTTTGAGAGTGGTGATATGAAAAGGGAAATTTGGTAATGTTTGGAGCGTTTTTGTTTTAGAAAACTTTGAAATTACTTTAAAGTGCAATTATATTACATTTTTGAGATATGGCTCATCTCATCAGAAATATTCAAGAATTGGTGGCAACACCAAGAGATATCAGAAAGCACAAGATAGAAGCGATATTAGCAAAGCTCCCTAAATAGTTTCAATGATTTTGTTTTTCTTCATTAATCGAACTTTGGTAATTATTGAGCTTATTAATGATGCTGATTGAAATTGGTTTGTATTGATTTAAAAAGATAGTTTTAGAAGTTAGGATAACTTTAAGAATTTAATTTTATTAACCAATTATGTAATTTAGAGTAGACAAGTTAGTTAAAAGTAATAAGGTGTATTGAAATTGCCACGGTTGATGTCATTGATTGAAATCATCAAACATGAACTAAAAGGGTTGGTGGTCCAATCTAATAATTTCATTTTTTTGATGAAAATCTAATTTAACACTAATTTCAAGAATTCGATCCTTGTCTCTCAATTATTTAAGAGCAGTAATGTATTTTATGCAAAATTATGGATTCTTCCTCCAACTTGTACTTATAAAAAATATCAAACATCAAAGATGATGATATTTTTGTAATTTCTTTAATGTCATCTATCCTTTTTTTTAAGACATTTATTTTTTAAATTTCATTAAGGCCGCCCGTCTTTTTCGTCCCTTTTTAATTTTTTTTAATAAATATTTTGAAATTTGTAGAATTATTATTATTATTATTTTATTATTCTTGATAAATTTCCTCATTAAAAGTAAATTTCTATACAAAAATTAAAAAAACCCTTAGTTTTACCCTTTTTTTCATAAGAATTTGTTATGGGCAACAAAATATTTTTATTTTTATTTTGATAACTTTTCAAAAATATTTTATGCTTAGAATATTTAAACTTTCAAGAGGTGATTGAATTTAGAGATTGTGAGAGGTGAGGAGAGGAAATTATCCAATCTCATCTTTGTTTTTTTTTTTTTGTACATAATCTCAATTCTTCCTCACATCTCATCAAACATATTTAATTCTATAAAACATCAAATAAAATTTATAACAATAAAAATTAATTTTAAAAAAAATCTCTCTTTAAATACCAGTTGGGGGGGGGGGGGGGGGGAGGGGGGGGGGGGGGGGGGGGG
>JBBMKA010000021.1:5822064-5890018 GCA_037833695.1 Sechiopsis laciniata | reverse complement strand
TTTGAATACCAATTTCCCCCCCCCCCCCCCCAAAAAAAAAAAAAAAAAAATCAAACATCTCTCTATAAACCTAAACGTCATAAGTGAAATATCCGTTTTAGTTTTGATAATATTTGAATCAATTTTTACTATATATGAATTTTTCTAAAAGTTTGACATACATAGAATTTCTTGCTTTTTCATTATTCAAGAAAAATCCATTTATTTCATCTAGTAATTGAAGACATTCTCAATAAATTCAAGATTCATTCATCATATCATCATACTAATAACAAAATGGATCAATTATTGACTATAATTATAGAGAGAATTTCAATTAATTATTTAATTACAACTTGAGCTCTGTCTCGTTTTCCAAATTATTAAGCGTCCTTCGAATTTCCTTATCAGAAGTTTCCCTATTTTGATATAATCAGCTGTTTTTCCCTTCGCGAAATCCAAAATTCAGATTTTATATTTTTCCCCCAAAATTCTCGCTAGAACTTTGCAATTCAACCCATCAACGCCCATCGAAATTCTTTTTTTGCCCATTTACCCTTTTTCAATCGCTATCTCCAGGGTTTTACTTTCCGCTCATCTGATCAGCTTTCTTGTAGGGTTTTCTTTTTGTTCTGTGATCGAATCCGCCTTCTCTTTCTCCTGGTAATTTTCTTGTTCTTTGTTGATCTTTTTTCTGAATCGTAGTAATGAAATTTTGTTTGTTGTTTCTGTTGTTGCTCTTTTGGGTTTGTTTTGGAGGGGTGTAATTTAGTTCATGGATGGTTCGTTTTCGCTCTAGTGCTTGAGTGAGATTAAGATTTGTGACTCAAGATGAGCTTCACTTGATGTTAATGCTAAGTTTTGTTACTTTGAAGCTTGAATTTCATACTCAGACTTGGGAACTTTTGTTGTTTGTTGTTTTTTTTTGTTTCCATTGTTGTTCATAATCTGATTGGTGTGTGATCTGAGTGGGAATGTTAATGCTAAGTTGTTACTTTGAAGCTTGAATTTCATACTCAGAACTGGGAATTGGGAACTTTTGTTGTTTTTTCTGTTTCCTGTGTTGTCATAATCTGATTGGCGTGTGATCTGAGTGTGAATGTTAATGCTAAGTTGTTACTTTGAAGCTTGAATTTCGTATTCAGAATTAGGAACTCTTGTTGTTTGTTGTTGTTTCCAGTGTTGTTCATAATCTGATTGGCTTGTGATCTGGGTGTGAATGTTATGGTCTCATCTCATCTGCAGGAATTTGGATATTGGCATTGAGGAATAGGAGGTTGTTGATAGTACAACGATGAACGAGCGCCAAACTATTGATTTGGAGGAAGGATGGGACTTTATGCAAAAGGGAATCACGAAATTGAAGAACATTCTGGAGGGACTGCCAGAGCCACAGTTCAACTCGGAGAACTACATGATGCTCTACACGTACTGATCTTTCGAAACTTCCTCCCATTCTTTGTTTTTTCTTTATTTATTTTGTTGGACTGGAGTTTTGGAATTGGAGTGTCAATTAGTACCCAACTTAATACACTATGAAGGGTTTCTCTGTTTCCTTGATGAGTTGTTTTTTTCTTAAAATTAGATCATTTTAATTGGTTGAAACACTTTGATTTTGCAATCTGTTTGAGAGGTCCTTTTTCGGTGGGTACTTTTCAATTTGAAGTTTAGTTTGATGGAATTGATGAATGCAACTTATGATGTCTAACATGTCTGCAGAACCATCTATAATATGTGTACTCAAAAGCCTCCTCATGACTACTCACAGCAGTTGTATGATAAGTACCGTGAATCATTTGAAGAGTACATAATTTCATCGGTAAGAAATATTTAGTTCATATATTGGTTTACTTTGATCTTAGGGGTCATTATCTTTCTCGTTACATGAAATTTGGCAGGAATTTGTCTTGGGTGTATAAATGGTTAACTTTGCTGAGAATATATGCATGTAGTGTTATATATGAAACATTTGTAAAATTTTCTTAGTGCTACCCCTGATTGCGATTATGAAACAAAGTGCATTTAACAAATGAGAATTTAGAACAAATGAGGAAGGGACCACCACGATAAGTTATTAGAAAAGTCAACACAATGTAAATGATAACTTATTTTGATGTATGTCTAAGATATATATCATAGAAAATTGTCTGAATGTGCTCATAAAATTTATGCTTGAGGTTAGACAACTAGAAACAATGTGATTTGACAATGCTAGAGATTTATAAACCCAGTCTTATGATACTTTCAGAAATAAAACATGTTTTGACTTCCAGTTTCATGCTGGGGTTGGCTGATGTTATACTGTTCTTAAATTTATTTTAATACACTCAGTACTTTCAGTGATTTTGGAGTTTTAAGTTGTCAGTAGAACAGGTTAAACTATTCTTTTCTTCTGCTGGCTGAATATCTTTTAGTACCACTATCTTCATATGCCAAACTTTTGACACACTACTACATGTTGAAGAATCATGTGCATTTCTTTTATATCAATTTCATATCAATGTCCTTAATGGTTTAAATTACCTTTGGTTTGGGAAATCAAAGTGCTTTTATAGTCTTATATAATTGCATATCTCACGACTCACAACACATTGTTTTGTTAGTCTTAACTTCATATATTATATCTGTATCATTACTTATCCTTCATTTGATAAATTTTATGGTCAGCTTATAGTTTTTCTGGGGTGCAGTTTATCTGTTTCAGACGCTCACAGTTAAACTTTATGTTCAGGTGTTGCCATCTTTAAGGGAGAAGCATGATGAGTTCATGTTGAGAGAGCTAGTGAAAAGATGGGCAAACCACAAAGTGATGGTTAGGTGGCTTTCTCGCTTCTTCCACTATCTTGATCGATACTTCATTGCTCGAAGGTCGCTTTCATCTCTTCATGATGTTGGGCTGACTTGTTTCCGTGATCTGGTATGTTATCACCAGACATCGTGCTTGGCTTTTCTTACCATGTTATACTGTTGCCACTTTACTTGGCATACCTTTTTGTGTTTGTACTTGTGAAACTTGCAACTTAACTTTGCGAGTCATTGCATGATTATGTTGTTGACATTTGTTTTGGTTCAGGTTTACCGTGAGTTAAATGCAAAAGTTAGAGATGCTGTTATATCACTGGTATATTAACTTGTTGCCCTATTTTATTTTATTTTTTGCACTATATTTAAGCTTTGCAATGCATAACTATATTTTCTCCTATCAGATTGATCAAGAGCGCGAAGGAGAGCAAATTGACCGAGCTCTGCTGAAGAATGTCTTAGATATATTTGTGGAGATTGGTATGGGGCAAATGGATTGCTATGAAAATGACTTTGAAGAAGCCATGCTCAAAGACACTGCTGCTTATTACTCCCGGAAGGCTTCTAACTGGATTCTCGAAGACTCCTGTCCTGATTATATGTTGAAAGTAATTCCTTCTGGTCTTTTATTCTGTAGAGAAACATAATTTTATATTTTTGGTATGATTACTAACTCATTTTATTGGACATTCTAGGCCGAGGAATGTCTAAAACGTGAGAAGGACCGAGTTTCACATTATTTGCACTCCAGCAGTGAACCCAAGCTTCTTGAGGTTTGTTGTACCTTAATTCTTATCTTCCTAGAGCTTGTGTTATTAAAATAAGAAGTCTTCTTGATCATGCTTCTAATTGATTTAGTTCGTACTAGCTTTTATCATTCTTCTTTGATGACGACCAATGTCTTGCATTTTCTCTTTTCTAGAAAGTTCAACATGAATTGTTGACTGCCTATGCTACCCAACTGCTTGAAAAAGAGCATTCTGGATGTCATGCATTGCTTAGAGATGACAAGGTACTTGCCAATTTCCTATATTTGATTTTCAAGTACATGTTTGTCAATTTGAAAACTGAGTTTATATTTTCTTCTTCTTTGGTGTTTATGGAATACTTTCAAGGTGGAAGACTTGTCAAGGATGTTCAGACTGTTTTCTAAAATTCTTCGTGGCCTAGATCCAGTGTCAAATACATTTAAGCAGGTTTGAGATTTACTACTTCGGCTTACCCTTGTATTGTTTTCCATTAGAAATAATCAGACTTCTCTGTTATTTTGTCTACTGTTCTTCTGAATTCTAATGATCTCGTAAAATTTTCACACACAGCATGTTACTACCGAGGGAACTGCCTTGGTCAAACAAGCAGAAGATGCAGCAAGCAACAAGAAGGTTTGTTATTAACTGTTTTTGTTTCTTGCATTATACCATTGTATTAATCTAAGTGTCACGTTTTTTATTGGTCATCGGCCAATACCAATAGGTTTCGAATTGTTATCAAGGTAGTCTGTAATGGTTACATGCAGGTGCATTAATCGTTAGTTTTTTTCAGTAAAACTTGCAGCATCCAATATGATGTACCATGTACTAGTGAATTGTGTGGTGCTGATTTTATGATTGAGCTGTACTTTTCATGAACTTTAATTGAGTTACAGATACCATTCTTGAAAGGTTATTTTTGTTATGGCTAAGGACTTGTTGACTTTCCCTCTCTGTAGGCTGAGAAAAGGGATGTCATTGGCTTGCAGGAACAGGTAATCTTCCTTCATCACATTCTCACATCCTATCCCTCTCCCTCTCTCTCTCACTCTGCGACTTAAAATTATGATCTGTGTTTTAGGTGTTCGTAAGAAAAGTTATTGAGTTGCATGATAAGTATTTGGCATATGTGAACAACTGCTTCCAAAATCATACACTTTTCCATAAGGTATGCACGCTTTTGTTAGTTTATTACGACGTGCAAAGTATGAAGTACAAAAAAAGAGTCTTAACACACGATGTTACGAGAAAAAAGATTTAAATTGCTACTAAGAGGACTATTTGTGCATCCGTTTAGGCCCTGAAGGAGGCTTTTGAGGTATTTTGTAACAAGGGTGTTGCTGGAAGTTCAAGTGCAGAGTTACTTGCAACTTTTTGTGATAACATTCTTAAGAAAGGTGGAAGTGAGAAACTGAGTGATGAGGCCATTGAAGAGACTCTAGAGAAGGTTCATTCTTCTTTTTTATCTTCTATTCCTTCTGCCCCTAGTCATTTCTTAATGATGTTTTGATTATATAACCCTTCTTTGTTTGCAGGTAGTGAAGTTGCTTGCTTACATCAGTGATAAAGATCTTTTTGCTGAATTTTATAGGTAACTCTCTAGATTTTCACAGATTTATTGTTTTAGAGGTAAAATATGAAAATGAAATAATGACGATAAATTGCATAAATATTTGCAGGAAAAAGCTTGCTCGACGGCTTCTTTTTGATAAAAGTGCCAACGACGACCACGAGAGAAGTATTCTCACTAAACTGAAACAGCAATGTGGTGGTCAGTTCACCTCAAAGATGGAGGGCATGGTATGCTAGATTTTGTTTGTGATTTGAAGTGCTTGATGTTATGGAAGTACTTAAAAGTGTTTGTTTTGGGGTTCCCTTAGGTCACAGATTTGACTTTGGCAAAGGAGAATCAAGCTAGCTTTGAGGAGTATCTTAGCAATTATCCACAAGCACATCCCGGCATCGACTTGACGGTTACTGTCTTGACTACTGGGTTTTGGCCTAGTTACAAGTCGTTCGATCTCAACCTTCCGGCTGAGATGGTAAGTACAGATTAATCTCATTTTGAGTTGACCATTTACAAGCTGTATATCTTAACCTTCTCCTTTTCGACCTCAGGTTAAATGTGTTGAGGTTTTCAAAGAGTTTTATCAGACTAAAACAAAGCACAGGAAGCTTACATGGATTTACTCTCTGGGTATCTGTAACATCATTGGAAAGTTTGAACAAAAAAATATTGAACTGATTGTGACTACCTATCAGGTTGGTACATTTGACCTAATCGAATTTCTCTTAGGTTTTGGGAACCGGGACCTTGCTCTACTGCCAAGTGCTTATAGCTGATTTATACGGTCATTTTTGCTATAGGCTTCTGCTCTGCTGCTGTTCAATTCCTCCGACAGACTTAGTTACTCGGAAATTATGACTCAACTAAACTTGAACGATGACGACGTTGTGAGACTACTACATTCCTTGTCGTGTGCCAAATATAAAATTCTCAACAAGGAGCCAAGTACCAAAACCATCTCGCCAACTGATTACTTCGAGTTCAACTCGAAGTTTACTGACAAAATGAGGAGGATTAAGGTACTAATTCTTCACTGGTTACTATTTCATTCTCTCTTGGTATTTTGACCATAGCAATTCTTGCAAGAGGCAGTGTTTTGATATTCGTTGTGCAGATTCCTCTTCCACCTGTGGATGAGAAGAAGAAGGTAATTGAAGATGTCGACAAGGACAGACGGTATGCTATCGACGCATCAATTGTTCGGATTATGAAGAGTCGAAAAGTTTTGAGTCACCAGCAACTGGTGATGGAGTGTGTCGAGCAACTCGGTCGAATGTTCAAGGTTCTCTCTAACACTTAATGCAAATTCTTGATTTTTAATCTGGTGTTTAGCTTTCAGAATCTAAAAAGATATAATGCGAATTTGCAGCCCGACTTTAAAGTAATCAAAAAGCGAATCGAAGATCTAATCACCCGAGACTACCTGGAAAGAGACAAAGATAACCCGAGCTTGTTCAGGTACCTAGCTTGATCTGGCTTTTGTCAAAGAAAATGTTACGATTCTTACGACGAGAAATAGTCGAAAAAGAAATCCTTCAATGACGATGGAGATGGAGATGGAGATGATGGAACGAGTTCATACGTAAATGTAAACTTAACCGAGAAGGTCATCTACTCGAACAATTTTTCCATCTAAGCAAGTAGATATACTTATTATATGAATAGGAAAATGATGGAAAATCTGAATCCCAATATTGAGTTGACTGTTGCTTGATTAGGCAAAGGAACTGAAAAAAAAAAATAATAAATGCATTGCTGTAATTTCTGTCCTTTTTTTTTTTTTTTTTTTTTTTAAAAATTTAAATTTTAAGATTTCTATCTGTCTATTGATTATTGAATTATTAGGTCTTTAGTTGTTATGCCCCAAAGAAAGCTGTCAATGACTTTGTATTAACTATTAAGATCTCATCTGCTCCTATTTTTAGATTTCGTAATAGGGAATGTTTTTAATTTTTAGTTTATTCATTAAAATTTCAAACTATTTCAAATTAAACAAGTATTCCAATTTTTACCTCTATTCCAATTTTGGCTAATTTTAACAAGAATCAATTTAAAATATAAATAAATTTACTAATTTCAATAGATTGTTTTCTGTTTCTTTTTTTTTTCTTTTTTTTAATTTTTTATATTTCAATAGAATCTAGTTTTCCACAAAACTTAGTTTTGATTAATGTACAAATTAACAATTGAATGCCTTCCCATAATGTACCAATCAAGCAAAGATATCAATAAAAAAATGCAATTACCACACTTCAAATTTAATATTATAAGGGACTTTTGATATATTTACATATATATATATATATATGATCCTCAAGTCAAGATGACGACTCTTTTAAGTCCAAAAATTTTTAAATCAAAATTTAATTTAATTTATTATTAGATTAAATACACATTTAAATTTAATAGATTGTAATACTATATGATTTTAGCCAAAAATTAATTGGTGATAAGTAAATTAACTCATCTATTTATGAATATTATGAGGTATCTCTACCTTTCCAATGTAAAATCCTCCCTATATATTTCTAAAATTATTAATATTCATCAAGTAATGATTTATAAACATAGCTATATACATATATATCTACATCTATGGATTAATTGTATAGAAGACGCATCCGGTAATAAATTTGATTTCAATTTTCTTCTTTAAAATAGTTAAATTTGAAGTATAATTTAGTAGGTTTTTTTTTTAGATTAGTATAAATCTAGTGGTCGATCATGTTAGCAAGTCTAAAAATTTTGAAATTTTCAATTTTTTTTATTCTATTTATTTTCAATAAACTTAAAATTAATCTCTATAATTTGTTAATTTATATAAAAAAAAAAATGCTACTCCATTAATTTTTTCTTTATAAATTATCCTTGTAAATGAACTAATTTAACTAAAAGAAAAAACTTATCATGAGATTAAACTTTACTAAATGTACATGAGACTAAAACGAGAAATTTAAAATATATAGACTACAATAAAACAAACTTTGTTATTATTATTATTTTTTTTAAAACTTTGTTTAAAAGTAGAGCAACTTCTAAAAATAATATATATACTATATTTCGTTAAAAATCAGGAAGGAATTGCATAATTAAAATAATAGGCGTAATAAAAAAGAAAATAGAAGTTAGCAAATTCGACACGGCGTCGTTGAGTGGGACGCCAACATCGAGATTCCACCTGAGAGAGTGAATTAGAAACCCTAATCCTGCAATCTCCATGGCGATGGAGGATCTTACCGAAGAAGAAAGACGTGCTTTACGGGGCAGCAAATTCGCGCCTCTCCCATCACAGCCCTCTTCTTCCTCTCGATCTCACCCAAGGTACTTAATATTTTTGTTTTTGTTTTTGTTTTTCGTTCTTTCTAGGGTTTTCTGTAAATCCCGTAATGAATGGAATGGATTGGATTGGATTGGATTGGGATTGGGATTGGAATGAATTGGATTGGGTTTGTATTGAAAGGTTGGCTCACCCAGGTGGTCCATTGAAGACCAACAAGGCTGCGGCTCTGGCTAAGTTTCTCGAGCGGAAGCTGCACCAAGATCCCCATGCTCTCTCTTCCATCAACCCTCACATTTTGGACCTCGCCCTTCGTAACGCCAAACCCTCTCTTCTTTCCGGTTACTATTCTTCTCTTCTATTCAATTC
Organism: Sechiopsis laciniata; assembly: GCA_037833695.1. Taxonomy (NCBI): domain Eukaryota; kingdom Viridiplantae; phylum Streptophyta; class Magnoliopsida; order Cucurbitales; family Cucurbitaceae; genus Sechiopsis; species Sechiopsis laciniata. The sequence continues at coordinate 5,881,275 of JBBMKA010000021.1, read as the reverse complement.
ATTGCTTCTCTATTTTCTTCCTTTCTTCTATCTATCTATCTATCTATCTATCTATCTATGATGTTTTATCAGGTTCTGGCACTAATATTCGCCACGTGGATTCATTTGATGATCCTGAGGTTTTTTCACTCAAACTCTAACATTCCTGCCCGTTCATCATTCTTGTAAGTCTAACTAGTTAAGATGATGAAATGCAGGTTTCTTTGGATGAAGAGGAAGCCATGAATTCCAACCCTAAAAAACAAAAGAACAAGAAGAAAAACAAGAAAAACAAGCATAAAAGGCAAAAGGTTGGATTTGAAATACTTCATGGCTTCTTCTTTTTTAAGCTCTCTATGCTTGCAGTGTTGCTGCTTCTGTTACCTCATGATAAATCTGTTGTGCTGCTGCAGCTTGTAGAGGACTCCGAGTGCGGAGTCGGGAAAAAGCGGAAAAAGCTCAGAAAGAAGTTGGTATCGCGAGCTGAAAACAAGACTTGAATATCCCTTCCCTTATAATCTAGAGACAGATATTCAGTCTTCAGAAGATTGGGGAACAACTTGAAAGGAGTTAGCATGTGGTGTTTTTTGGCGGCAAAGATAAGCACTTTGGTGGAACCAAGGCAGCTTATACTAAGCTCTATAGGGTTGCTGTTCCTGATATTTTGAACAAGAAGAACACTATTAAATCTCAGAATCACTAGTCTAAAACACTTGATTTCTCTCTTTCTCATGTTGCAACATCCTTTTGTTGTCAAATTGCAACTTTCTTTAAATCCAATGGCTTGAATTCCATTGCTGTTATTGGTAAGAGAAGTCTTTTCCCTATACATTCATGGCTTCTATCACTTAAATGCCTCTAATAGACATTGACTTGCATCTCCAGCCCTCACCGTTTGCTACTAGCCTTGAAAAATTAGGTATTCTAGACTTCTGTACTAACAAAACTATTCTAGACTTTCAGTTCATAGGGTTAATCCCCAACGAACATGAGCCTGAATTATAAGCAATTAAACTTGTGTAAAAAATGTGTTAAAGGGTGAAAGGCAACTTCGAGGTTTTTTCTCTTTGGAAAGGGGAGGTGTAAGCCTCAATTTTAATTCAAAATAAATTTTAAATTTGTGTAATAAAGACATAACACTTGTATAAAAGTATAAATAAACTATCCCAACAATTGACACTTGAACAAGTAGTACAAAACTGATACTTCTAAAAAATTGAAAATACAATATTGTTCTAATCATTATATAAGATGTAAAGACACCTCCGATGATCCAAAAAAAGAAACCTCAATAGCTTAGTAAAAATAACAATAACGATAATTACTGATGAAAAAGAGGAAGAAACAATGCGAGTAATGCAGAAGCAGGTGGAAGATTGAATTTCATTCAATGAATGAAACACTACAATCTGGTCAAACTATAATGATTTTATACATAATTACAAACTATGATACAGTCAAGAAAGAAACTAATAGTCAAGGAAATACACTTATAATTCAAAAAGTGAGGCCAAAATATGTTATATAAGATGTATTTACTCACCATTTCAATTTGTCTTCAACAGATGGGAAGTAGATTTGAACCTATGTAGGAATAAGCGCAAGTATCTGGCTCCTTATAATTCCCATGCATTTCTGTATCTCTGCATATAGTGGAAGGTTCTGAGGACAACTAGGCTGCAAACTACTGGCAGCAGAATCCAGTACCTGAGCAACATCAGATGGTGGAAACTGACGTTCTGTGCATTTCTGCATGTTTTTAGTAACTATCAGTGTTTGGAAATCTAAAAATAATATCACCATTCAAGGGAAACAGTATCATATCACCGTGCATTTTCAACAAAAAAAAAAGAAAAAAAAAGATCGAACGTGCCAAAAGTTCAATATGCATAATTCTTTTTTCTGTCAGGTTTGATTGCATACACCTTGACTAATATCATATGACATACTGTCTGATCTTACAACATTTAGATGAAGAAAACTCGTAGGAAACTAATTCCTATATAGATTACTACCATGAATTGAACTTATCACTTTTTAGTTCTCCAAGCCCTGTCCACTAGATCACTCCATGATGCTAATTATATGCATAATTCACAACCAACAATATGCATAAAAACAATAATCAACCAGCTATCAACTAAGACAACATCCCCAGCCCTCTCTAATATATCTGACTGTAACACGGCATAACGCCCCTATCTAATAGCCTTGAACTATATGAAACAATTGGCAATGAATAAACAGCCCAATCCATCATTTTCTTATTTATGTAAAACAGAAAATCAGAAACAATTTGATGGATCATTGATTCGACATCGGTATACTGAGAAAGAACACATAATTCGAGAGGAAGACTGTTATAAAGCTCCCTTTACCTGAATCATGAGTAAAGTGGCTACACAGTGTCCAATAAGTTCCGAAGGGATCTCCACATCAGTCTTGTTGGATGGGCCATTGGACTTGGGACAAACTACATAATTAGCAGCCGTTAGGTTTGACGTACACTCATTGAAATGATTCTGAGATACTGGAGTGGCATTACATGTATCTGCAGCTGTTGATCTCATAGTTGGCAAGGACAAATCCTCCACTGAGAGTCTACTACTCACAAAATCAATGGCTTCTTCAATATTCTCCACATTACTTTCTCCTTTTTTCAGTGCGAGAATTGCCTGAAATGTTTGTTAACGGCAAATGAAGTAAGTGGAAGCACGGAATCTACAGGAAAAGAGATCTCCAACATGGGATCTGAAAGATGCATTTAGGACTTGAACCATTAAAGAGACATAATCTACTTCATGATATTTAGATTTGCTTAAAAGTGACTGAAAATACAATTATCATATATGCATACATCTTTAACTTTCAGTTTATTGACTGCGTCTTTACCAACCAATTGATGCTCAAAATGGCTAGGAGATAGTAAAGATTTAACCTGCATTGCTTCATTAATCATTGTTTGAGCCTTTGCTCTGGAACTTCCCACAATTTCAGCCACATGGGAACCGGGGTCTTGAGCATGAGAGCAAGAGTCACCCAAATCATTCACTGGCTTGAGGAACATCAGTGATGAAGTCCCTTGATACGTATTGCGCTGCCTCAAGCAATACAGAGCAGAGGAGACCTATACATACTGAGAAAAATAAGAAAATGAATAAAAAAAAGGGGATGAAGTTGGAAATGTGCTCATCAAACTTATGCCTGCTCATTAACTTCATTCAACTGTAACAGCACGGCAGCATATTGCTTCTTAAAGTTTTCCGAATCCTTGAGCAAGTTGTCTCCATTAATTTGGTTTTCCAACACCTCATCATTCAAGCGCTTCAATTCAGACACCACCACCTCCTAGATTTCAGTGTGCCTCAGTCAGGTTAAAAGACATTCAAATTTGGATGTAAAGGTTAAAGCAAAACAGATTTATGCATTTCAACCTAGTCTTAACCAGAATAGGACAAATAAGATGTTAATGAGAATATATTGCGAATATTCTTAGGATACTATTAATGATATATTGGTAATTAGTTAGGGTTTTGTGGAATTATAAATAGAGGAAGTTAAGATGATTAAAGGAAGGCAAAATGTTGGGAGTTAGTCCATTGTGGGACTTGGGAGAGAGATAATCCTCTTAAATTGTAACTTATCTTTGATATTGTAATATAAGTTATAACACTTGTTTTCTTACAATCGAAATCCTAATATAAAGCTAGCTAATATGATGTACTACCTTCTTGTCAAGTGCACGTGATAATTCAGAAAGAGCAAGAACATCAGCTTCTTTAGCTTGAATTTGAGCAAGGGCAGAAGGTTGGGAACCTGCCTCCTGTTGAATACCGACAGTCTCACAAAGCCCAAATTTAGCTTGTAGATTAGAGCACCCAAGGTCAACCTGGCCACCAACAATTCCCTATCACTTATAAAATTCTTGAAATTAAGGATCGATACTCTGTATATGTTTCTACATATGTGTTGGCCTTATTGTAGAGCAAGCATTTCTATGCCAAACTCAGTCATGTATTAAGACAGACCTTGTTATCCATGAAACTGTGTATTAGACAGCGACAAGACCGAACACCTAGGGGAATCGGCAAAAAAAAAAAAAAAACTTCAAATGTCGTTGATTATATATTATTGTTGATTGATATAATTAAATTCATCCAATCCACTAGTTTAAGCTTTTGGGTTGATTGATGTTTAACATAATTTAACATGGTATCAGAGCAGGAAATCTTGAGCTCGAACACCTGTCGGATTCCTCCCCAATTAAAATTGAATTTAATTTGTAGGGCATTTTTCAAATTTCTAGGCCACAAGTGAAGGAAGTGTTGGTTGATATAATTAAATTCACCACAACCCACCAACTTAAACTTTTGGGTTGATTGGTAGTTTAACATAGTTAAGAGTTTATAGAAGGCCCTAACCAAAGAGCTCCAACTAAAAGGAACAAAATATAAGAGGTCAAGGTACTCCTTTAGGGTTTATCTTACAGATAAGAGATAAAGCCGAAAGTAGAACATCGTTCTTGCAGATAATCAGGGTTACAAAAAGGCGAAACAAGTTTAACATGCCAAATTTTCAATGATAATAAATGATTCAGTACAGGTAATTTTTTGTTGGAGTTATGTTAGCTAGAATTGTTAAAGGAATAAAGGAGTTGGTCAGGAGAAGAAACAGTGGAACAAATTTAGGTTTCAGAGAGAACTCTTTTTTTTTTAATAATAAATCAGACTTTCATTGAGAATAAAAGGAAAGAAAACACGAGCAAACAAGCCCACAAAAAAGCAAGGACTTGAGCCTACAAAAATCAGCTCCTAGTAATCTACTTTTGTAATCTTCTTTAACACGGTAAGCAGATAGTCATCAGCAATAATACTTGATTGTATTGACTTCCTCTAAATGCTCTAGGTAAGGCTGAATTAACTATATTTGATGGAATTCTATCGTAATGACATTCATTTCCAGATTAAAAAAAATGCATATTTTGGAATCCAATTATGCATGTCTTAAACGTTGAAAAATATGACATTTGCTACCTGGTAGCATGCGGCCATGCCAATGTAATGACGTGAAGAAATAGGCACAAAATAAGCTTCTAATGCATATCATCTAATTCAAAATATTAACAGAAAACTAACCTTTGCCTGTTTAATTAATTTGTTGATATGATGAGTGGAAGGAGAAATAAACACAGAACCATCGGTGCTTTCAAGTTTATCATTACTGGTTGATTTCATATAGTCTTCAATCTTCACTTCCTTCAGTAAGCCATTAATCTTAGCCTCGTTGAGGTTCCCAAATATTTTATCAAGTGTCACGCCATGTATTGACAAATTTGCAGGCACATTTTCAACTGGATTTAAAGGCATACACTCGATATCCTGTGATGAGGAGTCAAACCATGCCACTCAAATATAAACAGCACATATATAACTAAAAATATAACAATCAATGAAAAGTGAATTGTTTTCTGTAGAAAAGAATGCCAACGGTAAACAGTGTTATGCCTATGATCATCATCGAAAATTAAGAAATCTATCAGAAAACAGTGGCTTGTAATTGTAACATGTAGTTTAAACCGTAGTCTGAATTAGGAATCTTAGCACTTGGGGATGAGATCGCCCATATGAAATTGTACATATCTACAGCAATCTTAATTCTATCAGATGAACAAATAAGATGCCATAAAATTTTAAAATAAATAAATGAAAGTAACACAAAAAATAATTACCATGACAAATTCAACCCCAAGTTCCGGTCGATCAAATTGAACACGACACCTGCTATAGTCAACAGTAAGTACACTTCCATCGTGGATCTCTCTTGTTTTTGGATGAATGGCAATAACGCGCTGTCCAACAGATAATGGCCGAGCTAAATCGGTTGGAAGTCCTTCCCTTGTGCCTGCACGAAGTTCAGCATAATGTTTCCTAACAGATTCCCTATAATGATTTAGCTTTTGTTTTTCTTCCTTCAAGAATTGTGCCGAGAATCTCCGTGGTCTCCCGAGGGAACTGAATCAAAACAAAACTACAATATTTGGTCTCCAATAGAAAGTGTTTTGAAGTGATTCAGCAGGAAACAAATGGAAAAGTTGAAAGAAAATACCTTCGAATAACACCCCATTCAACACGTGTCAATCTAGGAATGTGGCCTAATCCAACGTGATTTAAGTACTCTACAAACTCACATTTTGCAAACCATGGGAAATCAATTGCACTGTAGAACCACTCAAAAACACACCATCTACGCAATTTATGCCATGATAGGCAATTAGAATGTTGCTCCTGCAATTATAAACATACACAATAAATTTTACAGGATCCAGCATCCAAGAAAATTTATGTCATGATCATAAATATGTAACCTTGAGACCATGTGGTCTATCATCTAATGATTGTGCAACCACATTAAGTTGATCAACTGAAATATTGTCCGCAATCTTTGAATCTCTTTGTGGCTTCTGCAGGTCCATCTTCCGCCTGCTCCTCACTTTGGTAGGTAAGCTGATTGGATTAGTTAATGGAACTTGCGTTGTGGATAAAGCATAGTCACCATCTTCTCTTTTATGGTCAGCACTTGAAGATGAATGATGATCTAGAGGCTTCGATAATTTGCTATATTTTACAGGTCCAGCATTATGAGGGGACCGTTTAACTTTACCAACAGAACTCTTTCCTTCATCTGCAGCCTAGAACAAAAATAAGTATGAAAGTAAGGGTGGGAGACGAAGTTTACATGTGCAAGAGCCATTCTTTAACAATTGGGAATCAAAGCTTCACTCCACTACATACTCGAAGGCACTCGCGCCCATCCCAAGGCTCGGACCCGGGAGATAACACGAGATTTTACAATTATATGGGTTTTGAACCTGAAACCTCTAAGGGAGCATACCATGAAACCCAAGACTCTACCGATGAGGTCAACCCTTGGGGGAAGGTGTAAGAGCCATTTGTAAACATAATCGTGAACATAGAGCCTTATACAAGGCAATGGAACATCAAAATCTATGAATTTAACATGAAGGCAAAATGAAAGTATTAAATCATGGTTGAAAGTTGACCAAGTAAACTTTCAAAGGCACAGATATAATAGATAAGTACGAAACAAGAAGGCAAGTTAGGAAAGGTAAAGTTCCTAAGACGGTTAATTTTTTCCTATACGGTACTGCTCACAGAAGTATCAATACCCAAGATAGAGATTTACAATTTTATGCAATAAGTAAAATACAATTTTATAGAAATAAGTGTTAAAGGTACCCTCCCTCTTGAGATCTCTCTCAAGCCTTAATTCACCATCTACGTACTGCCTACCCTCTCCCTTTCCCACTCTATATTTATAATCAAATACCCTAACTCCATAATTATTTACTAATATGCCCCTAATAACAATCTTATCATTATGATATTTATTAAACTGTCGCCATTTGGTTTCAGTTGGGCTGTCTTTTCACCTTACTTTTGTAAGCTTTCTTCTCTTTCAATAAATTTTTTTCCTTTTGTTTTCAATGTAAGTTTTATGGTTTCAATTCAAGGGCAAGCTAAATGTTCTTTGGAATATAATGTCATCAAGTCACAGTGTGAATGCTTCATATAGATAAAATGTTTTTTTGGTCGTTTGGTCTTCTTTTCACTCCATTTAAGAGTTCAAATTCCTGAACATTTTCTATATTTTCATCCATTAATAAAAAGTTTGTTTCTCGTTTGAAAAAGAAAAAAAAAAACAGTAACAGGATAACACAATTCACTAATTCAAACGGGAGTTCCTTTGAATTTCCTTATTATATAAATATAAAAAAAATAAAGAATTATGATAGAATAGAAGGGGGACTTTTCTAAGACGAGGATTGAATAGGACCCACACCTTGATTTTTGGGGTGCCAATGGCATGGGAATCATTGTTATCTTCGTGTTTAGATGATATCTGTGACCATAAATTTTCATATTGTCAAAATTCATTCCACAACAGAAATGATTTAAAAGATAGAGCAGCAATTTAAAACTAGAAAGATTATGCTTGCAATCCATCCTTACTTTAAATGGAGAAGACTTCTGTTTCCTTTTTCGATTTCCATTATTGAATCCTTGAACTCCTTCTGCTTCAGGAATATGACCAACATTATTACCAAAAGCTTTTCCTTTCTTAGATGATTTGGGAGCAGATATTTCCGCTCCAGCAACTGAATGATTCCCTTTCATTATAGACTTATCCATGACATCGAGATTTTCTTCTTTAACCTTTTCAGAAGGGTCTATATAAAGAAATAAAAAATCATGTTCATCATCACTCTAATGGTTGTGGAAGGAAGAAGAGAGGGAAGGAATTGATATTGGTAGTCACAAAACAAAAAATTTATTTCAAAGCCTCCAACCAAATTTATTTTATTATTTTATTTTAATAGAAAACGTGAACTTTCATTGATGATGAATAATTACAAAAGGGTCCTATGAGCATACAAAGTAGTAAAGCTGTAATCCTGGAGGAATGAGCCCATGTCATAGAAAGAAAGATAATACAATCCACCAGGTTATCCATTTTTTGGCAGTCTCCGAGAATGTGTAGTCATTTCTAATCAACCAAATTTATTTTCATATAATAAATTTAAACAGTTTCAATTGAATTACAAGAGTTCAATGACTTAGGAACAAGCTAGGAGATTTTGAACATATAGAGCATGTGCCTAAAGTTGGTTCATTAAATCAAATGCGTTCAGTTATCCTGATTGCAGCTTAAACATAGAACGATAACCCAAACATAATATGAGGTCAAGCTTCTTGGTGGAATAAAAATAAGATGAATGCACGCTGAGTAACTCAAGTGTCAATCAAGCAACCATTTACTCAACATCCTACGCACCTATGGCTAGCCCCAGCTTCAATTAACTGAAAATTACAACTTACTTCACCTCTAGCAATTGCTGACATTTTATAACGATTAACATTTTTTTCTAGCTGGCACTTTATTACTGAATTATTATGACTACCCTATCAATTCAAAATCACATTTTCTTCATATCTCTCGAGAGTCAGTTTCATACACCTTTTCTGCAAGCTTTCCCAAATAGTGTTATAAGAAAATGAAGACAGAGGAAAACATGCAGCTTAGAGAAAATACATGAAGAAAGAATCATTGGCATACAAAAGACGAAGAAAAAAACCAAAGCACGACATATAACTAGGTTTCACGGGAAAAGCCTAAAAATAAATTTAAATTGAAGAATAATTTTTACCCATGTCAACAGTAGTGTCTGGCATCATCAGAGACAAATCAGCTAAAGTTTGTAGTGCATCAAATGCTGCGCACTCATCTGAACAGAGAACCAAAAGAATGAAGATAAGAACACACGCTTGCTTCTTTGTTATGAAAACATCAAAAAGAGACAAGGGGAACAAAAGAATCGTGCATGCATTTGAATATCTAATGATAGAAACAAAGGCTAGAGCAAGATCTTAAAATACATCCATAAAAATTTGCATTTTCAAATTAAAAATACTTCAAATAATAATTGATTTCACTATTAAGATAGAGGTAACACCCAAAAGAAAGAAAATGAGTACTTCTAGTATATGTGAATATACTTGGAATCTAAAAGTGTTCATGCTACTACCAATCCATAAATTGTTAAAGCTTCCATAAACTTGTTATCTTTAATCAAACAAATGAAAACAGGAATGGTCTTCCTTTTCACAATTCACATTATCATCCAATACACAAGAGTAAATGCACCATTTAAAAGTCAATAACTTAACCCTATATGCACCATTTAAATGTCATCAAAGGAAGAAATATATAGTCAAGAACAAAAGCTAAGTTAATAATCCGCCCTCAAAAAATTAATAGAACGGATGGATACAAAATACAAAACAAGGGTAGACAAGCCAATTCAAATATATTCTCAGCTTACCTCCAAATAGAGCTTTCTTACTTCTCTTCCTCGTGCTTTTAAAAGAGGATCTCACAGATTTTACATCCAAATCCTCAGTTTCAAGCTTTCCCCTCAAACTGCCTGATTTTTGTCCCTCTTCAGTTCCACTACAAGCTTCCTTAATGTCATCCAAGTGGTTGTACATACTTTCTTCAACTTCTGGTTTCTTCCTATTGTGCCTTTTACCCTTTCTTTGAATATCACGACTATTTTTTCCCAGATCATAGTCTGCATTATCAGCTCCAGTACTTCCTAAGCTTAATTCACAACCACCTTCATCCATTTCACTACATCGAAACTTCATACTCATCATGTCTGATTCACTTTTCTGAATATCAATATTATTTAAGGCCAATCACTTAACATGGTCTAAATAATTGTAAAGAAAGCAATAGCATGTGTATAAAAGCTATGAATAATTACCATCCTGACATTTCGGTTACGTGAGAGTACAGGACCTTCTATTTTAGGATTTGGTGTTTGAGAAAGTTGAGGAGAGCCATCTCGTTGTGAAGCCTCTGTTAAAACTAAAGCTATCTCATGAGCAACATCATCATCATTTGAATCATCAACCTTTAGCTTACTAGTATGCCTGGAGGGTGAAAAAAGCTTCTCTCTACCATCTTTATCATATGAATATGATACAGGAACACGCGGAGTCCGTTTTCCAACAGCATGAGGTTTGATTCCTAAGACCATCCACTTTGACTTCAATAACTCAAATCCAAAAACATGACAGTAATTTCCCATAAATGCTTTTAAAAGTTAATAGACAAATAATGTAATGAAAATAACATAGATAGCTCAAAAAATTACCCATAAAAGTGCCCAAGAATAAAATAAATACAGCAATTGCCCCTCCACAGATAAAGGTAAGGAATGAAGAACGAAACAGAAAACGTCATTTGCCTAAGAGAGAAATTTGAGACATTTCCTACCAGGACGCCTTTTCTTCAACAATGACAGGCAGCCATAATTTGTTGGAAGTGACTGCAGTTGTGAAGCATCTTCAAAATGTGAATCCAATCCTTTAGAGTTATCATTACGTGACTTTCCACGCATACGCTTTTGAGGCTTTCTTGATGCTCCTGAATCCTCATTGCTTTCTTGTTCACTTTCACTGTCTCTCTGACAATTCATCTATCAATTTAGACCTCAGAAGAGCCATAAAGACAGCCATAAAACCTCAACAATAGCCTTACAATACTCTGTAACTTCCATGTAATTCAATATTCTACATCTACCATCCTATATCTATTTGATAAAATAAAACCTTTATGAAACCAAAACTATATCGATGAAACATTTTTTATATTTGTGAGTGTCTGAGTCAGCTTAAACACACCTCACAATTCTCACGGGACAACAGCCTAACCCTACTACATTTGATTGTCAAGGAGACTGATTGAAAAAAAAATTCCTGGGTAGGCCACCATGGATTGAACTTGCTCCCTCTAAGCAAGTTATGATTTTGAAGATCCTTATTTGACAACTAGGCCAACCAACCAATGGATTGATGAAACAACTATTTTTAAATTGAGTAATAGCAGCTCTATTGCCGAGAAAAAGAAGGGTAAACAAAAGAAAGAAGGAGAGAAAAAATCTACAGATAGAGCAAAATCTCACCAGCACGCTGTAATGATCAGTCATCATTGCAATTAACCCAACAACTGAAGCAGTGCCCTCTGGAAGTGATAAATAGGCCTGAAATCAGTAGAATGTGCATACCATTTCAGAGTAAGACCACAATGACAAGATAGTGTTACTGTGTTGACATTGCTAAAAATTTTAAGTAAATATGTTTGTCAATCCATGGTGATGAGTTCAAATGGTGACCACCTGGAGTTAATTTCCTAGGGTTTCCTTCCATTCAAATGTTATAGGGTCAAGCGGTGTGTATATATATTTATTTATATACATGTTTTTCAATCAATTTTACAAGCTTGGTTATTCCAAAACCAAAATTCCAGAGAATATAATGATGCAGAAAAGGTAATTCGGTAAATTGCAGTGCCAATTTAAATTGTGTCAGCTAAGTGAAACTCTAAAAGGGTATCAATAATCAAAGTGGCCAAGGACTAAAAGGTTATTTGATCATATAAGAAAACTCAATATTAAATGCAACTCAAAATATTCATGACCTTTAGCATACTATAATAGAGATCACAATTCAGAGTACACAAGCAACGCATAAAATGTGCAGTGTCATTACAATTACATATAAGTTTAGGGAAGCAAATGGGATAGCGTGCTACAAATACAATGTACAGGTCTCTGATATTAGGAATATGAAATACGACATACAAGTTTACAGGATACTTAATCAGAAAAGTCATTTGTATAGAAAGATTCATGGAAATACAAATTATTTAGATAAATAGTTGGGAGAGCTGAGATCAGTAGGACAAAAGGTCTACCCTATTCATGGTGAAAAGAGCCTCAACCATTTCAGTAGAACGGTTCCTTACTGCAGAAGCAACCTGCACAAGTACCACACAAAAGTGTTGCAACTCAAATACACTACCAGTACCTGTTTAAGACAGAAAATTGAGGTGCAACTACAGTAACAATTTTAATTGACATCTGCCGAAAATTTTTTAGTTTTTTTTTAAATTCAAAAAAAAGTGTGGCATGATTTTGAGACATGGTGCTTGAAAATACAAAGCTCAAGTTTGTTGTGGAAAAGAGATTCTCTTGGCTCGGAGCACTTGAACATTGCCACGTCCATTCCATAGATTGGTACTAACCTTCTTCCAATCCTTTCCATGTTTACGATATGCTTCATAGAACTGCTCAACCTCAACCTTGCTCCACTGAGGTCCTAACAAGTCAGCAAATTTCCTCTTCTGCAAATAATCAGAAGATTGTTATAAAACTACCTGAACCAAACTTATCATTGTTATATTCCTTTCACAATGAGAATTCTACAACAATACTAATCAATGGTTGCATTGACTCCATATTAAAATTTAAATCTCATACTACTTACGATACACTAATTAAGATTAGAAACAAGCCAGAACACTACAAAAATAAGAGGAAAATCGAGTTTATGTCACATTAACAGCAGTACAGTTGGTAAACATGAATTCAATCATGATTTAGACATTTAGCTTCCAATAGCAGAAAGACTATGAAGTATGAGAATATTTCTGGCAGTGTGCAATAAACTTCAAAATAGCCTGTACATGACCAAATTAGCAACTCAAGTTCTAGTTTGAAACAACGAAATGTCTTACTTTTTCATATATAAGCAAATGGAAAATCGAAATACAGAACAAAAAAAAACTTGAATAAGTCATCTCATCATAGACACAAACATACCTTCGGCTTGCTTCTGCTGGCATCTTCCACATACTTGCTTGACGAGGCCTCATTAACAGAAGAAAACCGCTTATTAACACTTCTGGACTTTCTTGACGGGGCCATGAGCTTTAGCAATCTGTAACACACACATATAAACACTAGCACCTGTTATGACGTCATTGAAGTTCAGGAGCAGGACAGTCCTCTATACACATGTTGAAGTCCACTAATTTAATATCCATTGAAGTACAAGTCCAGCACTTACATTCACCCAAAACCCCCTTCAACGAAATTGTACTTTTAAGATCGGATTCGTGAAAGCACAAATTTAAACAAGAAAAACAAAGCACCCCATTTGCGAAAGAGGGAATCAACCAGTGTTTGGTTTACAGAATTCAGCATACAGAAACATAAATTCCTAGAAAAAAAAACAAATAAGCAATATTTAAAACAAAATCCCCTTTCTTTCCCTGCTAAGGCTGATAACTAACAAAACGGATTGAAACGAATAAATCAAAATCAGAATGGCAACAAAAATCCGTCAGAATCCAGTAATTGAAGAAGAAAAGGATGTGAGAAGACATATATAGGACCATATAAGCAAAGTGATCTCAATTCTAAACCGAGTTACAGAAATGCGACATCAAGACGAAAACGAAATCCAAGTCAACCTCGATTCACTCGGAAATCAAAATCCACACAGAATTAAGGAGAAGATAAATGCTCTTCGTCAAGAAACAAACCTAGAAGATGCAAAAATGAGAATATTACCGATTTTGAAATGGCCGGTCCCCGTCAAAGCAAGACTAGATCCTGAGCATAGAGCAAACAGTGGAAGAGCAATAGAGCATAAACTGAAGTGGTTGAGGAAGCGATTAGCGAAGAAGATGAAATCCAGAGAAACGACGAGAATGAAGAAGAAGAAGAAGAGATGCAGAACAACAATGGGGTTTGGGGGCATAACCGCGAAACTTTTCAAGTATTTTACTGTGCAACAAAAATTTGGTACCAAATGCAATTATATATTTTTTGTTCAACTTGTTTTTTTTTTTTTTTTTAAATTCATTTGTCGTGGAGAGTTTTTTTTTTAGTATAAATTAGAAAAAGAGAGATTATAAATACTCATTCCATAAATCGAACTTGTGACTGTGAAGTATAAATTGATTAATACCAAACTAAATAATTAATCGCGTCACTGATTTATTCAATATTTATTGTGAAAAGTTAAAAATGACTGCACTTATACAAAATTGTAAATACTAATTTTTTTTCCCTTTGGGCAGAAATTCAATGGTTAAATTATAAATATAGTACCTATTATTTAGAAACAAATTAAAATATGGGGATTTTGCAAGTATAACAAAAAAGGATAAATATTTTCATCTATAACACAAAATCAAAACTAAGTCATTTGTAGCAGAAAATCTAAATTGAGTTCGTCCACTGGCTGAGTTTTATTAGTGATAGAATTCAATCCATAATAGACGCATTCTATCAATGCTTGAATTTTCTATCAGTGATATAACTCCAAATTGAGTTCTATCACTATAGTGATAGAAATTAATGTGTTATAAATGAATTATTTTTAGAAATTGTGTTGCAAATATAATATAAGAGTTAGAATATGTTGCGGATGGTAAATTCTCTTAAAATATAGTATCGATTATTATTTATTCATTTTTTAAAAAATACTGTATCTATTATTTTAAAGGTTAAAATCTATCTTTTTTATTTTTTCTGAATGTGAAAATCTAATTTGTATGGGTATTAAAACTTAATAAATATTATATGGTTGAATTTATAAAAAAATAATAATTTAATTCATAATTATTAAATACTTAAACACATGATAATTAGTTTTCAATTGTAAAATAAAGCGTATATATATATATATATTAAATAGACAATTTTTCCACAGCGGTGATACTCGAGGTAAGGGAAGTGAAGCTTCAATTTTTCGATTTAAAAAAATTTGTCCAAGTTTCAACATTATTTTTTTTTTTTATCTAACAAACTTTATTTTCGAAGACTATTATTACTTTTGTCACAACACGTTTACCTGTGAAGTTCGGTTGAAATTTGATATCGATATGATTGTACCATCCTTGTCTAATCAACTTTTAACTCACATATTAATAAAATGTATGAGATCACATACCTAACTATTGCTTATTAGTAAAGTTTTATTAAGTTACTTTGATAAAATTAAAACTTTTAAAATCATAATAGTTAAATTGTTATTTTTCTATCTATAAGAAGAGGAAACAATCCATTTGTAATTTAATCAAATTCATCGATACAGGAACTCCAGTAATACTTATCTATAGAGATATATAATTGCCTATATTACAATTTAAAATAGTATTTTAAAATGTTGAATATAATAATTTAAATAAGTTGAATTTAATGTTTATATTTCAGTACATGTCGATTTCATTTCAAATAATAATATTTATTGCTTCATTTATTAAAACTATATTTTAGTGATAAACTACTTGAAGCAATTCATTGTAGTAAGAACTCATTTTGGTACTAAGAGTGGGTTGATAACCCACATTCGAAGGCATCAACTTACAAGTGTGTATAATTCAAATTATGCTTTAGCGAAACAAAAGATATTGTTGATAAATATAAGCATTTAGTTCATTATGAATGACAAATACTTCATTTTAGATTTATCAAAATATATGGACTAAATTGTAGTATTCAAATCCATAGGAAATCAAATACTAACTTTTTACGACCATAATGTCAAAATTCTAAATTTTGTAATCATAGGAACTAGATGTTAACTTTTTTTTTTTTTCAAATTATAAAGACCAAATTTTTAATTATGGTGAGAATCCTTTAATTATATAGTATTACATTATTTTAAGAGGACAATTTGGGTGCAACCATGGCTGCACGGCTCCACACATCTCAGCCCACTTTTAGAAAAAAAATAAAAATGTGTGTGTAACAGCATGGTTGAAGTGCAGCCTTGACTGCACTCAAATTGCTCTCTTATTTTAAATATAGTATAGATGCCAACATGTCTTTACAAACAAAAAAAAAAAAATGCAATTCTTCAAATTCTGTCATTGTTTAAAAATATGATTTTATCCAATGATGTCACAATAAATAAATAAATATATTTATATATAACATGGCTACCTTTTAATAATAGAAATAGATAGATGATAATTATTCATAAATAGGCTATAGACACACATGCTATTGATTTATTAACTATTATTTCGAACATGTAAAGTGATTTATTGCAAGTCATATTTTGATACTCATCAAAGTGAATCAAGTAGAAGTATTGAGTAAACATATTAGTCAGTGTTATAATTTTCCCAACTCAAAGATAATCTTTTACATTTGCATGTATATACCTTTAAGAAGACTTTAATCCTCTCAAACATTTAATATTCAGTATTCACATTTAGAAAGTATTGAGTGGCAACCAATAAAAAAAAAAAAAAAAAAAAAAAACAAAGCAAAGCAAGCTTTTGTAAGCTGAAAAATATATTTGAATCGGAGTTTCTAAGCTCTCTTGTAATTACTCAGAACTAACAATCAAATCCTAAGGCAAGTTGGAGATCGAATCAGACCCTTTGTAAATTCACCAACACATATCAACAATCTCGCATAAAGCTAACGTTAGCACTGGTGGTCAGTTTAGCCCTCGAGGATGATTTCATTAAAGTCTCCTCCAAAAATCCAAGACATGTTCAAGAGTGAATACAATCTTTCAAGAAGCTTGTGCCTCAATCGCATCTTAGGCTTCGACTTACCGCCCAAATCTCGAACATCCCCTTCGAGCACAGGATATCTCTGCCTCAACACTTACTTCTAAAGACAAATTACAATTAGCTTAGCCATTGCTGTTGACTAAAGTTTAGTCTAGTTTTATACATTGGTTAGTGACATTTCAATTATGCATCTAATGTACGAAATTGTTTGGTGAATTATGAAAGGGACGGGAGATTATAACTGCAATTAGAATTATTTGTTCAATTTTTAAAGTAGTTTATAGTTTGGTTTGCTGATTAGTATATTCCTGTTAGGTATTAAATCAATGAACTCTACCAATTCAATTGAATTGACTTAAATGTGTTGGATGAAGTTAATTCTTTGTTTTGTGACTCCACAATATAAAAAATAACTACCTAGAATGTTGATGGAGAAGATTAACACAAACAATTTCATTGACTTGTTAAAGTGTGTTACAAAGACACAATAGTAAAATATACTGGTAGGCCAAAAAACACAAGCAGTTACAAAGAGCAATTAAATTCATAGGAACAAACTATAGACAAGCCCCAAATAACCAATGATTGAGGGAGGGATAATGTAAGATTGCCCATAGATCTAAATGTGTTCTTGAGGTAGACATTAATCATCATCGGTTGACTTAGTGGACAAGGATGACCTTAAGAATCCAAGATGTTATAAGTTAAATGTGGGTGACCACCAAAGAAAGTTTCCCTCAAACTTCCTTGACAACCAAATATTATAGGATTAGGTGATTTATCCGTGAGAATAGCCAAAGTACACATAAGATTAAGTAAATGTCTATGAAAAGAATGTATAGTGCGTTCTTGAGGTAGACTTTGCCCATGGAGAAGATCTTTCTTGTTTCTCTACATGGGTATTTTTTTTTTATATATATCTATTATTGTCTGAGCCAACATGCGTGCTACAGGTCATCTACAACATTTTGATATTAAGGAAACTAATTCTTAGGTTGATGACCACTATGAATTGAACTCATCACCTTGTATTTTTCTGTGTAAGTTGTTTCTCTATCTTGTGCAAAGAGAGGAAAAATCTTCCATTGTCATGGACAAGTCAAATAAGCGGAATCATCACTAAAATCTCTACATTTAAAATTATCTAACATGGAAAAATCTTTTGGCAACAACATAACTTCACTTTTGAAGGAATCAATATCATAAACTAACAACTTTCTAAAGGATTAGGGACAATTCACAACTCATAATCTTATAGAAATTTTAATGGCCCATAGACATTTTAACTACAAGAACCATGAACTGTAAATATTATTAACAATGAAGGAAGATTAAACCTTCTTGCTTTTGGAAACCTCTAATTTCTCCTCATACAATTTCAACAATTCAGGAATGCGCTTCTCATTAGGCTTGATGAAATTCTCTAAGAAGCATTTTTCAGTAGAGGAAAAGAACAACCAAAGTTTCGCATGTTTCTTAATCAAACCTTCAGACACCAAGACTAGATAAACAGAACCTCTAGGAACAATCCTACCCTTCAAACTAAGAGTAACAAAAGCAGGGTTTCTAGCAATGAAAGAAGACTGGCATCCAATTTTGACAAAAAAATCCATAACACCATTAATCTTATCATTGGACGCCATCATACACCCTGGATGCCTCCGAAAAGCAGAAAGGACCTGTTCTTCAGGGCACCCCCATTTCCTATAAACTTCAACCTTCTTTTTCCATGTAGATTGGCTCATTCCTCGCATAGCAGAAACAACAACAAGAAACGTGATACGCAGGGGGTTGAATCCCATTTGCTTAACTACCTCTACAGTCTCCTTGAATCGAAAGGGTTTTAATAGGAACAATCTGGGCTGACATCTAAGAATGGTTTGAATATTGGTATCCGGCACTCCTATTTGTCTCATAATTTCAATATTGGGACGAACAGAACTTCGAAGATTGACATGGAGAAGACCCGCATGGCGTTTAATGGCTGCAATAGTTTTCTCCTCAGATTGAAGCAAGTCTTGAAAGTAATGGAAGGATGGAATGATATGCCTGTTTAAACTTGGTTTTAGAATATAAGGAAAACCAGCAACTAATTTAACAACCTCAGGGGAAGAAAGGCCTTTAGATTGCAAGAACAACAACTTCGGCAACAGTGTTTTTTTGGGTTTAGCTGAAAGAAGATGAGGTAATTTCTTGAAAATTACAGAGATCTGTGATTTAGAGAATCCATGATTCTCCAAGAACGCCATTACAGTGTTTTGTTTGTTCTCGGAAGAGGTAGATAAGAATCTGAGAGATTTCAAGGATCCGAGTGATTTCAATGGAGTTCTAACAATAATGAATCTGCGAATCATCAAATGATACATGATTGTAAAGAAGGCAACAAGAAAGAAACTGACCTGATAATGCCTTGTTCTTGAGAGAAACCACGAACGCCTATGACAAAGAAAACAAGTCGGCCGGCGAGCTCATGATGCTGCCGGAAAAAATGGAAGAAAAGAAAAGTGCGGGGAAATGTAAATGTTAGGGTTTTATACTATATATACGAGAGAGAGAGAAAACAATTTATTTTTTTCTAATTACTATTTGAACATGTCACCGTAAAGAAAAAGATTTTTGTTGAAGTGTTTTGAATTTTATATCAACTTTTCTATTTTCCAACAAAGAAATGACATCTGCTTTAAAAACTAATGTAAAGCATTGACAACTTAAAATTCTATACATGATACAATAAAATAAAATAAACTTTAATAACATAATAGAATTTACATTATTTTAAATATAGTAGAGATGCTTACATTTGTTTTTGCAACCAAAAAAAAAAAAAAAAAAAAATTGCAACTCTTCAAAATTTTGTCCTACTTTTCTCTCTCTCTCTCTCTCTTTTTTTTTTTTTTTTTTTTGAGATATGAATGAGAGAGATCGACAAATCTTACCTAAAATGTGCAATTGCTCTCAAATTGAAACTAGATTACTACCAAATAACGAAACTACTACGCCACAGCCACATGTCTTTTGATAACCAGAATTGAATCCATTTCCAAAATAAAATACGACATTAAAAATTAAAATATTTAAACGATAATTATTCCCTTACTTTATTCAATATTATTTTGAACATGTAAAATGATTTATTTCAAGTAATTTCTATACTCTCTCTTAAAGGTGGCACAATTAGTCGAAGACTTAGACTTTGGAAGTATGCTCTCCTTAAAGTTTCAAGTTTAAGACTCACTTGTAACCTTAATTTATAGACACTTCTTAACTGTGTGTTCATTTCTCTAATGTATCTCAATGCCACAATATAAGGACGAGCCAATAGTACTCCTAAGTTTAAAGGAGCAAAACTCCAAGTTGTCGCATTATAAAAAAAAAGTATGAATCATGAAGAAGTATGAGTAATAAATACTAGTCATTTCATCATTTTCCCTACTCAAAGATTTGAATTCTCTTAGCATCATTATTCACACTTCGGAAGTATTGAGTGGCAGCTAAAAAATAAAGCAACCTTTTGTAAGCTAAAAAATATATTTGAATTAGGGTTTCCAAAATTCTTGTAATCATACAAAACTATCAATCAAATCCAAGGGAAGTTGGAGATCGAACCAGACCGTTTGTAACCCACATCCATACACATCAACAATCTCGAATAAAGCAAACATTTGCCTCGGTGATCAGTTTGGCCCCTCGGGACCGTCCATCAAGAATCCAAGACAGGTTCAAAGATTAAATATAATCTCTGAACAAGCTTACTTTTTTTTGGATAAAAAACAATTTCATTATATAGATATATATAAAATTACATCAAGGGAGAATCTCTCAAGAAGCTTACACGACTCACGTTGTGCCTCAATTGCGTCTTAGGCTTCGACTTTCTGCCCAAATCTCGAGCATCGCCTTCCATATGTAGGGCACAGTATACCTCAGACTCAACACTTATAAGGACGAATTATAATTAACTCAGCCATTGTTAAAGACTTAAGTATTGTCTAGTTATCTGCCTTTGTTAATGACATTACAGTAATGCATCTAATGTGTATAGTGAAAGGGACGAGAGATTATAATTGGAATTAGAGTTATTCTTTCAATTTATCAAGTAGTTTAGATTTTGGTTTGCTGCTTCGTACATTCCTGTTAGGTATAAAATCAATGAACTCTAGTAATTCAATTGAATATCAATAGACTTAAATTTATTGGATGACACCAATTCTTTGTTTTGTGACTCCACAATATCAAAATGAACTAAATGGAGATGATAAACAAAAACAATTTATTGATTTTGTGAAACTGTTGCAAAGATCTATGGAAACAATAGGTAAAATAAATGGTAGGCCGAAAAACACACGCTGATACATAGAGCAATTAAAAACATGAGAACAAACCATAAACAAGTCTTAAGTAACCAATGATTAAGGGAAAGATCTCGAAACAACTGATGATACCTAACGTTTGTCGAGACTTGCAAGTTGATAATGTCAATGTTGGAAGATAAGCAGTTGATTGTTCCTAGTAAGGTTGCCCCTACCTATAAATGCCTAAACCATCATAGTATGTCTCAATAAAAAAAGGTTAAGGAACTCAAGAAGTTATGAGTTCAATCCATAATGACATCTACTTAAGAAAAAATTTCCTAAACGTTTGCTTAACATCCAAATATTGTAAGATAAGACGATATGTCATGAGGTGAGAGTAATCTGACTCAAATACTCAAGTATATAAAAAAAAATGTCGATGAAAGGATGTAAAGTGCATGTTCTTGAGGTAGACTTTGCCCATGGAGATGATATTTCTTGTTTCTGTACACTAGGATATCAGCCTTGTGCAAAGGTTAGAGAAGAAAAATTTTATGGACAAGTCAAATAAATGGAATCAGATATCTGGTTTCAAAACATCAACAGCATAATTCTAAAAATTTCTAAAGTTCAGGGACAATTCAACTACAAGAACCAAGAACTGTAAATAATATTAACAATGAATGAAAGAAGATTAAACCTCCATGCTTTTGGAGACCTTTAATTTCTCTTCATACAGCTTCAACAATTCAGGAATGCGCTTCTCATGAGGCTTAATGAAATTGTCTGAGAACCATTTTTCGTTAGAGTAAAACATCAAACGAAATTTGGCATATTTCTTAATCAGACCCTCTGACAACAAAATTTGATAAACAGAACCTCTAGGAACAATCCTACTCTTTAAACTAAGAGTTAGTAAAGTAGGATTTCTAGCAATGAAAGAAGACTCGCATCCAATTTTACTGACAAAATAATCCATGATACCATTAATCTTATCCTTAGAAGCCATCATACACCCTGGATGCCTTCCAAAAGCAGAAATGGTATCTTCTTCAGGCCAACCCCATTTCCTATAAACTTCAACCTTCTTTTTCCATGTAGATTTACTCATTGATTGCAAAACAGAAACAGCACGAACAAAACTACAATGCAGAGGATTGAGTCCCATTTCCTTAGCTTCCTCAACAATCTCCTTGAATCGAATTGGATTTATTGAGAACAGGTGTGGCTGGTTTTTAAGAATGGTTTGAATGTTGGCATGGGGCACTCCAGTTTGTCTCATAATTTCAATATTGGGACGAACAGAGTTTCCAAGATCGACCTGGAGAAGACCCACATAACGTTTTATGGCTGCAATAGCTTTCTCCTCAGATTGAAGGAAGTCTTGAATGTAATCGAAGGATGGAATGATATGTCGATTTAAACTTCTTGTTAGAAAATAAGGATAACCAGTGAGTAATTTAGCAATTTCAGGGGAAGAAAGGCCTTTAGATTGAAAGAACAACAACTTGGGCAACAGTGATTTTTCGGGTTTAGTTGAAAGAAGACGAGGTAATTTCTTGACCATTTCAGAGATCTGTGATTTAGAGAATCCACGATTCTCAAAGAACGCAATTACAGGCTTTTCGTTTTCGGAAGAGGTAGATGATAATCTAAGAGATTTCAATTGAGTTAGAGAAAAGGAACCGAGTGATTTGAATGGAGTTGTAACTACAATGATTCTGCGAATCGTCAAAGGAAACATGATTGTAAAGAGAAATTAGAAACTGACCTGATGCGTTGTTGTTGAGAAGAAAAATGGATGAAACCATGAACGCCGCCTACATCATAGCAAAGGAGTCGGCCGGCGGGATCATGAGGCTGCCGGGAAAAATGAAATCGGAAGAAAAACCGAAAGTGCGGGGAAGAAAGGGGTTAGGGTTTTAGGGATATAAACAGAGAGAGAAAATCCCATTTATCTTTTCTGAGACAAATGTGGTGCTCGAATTTGACAAAATTTGCATCAATCGTATTAATACGCATTATAGAGTATTATTTTAATATTAATATAATATTTTGTATTATTAATATAATATTATATATTATTAATATAATATTGTATATAAATAAAGTATTATTATTAATAATACCATAGAATTATTAATGCTTATGACTATGATTATTATTATTTTTTGCCTATTATTGTAAATGGTTTTTCAATTTGACCTATTCCTAAAAAATGGTTTACAAATTTTGGAAATTTATTTAAGTTTTATATTCCTTTTGTATGTGTATGTTTGTTTGTTTGTTTTTTTTTTTTTTTTTTTTTTTTTTTTGAGAAAAAAAAGTAACCTTCATTAATATAAGGGTTATCAATACAATCAGAACTCTCACTTACGGGGACCAAATACTAATTGTCTTCGCAAGCCGGAACATGATCACACATGATAGAATTAACTACAAAATCAATTCTAATTAAGAAACTAAGCTTATTTAAGATCCTTATATAAACTATTATATAATTTGTTATATTTCAAGTCATTCTCATTTTAAAAAGTCTTTTTTTTTTTTTTTTTCATTTTTTAAGAAACCGGATCATTTCATCTCGATTTAGGATCGTTGTTTACATTCGAATGAAGTAAATATATATATATAACCAATATTTACAAATTTTGATATTTTAAAAACTTTGTACCATATAAATGTTTTCCAATCCATTCAACAGATACTCTTATTTTTCATTTTTTGAAACTAAACTCATACTAATTTTTAACTATGACAAATGATTTAAACTGTGACACTTGTCTAAGCTTGAACAATTTAAGAATAAAAATAGAATTTTTTTAATAATAAATTGGAAAAGTATTACAATAAAAAAAAAAATTAATAATCATAGTCAAACATCGAGTATAATTAATACTCTTTATACGATATAATTAATACTATACTAATAATATATAATATTGTATAAATATTAATAATACATAATCTATATTAATAATACAAAATACTATATTAATACCTTAAATTATACTATATGATAAATATTAATCGTATGTTTAACTATAGATACAAATATTTTTAAATTTGCTTAGATCTGTAATTAATTGCAAAATTGAATTATCCAACATAATTTTCTAGTAAAATTGATTTTTTAATACAAAAAAGTATTTGACGACTATGTTAGTACTCTCAAGTATCTACACTTACAAAAAAAGTAATTTTGTTCACTATATATTTCAACCTTTATTCATTTTAATCATGGCAGTTTAATACTTATAAAAAAGTGACCCTTCTTACAAAATTTTAACCCAAAATTTGTACCAAGCAGAAATCCTTTCATAAAAATGTATGATGAACAACAACTAGAGTTTGTTGTGGCAAAGAGATTGAGTTGGTTTGCAGCACCTAAACAATGTGATAGCCATTCTATACATTGTTAACTAAAACCTTCTTCCACTCTTTCTTATTTACAATATGGTTTCATAGAGCTGCTCAACTTCATCCTAGCTCAATTGATGCTCCTATTTTTACAAAACTAAATAATTATATGCAATATTTTCTATTTACATCATATAGTATGTGGTGATTGAGCTAATTTGATACTAGTAGGACATACAAATGATTGATTAAAAAAAAAGTTTAGAAGTCAAACAAAATAAAGTGGATTGCAAAGTAAATCAATGTAACAATGCATCTAATCTAACCAAGTATTCACTCTTTTTTATTGTCTTTTCGTTCAACAACTACTAGGGTGGATAAATTCAAAGTCATGGCCTCTTAGTCATTGACACACACTAGTATCGTTGAACTATTGTTCTTGGTGGCCACTCTCTTCTGTTGTCTACTCATCACTCCATGCCAAATTAGCTAAAGAAAGCCCACCACACATAATAGCTAAGGCTGCAGAATTATAATTCAAAGTTATCCAAAACCGAAGTTTAGGAACAAGACAAATTAACATTTTCCACCAATCCGTTTTTTGTATTTACTTTTGTCACTCAACATGATGTAGATGTAACTAAGAAATCAATTTTTTTACATCCATGAGTGTGTCCTAGCAAGTTTATGCACGCCTAAACTAAATGAATAAATCAAATTAAAATGATTGAAAGCAATAGTTGCTTGTTCTTTTTTTTTGAAATTGGTAACCATGCCCGTCTCTAAGCCAGGCAACTGGAGACATTGAAAGACTTCGATAATATCGCAGATGAGTCTCAAAACAATAGTTGCTTGTTCATCGTGTCAAATCAACTAATATCATTTTCTAGTTGTAACACAATTCAAAACCAATCAAACTTATGAAATTTTTCATTGTAACACTTCAGCAACCCAGGAATGGGTTTCTCATGAGGCTTCGCAAATTTGTCTAATAAGTGCTTTTTGGTAGAACGAAACAACAAATTAATATAAGTATGTTTCTTAATAAAGCCCTCTGACAATAAAACTTTATAAACCAAAACCTCTAGGAAAAGTCCTGCCTTTTAAACTATGAGTAACAAGAGTAGGGTGGTTTCTAACATTCTAGCAATGAAAGAAGGCTCACATCCAATTTTGTTGGCAGTATATCTCTACCTCACATTTCCTCCAAGGACAATTTATTATTAGCAGCTTAGCCATTGTTGTTGACTCCCCCCAATATCAAAATTAATTCCTTAGAAGGATGATGGAGATGATATTTCTGGATTCTCTATATTGGAGTATCAGCTTTGTGCAAAGGTTAAAGGAGAAAGTTCTTGGGCTGTCGCGGACAAGTCAAATGAATGGGAATAATGACTCAAATCTTTGCTTTCAAAACATCTAACATGAGAAAAGCTATTTTTGAAACAAGGTAACTACACCCGTCCCTAGGCCAAGCACTGGAGACATCGAAAGAGTAATGTCACAAGTGAGTCTCGAACCCTGGATCTTGAGGGGAGCATGCCCTCAAAGTCCAAGTCTCCAACCACTGTACCACCCCTTGGGGACACCACGAGAAAAGCTATTGGCAACATCATAATTTACTTTTCAAGGATTCAAACTAATAGAACAATTTCATCTTATCAATGAAATGTTTTCTTTTCCTATAAAAAACAATAGATACAAAATAATAAACTTAAACTTTCTAAAGTTAAGGAACAGTTAGAAACTCATAAACTAATATAAATCCAAGTGCTTAATAGACATTTCAACTACAAGAACCAAGTAAATATTATGAACATTGATAGAAGATTAAACCTCCTTGTTGTCAGAAACGTCTAATTTCTCTTCATACAACTTCAACAATCCAGGAATTCGCTTCTCATGAGACTTGATGAATTTGTCTAAGAATCTCTTTTCATTAATGTTAAACAAATGAAGAGTCACATCTTTCTTAATCAAACCCTCCGACGACAAAACTAGATAAACAGAACCTCTGGGAACAATTCTCCTCTTTAAACTATAACAGAGTAAAGATGGGTTTCTAGTAATGAAAGAAGACTCACATCCAATTTGATTGACAAAATAATCCATAACAGCATTAATCTTATCCTCAGAAGCCATCATACACCCTGGATGCTTTCTAAAAGCAGAAAGGACCTGTTCTTCAGGCCACCCCCATTTCCTATAAACTTGAACCTTCTTTTTCCATGTTGATTTGGCCATTGATCGCAGAGCATAAACAGCAAGAACAAACGTGGAGTGCAGAGGGTTGAATCCCATTTCCTGAACTTCCTCTACAGTCTCCTTAAATCGGAAAGGTTTTAGTGAGAACGCTCTGGGATGTAATCTAAGAATGGCTACAATGTTAGAATGGGGCACTCCCATTTGTCTCAGAATTTCAATATTAGGAGGAACAAAACTTGTAAGATCGACATTGAGAATACGCACAGAGCATTTTATGGCTTCAATGGTCTTCTCCTCAGATTGAAACAAGTCTTGAAAGCAATGGAAGGATGGAATGATATGTTTGTTTAAACTTCGTTTTAGTATATAAGGATAACCAGTGACTAATTTAGCAACCTCAGGAGAAGAAATGCCTTTAGATCGTAAGAACAACAACTTGGGCAACAGTGTTTTTTCGGGTTTAGCTGAAAGAAGATGAGGTAATTTCTTGAAAATTACAGAGATCTGTGATTTAGAGAATCCATGATTCTCAAAGAACGCAATAACAAGCTTTTCTTTGATCTTGGAAGAGGTAGATAAGAATCTAAGAGATTTCGATGGAGTTAGAGAAAAGGAATCGAGTGATTTCAATGGAGTTGTTGTAACTACAATGAATCTGCGAATCAACAAACGATACATGATTGTAAAGAAGACAACGATTAAAGAAACTGACCTGTTCCGTTGTTCTTGAGAAGAAGAATGGATGAAACCACGAACGCCGCCTATATCATAGCAAATGGAAGAGGGAAAAATCGAAAGGAAAAAAACGAAGTGTTGGGGATTGGCGAGGAAGAAACTAGCTTAGGGTTTTGTACTATATTTAAGAGAGTTTATTTATTTATTTATTTCATCTTTGTTTGTTGAAGAGGTGTTATACATGGTCTAGATAGAGTAAGGTTAGGAGAGTAATTCCACCAAAACTTTTGAGTAAGTTCTAGGTTGTGTTAATCTCTTTTTTTTTTTTAATCAATATATTAAAAACTTATCTTACAAATTAATTTCTCTTTCACACATGTATATATGTGGTATAATTGCTCTCAAATAATTGAGAGTCAAATATTGATTCTAGGAATTAAACATTTGATTATGATGTTGAATTGGATTTCCACCGAACAATGAAATCATCATGCAACCGACTTTTTCGGTTTCTACTATCCTCTTGAATGACCATTTATTCTAAGTTTTCCTCAATTTGAAATTTGATTAATTTATTTGATATTACTTTAAAACTTTAAGTGTAGTGTAGTCTTAATGTAGTAAAAGAATTCAATTGAGTAGATAAATATGATAAATCCATTCATGGAAAGTTAATATGCTTACATGTTCCCAATCCTCGAAGCTTCTTGGTTATCAAAAATTATGCGCACATTCATGTGAAAAGGAGTGGATCGTGCTCGTGGCTCCAATATGGTTCGATGGGATATTGTCACTCTTCCTAAAGATAAAGTGGGGTTTGGTGATTCTTAAAGGAAAAGATCACTAAATGTTGTGACTTTATAGATGATTTAACTAGTTATAAAGTCAACAATGGCAACAAAATCAAGCGGGAAATCGGAGCCTTTACTACCTAAAAGCAAGCTTTTGGTGCCTAAAAAGTGAAAGTTTTCTTGTGGAATATCTTCTATAAAGGCTTGAACACAGATGATATGATGCAAAAGCGGCAACCGAACACTAGCTCGGCCCCCCTCTCGTTGTGTTTCGAGTGGCTCTCATGCCGAAATGCTGGTGCACCTCTTACTTCCATCACTGTCTGATCGCTGCTCAAGTGTGGAGTTTAATTCCTAATGCCTACCTTCTTCAAGATTACATCAACTTGAGGTCTTTGGATAATTTTCTATATAGTTGCCTTTTGTCTGCAGGTTAAATCCCACAAAATGGATCTCATCACTAACATCAGAGCAACAATTTTTTGGGGGCTTTTGAGAGAAAGAAACTCCAGAATATTTCTCTTTGTTTGTTTTATCCCTTTAAATATAGTCTCTTTATAAAAAAAATGTAATTAGAATTATTATTTTGCCAACATATATAGTTAGACAGTCATACCCATTTGAAATTGTCACTTGAAAGAAATAGACTTTGTTGAAGAGTTTATTGAATTGCATATAAACTTCAATACATATGACTCTATTGGATAATCATTTTATTTTTAGTTTTTGAAATTTAAGCCTACAACAACTATTTTACCATATGTTTTTTTCTTACTTTGATACCTACATCTTACCTATAGTTTAAGAAACCAAACCAAAATTTGGAAACAAAAAAAAAGTAGCTTCCAAAAGTGTGTTTTTGTTTTTGAATTTTGATTACTTTTTTTAAAAAAAGATGGATACATTGTAGGAAAGATAAAATATATTGTAAGAAATTTGAGTACAAATAAGCTTAAATTTCAAAAACAAAAAACCAAATGGTTATCAAATGAGGTCTATGTGATACGATGTAAAGAGCAAGGTCGACTTCTTTGCATTGCTCACTATGTATTAAAAATGCAGAGTTTGGAGCCACTTTCCTGAGAGTTATGAAAGGAATGCTAGAATTTTTACAACAACCATACTCAACAGTCGGGGTAATTTCTTGACCATATCAAAGATACGTGATTTTGAGAATCCATAATTCTCAAAAAACGTCATTATAGTCTTTTGTTTATTTTCAGAAGAGATAGATAAATGATATCAGTAATTGTCAAAATTAACTTGCGCACACCTTAATTTATTCTCACGAAATATAGTATCTGACAAAGTCAAGAAAATTATAGAAAATTAATTCTTAACAGATAGTATATCAACTTTTCTATCTTCTTTTTGTCAAAAAAAAAAAATAATAATAATAATAAAACTTTTATATTTTTAGGAATTTTTATGAACATCATATTATATGTTATAAAGTTTGATCTCAAAATTAATTAATTATAAAAATAGTAACCCACATATTTCATAAATATAAAGAAGTCTAAATGTGAAATCTTTAACAAAGACGGCTTCAACAGATGCCAAAGTTTCTTTGCGTTTGTGAATTCATAAAATAGTTTGAATTGATTTTAGATTAGTTTAGAATCTTTCTTACTTCAAAACTTTCTATTTAACCACACTCGTCGTTTAGTAAAGAAGTTCCAATTGAAAAAGTCATTTTGTTTATTGTTTTTTATTTTTCTTCTTTTTTACTCCTTGAGATATTTTTAATATAATGACGTGTCAAGATGTACTTGCACATTAATTCAAAATGAATAATAAAATATCTATTCAATATTAAGATTGTTCATGTCTTTTAACACACACAAGGCTCCTAAAAATGACATATATGCTTAGTTTGAATTGATTTTAGCTTAGTTTAGGAGATTTAGTACTCCCACCTGAATAGGTTAATGCCTACATGAAACTAGCTAACTTTTTAAATTGACCCAATAGGATAGGCCCAACATTTGAGCAAGCAATATTTTCAAATAAATACAGTTGAGATTAGCAAATGAAGTGCAATATTATTTGCCTGGAATATTTTGTGAGCAATGAATGGGTGCCATCTAGTGGATGTAACTAAGAATCATATCTCAAACTATTTAAAACATTTTCCACCTGCCCATTTTTTGTATTTACTTTTGCCACTTGACATATGGTGTAGATTTAATTAAGAAATCAATTTTTTTACATCCATGAGAGTCCTGACAAGTTTATGCATATCTAAGCTAAACAAAGAAATCAATTTTTTTTTTGAAATAAGGGTAGCTACACCCATCCCTAAGCTAGGCACCAGAGACATCGAAAAAGTAATGTCACAGATGAGTCTCGAACTCAGGACCAGGAAGGGAGTATACCCTTAAAGCCCAAGTCTCTGCATCACCTCTTGAGAACAAACCAAGAAATCAAAGTGACATAATTGAATGCAATAAACCAAGAAATCAAATGGACATAATTGAATGCAATAGTTGCTTGTTCATCGTGTTGAATCAACTCATATCATCTTCTAGTTAACAATGTAGCATCAATAATGTAGAAACACAATTCCAAACCCATCAAACTTATGAAAACTTCCATTATAAAACTTCAACAATCCTAGGCGAATTTGTCTAATAAGTGCTTTTCATCAAACCTTCTCACAACAAATGTTATAAACAGAAACTCTAGGAACAATCCTACCCTTTAAACTATGACAAATATGTTTCTAACTAACTCAACATTTCCTTCGAGGACAATTTATTATTAACAGTTTAGCCATTGTTGATTCCATATTAAAATTAATTCCCAAGAAGGATGATTGAGGAGATGAAATTTTGGATTTAATAGAGTATCAGCCTTGTAAAGGTTAAAGATGAAAATCATGACTGAAATCTCTCCTTTCAAAACATTCAACATGAGAAAAGCTATTAGAAATATCATAATTCACCTTTCATCCAAATATTTTCGTTTCCTATAAAAAAAATCAAAATAATAAACTACTACTTTCTAAAGTTCAGGAGTAATTAAAAAATCATCCCCGAATATAAATTTAAGTGCTTAATAGACATTTCAACTACAAGAACCAAGAAAATATTATCAACATTGAAAGGAGATTAAACCTCATTGTTATCAGGAACGTCTAATTTCCCTTCATACAACTTCAACAATCCAGAAATGTGCTTCTCATGAGGCTTGATGTATTTGTCTAGAAACCTCTTTTCATTAGTGATGAATAAACGAAGATTCACATCCTTCTTAATCAAACCCTTCGACGACAGAACTAGATAAACAGAACCTCTAGGAACAATCCTACTCTTCAAACTATGAGTAAGTATAGAAGGGTTTCTAGCAATGAAAGAAGACTCGCATCCAATTTTGTTGACAAAATAATCCATAATTCCATTAATCTTATCCTCGGACGCCATCATACACCCTGGATGCCTTCCAAAAGCAGAAAGAACCTCTTCTTCAGGCAAACCCCATTTCCTATAAACTTCAAATTTCTTTTTCCATGTTGATTTGCTCATTGATAGGAGAGCATAAACAGCAACAACAAACGTGAAACGCAGAGGGTTGAATCCCATTCCCTTAACTTCCTCTACACTCTCCTTGAATTGAAAGTGTTTTAATGAGAACACTGTGGGATGTAATCTAAGAATGGTTTGAATGTTAGAATGGGGCACTCCAATTTGTCTCAAAATTTCAACATTGGGACGAACAGAAGTTCGAAGATCGACATGGAGAAGAGCCACATGGCGTTTTATGGTTGCAATAGTCTTCTCCTCAGATTGAAGCAATTCATGAAAGTAATCGAAGGATGGAATGATATGTCTATCTAAACTTCGTGGTAGAATGTAAGGAACGGCAGTAACTAATTTAGCAACTTCAGGGGAAGAAAGGCCTTTAGATTGGAAGAACAACAACTTGGGCAACAGTGATTTCTCGGGTTTAGCAGAAAGAAGACGAGGTAATTTCTTGAGAATTACAGAGATCTGTGATTTGGAGAATCCATGATTCTCAAAGAACGCAATAACAGACTCTTGTTTGTTCTCGGAAGAGGACGACAAGAATCTAAGAGATTTCAATGGAGTTGTAACTAGAATGAATCTGCGAATCATGATTGTAAAGAATGCAAGGATTAAAGAAACTGACCTGATCAGTTGTTCTTGGGAAGAAGAAGAATGGATGAAACCACGAACGCCGACTACATCATAGAAAAGGAGTCGACCGGCGGGATCATGACGCTGCCGGGAAAAATGAAAGAGGGAGAAATAGAAAGGAAAAAAACCAAGTGTAGGGGAAGAAAGAAGAAGTGGGTTAGGGTTTTGTACTATATTTAAAAGAGTTTATTTTTTGGGGGGTAAAATAGTATTTTCACCATAAATTTTGACATTGGTTCTATTTTAGTTCCTAAACTCTCAAAAGTATAATTTTAATTCCCAAACTTTAAGGTTTGTTCCATTTTAACCTATAAACTTTCAAGGTTCAATTTTGATCTTTAAACTTTTAGATTTGTTACGTTGAAGTATTTGAACTTTCAATTTTGCCATTATTCAGGCAAATGCTATGGATCTTTTTGTGGCTTTCAAATGGCAAGGCAGCACTATTTCACTTTTATCTGGGCTAAAACAATCTGTCAAGTGCTGGCTTCTGAACTCAATTCGGCAAGAAGATCCTATTCACATGTAAAGATTGTTGACAACCTTAGAGAGGTGATGGGAGAGGCACAAATCTCAGTTTCGGGTAAAATCTTTCGACTAGCAAATAGGGTAGCTCACAATCTAGCTACATTTACATTAGATGTTACAGGCACACATGTTAAAGAAATGTTCAGGGACTAATGTTCATGTTATAGAAAATAGGGTAAAACCTAACTTTTGAATTGTTCGAGGATCAAATTGGAACAAATATCAAAGTTAAGGCACTAAAATGATATTATACCCTTATTTTTTCTATTTATTATTTTTTGTTAAAGAAATGTTTTAAAGTTGTTAGGAGTGTATATGGTTCATACTGAATTAGGTTATGAGAAAAATCCAACTCAACCCAATATTTTCGAGTTGGGTTAGATTCTCGAGTTGTATTAATCTATTATTTTCTCTATAAAGCAACTCTATTAACAACCATGAGTATATAAACTAATAAATAAAAAAGATTATATAAATACTATACTTGAACTTAGATTATCTATTTTATTAGTGCATGTTATTTATCAATAGGTAAGAACATAACTTATAAATTATGTTCTCTTCCCACACACATGTTTGTATATATTTATATATATTATCCTTTAGTTCCAGTTGCATTTGGATTGAACAAATAAATGGTCAACCCTAAAATCAATTCAACCCAACAAAAATTATAAAATCATAATTCAACTCAACCCAACTCAAATAAAGTTGTAACCTAACCCGACTGTTACAATTTGGGTTGGGTAGTGTAGGTTGCTCGGGTTGACGGTTTTTTTGTAACTCTAATAATTTCTGGGTAAAAAACTTGTATTTTGGGAGTTAGATTTTAAAAATAATAATAATAATAAATTTAAGTGTAGTCTTATTGTAGTAAAAGAATTCAATTGAGTAAACAAATCTATTAATGAAAAGTTAATATGTGGTTAGAATTATTATTTTGCTAACAGACATACCCATCTTAAAAAATTTGTTGAAGAGTTTATTGAATTATATATATAAACTTCCATACCTATATGATAGGGATGTAAAGAAGGCAACCCCAAGACAAGCTTGACTACTTTTGCGTTGCTCCCTCTGTATCAGAAATGCAGAATTTGGAGCCACTTTCCTGAAAGTTATTGCCTATGGTTTCTTTTGAATTTTTTTTGATATTCATGACTGTCCAGGATAACGTACGCGTATTTCAAATAATGTCACGGGACATACCGCCTGACCTTATAACATTTGGATGTTAAAGAAATCCGTAGAAAATTAATTCATAGGTAAGTGACCACCATAGATTGAACTCATTGTCTTATGTACTTCAGGACATTCTTTGACCAATTGAGCACTTCATGATGATTTAAGTTAATATGTTGTTAAAAAAAAAAGAATTATTATTTTGTTAATATATTTCACCACAAGCATACCAATTTTCTTTTTTGATATCTGTAATTATCAATATCACTTTGTGTGCACTTTGATTATTGTTTTGAGACATAATATCTGACCCTATAAACAAAAAATGACAAAGTAAATTTATCAGCCACACTTTTTAAACATGTAAGTATACAAACTTCTCTTTTAAGAAAAAAAATTAATGTTACAAAAAAGAACATTTTTCAAGGAACATATAAAAAATCATCGCTCACAATTAATTTTAGAGTAATTGCGCTGAATATTCAAATATTGAACATATTTACAAATCTATTCAAATATCAAACTAATTACAAATCTATTTTTTCTATTTTTAAATAATCAAAATTAAAAATAGTATATGCCCATCATACCCTTCACTCTCCACACATTTCCTTTTATATTTTCGTGATAAATAGTTTTCATTTAAGACGATTCATTAATTTATTATAAAATGAAACTTCCATATAGGTATGAGATAGTGTTAATGCAATTAAGGAATCCATATTTGTCATTTACCTCCTACTTTCATTCCAAAAATGTTTCATTTAACCATTTTTCTCACAAAAAACTCGTGTTTTTCTCCATTTTTCTCACCAAAAATCGTGTTCTCAATTTACAACAATTGTGTTTCTTCCCTATTTTTTCCGTTGTGTCCACCATTTTTATTTCTCTTCTTCTTTACCAATCAAATATTTTCCTCAATTTATTTGTAGTCGTCATTTACCATAATATCACAAGCTATTCTAACCATCATCTATTATTATCTCAAAAACCTATTCAAACATTTATTTTCGTAATTCTACCGTTTTATCCATAGATATCTCATCGAGTAAGAATTTCATTTTGAGTTCTTATTATCTAATATTTTTTGTTATATCATCAATATTGTACTGTTTGTATACTTTTTTTTCGTAATACTATTTTTATAATATTACTTATAGATATATAGTTTTAGCTATAAATGCCTCTATTTCATGTAGGTCATAGCATATTGTGTAATCCAGTAGTACATTTGTATTATAAGTGATTAATATTTTACCCTTTTATTTTGTTACGTAGTTGGAAAGTATTATCAGACTATTGGTATTGTAGTATAATACGTTTTTGTTATATCTTTTGTATATATGTATTACATTTGTATTATTTGTTGATAAATACTAATATAATACTTGAAACATACTATATATTTATATCATATTTTTATTCGGACACTCCATTATGTACTTTTCAGATATTTTGCCCTATACTACAAGACGTTCAGTTGGTAGACCAATGAATAACTTTGAAAGTCATGTATTAGTGTATAGAATAGAGTCAAATATTGACGTTGTGGATGTTTATGACACAATGGACGTTCTTGTATGAACCCTATAATACAAAATATTGTAAATGAATGATGATTTTCAATTACAATTACTACTTTTTACTTATGAGTAATAGTATTATTGTTGTATTATTATTGTAAACTTTCTTATTTATTTAACAAGATATAAGTTCACAAGTGTTATATATTAAGCGTATAATACCATGTGTATATTCAGTAATTCTTTATCATTCGATCTATATTATTTGAACTTCAATAATAATACTGTATTTACAACTACATCTACCAACTCAGAAATAACTTCTTTTCGTGTAGTTATATTTAACCTATATTTATAATACCTCAAAATATATTTGTAGTTAATACAATTTTCAATACAAGATTTCACCTAAAAAACAAATTTTTTTATCAATACAAATTTTAATACATGTTTGTAACATTTACATACATTGTTAACAATGTATTACGTAATATTATTATCTTATCATGTACATTATATTGATGGTATAATGTACTAAATTCGTATTACATAATACTCGTCATCGTCCTATATTTTATTACGGTCGTCGAAAGCTCTTTCGTCATTAATTCTAGAATATTAAGAAGTAAAAAAATTGAAGTTTATAGAATCACATAAGGAGAGAAAAATCTAAAGTTGAAAATATAATTTAGAAAAATTGAGAGGTTTTTAGGATAGTCTAAAATAGTTTTCAAAACATTAGTGACAATTGGATACTATCAATTGTTAAATTAAACAATTTTAAAATCCTATTAATTTTGAAAAAGTGAAAAGATGAAAAGTGGAGGGGAGAGTCAAGTTAATTTTTCCCATTTTTTGTTTTAATAAAATTAATTTAATAATAACTTAAAGGGTATTATAGTAATCTAGTATTAAATGAATTTACATAATTTTAAATACTTAAATATGGATGCAATTTTTATGGAACTTGACTAGATTATTAATATTTTTGTTACATTTGGGTAGATGAGCAAAAGCTCATAAATAAAAAGGTCAAAAAGAAAAAGAAGAAAAAAAAAAGTAAAGAACAAACAAAGTTACAAGAAGCCAGGTGGCAAAATGAGATTGGACCATGAGGCGTTGTGGCATTTTGCCCTGAGATTATTATTAACATTTATTTATTTATTTATCTCCCCGTTTTTTGGCGGCACTTTCTCTCCCACTACTCTCCTTCAAGATTTCATTTCTCTGCACAAAATCAAACGTCTCTCTCTCTCTCTCTCTCTCCGTTTTCCCATTTCGTAACGAACAAGAACAACAACACAGAGCATTCACTTCATCTTCCATTTCCTCCATACAAATCTCGCCGGAGTTTCTCAAAGTTTGAAGAAATCTTTTCGCCGGAGGCATGGGTGCTTCCGTCATCGACGAACTCTCGCTCGCTCCGGTTCACAACTTCAACAATTCCTTCC
The DNA here is from genome assembly GCA_037833695.1 of Sechiopsis laciniata. Taxonomy (NCBI): domain Eukaryota; kingdom Viridiplantae; phylum Streptophyta; class Magnoliopsida; order Cucurbitales; family Cucurbitaceae; genus Sechiopsis; species Sechiopsis laciniata. The sequence continues at coordinate 5,844,164 of JBBMKA010000021.1, read as the reverse complement.
AGGATCTCCGCTGCTCTAAGCACGTTCACGACAACGTTCACGGCAACATTTACCTCGATCCGGTAACGTTTTTGTAGTTTTTTAGCCTAATTTGGACAAATTTCTGGTGTTTTGTTTTGGTTCTGTTGTGAAAATGTTGCTGTGCGGTGCGTCAACCTTCTCGGATTTGGATTTTGATTTTCGGAGTTGATTTCTGTCATTGCAGCTCTCTTTGAAGTTTATTGATACCGAGCAGTTTCAGAGGCGAGTTTTTGTTTTGTTTTTGTTGTTTTGTAGTTATGAAACCGTGGAGTGGAGATATTTCTATACCTATAGAGGAATTTATCGAGTTGCTTGTGTGTAGTATGATTTTTTTGTTTATTATTTGATTGAATGTGTGTAATCGTACAAATTTGAGGTTGAGAGCGAGAAAATCGTTTCAGACATGGCTTGTTTGGTAGTTCTGAAGATACTCTCTATAATCTGTGTTCTGATGAGTTGAATCATTCTGGTATTGCAGGCTTCGAGAATTGAAACAGCTTGGTGAGTTCTTTTCCTTGGTTGTTCATTGTTTGTCATGAATGATGTATTCGTATTAGTTTATCCAGGAATTTGAGGTTGGTACATCCACATGCGTGAAAATGTGTATTTAGAAGGTTTGCATATGGTACTGTCGGCTAATGAAGTGTGTCTAGCTGTTTGAAATCAGCAATATGAATGCATTTGATGTTTAGTGAATTATTGCTTGAAATGCTCCTCATTATACTAAAGTTTTAGGTTTATGATAATTATATTGAGTTAATTTTATACTTACTGATAACTACGAGTGTAATACCAAGAACCTTAATATGTAAGGAATTCTTACCTTGAAGAGCTTGTTCGTAAGATTGTTTTAGATTGATTTCTTGTTGACAGTCACACAATAAGGTCTGCCTCAAGTCTTTTAGGCATAAACTAGGAGTTATATTCAATGTAAGCTTCTATTTAATGTTCTTTCAATCAAGCTTGTTGCATGTTCAGGTGTGACGCATATGGTCTATCCGGGAGCTGTACATTCTAGGTTTGAACACTCGTTAGGAGTGTATTGGCTTGCCGGCGAAGCTGTTCAAAAGCTTAGAAATTACCAAGTATAAGCCACTCTTTTTCGATATTATGTCATATATGCTATGCATTAACTTATTTATGGAGTAGTTTCAAGAATGTCATGCCTTTAATCTTGTAGGGAGCAGAGATTGATATTGACCACAATGATATCCAAACAGTGAAACTTGCGGGTAGTTATTTCTGACATACTTTTTCTTATTTATTTGATTTCCTGTGTGTATATCTATTGGTTTATTTTCAATTATTTAATAATTTGTACTTCTAATTTTTCTTACTTGTTATACGTGTTGTCTGTTGCTTTATTTATTTCTTCTTTGTTAATTGATAGGCCTTCTGCACGATATAGGCCATGGGCCTTTCAGTCACATGTTTGAGCGTGAGTTTCTCCCCAAGGTTTTGAGTGGTTATGAATGGTACTTACATCTTCGTTACAAGTTGCCTTTGGTTTTGAATCTGTTTACTTACAATTGTTACTATTCTTAGTTTTTTTGGGATGAATTACGTACATTGAATTGTGTTATATTTACACAGTTTTGTGGAGGCTATATTTGTTCGACATGTACTTGATTTATTTATTTACTTTTCATTATAGGTCTCATGAACTTATGTCTGTTAAGATGATTGACCATATTGTTGATGAGCACCAAATTGACATTGATTCTGGAATGATAAAAAGAGTTAAGGTATACTTATATTTTACCAATTATTCTGTACTTTCTATGCATATCATTCTTACATTGGCTACTAAGATGCTTAAATAAAAAAAAGAAAGAAAACAAAATATCAGCCTGATGCCTAATATGTTAAAAACTCAAGTTAATGTTTTAAAGGTTTCATACTGGTACTTATTGATTTTGTCAGGAGATGATACTATCTAGTTCTGAATTTACTCGACCAAAGGTAGGACTTTTTTATTCTTATTTTATGGGAATTCTTTGCTGGGAGAAGTTCATATAAATTGAGGTTAATGAGTTTTATGGTCTGTACGTGGATTTTCTGTGTGATAAATAGGGTTCAAGGGAGAAGGGATTCTTATACGACATAGTTGCAAATGGACGAAATGGAATTGATGTGGACAAGTAATTGGTTGTTGATTTTTCAAATTTAATATGTGATTATGAGCCTGCCAGTTGAATCATTTCAATTACTTTAGGTTTGATTATATTGTTCGTGATTGCCGAGCATGTGGTCTAGGATGTAACTTTCAGTTTCCGAGGTATGGTTGTCATATCTTTACCTTTTATTTATTTATTGGGGGTTGTGGGGAGTAGACTTTTATCCAAGGGTGGATTGTTCCAATGTAGTCTGTGATTACCATGCAGGTTAATGGAGTCCATGCGAGTAATAGATGATGAGATTTGCTACAAGGCGAAGGACTGTTAGTATCCTAACATCAGCCTATATCTGCTTATTTGAATTTTAGGCTTACTTTGTAAAATTTTAGCTTATGAGTTATTATTTTCCAGATCTTACCATTCACAAGTTGTTTGCTACTCGAGCTGATTTGTATCGAACAGTTTATATGCACCCGAAAGTTAAGGTAGGAATGGAGAGAATAACACTTCAAACAAATTTATTATTTGTCTTTATGCTAATCACCTCCCTCCCTAGCCAAATTTTATCGTCTACAAATCCTACCCCTATAAAGAAACTACAAATATACATTTTTTTTTCTGCAAATGCAGGCCATTGAGCTAATGATAGTTGATGCTCTGTTGGAGGCAAATAATTATCTGGAAATTTCGTCTTACATCCACGATCCATCCCAGTACTGGAAGGTTTTAAATACTATCTATCAGAGTTTTCATGCTCATGATAGTTGTTCTATGTTGTTCACCGTGTTTCTCTTATTCTGGTAAAACGCAGTTAGATGATTCTGTTGTTAAAACAATCGAGACAGCTTCAGACCAAGAACTGAAGCAATCTAGGGATCTGATCTTGCGAATTCGCAGAAGAAATCTTTATCAGGTTCTGACCTTTTTTCTCACTGTTCCTATTGCACTTCAATGTTGCATAATGGCAAATTACTGTAGATTTATGTAGATGTGTACATGGTGAAGCTTACACTGATGAACTTTTCTGCTTTCCCAGTTTTGTAATGAATATGCCGTCCCAAAAGACAAACTGGAAAATTTCAAGGATGTAACTGCTAAAGATATTGTTTGTTCTCAGGTTTTTTCTTAGACTTTTGTTTTAGTTTGCTATGTAGTAACGAATTAGAGTCTGAGTTTTAGCATTATTTGTGAAATCGTTGTTTAGAAAAATGGTGGAGTGCTGCTACAAGAGAATGACGTTGCTGTCAGCAATGTTAGGATTGACTTGACAAGTGGCAGAAATAATCCTCTTGAAAGGTTGTTGAGAATATAATTAATTTTTTGGGGGGTCATTTTGATGCAGTAATTGTGATAAAATTTTTGTTGCTAATTTGGTCTCTCTTTTTGTGCATGCTTAATCTCCAGGATTCATTTCTTCAAGGTACATTACTTCACCCATTAACCTTTGAGCCTTTTGTTACTTGTCAAATTAGATTTTTCAGAGCTTACAAGGTTTTTATGTGAATCTTTGTCGTTATTCAATATTAAAAAATTAATAATATAGCCTATAGGTGAGATAACATGATTCTACCTTGGACCTTTAAATATAGTCAATGATGAGCCTTGAATGGGGGGTTATGTTCACTGGTACAAATAGTTATTCTTTTGAATCTTTGTCCTGCCAGATTATATGTAACTGGACTTATTTTGTTATTATTGTGTGTGATAAACTTAAAATATTAAGTTATACGTATATAGTTTGTGTATGGATGTGAGCATGAAAAATGGACTAGCCTATTTAATTGTTTGCTTAAATTTGTTAATGAATTCAAGTAATCTCAAAGTTCTATGATTTTTTTCCCCAAAGACTTGGGTTTTCATAAAGTGACCTCTCGACTTTCCTGTCCATCTCAATGTCTTCTTTCTTAGTTCCAACACCATTAAAAGAATGCTCATGTTGATAGCTGAGAAGAGGGGAGATTTGAAATAGAGAGGTTGAAAATAAGTATGTGAAGTAGCTATTTAGTTGAGGCATGATATTCACTTGTAATCAGTGTTTGAAAAAGCTCAAGATCAAGGCACAATAACCAACCTATTGAAGCTTAGGCGCAAGACGCAAACAAAAGTGCGGGCTTTTTTTGTGTGAGGCGTTATAAGAACATTAATAAGTAAGAGTTAGCATAGATGGAGTGAGAATATTAAAAAAAATACTTTGATTAGTAAATGTTATTTTGTAGTTAATAAAAAACAAAAAAACCCCTAAACGATAGAATTTTTGCCTTTAGGGTTAGATGAAGGTGCATGCCTTTTTTACCTTCATCTATTCCAGGAAAGGCGCCAAGCGATGCACTAGACTAGACTTGCGCTTTGAGCCTAGGTGTGCTTGCTTTGCCATGTGCCTGAGCGAGCCTTTTAAAGCACTATTTGTAATGAAAACGATGATAAGTCTTGGTATGTATGAGTGCAAAGACTTGCACATACAAATGATGTCTTTTTGGATCAACCTAATAATAGTTAAACTTTTATCCTTCTTTTGCAATAAAAGTATCCTTCATTTTTCTATTTTCTTAATAAACATTTTCCCGTTTACCTTTTCTTTTAATATATATTTTTCCTACCATGTTTGGAATATTTTCATCATTTCGTCGACAATTTCAAGACATTCCAGAAAAGTGACACATCCCTTCTTTGTTTTGTCATTCTATCTATTTGCATTATTATAACAGGTTAGTTTTTTTCAGGATTTCGATAGCAACGATAAATTCAAGATTTCTGATGATCGCGTTAGCCATTTACTGCCAACATCATATCAAGATATGATAGTAAGGGTGTATTCCAAGAAACCTGAACTGGTCTGTATACTTTGATTCAAGATTATTGTGAATCATATTTTTGTTTCTGTTTCCAATCTTCAATTCTTTTCCATGTAATAATTTACAGGTAGAAGCCATTTCAGAAGCATTTGAAAACTTCCAGCTGAAGACTTATGGGATTAAAACACAAATACACGAAACACCGGAGAAGAAGAAACGCCGCATTTGATGTTCGTGTTGTTGAGATTACCGATACTCTTTCACAAAAAAGACTAATACTACTATAGCATCATCACACAGCCTTACTTTTATGTGTTCGATATTTTGACATTTTCTCCTCGAAAGTTAGATCCATGAGGAATTGTACATGACATGCCTTACTGATTTTGAGCTGGTTTAGCTGGGGGATCGATCCTGCCATGGCAAAGTTTTTGTTCAGCAAATTTTGTTGTCAACCTTTCGGGACAGATGCTGAAGATTTTGAGACTGCATAGTAGCCAATGTTGCCCCACAGCTTTTATTTTAGTTTGTGAATGGTTATCTTTGACATGTTTTCATTTGCATTTGTCTTTTTCGAATTCAGTTTTGTACATCTTATTACACTCCTGTTTGTAATGCCAAATACGCCCCTAAAGTCATGTCAGTATAGAACAATTTTAGCCTTCTACACAATGGTTTGGAATTGTGAGCTTTGAAGTCTGAACAATGTTAGTACTTCTGCTTTTTGTGACACCCTTGATGATGATGATTATTATTATTTGTCCTCTTAGTAAAAACTGTCCAGGAGTGAAAATGAATTTAAGTCATTGGTAAACTTCTACCTAGGATTGAGATGGCACAGGTGCCCTGAATATGTAGTGGGACGAAACTTCGATTCTCCATTATAAACTCTTATCTTGGACTGAATGTTTATATTGTCAGTCAAACAAAGTGAAGTATGACAACTTATCTTGTCGATCAAACATAGTAAAGTAAGATGATTGTCTAGAGACAATAGTTATGGTATCTAATTTCGGTTACTCATACGAGTATAACAAAAGATTGGGAGTGGGGTTTAGGTTGGGAAAAACCATCTTACATGGAAAAGTAGACTGTTGATATAATCTGATTGTGCTGCCATTTTTTTGTTTTAATGTTTGTGACTTGTGAGTGTGTCTGGATTTAATGCACAACTAAACTATTTTTGTGTAACAATCATCTGATCCTACTATATTTTGTCTGACTGTATATTTGGTAGCGAATGAGTTGTTATGCCATTTGTATTTGTTGTTAAGACTAAGCAATAAGAAGAATTGTGAAGAATTGCAGGTTTGTGGAAAAGGGTGAATCAATCAATCTGAATGCATGGGAAATTCACGAGGCACCTAAAATCTCAACCATCCATCAAAGTCCAAACCCCACAGAAAAAACAGGTACCATCACTCTTAAGCCCCGTGACTCTCCCATTCCCTTTATTTTTCTTCTTTTTCAGTGCCCTCTTGAAGTAAAAAAGGTTTTGCTTCACGGTTTGTTTGTTTTTATTTTATTTTAGAATTCATCGTCGAAGGCTTGGGTTTTGAAGGTGTGCTCCTTTCAAGGTCCCATGTTCGAAATGCACTTGTGACATTAATTTGTAGACACCTCTCGTGTCTCCAGGTGCTTGGTCTTGGGACGGTGGGTTATTCTGAATATAGTGGAGCAAAATTCTGATTTTCTGGTTTCAAAAAAAAAGAAAAAATCATCCATGTTTGGAGGTGAGAAGATTTGAACCCGTAATATTTTGATTATTGGGTCATACATAGTGTTTGTTAAAGCTCTGCTATTGTCGGCTTCTCCTTCTTTAGCTTGCATTCAACATTACTTCATACTTGATTTATGCAGTAATTTTCCTGCATTGCAGTAAATGGTAACTTTCTGTTTTTTTGTTCAGTCTTCACCGTTGACTATATTTTTAACTGTTTGAAATTAAAAATTGTGATGGATCCAAATCGATTAGTTAAAAATAACTACTCACTGTTTACCACGGCATCAAAATTAATTGGTTTGAAAGGGTTATGTTTCTAAATTTTTTATTTTGTTTTTAATTGATTATTGAATTTTAATAAGTATAATATAATAAATTCCTAACCATTGGATTGTGTTGATTTTTTATTTTGAAATGTGTGAGTGTCCGAGTCAGTTTGCACATATCTTAACTATTCTTACGAGACATATCGCCTAACTCTACAACCTTTTGGTTTTTTGTTGTCCTTTTGATCATTAGCACATCCATGGTGGTTCTTTCGATTGTGTTGAATAAGACTATTAATTTTCAATTTTGTATAATAAGTAATTAAAAACTTAATTTCTTATTAAACAAAGTTCGATTTTGTCTAATGAATTAGTTAATTTTAAAAAGTATTGAGTATTCAAAGATCTATTAGACATAAGATTGAGAGTTCAAAAACCTATTTAATATTTTAATATTTATTAATTATTAAACTTATTAAACACAAAATTGAAAATTAGCGTGTTCTTAGACCAATGTTATTACTATTGTCATATTAATAGCAAAAGTTTATTAAAATCAAAAGTGGAAAATCAATAGGAATGATTGAAATTAATTTTGAAGTTTATTAAAATCAAAAGTCGAAAATCAATAGCAATGATTGAAATTAATTTTGTTTTAATGTTATTCCATTTGTTATCTACCGTTGTGTAGCAGCAAAAATGTTTCAGATTAAATGGTAAAGAAATAGGATAGGGTTTACAATAGGGATATATTATTAAATAATAATATGATTGTTAGAGAATTGATTATAAACAGAGGGTGTGATCAATGAATAAAATATCAAATATTTAGGCCATTTGGATATTGGATTTTTGAGTGATTTCAAAAATTGGAGAGTTCAAGTATTCTCAAGACTTAGTTCAACAATATAATCAAATACTTGGAAGCTCTTATGATATGTAAGTGTGTAAGATATTAATTTTTCTTTTGAATTTAACAATATTCAGGAGTTGAGCACCTACAAAAATGTGCAGTTTCTGATTTTATATGTATATATATATTTTTTAAGAGCATCATATTGTTTCCCACTGGAATATGTTCTTATTCATTCTATAAATAAATAAATTTCAATGTTTTTTTTAGACAGAAAATTCATGGGTGTCACTTAAAAGCAATTGCCCTCCCTTCACATCAAATAACATTCTTTGTTTACTTTTCTAAAAGTGTACTAAACAAAACACTATTTCTTTGTTTGAAAAATTGAATATAACATTCTTCCTTTTCATTCCTTTTTTGGGGACTAAGTGGTGCTATGTCTTACCACAAACATTGGGGCACATTTCATCAATAGATTCTTAAATGATAAGTGGAAAATTGATAAAATCCTATATATCTAGCATAGGTTAGAATTGTAGTGATTGTTGTTTGTTTGGCTACCTAACTAAAGTTTATAAATGGAATGTAAAGGTGACAAATTAAAAGTGAAAATTTTGGAGTGGCATATGGAGAAAACTCTTCAATTGAATTTGCTGAATCTTTTTTTTTATTCCTCACCATTATGATTGAGTTTCATAGATTACTTTAAAAAGTCTATTTTTATCTAATTTCACGAAGATGTAATTAGGTAGTGTTTTGTAAAATAAAATTGCCATAAAATATATACTTATTATTTTAGAAGTCATGGGTTTGAATTTATGACCTCAATTATATAGAGTCGTCTAATGATTAAAAATATTTTGAAAAATTGAGAAATAATCAATTCAATTCATTTAACTATCTTTTAATTATTATTTTTTTTACGAATTTCTCCATATAACCTATATATAAAACATCATCACCATCAAAATATTATTGAAAAAACAAACATGTAGATAAGTGGTCAACATTTCACTTTTAAATATCTAAAAATATTTAGCACACAAATTAAATTTCATAAAAAAAGCATACAAATTAAGTTTGTATAATCAAGATTTTTTGTGATAATCCTTTGATTTTTGAAAAAAATTAAATTTATAAACACTGATTTCTTTATGTCCACTTTTTACTAATAATTTTAAAAAAATAAGTAAACAAAAGTAATCATATTAATTTTCACCAACACAATCAATTGTTTAAGGTATGATAATTAAAAAATCATGAATTTGAATCATGATTACGAAATAGACAAAAAAAAGAAGCTTATTTACAACTTTGTCTATTATATGTATTAGTAAATGAAAAAGAAAAAGGAAATAACAATAAAGAAAAAATCTTCTCAATTTCTTCCATTTTGAAAAACATTCCAAGAACTTAAAAACCAATTTTTTATTCCTTTCAAAATTACCCCTAAATCTTATACCATCCTTCACGTATACTCTATCAAAATCTCTACGAACAACTTTAATTAGTAAGACTTTAAATAACGATGATAGACAATATTAATTTACTATTTTAAAAAATATATCTATCAATATTACTAATGGATTTCAACTAGTATCAAGATTCACAAATCAAATATTATTAATTTAGTTTAATATGTGACATTTAATCAGTGACACAAATTAATAGACTATATGAATAATATTGTTATACTGATTGACTAATGAGTAAGACTTTGAATTTATGAATGATACTAATTAAGAGTCTATGAATTACATTCATTGAGGGACATATCCTTTATTTGTTTTTGAGTTCTAAAATAATGAAGTGGGATTTTCAATTCCACCACAACTTCCAATTTCTACATGCCCTTCTCTTAAATAAGTGAAATATTTAGGTTATATTCGGACATTATCTACACATGTAGTCTAATGTGAGACACAAACTATTTATTTATTTATTTTTAAATTTAAAATAAAGTACAATATAGTTTATAGTTTCTTTTTCTTTTTATTTTTTAGATTTAAAATAAAGTAAAATATAGTTTATATTGATCAACATCATTATTTAGGTGATTGAACATGACTTAAATATTTCACTTTAAATGATATTAAAAAAAAAGAAAGGCATTAAAAAATTGAAAGCCAAAAAAAAAAAAAAAAAAATATATATATATATATATATATGACTGTGATTAACCTTCCCCGGAAGAATCATATTGGCAAAGTAAAGACGAAGAACAAGGGTATGTGCTGTATATAGAAACAGAGCCTTTTTGAAAGGCAAAAATAACCGATGTGGGACAGAAAAAAAACACACAAACTTCTTTTTCAGCTAAAATCCATTTCCCCACCACTCTGCTTGTACTTTTCTTGTGCTCACCATTATTATTTCCCCTCTTTTTTTCTCTCTGTTCAACCCAGAAATACACAAACAAACCCATTATTCCACTGCCCTTTTGAATTTCTATCACTGATTTTGTGGAATTGAAGGGGAAAAATGAAAGAAAAGAGTGAAAGTGGAGGTGGGTATGTGAGGGCTGATCAAATAGATCTTAAGAGCTTAGATGAGCAGTTGCAGAGACATTTGAGCAAAGCATGGACTATGGAGAAGAACAAGAGGAAGGAGGATGAGGACGGCGGCGGAGGCGGCGGCGGTGGTGGAAGGCCGGCGAAGACGAGGCAGGACTGGGAGATTGACCCTTCTAAACTTATCATCAAAAGCGTTATTGCTCGTGGTACTTTTGGAACTGTTCATCGTGGGATTTATGATGGCCAAGATGTTGCTGGTACTGGGTTTTTTCTCTCTCTATTCTTCTCTGTTAATGCCCTGTTTTTTTTTTTTTTTTTAAAATTGAAATGGATTGTTGTTGATTGTGAGAAAATCAGTTTGTTATTGCATGGTTGAAGATTACTTGAAATTGGTTCTGTTTTCTTTGATTTTTGTGGTTGCATTGATCATGGGGTTTCTTATTTATCTGCTTATGGTGTTATGATGATTACCCTGATTTTGAATTTGCATGTTCTTTGTTAATGGTGGAAGATCAGATAAGGGCATCCTTTTTTTTTTTTTTTTTGATTTTCTGTGGAAGAGTTTGTTCATAAATGAATGGCTGAGAAATTGATGTCTTATGAGGTGGGATTTGCCTTAAACCTGTTTGAGATTATAATAAAATAAGGATTTAGCTCTTTTCTGCTGCATCAATTATTTTTGCCCAATTAGAAAGAGAGTGAGTTAGAGGATGGAAAATGACGAGCTTTTAACCATCATGCATTGGCCTAATGGTCAAAGGGCCTTGAGGATCTAAGAGGCACCTAATAAATAATTTCCTACGAGTTTTCTTGTTATTCAAATGTTGTAAGGTTAGGCTTTATGTTCTGTGAGCTTATAACGACATAAGCTGGTCCTGACACTCGTGGATATAAAAAATTGATCAGCTAATGCAAATAAGAAGTTTTTTCTGTTTTGTTAAGAATTTGATGGAAGTAGCAAAGTATTGTTTGTTTTTTTAATCTTCTTTTTTGGAGTTATGGCCTCATCAAAACCGTGATTCACGAGATTGGCTTGAGCAGACAGTTACTTGCATTAACTGCTGCACTGTTCTTTTTTGGAACTTTTGTGTGTCCCCATTAATTGTTGATATAGACCCCTTTTAAAAGACAGTTGCACATGAAATTGAAAATGGAAAACAACATAAAAGGAATTAACTAAATTATAAATGGGATTTTTATGTTACTTACAGGATAGTCATCTAGATTTTTAGGCTGCCAAAACTAGAAATAGTTTAAGCTTTGTTTTATTGAGGTATTTTGCCTTATTCTTGATGAACTTTTGGGGCATTTGTTTTAATAATGCATTAAAATTCTATTGAACAATCTTTCTCCAAGAGACTAAATGTTAATTAATCTTCCCCAGTTAAACTTCTTGACTGGGGGGAAGAGGGTCATAGGTCGGAGGCAGAAATCGCATCTCTTAGAGCTGCTTTTACACAAGAAGTTGCTGTTTGGCACAAGCTTGACCATCCTAATGTTACAAAGGTAAATTTCTATGGTGTGTTTCCTAACTGACTTTCATCATGACCTAATCCAAAAGAATGCATGAAGGTTATGTTATCTCTTTTTTGGTTACCAATGAATATACTAATCTAGCTTATGAAAGCTTGTAAATTGTAATTCTTTTTTTAAAAACAAATATAAGTAACAGCGTCGACAGCAGGGTTCGAACCTGCGCGGGTGAAACCCAATAGATTTCAAGTCTATCTCCTTAACCACTCGGACATATCGACAATTTGTGAAAGCTTGTAAATTGTAATTATGAATGCTTCCTTTGTTAACTTACCAGTTTCTTCATGAATTAGCATATCTACTTATATGTAGGAGTATTTGTCAATTATTTTATCATGTCCCTTCATCAGATAGGTAATTTCTTTGCGATTCTATGACTATTGAGAGCATACATCTGGTATCTGCCATGCAATGTCGTCAACTGATTCCATTTTCCGTTTTTGCAAAGACGAGAATTATGAAGGAGTAGTGTTGGTTGATATAATTAATTTACTCCAACCCATCAACTTTAAAGCTTTTGGGTTGATTGATAATTTAACATTATTCAATATGGTATAATAGCAAGAGGTCTTGTGTTCAAACCCCTTTCGAGTTGTTTCATCTTTAATTAATATTGATTTCCACTTGATGTTCATTCTCAAAATTTTCAAGCCCACATGTGAGAGAAATGTTGGTTGATATAATTAAATTTACCTCAACCCGTTGACTTAAACTTTTGAGTTGATTGGTGATTTAACATGATTCAACAGGCAACAGTAGTAATAATAATTATAATGTATTTGTTATTGGCTTCAAGTCCTTAAGCATGGCGTTTAGAATTTGCTATGAGACAGCGTGTGAGGTTAATATACAAGATAACCCAAGTGTTTGAGGTACTAGATCATCCTAGATACTCACTATCTCAATGCATCTCAAATAACCTTACCTCTCCACCCCATTTATTGATAGTCTCGTATCCTTATCCTACTCGACTACATCCAATAAGATCGGGTATTTCTTATCCTACTCTCAGGTATTCCTTATCCTACTCCTAATAGGATTGGACATTCCTATCGGTTACCGGATACAAATGTAATTACTCTATCATTGTTTCACATCTAAGGGTATCATATTGAGGGTCTTATTTTTAGGTTTTAAAGATTACTTATGTTTTTTTCATATTTTTTGCAGTTTATAGGAGCAACTATAGGCTCCTCAGATCTGCAAATACAAACAGAAAACGGCCAAATTGGAATGCCAAGCAATATTTGTTGCGTTGTTGTTGAATATTGTCCTGGAGGTGCTCTAAAAACTTACCTCATAAAGAACAGGAGGAAAAAGCTGGCTTTCAAAGTAGTCGTCCAGCTAGCATTAGACCTTGCAAGAGGGTTAATTTCGAATACTGAATCTCTATTTTTGAATTCTGAATTGTAGAACTTCTTGATATCTGCAACTTTTTATTAGACTTGTGATTTTAAACTCAAGGGGAGCTATGATTTGTAGGTTGAGCTACCTTCATTCACAGAAGATTGTTCATAGAGATGTCAAAACAGAAAATATGCTTCTGGACAAAACGAGAACGGTAAAAATTGCAGACTTTGGCGTTGCTCGTGTTGAGGCCTCAAATCCCAATGATATGACTGGCGAGACCGGAACCCTTGGTTATATGGCTCCAGAGGTATGCACTTGAATTGCCTTGAATATTGAACCATGCAATGAACTTAAAACTCTCTTCTGCCCTTGCACACTATGTTAAGCTTTTTACTAGCCCCCTATTCAGTATCTTGAATCTTGTGGGATATTCAAGTAAGGCTTTCTGATGGAGTTTTCATATCTCGATTCATAGTCTAAAATATATGTTATTGTTGCAAATGAAAAACCAACTTTAACTAGAAACCACTGGCTCAATCATTAGATTTACTCCCCCCAACCAGAGCAATAGCTCAATCAGTATAGGTGTGTGCCTTTGATCAAGAAGTTGTCGGTTTGAATCCCCCACTACTAATTATTGATGAATGCTAAAAAAACAAGGACTACATTTCTAACATTTGAATTAGTCGATAAACGAATAAGAAGATTCGACTAGTGCAATGTCTGGTTAATTCATTCATCGGTGCGCTGAAGTTTGATCTCAATGCAAACAAAACATTCTTTTTAGTTGTAAGATTTGAGATAGGTAAATTACAGTCTGAAACTTATTACACCTCATACAAGCTCATATTATTTCAACCTTTTCCCGTTTCTTGAGAGTAAGACAAGAAGACTAACTGAAAGATAAGAAATTATATATAAGTATGGATTCATTTTCAAAGCATGATTGGTAAAAGCTTAGCCCTCCTTCCTTATGATTGCTATTCAGTTTGACTTGGATTTCTGCTATCCTTCAGATCTGACATCAGGATGATTTCAAACTTGGCAGGTTCTCAATGGCAATCCATATAACAGGAAATGTGATGTCTACAGCTTTGGCATCTGTTTGTGGGAAACATACTGCTGCGACATGCCGTATCCCGACCTTAGCTTTTCAGAAGTGACTTCAGCTGTTGTCCGACAGGTAGGTCGAAAGTATATATCACATATCTATGATCATCTGAAATTGTGAATGAACTTTGTCCATTCAATAATAATAGCAACAATATCTGATTCTGAATAGACAATGTACCTAACTTCAATACAAGCTGAAAATGAAAGCCCATCTTTTCTAACTGCAGAATCTGAGGCCAGAGATTCCGCGGTGTTGCCCGAGCTCACTTGCAAATGTAATGAAGCGATGTTGGGATGCTAACCCGGACAAGCGTCCAGAGATGGACGAGGTTGTAACCATGTTGGAAGCAATTGACACATCGAAGGGCGGAGGTATGATTCCCCTTGATCAGTCTCAAGGCTGTTTATGCTTCCGTAGGTACCGAGGGCCTTGAGCTCGTTTCCTTCTTCGAGAAAAAAGATGGCAGCAGAAACAATGTGATATCGAAGATATTCAAATTGTAATTTGTCCAATTGAAAAGGAATCAGAACTTGAGAGTCAAGGGAATAAGTAAAGTGAAGGCTATATAGGTTTAAAGATGAGCTAAGCAATATCTAACCTATAGCTAAGCAATATTTTGTGAAGCTTTTCTTTCTTTGTAGCAATCCCTTCCCTCTCATTGTGAAAAAAAAAAGAGCAAATCTTCCTTAAAAGATAAGCTTAAATGTTCTTCTGTTAACTTGGATTGAACATTTACAAAGCTTCATTAATAATATTTTGTCAATGCTGTAGCTTTCATTTGAAGGAAAACTCACAATCCCGGGTTTAGCAGGTCCATATGGCTCTCTTTGTCAAAATTAACGATGAATTAACCAATATTGTGAGTTTTTTCTTTGAAATTTGAATGGTTCAAATCATCTAAATGGTAATCAAATCAATTAACTTTCAATTGGTTGGTTGATATATCTCAATCAAATTAATTGATCGGACCGAATCAAAAAACGAATTAATTGACTCGATTTTTTAAAATTAAACTTTAGAGAACTAAACTTTGATGACATAAAGACTAGTTATAGTTTAGTCAATAAATTAAAAAAAAAAAAATCAAGTTGGTCACTTTTTTTTTTTACGGGAAAGAGAGACTTGCTCTCAAATAAAATGCAAGGCAAATATATATTTTCATGACCATGAAGTCAAATTGAAATATAACTAATCAAACAAGTCAAACACGCTATTAATTTTTTCCATAACTAGTTAGTCACTTGCTAACCAAGATGAATAAATTGGATTTCAAAAGAATAAATTGGATTTCAAAAAAGGAAAAAGATGAATAAATTGTAATTACAATATTATACAATAATTAACAATGATATAATCCACGTCATGGTGACATAAAAATGAAGCTTTTAAAATGTAATTCTTTTTTTTTTTTTTTTTAGAATTTTTAAAATGTAAGTCAAATTTTCATTTTACAACAGATGTGGGGTATCAAGATTTGAAACTCGAACTTGAAAGTAGATCCGAAGAACGATTCCAAAGTATATAATCTGATTTTGGAATGAGAAGTAAAAATATTAAGATTGTGGGCCTTGGTATATTCAATGTCCGTTAAAAGGGTTTATAAAAGAATACATAAAGTCAATAATAATAATAGTAAATACAAGCAGTTCAAAAAAAAAAAAAAAAAAAAAAGGAACAAAAAGAACAGAAAAGAATCAAGACTAAAAACCACATAAGGCTGAAAGCATAACCAATGAATTGATTCACAAGGCCAATCAGTAGTGTTATTACTAGATTAAGAAACTTTCTCAACCAGCAATCTTGTAGCTTGGATTCACCAAGTTATCTAGGCCAGAGACTACTTGTATCGACTCTATAACGTCGCCAACCTTAAGATCAGCCAAGAAATCCTCATTTTCGGTGACGTAACCGAACACGGTATACCGACCATCCAATATATTAGCATTACTAGGAGTAAGTTCACTTTCTTTCAGCAGCCAAAACACCTGACTAGATGCTGAATTGTTATCAAATTCCTGCATGAAAAGTAATGAACAACATGAACTTGGCAGCTCATATTTAAAAGAAATGAAAAGAGAGAGACAGAACCATCACCTCTCTAGCCATGGCCATGGTTCCAAATGCATTGAAGGGAAGTTTTGTTTGAGCCTTGTATAGACCAAGCTCCTGTTTGAAACACATGATAAAACCATATGTGAAAATGGAGCACAGAATCAAACTTCACTACGGCGAAGTTTTTGCTTGAGCCTTGTGCGACCGAGCATGGCTTAAGTGAAAATTGTATGGAATGAGACTAATACCTAATAAAAGCTCTAATTGTTTACATGTGCATAAACATACTGGTCAGTGTTAATGCATCTTGAAAGAAAAAGAGGTCTTACTTCCAAAGTTTCCCCATAGAAAGGTGCTTTCTCCCCATCAACCATGATTTCTAAAGGTATGGTTCGGATTTTCTCAGTACTAGGATCGATGAAACCCTCAGCAGGACCTTCTGGATCACCAGTCTGAACAACAAAACCATCGGCTGCAAAAACAATAAAAATATAGTAGCCTTGTTGAGTCATATTATAATATGAAGATATCAAGGTTTTGTAGCTGCAACACAATAAAAACTCTGTTCAGTAAGAACATGTTCAATAAAGTCTAGAATCTCTCACTTTATAAACTCAGAAGTATCACAACGAAATCCCTCAGAATAATCATATTCATTAGGTTTTTTTTCTATTGATCTACGTGACTGTCCGGGTCAGCTTATGCGCACATCGACTATTCTCAAAGGACAACCGTCTGACCTAACTACACGTGATGGTCAAGGAAATCTATAAAGAATTAATTTTTAAGTAGGTGGCCACCATGAATTGAGCCCATCACGTCTTAGTTCACCCTCTTGATCACTAGACCAAATAACCGGTGATAATTAAGTACAAAACTAGCCTTCTATATATACCTCTTTGGATTTCCATTCCATCATAGAAGCGCCTTTCGACCAAGTCGATGAAATTCCCAGCACTTACAGGAGCGTTATAGCCATCTAAAACTATATGAAAAACACACTCGTCTATGTTCGGATTGTCCTTCACTTTGACCTTCATATCCACAGCTGCTCTCCCTTTTAATACAGGCATATTTTTGTATTCTTCGGGCACTTCGTATGGGAAGCCATCAACCATATCCTCTTCAACACTGCAGAAACCGAATGCCCCAGGAAGATTTCAGCTGCAGGACAAGGGTATATATGAGATTATAATTTAACGACGATCATCTTTTATTACGCCTTCACCTTCTTACCTAATTTCCACATATGAAACTGGTGTATTGTTCTTAATGGTAGGACTCAGAACAATGATAGGATGAACAAACAAAGCATATCCCTCTTGTTTTGTTTTCCTAACTCTAACTAGTCAGATTTTTATTTTTATTTTTTTGTAATCTCCTTAGTCTCCACTTTATATTGCACTCCTAATTGGCAATCCTATTCCTCACAAAACTTGTTAGGTTCAATACAATATTTTCTAATGCTGTGTAGAGCTAGAAAATTAAGTTGAAGAGATATCATATAAAGAAAATACTACCTACATTGAAGGTTAAACTCAGTGTTTTCCTTTCATCCAAATTATTTCTATAAGTTTATGCTTCTTTAGTTTCAGCAATCAATTTTGTGCAAGATTTGTTTGTCACACCAATCTCTGAATTTGACTCCTCCAAAATTAAAATAAATACAATCCTAAGCCCTAAGTCGCATGACCCAGAGTCCAACATGTTTCCGAAACCTCCCATTATAAAAGAAAAAGGAAAAATATCCTAAATCATCTAATCCGGGGCGATCGAAAAATTATGACAATGTCATTCATCTCAAGTTTGCTCTAGAAAAATAATAAGATTGCAACCATTAGCATGGAGAATATGATGTATGCCATAATACTCACCTGCCAACATAATTAAGAAGCTCCTTTTGCTTTGGTGCAACTGCCTCTCTATCTCTGTCTTCCACAATCTTTTGGAGCTCATCTAGTCCAACTTCCAGTTTACCTAGAACTTCGACTCCATGTTCCTTCTTCGATTCTGCCAACCCTGATACAATCAAATTCTTCCCCTGCTTGAGCGTTCGAGATGCCTGCCTCGTATTCTATAGAGCAAGAGAAAGAACATATCTAAGTGCCATTTGAGAACATTTTTGTTTTTAAGACATAAAACAGAAACAACATCATGGTCAAATGAACTAATGAGAAACTAATTATCACCTCAAAGTTCCTTCATAAAAACTACGACAACTACAAAAGAGTTGGGAGGACAAAATCACAATCCTTTAACTTACCCTCTCCACAGAATCAAGTGCCTTGACTCCAGCAATTTTAAGACTTTCAGTAATGTCTTCAAGTGGTTTTTGAACTTCCCTGATAGCTTTATTATTAATAGGCAAAGCATATCTCAACAAAGCTCCAGGATCCTTTATTGGCGGACCAGATATCAACACGGACAGGTCGGGAATCACTGGACCAGCAGCTGCATATGCATCTGCAGTGGAGCCTAAAGCAGGAACCCCTGTGATTAAACTAAATGCCAAAGCCGTTGAAATTGCAAACTCCTTCAAGCAAATTGGCCTGCCTTTCTGATAAACAAAATATAAACTCATTCAACCCATCTATCGGTTCTTTTTCAATTCACAAGTCAAATTCTAAATTTAGTCATTGAACTTCCAAGACCGTATCTATTTAATAATAATAATATTTATTATTTTAAAATGTGAGTGTCTACGCCAGCTTGCACATAGTTTAACTTTTTCTTGTGATATCCATGATTATCCAAATTAGCTTGCGCGCACTTCGACTATTGTCACGGGACATACCGCCTGACCCTATAACATTTGGATGTCAAGGAAATCCATAGAAAATTAATTCATAGGTAAGCGGCCGCCATGGATTGAACCCATCACCTCTTAGTTATGTAAGACCCTTTTGACCACTAAGTCACTTCAGGATGGTTACACACTTCAACTATTTTTACACAACAATTGCTAGACTCTACTACATTTGGTTGCCAAAGTAAGTCATAATTCTAATTAGATAGCTACCATGATTTGAAACCATTCCCTCTAAGCCCCCTTAACTATTTATATTGGTCAACTCAACCGATTGGCCAATTCAAGGTGGTAAACTTTCAAAATGTTGACCATCACAACATGACTTTGACCCATGCCTTTGACCAGTGCCACTTAATTCATCCAACTAGTTTTTAACCTTTCCTTATGTTGAGCTCTACCAAATAGACATATTGTATCATCATTTAGCTAGATGCAAGGACTTCTTAGAACCACAATTTGAACAATGTATATGATATTTTTAAAAGTTGAGAAATTAAAATGACACCATCATCAAAGTTAAGCCACTAAGTTAACAATTTAACCAAATTCACATGAATTGAAGCAGAACAGTAGTTTCACAACAAAATATCATTTAAAAAAAAGACAAAATCCAATCAGGAGAAACCACCAATTAATGTAAGCATTCCACATCATAATCATTTAGGGTTCCAAAGGGTTCAGCATTCGAAATTGAACATTTGCAATCAAAGAACCAAATCCCACCTTCACATTCTGAAGCTCACATTTAGTGCCAAATCGTTTGTTGGACGCGCCATTCCAGAGCTTGGAGGAGCGGCAATGGCGGGTGGGTATTGAGGGTTTGGAGGTAACAAGAGACGAACAGAACTTGCAGGAGATAATGGCCGCCATTAAAGTTGAAGCTGAAACAGGGTCAAATTCGAAGACCTAAATAAATAACATCAGGGATTGTTTTCTCAAATTGAAGCGATGGAGAAAGGATAATGAGGAGGAGAAGAAGAAGAAGAAGATTGAGATAAGGTTTTTGATTGTTTGGTTTATCATTCACAAATTTGTGTAAGAAATTTGGGTTGAGTGTGGTCTTCTCTTCGCCCTCCATATGGATAAGATTAGGTACAAACATTAAACCAAACCAACTACAAAATTTGTCAGGTTTCTCCATTATTATTATTATTTTTCATGCTCTCGTTCCTTTATTGGATGATAATTCAATTCTATATCATGATCATTATTTGACGGTAATTCAATTCAATTTTATATGAGTGTTTTCGATTCGGTTTTTGTCGATTTTGTGTTCAACCGACAACCGATCGATATCTTTGGTTTTTCAAGAACTGGGTTCAAATTGATGTCCAATAAACAACAACCTAGTTAGTTTAGTTTGATTTTAGTTCGATTTTTGGTTTTGATTTCCATGGAACTTGAATTCTCCTTTTCAATTTGTTGTCTCCTTTTTAATTTGATTTTCGATTTTCTTTACTAGCTAAAGATAACAATTCTCATAAATAATACTATTTTAGAGTACTTTTTGTTTCATATTTCACATCTAATTAAGTTGGTTCTTCCATTAAATTTCAAAACCAATATATTTTGACTATGATTAGTATTTATATACTCGATTCAGTATTTATATTGGTTATTCTATAAAAAATTGATCTAAATCAATATACTTTGGTTTTTTAAAATATCAAATCATTGATCCAATATTATTTTAAAAAATTGAACTAATCCATTAGATTGGTTTGGTTTGATTTGATTTTGTCGGTTTTTTTATTTTTTTCTTTCACCCATAATTTTTATATTCACATACGGGCCCTAATACTATTCTTACGAGAACATCGTTTTAATTTTTGACGGTTAAGAAAACAGATTGAAAATAAATTATTAGGGCCCGTTTGATAATCGTTTGATTTTTGGTTTTTAAAATTTAAGCCTACTTACTTAAATTTCCTACAATGTGTTCCACATTTCCTACAGTGTATCCATCTTTTCTTTAGAAAGTATATGAATGCTAACCAATTTTCAAAAACAAAAACAAGTTTTTGGAAGTTACTTTTTTTTTGTTTCCAAATATTGGGTTGTTTTCTACAAATATAGGTAAGATGAAGATATTCAAATAAGAAAAAATATATGATAAGATAGTTGTTGTAAGCTTAAATTTCAAATACCAAAAATAAAAAACAAAATCCATCGATCATGCCCTAGATATATGATAAAAGATTTGAGTACCATTATGAATTGAACTGATAGCTCATCATAAGTTTATCTATTGTTATTATTTCAACTACATTTTGAATGGAGATTCAAACTTAATTTATCATCTCCGTATCATGTTTAAGTAGGAATCTGAACCTTAACCTTAGGATCAAACGTAATTGCCATTTGATCCTCAACCCTTCATTGTGTCTTATGTGCGAAAATGTGATGGAAAGCATTGCACATCTCTTCTTCTTTTGTAAGTATGCTTGCTTTATTTGGAATTTGCTCGCCAGCCAATCGATCGATCATGCCCTATCTACAAACCTCGATGTCCAAGGGATTATTAGTCTCATATTACAACCCGAGACAACCTACTCAAAGAATATAATGGTGACAAAATTGTTATGGTGCTATTCTTTGGTATATCTGGAAGGGAAAAAATGATAGAACCTTTAAAGATACTAAAAAAATCTCCTACTCAACTTTGGGAGGACATCATTGCCAACATGGTTTTCTAGTAAAAAATCTAAACTCTATAAAGACGGATATTTCATATAATCTTTGTTATTTCGATATATTTGTCTTACATACATGTTGATGAAAGTATTGTTTCTCCAAAACAAAATTGCCAATTAATTTTAACCATTATCATTTTTGATAACCAATATTAAATGTTAAGAATTTGAAAGTTAAGGATATAAAATAGGGGATTTTGCATGTATAACAAAAAAAGGTAAAATATTTCCATCTATAGCACAAAATCAAAACTAATTCAT
>JBBMKA010000021.1:5790390-5821964 GCA_037833695.1 Sechiopsis laciniata | reverse complement strand
ATATATGAAACTTTTTTAGTCTAACAACTATTTCTAATTAATAACCCTGAATTCTGAACACAAATTTGTATGTGTGAGTTATAACTATTTAATTAATTTAGATAACACATTTTAAACAATTGTTTCAATAGTCTCGACTATCTTACCAAAAACAGCGTCTAATTTTATAATAACTTTTTTTTAATATAACAATATTGAAAGAATAGAGATTTGAACTTGTAACCTCATTGTTAATAGGTGTACAAGATGGTGTTAGAACTTTACTTTTATTGGCCTAACTTTATAATAGTTAGATGTTAATAAAATTAAACAAGTAATCCGTTGAATTTACTTATCTACTTTGACCAATAGATTGGTAGTTGCCCATTTATATTTAATAGGGTAAAATACTGTTTGGTGTATGAAGTTTGACATTCATTCTATTTTAGTTTACGAACTTTCAAAAGTCAAAATCAACTCCTTGAACTTTGAAATTTGTTTCAATTTTAGTTCATACACTTTTCAAAAGTCTAATTTTAGTCTATAAGATTTGAGAAATGTTTGCATGCTGACTAGGCAGCATGCAGCCATCATGTGGCAAAATTTGACTCATTGATTTTGTTTTTAATTTGGAGAAATTTATTTAACAAAAAATAAAAAATAAAAATTAATAGATCAGATTATGCCACATGGATGGCTGCATACTGCCTAGGCAACATGCAAACATTACTCATAAAATTTTAGATTTATATCGTTTTAGTCTATGAATTAGAAAAACAAAACTCGATATTAGTCCTTATAATTTTGTTTGTTTAGTTTTATTTTAAAAAGAATACCATATTCCTCTTCAATTTTAAAAAATATGTTCGTACGTTATCTTTTATGATATTGAAATTATTGACATTATTAAACTGATTTTAATTAATATTGATTTTAAATTTATTATAGATATCAATTTTAAATTTTTGTTGAAGTATATGAATTAAAATTAAACTTGAAAGTTTGGACATACCTCAAAAATTGTTTTGTTTTTTTTAAGTATTAGAGACCAAAATGAAAAATTTTATTGTTCCTTATTCAGTTAAATTATGGTCGAGTGATTAATAATATAAACTTGAAAATAACAAATGGAAAGAAGGATCAATTTTTTACACAATGACGGTGGCGCGCTGATGATGGCTTTGTTTGTTCGTAACGAATTTCAAAAGGGCACCCAATCCACCAACCAAATTTTGACATCGTATTGTAGGCTAAATTTTGGATATATTCGTGAATTATAAGGTTTGTATCAATAATATTCCTAAATTTCAAAATGTTTCAAAAATATTTATGAATGTTAAAAATTATTTTAAAAATATATTTGTTGTTAATTTTGATAAAAACCGTTAAAGTTGTGTTTCAAATATATCTTTAAACTTAAAAAAAAAATTCAAAAATACTTTTTATCTTAAAAATGTTTTTAAAAAATCTTTATCAACAATTTTTGAATTAATATTTTAAAGTTTTGTTTCAAATACCCTAGCTAAAAAATTGCAAGAATTTTTTTAAAAATTTTTATGAGAATTAAAAATTAATGTGACTTTTAATATAAAAAAGATTAATTAGATTTAATGTATTATTAATATTTGAAATGTCATTGTAACAATTTGATTAAATAAGGTATAGAAATTAAAATTTATAATCATAACTTTTCAAAGTTAAAAAGAAAAAAAAGATTAACTTGTTAGGATGAATTAACTAACGAGGAACGAATCGATTTTTACCTTGAACTATTTAAATATTTTAGCTACTCCAAATATTTGAATTTAACATCAAACATCTTATAAAACACATGTCGAGTTTAAATCATATTTGTTATTTATTATTATAACATGATTAATGACTCAAATTAATAATTTAAGATTGTTCTTATTAGTTTTAAATATGACATTAAATTTGAACATTTAAACCACGAATATTGACATAAAAATAATTCATAACTTAAAAATATAAAGATTAAAAAAAATTACAAATAAATGAATATGGTATTTGAAATACAACTTTTTTTTTCCTAAAAATACAAATTCATAATAAAGAAAAATTTTAACATTTTTTAAGCAAGGATTTTTTTTTACTTGAAATCGGAGCTTCACTTTTATATACTAGGACACCATTGACTAGTTCCTACATTATGGCATCAAGATACATCACAGGAGTAGAAACATAAATTCTGTCTAAAACCAAATGTATTTTTGAAACTTATTTTTTTTAAGATTCAAAGGTATTAACAAAAAAAAAAGTAAGGTTCAAGAATATTTTTGAAACATTTTCAAAATTCATGGATATTTATAAAACAAAATTTTAACGAGTTTCATCCAAATTAATGGTAAGATTAGTTTTGATATGTTTACTAAGTTTATGGGTATGTTTGAAAATTTTCAAAGTTTAGAGGTATTGTTGACACAAACCTCATAATTCATAGGTATATTTGATAAATTAGTCTTGTATCGTATATGAGATACAATTCCGTCTCCATGCTCCTTTTCGAGACTCTACACTACGCTCTCTTTAAACAACCACTCTCATTTTAAAATATAAATTATTAAGATGTGTTTAGATAGAGCTCGAGATATCTTAATCTAGTAACCAATAGTTGTAGGTTCCGGACTCCATACCTTTAAATGTTGCTAAAGTAAAGAAAAAAAAAAGTGAAGATTTGTTTAAAAATTAGTCTAATCTCACAATTGATTTGAAATGTTTCAAACAATTCTCAAGAGTTATAATATATCACTTTTATTATAATCGCTCATTATTAGACTTTTGTCACTATTACTCAATTCAAACAATCTTTTTTTGAATAACACATTGAAATTATTATGGACTAAAAAATATTTTATTCCGTCAACAAAAACTCAAATGTATTGATATGATATATGATTTTACAAAAAAAAAAATCGAATATTAAATAATATAAAGACTTAAATAGAAAGAGGAACAATTTGGAATCCAGGCGTTTTACAGTTTGATCATAGTTGTTCATTGTTTGGCTTCTCTGGAAATTAATTTGTAGCAGTATAATTTTGTTTATTTTATATTTTTATTATATTTATATATATATATATATATATATTGGTATTCCCAACGAGAATGATTATTCGATTTGGTGGCGGTGGGAATTGTTGGCTTCCCCCTATGTTTCCTCCTCTCTCAGTTCATTGTAATGTTGTGGATTTTGTGCCTTTTTAATGAAGTGCAGCTTCACTATAAAAAAAAGGACCAAATTCCCATTTTAGCCTTCCTTTTTAGCTAAAAACAATTTGTTTAAAAACAAGTATTGTATTCTTTATTGTTTTTTTGAAAATTTTATGGTTGTACTTTCATTTAAGAAGATGTTTGCATGAAGTTTTTTTATGAGAAGTTAATTTGGACAATTGTTTTGAAAAATTAATGAGCAGTTAAAATTGAGATTTGTAGTTAAAAATTCGTTTGAATGTATTTTTTTTTTAGAGCAGTTAAAGTCAATAATTTATTTGGATGTGAATTTAAAATGAATAGTTATTTTAAATAGTTAAAAAATGATTGAAAATGAATGATTAAAATAAGTTATTTTGATAAATTAAAAATGAATGATCTTTATTTGTGGTTGAAAATGAATTATTTTGAAAAATTATAAATAAACAATTAAAAACGAATTATTAAAAATGATAAATTATTTTTAGTAATAAAAATAAGAAATTATTTTGAATAATTATAAAAACTCGTGTAAATATAGAAAAATATGCCCAAATAAAAGTATTATTTGTTTTGGAAAAAAAAAAAAAATCATAAACCCATACTACTTTTATGCAAAAACAAAAATAAAACCCATCCTGTTTTCTAATTCCCTCTCTACAAAATTAAAGAGGATGGACAGTAGTCAAAAAACAAAATTTAAAGTTCAAAGAAAAAACATATTTTTTTTCAAAGAGGTTCTAAGAATGTGGATCGTTGGTTTCATTCAGCATAAGCAAATGGACGGCTACGATCAGTTGAAATATCGTCAGCGAAAAAGACAATACGGCGACGTTTTTTAGGAGTAGGGGAATTGGTGTGATGTCTTAAATGTGCACGTGTGAGGGCCGGTGGCCGGGTCAACCCGGAAAACAAACCACGTGTCGGCAAAGTACCCGGAAACCGGAGCAGGCAGTCACCCGGTTGTAGAAAAGTGGGTTTTGGACTTGGAAGACCGATGGCCACATGTGGAGGGGCAGTTTCGTAATTAATTAATAGTCCGTAGTTGGTTTGCGTAATTGTGCCAAGCTCCCGAGTGTCGGCGAGCTATTTGCTCGTTTTAGAAGTTTTTGTAGTTTACAGCCGAAACTATACTATCTGTGTGAGCTCAGTCTCGTTTCGTTCGATATAGCAAAAATTATGTGTGATATTAGTTCGATTTTCTTCGGTTTTATGTCAAATTAGAATTAAATCATCCAATCAATTTAATAAAATAAGGAGTCAAACTAATGCTAAAAAAGGCAGAACTATTGATTCATCTTTGCTTTGTTGAATTTTAGATTAAACTGAAAACTCATTCGATCTAATTGATTTGACAAAATTATTGGTTCGATTTGTTAAGATAGCTCATTAAAATCCAGCTATACATTATAACAGCTGAACCGTTAAGCATGTTTAGTTTAGTTTGTTAATACGATTTAAAAGTTTAAATATAGTTGTGGATTGGTTAGTTTGTTTTGTTTAGTGACCCAATATTAAGGGCATTTTCCCGTACGATTCAATATGAAAAATCTTCTCTCCTCTACATTGAATTTCTGTGGTTTTCTTTGTGTTGATATTCTGCATTGAGAATCTTTTGACGATTTTCTTTGATTTGGTAAGTACAATTTAATTATTTTTTACTATTTTACTTATTCTTTTACTTCCTATCTCTATTTAAATGTCTTTTTCCTAAACCTTTTTCAAAACATATAATTAATTTTTTTTTAAAATAGTCATTTACCAAAAAAAAAAAAAGTAAATAAATCATTATTAGTTATATTTGGTTTTTATAAATAGAAACTGAATCGATCTAATAACTTTCAATTTTCTCTAAATAAAATCAAATATGTTAAATATTATGTGAAAAATGTAAACCAATCCAATATATTAGTTCAACTTGATTTAGTTTTATCGGTTCTTATTATCACCCCTCATAAGAATATGAATGTCATATAAAAAGAAACTAAGACATTTGTACTTTTTTTGTTCATAAATTTGAAATCTAGTTTCATTTTTATTCTTATACTTCACAAAATTGAATATTTATATCATTGACATTTCAATAGTACTCAATTTTAATCATTGTATTTTTTTAGCTTACAATTACATTTATTTTATTTTAAAAATTAAATTTACATGTAAATTAAAATAATCATTTCATCCATATATTGAAATTTAGATTTAATCTAATCATTATTTAGTCAAAATTGCTTTATATAACTAACAATTTTGTTATTTGAGAGATTCAAATTGAGTATCATCCAAATATAAAATATAAAAATGTTGAATTTTAAAATTTAGAGACTAAATTAAAATTAAACTCCAAATTTTAAAAATATGTTTTTTCTAAAAAAAAAATATTTATAAAAAAGAAGGAAAATAGACATTTTATGCTGCGTCAGTTCGGGCCGGTTGCTTGCAAATATAAAACAATTTGGGCCCATTATTTTCAAACCCTTAAATTTCTTAATTTAAACTAGTTTTAACATTTTGTCACAACCAAATATCATTGGTCTAAGACAAAGGTTTGGGAAATATATTCTCCTTAATGTCTTAAATTTGAAATGTGATATTAATTTATAAATATTGATAAATGTGATTTTGTCTGCAATAGCTTTACTCTTATTTGACACTAAATTAAACCTAAATTCTAATATTTGCTCTTATTTAATATATATATAATACATCTTCAGACCAACTTTATGATTTACATTATTTTGTTATCATATTCTTTTACAAAAATAGCTTGTTAGCGATTTCAAAAAATAAAAATAAATAAATTGTTAATACAATTAGTATCTAGTGAAATGTACAAAAACAAAACCAACACTCAGTTTAGTTTTTATACTTATGATTACATATGTACAAAAATAGCTTGTCTTGTTTATGGTGTATTTTTTTGAGTTTTTTGTGACTGTGTTTATGGGTTGAATTAATCGACAAACACCATGTCTTCCTTATAAACAAGTATATTTCGTAAAAAGAGGAGGTTAATTCTTTTAGGTGTGTTAACCTTATCCATTTTACATCGTTGGAGATTATATTCTTCAACTATTGAGATAGATGTGAGATTACTCTTCA
This sequence comes from Sechiopsis laciniata, assembly GCA_037833695.1. Taxonomy (NCBI): domain Eukaryota; kingdom Viridiplantae; phylum Streptophyta; class Magnoliopsida; order Cucurbitales; family Cucurbitaceae; genus Sechiopsis; species Sechiopsis laciniata. Next base: position 5,815,673 of record JBBMKA010000021.1, on the reverse strand, counting down.
AACTCTATCAAAAAATTTCTAAGTCAAAGGAATTGATAGTTTACACTTTATAAGGCGTTATTGGAATCTTGTTATTCTATCGTGAATGGTTTAGCTTTCAAGTTAGGTTTGATCTTCTAATTGATTTTTCTTGATTGATGATCACACTTGGAATTGTGGAGAAGAACTTGTTTGTGAACAAAATGATATGTTGTTCTAGTTATTATTTTAATGAAGTGCATTTAAAAAAAAAAAAAAAAACAAAACAAAACCAAACCAAACCAAACCTTCTAAATTGTGTTTCCTCTCTCTCTCTCTGTATATATACAGTAGAAACCCTAATTATCTTCCTTCCCCGCACTTTGATTTCTTTCGATTTCGCCGGTTTCCATTTTTTCCGGCAGCCTCTTGATCTCGCCGGCCGACTCCGTTTCTATGCGATAGGCGTTCCATTCCTCTTCTCAAGAACAAGGCAATAGGTCAGTTTCTTTCTTGTTGTCTTCTTTACAGTCATGTATTGTTTGATTCGCAGAATCATTAGACTTAAAACTCCCTTGAAATCTCATAGATTCTTATCGTCCTCTTCCGAGATTGCATCTTATACGAAATCCGACGAAAAGCCTGTTATTGTGTTCTTTGAGAATTATGGTTTCTCTAAATCACAGATCTCTGTAATTCTCAAGAAATTACCTCAGCTTCTGTCAGCTAAACCCGAAAAAACACTGTTGCCCAAGTTGCTGTTCTTACAATCTAAAGGCATTTCTTCCTCTGAGGTTGCTAAATTAGTTTCTGGCTTTCCTTACATTCTAACACGAAGTTTAAACAAACATATCATTCCATCCTTCCATTACTTTCAAGATTTGTTTCAATCTGAGGAGAAGAATATTGCAGCCATAAAACGCTTTTTGGGTCTTCTCCACGTCGATCTTCGAGGTATTTTTCGTCCCAATATGGAAGTTTTGAGACAAATTGGAGTGCCCCATACTAACATTGTAACCATTCTTAGATTTCAGCCCAGATTGTTCTCACTAAAACCCTTTCGATTCAAAGAGAGTGTAGAGGAAGTTAAGATGATGGGACTCAACCCTCTGCGTTTCGCGTTTGTTCTTGCTGTTGCTGCTCTGCTATCAATGAAGAAATCTACATGGAATAAGAAGGTTGAAGTTTATAAGAAATGGGGGTGCCCTGAAGAACAGGTCCTTTCTGCTTTTGGAAAGCATCCAGTTTGTATGATGTCTTCTGAGGATAAGATTAATGGTGTTATGGATTATTTTGTCAATAAAATTGGATGTGAGTCTTCTTTCATTACTCGAAACCCATCTTTAATTGGTTATAGTTTAAAGAGGAGAATTGTTCCTAGGGGTTATGTTTATCTAGTTTTGTCATCGGAAGGTTTGATTAAGAAAGATGTGAATCTTGGTTTCTTTAACATTAGTGAAATGAGCTTCTTAGACAAATTCATCAAGCCTCATGAGGAGCACATTCCTGGATTGTTGAAGTCGTATAAAGAGAAATTAGAGGTTTCTGAAAGCAAGGAGGTTTAATCTCCTTTCAATGTAAATAACATTTACTTGTTTCTTATAGTTGAAATGTCTACTGAGCACTTAAGTTTGTATTAGTTGATGTGTTTTGAATTGTCCCTAATCTTTAGAAAGTTTTTGATTATTATATTGAATCCTTGGAAAGTGAATTATGTTGTTCCCATTCATTTGACTTGCCCATGACAACTTAAGATCTTTCTTTGACCTTTGAAGTTGAACAAGGCTGATACTTTAGTACAGAGAGTCAGAAAAATCATCTCCATCATCCTTCCAATGAATTAATTTTGATATTGGGGAGTCAACAACAATGGCCAAGCTGATAATATATTGTACTTAGAGCGAATGTTGAGACATACCGGAGGAAGGGCGTTCTTCGAGATGAAATCAGGACCTTAGCTACTATCAAGTTAAGGATGGGAGAAGAGAAAGTAGCTCGCTTGTCGGGGAAAAGAAATACAGAATGTTATTTAGGCACAAAGGGCAATCAAGTTCCTTATTTGATTAATGGTTGCCCTTGGTGATTGTTGCACAAAGTTAGTTGTGTGAGCTTTTGAAGAGATTGTATTCGTTCTCTAACTTGTCTTGAATTATTGAAGGAGATCTTAATTGAATTATTCTCGACGTTGAACAAGATGGAGGGCCAAACAACCACCAAGACAACACAATTTAGAAAAATATGACGCCAATTATTTTTATTTTTTTGGATAATTGCAATTGTAGGTATGCAAAACAAATGTTTGGCATCTCTGCTATATATTCAAAATAATTTAGATAAATATGTCTTCTTTTTTTTTTTCTGCTTTATTCTACGTGCTCTTTATAGTGTGCTTGATTTGATAGAAAATAATGAATAGAGCAGAGTGAAAGGATTAGTGATAGTTAAGGTAATTAATTACTCGTTCCAGAAATTTGTGTCAGGGGTAGTAAGAATAATTTACTACGTGTTTGAATATTAATGTTAGTTGTGAGTGAAGTAATTAACAATTGGTTTGAAGATTAATTTTAATAATGGTTGAGTGGTAAGTTTGATGTGTGATTAAAAGATAGGTATTTACCACGAAGTACAAATAAAGGGTGATTGATGCCCTCACTCCCCCACACACAATGAAAGATATAGACAAGTTGTCAATGTAATTTTACTAGTTTTTAAAATGATGTCATTTAACCCACTATCAACATATCAATAAAACATGGTTTTAAGAAATCAAGCAACACCGTACTAAAAAAAAAGTAAAAAAGAAATCAAGCAACACAAGTATATATTAATAAAGTTGTAATCGATGGATACGAGTCATAAGGATGACAATCCTATTTGAATTTTCACACCTCATGACTTTGTTTTGGGGGAACTCATGGCTTTGTTTTTGGGTTTCTCCCAAAAGGACTCTCTTGAGAGTACACCGTCAGTTTGGTAATGCTACCACAAATTTTCGTCTCTGGACTTCAAACGTCTTTATTTTACCTCGAATCTCCACATTGATACGATATTGTCCACTTTGAACTTAGACCCTCGTGGCTTTGTTTTTGGGTTTCCCCCAAAAGGTCTCATATCAATGGGAGATGGTTATCATCATTTATATACCCATGATCTTTCCTCATCTAACCACTGTTGGGTACTTTATTTGCATCCCAACAATGAGAATAAAAACGAACAAAGAAAAAAAAAGGAAAAATATATTTTTATTCATTACCTTTGGAGTTTAATTTCAATTCAATCCTTATATTTTAAAATTGAATATTTTTATGACATTTCAATTTCAATCTTTGAGATAATAAAGTCATTAGTTATATAACTTTTATAATAATGATTAAATTAATTTTAAATTTAAGTAATTATTTTAATTTTGAAGTGAATTCAATTAAAAAAATATGAAAGTAAACTAAAAAATATATAAAGACTGAAAGTAAAAAAATACTACATTTTAAATTGTTCCTAAAAAAAAAGTACTTCATTTTAAAACTTAAATAACACATGGAAACCGAGACTAAAAAGTTCATATTCTAAAATAAAAAATAAGAAAAGAAAAAGAGAGACAGAAAATGAAGGGATTGTATTTCTCTCCTTTTAAAAAACCCTAACCCTCATTATTTGATTTCTTCCTCCATTTTTTCCGGCAGCTTCGTTTTGCTGGTGGTTTCGCAATTCCTCTTCTCAAGAACAAGCCATCAGGTCAGTTTCTTTCTTCTTCTCTTCCTTACAGCAATGTATCATTTGATGATTCGCAGAATCATTGTAGTTACAACTCCATTGAAATCACTCGGTTCCTTTTCTCAAAATCCTTTGAAATCTCCTAGATTCTTATCTACCTCTTCCGAGAACAACGAAAAGCTTGTTAATGCTTTCTTCGAGAATCATGGATTCTCTAATTCACAGATCTCTGTAATTTTCAAGAAATTGCCTCGTCTTCTTTCAGCTAAACCCGAAAAATCACTGTTGCCCAAGCTGTTGTTCTTCCAATCTAAAGGCCTTTCTTCCCCTGAGGTTACTAATTTAATCACTAGTTATCCTTTCATTCTAACACGAAGTTTAGACAAACGTATCATTCCAACTTTTGATTACATTCATGACAAGCTTCAATCTGAGGAGAGTCTTAGTTTAGCCATGAAACGCTTTGCGGTTCTTTTCCGTTGTGATCTTCAAAACTCTGTTCTTCCCAATATTGAAATTCTGAGTAAATTAGGAGTGCCCTATTCTAACATTGAATCCATGCTTAGATTTCATCCCAGATTGTTCTCATCAAATCCCTTTCGATTCAAGGAGATTTTATGGGAAGTTAAGGAAATGGGATTCAACCCTCTTCGTTTGACGTTTGTTCTTGCTGTTTATGCTCTGCGATCAATGAGCAAATCTACATGGAAAAAGAAGATTGAAGTTTACAGGAAATGGGGGTGTTCTGAAGAAGAGGTCCTTTCTGCTTTTGGAAGGCATCCAGTGTGTATGATGGCTTCTGAGGATAAGATTAATGGTTTTATGGATTACTTTGTGAATAAAATTGGATGCGATTCTTCTTTCATTACTAGATTCCCGACTTTACTTTGTTATAGTTTGAAGAGGAGAATTGTCCCCAGAGGTTCTGTTTTTCTAGTTTTGTCTTCAGAGGGTTTGATTAAGAAAGACGTGAAGCTTGGTTTGTTTAGCATTAAGGAAAAGAGCTTCTTAGACAACTTCATCAAGCCTCATGAGAAGCATATTCCTGGATTGTTGAATTTGTATAAAGAGAAATTAGAGATTTCTGGAAGCAAAGAGGTTTAATCTCCTTTCAATGTTAACAATATTTACTTGGTTCTTGTAGTTGAAATGTCTATTATGCACTTAAAATTTATATTAGTGGATGTGTTTTGAATTGTCCCTAAACTTTAGAAATTGTCTCTAAATGTTTGAAAAGTGAATTATCTTGATCCCAAGAGCTTTTCCCATGTTTTGAAAGCAGAGTTTTCAGTGATGATTCCCCACTCATTTGACTTGTCCATGATAACCTAAGATTTTTCTTCTTTAATCTTTGTACTAGGTTGATACTCTAGTATAGTGAATGCAGAAAGATCATCTGCATCATCCCTCTTAAGGAATTAATTTGGATATTGGGGGAGGCAACAACAATTTGCTAACAATAAATTGTCCTTATAGGAAGTGTTGAGGCAGATATATATATATATATTAGTGAAGGATATGACGGTGCATAACATAATTATTTCTATGTTTGCATAGAGATTTATTTATATTAGATAACATAAATATTTGATAATTATTTTTTGTATGTTTTAATGCATTTTTAATATTATTTAACTCGTTTTTAAAAAATGTAAAAAGAATAAGAAAGATGATTAAATAACTTTTATTTCTATTCTTAGTTTTTTAAGAAACAAGAAATAGAAATAGTTATCGAACACGATCTCGTTTATTGCTCTAAGAAAATAAGAAATAGGTAACAAGAAATAAGAAATAATAAACGAGGACGTTATCAAATGTGAGCCCTAAGGGGTCGTTCACTTGGTGGTAATCCAAGATTTTCATGAGATAGAAAAATATCTAGACATCTTAGGAATATCCAGGCATCTTAGGATGTCCATTTAAGAGTTATGCCCTCCTGCAACATGAGTTTTTAAGATGCATGTAGAAGATATTCTTGAATGACATTTTTGCTCTCATAGTTTTTTTTTTTTTATAAAATTTTATGTTTTTATCAATTTTTTCTCTTATATTTTGTGTGTAGTTTGTACATTAAAAAATAATAATATATTCTTTTTTAGTATATAATTATTGTACACTAAAAAATAACTAAGTATACATAATTAATTATATTTATATTTTACATTTTGTTTTAAAATAATATGCATTAAATTGAATAATATTTTGATTATTTTCAACAAAAATTTAAAGTGCATTGATTTTTGTTATATGTTTCAAATATAATTATCCTCACTTTCTATATTTAGCAAATTTTCACTTGCTCAACTAATAAATGAATTTTGATTTTATGCTAAATAAATTTATTTTAAAATCTAATATTTAAATTAATAAAAAAAATACATTATATAGGTTTTAATTATATAAATTAATGTGTAAATTAAATTATGAGGGCATTTAAAAAAATTTCATGAACAAAACTTATAAAATAAATAAAGTTTTCTAAATACCCGTAAAAGTATTACTACAAAACAAATATGGTGATTAAAGAATGTCGTACATCTAAAATTCCAGATATCTTAGATTTCGGGTATCAGAAGATTTCAGTTATCCTAATTATCCCAAAGTAAACGGTCCCTAAATGTAATTATATCGTCCGAAAATGTAGTAACGTTCCCATCTCTCGTTCCTATTTCTTATTTTTTGAGAAACAAATTTGTTCGATAACCATTTTTGTTTCTTGTTCCCAAATAATAATAAAAAAATAATAATAATAATAAAAAATAAAAAAATAAAAAAATCTTGTCATGTTATTTGGTAAAAAGATAGTGGAGTGAAGTTGAAGAGTTAGTGGTAGTTGCTGAATAATTAAATATTTATTTGAAAATTAAAATTAGCAATGATTAATAAACAAAGAACCCTACAAAGATTTATTTGAAAAAAAAAAATCCCTAAAAAGATTATGGTTTAGCCCTCATCTTTAACTTAAAAACAAACACCACCCTCCCTCCCTAATTTTAAGTTGTCAATGTAATTTTACTAAATTTTAAATATATGCTATTTAACCCACTAGCAACAAATTAATAAAATGTGGTTTTCAGAAATGTACACCGTTTTTGTTTTTCCTGAAATTGAATGAAGAAACACAGACATATATTAATCATCAATGAATATGAGATAAAAGCCAACAAATTAATAAAAAAATTTGTATTTATCAAAAAAAAAAAAAAAAAAAAAAAATAAATATATATATATATATATATTATTTCTCTCATTTTGTAGGAAGCAATACTTTGGATTTTACTATTAAAATAGTGATGACCCAAACTAAAAAATATGCGACTATTGCCAAAAAATATATGGTTATAAAGGTAGCTAAACTAAGTATTGTTATAGAAGAAAAAACCCTAACCCTCATCCATCCCAGTAGGTTCATTTTGTTGGTGGTTTCTGCAATTCCTCTTCTCAAGAACAATCCATCAGGTCAGTTTCATTCTTGTTATCTTCCTTACAGTCATGTATCGTTTCATGATTCGCAGAATGATTGTAGTTACAACTCCATTGAAATCTCTTAGATTCTTATCTGCCTCTTCCGAGATCAACGAAAAGCCTGTTATTGCGTTCTTTGAGAATCATGGATTTTCTAAATCACAGATCTCTGAAATTGTCAAGAAATTACCTTGTGCTCTTTCTGATAAACCCGAGAAATCACTGTTGCCCAAGTTGTCGTTCTTCCAATCTAAAGGCCTTTCTTCCCCTGAGGTTGCTAATTTAGTCACTGCTTATCCTAACATTCTAAAACAAAGTTTAAACCAACATATCATTCCAACTTTTGATTACTTTCAAGACTTGTTTCAATCTGAGGAGAAGACTATGGCAGCCATAAAACGCTCTGTGGATCTTCTCAATGTCGATCTTCGCAGTTCTGTTCGTCCCAATATTCAAATTATGAGACAAATTGGAGTGCCCCTTACTAACATTCAAACCGCTCTTCCAATATATCCCAGATTGTTCTCATTAAAACCCTTTCGATTCAAGGAGATTGTGGAGGAAGTTAAGGAAATGGGATTCGACCCTCTACGTTACACGTTTGTTCTTGCTGTTTATGCTCTGCAATCATTGAGCAAATCTACATGGAAAAAGAAGGTTGAAGTTTATAGGAAATGGGGTTTGCCTGAAGAAGAGGTCCTTTCTGCTTTTGGAAGGCATCCTGTGTGTATGCAGTCTTCTGAGGATAAGATTGATGGTGTTATGGATTATTTTGTCAATACAATTGGATGCGAGTCTTCTTTCATTGCTAGAAATCCATCTTTACTTTGTTATAGTTTAAAGAAGAGAATTGTCCCCAGAGGCTCTGTTTTTCTAGTTTTGTCTTCGGAGGGTTTGATTAAGAAAGATGTGAATCTTCGTATGTTTAGCGTTAGTGAAAAGAGCTTCTTAGACAAATTCATCAAGCCTCATGAGAAGCACATTCCTGAATTGTTGAAGTTGTATAAAGAGAAATTAGAGGTTTCTGGAAGCGAGGAGGTTTAATCTCCTTTCAATGTGAACAATATTTACTTAGTTCTTGTAGTTGAAATGCCTATTATACACTTAAATTTATAGAAGTTGATGAGTTTTGAATTGTCTCTTAACTTTAGAAAGTTTTAGTTTATTATATTGAATCCTTGAAAAATGAATTATGTTTTTGCCAAGAGCTTTTTCCATGTTAGATTTTTGAAAGGAGAGATTTGATTGATGACTCCATTCATTTGACTTTGTCCATGGCAACCCAAGATCTTTCTTTAACCTTTAAACAAGGCTGAATTTTGATATTGAGGAGTATTATAGTATATTTTGTAATTCAGTCCTGGGCCTTTGCTTTAGTTATTTAATTGGTTTATTTTAGCCCATTCTAGTGTAACCGGCTTGCCCATTTACTCTATCTTTGTTATTCTGTTTTTATTATAATTCAACAATATTTGGGGATGGGGGCTCGAACCTGTAACATCTATTTTGATTCTGAACTGTACTGAAGCTTATTAAATAGTTGATTCCACTCTTAATCCAATCATCAAAAAGATCTTTTTCTTTCAATTACTTTGGTGATAACTCTATGTTTGAATTCTCTTTTTCTCTCTGTGTTGCTACTGCTGTGTAAATCTAGTTTCAATTCTCTTTTTTCTCTCTGTGATCTAAGAGAGTGACAAGTTGATGATAAATTGTCCTTCAAAGGAAATATTGAGTCAGAGATATACCGTGCCCTACTGGAGGAAGGCTAGGCGATTTCCGAGATGAAATCAGGACCTTGCTACTGTTAAGTTAAGGATGGGAGAAGGGTTAATGCCTCGCTTATCGAATGCAGAATGAGTTATTTAGGCACAAAGGGCAATTGGGTTCCTTATTTGATTTCTGGCTGCCCTTGGTGATTGTGGCACAAAGTTAGTGGTGTAAGCTTTTGAAGAGATTGTATTTATTCTTGAATTATTGAATGAGATAGTTCATGTGTGTTAATGGATGGCAGGTTACAAGGGGTCTGATTCAATTTCCAACTTGCTCTGGATTAAAAAAAAGGAGCTTAAAAACCCAATTCAAATATATTTTCAGGATATCTGTTGGTTAGAGAATTTTGGGTAGAATTTTGTAAGATGGGTCACTTTTTAAGAGGTATTTAAACCAGGGGATTTTTCTTGAGAAGCTAAAAGAAGGAAAAAACTCAACCGTTGATATAGCGAAAATTGACCACAAAATTTATGGCTTCAATCAAATAAAATTGATAGGGTTGAATGAATGAATCGTTTCAATCTAAGTTAAATAATTGAAAAGAATCCAGGACATTCAAATTGAATGCACCTTGTGAGGTTTCAAATTTTGCTTGACGCTGCCAGTGGAAGATTTCGAATTATGCCCCCTTATGTTGTTTGCATCTTATATAAAAAGCATATGATTTTTTTTTCTTTTTTTTCAATTTCAATTCTAAATCTATAGACATTGTGTTTTTACCATATTTCATCGTTGATCTAACCTTCTTATATTTGTCTTATAAATAATTAAGAAGATCCATAATTTATCGACTTTTTTCTTTTAATCCTTTTGAAGGATCCATCTTAAATCCAAAATGGTGTTCCTTTAGATAGAGTTTATTTGACAATGTTTTCTAAACCTAGATTTCTTCCGATTTGCTTCACAATTCAGATATAGTCTTGATGTCATTCACACGCCATCGAACATTATCAAATAGATACAAGTTGTTAATGTAATTTTACTAGTTTTTAAATATATGTCATTTAACCCACTAGCAACAAATTAAAACACTATGAGACTGTTTGGATCGGTATTTGTAGGAATGGTTAGAATGATAAAGTTATTTTGAGTTATTATAAATTAGAATTTGTTCAATAGCTCGTTTGAGATGGAGTTTTTGTGGAGGATTGTAGGCAATATGTCACCGCTCGTATTTTCGATACGATCCTCCAGGTATGACTTTCTAACCGTTTCCCTAAATCGATTGACAATTATTTACATTTTAACCTTAGGGTAATTTGGTAAATTCCCCCGATGCCTATTTTATAATTAATTGAGTTTGGGGGTTGTTTTGCAGTTTAGGCTTCAGGGCTAGTTTTGTAATTAAAGGGATGATGTGTCAACGAGATTTGTCACTTCAATCGTTCCTTCTTGCTTCTTAGGGCCTGTTTGGCCGCCACGTGTGGCCCAGTATGGCTGAACCTGGCGGCTTGGACCTCTGTTTGGGGCGTGGGTATAAGGCCCGCGCCCGCATTTTTAATTCTTCCAAACCCACTCGCCTACCGGCGTAGGCTTTGCCCTGCTGCCCGACTTTTTTTAAAATTTTGTGGAACCTTTTTTATTTCTTGTATGTTTAAATTTAATTTCTAGCTTATTATTATACAAAAAAGTAAGAATTGTTTGAAGGGGGTTTGAACCAAAGACCTCACATAAACCAAACTAGTGTTATATCCAACTCAGTTCAAATATTATTTGTTAAATATTTAAAAATATTAAATATGTTGACCAATAATATATTACAATTTTTTTTAACATAATAAATTTTATTATAAATCTGATCATTATAGTTTAATTAAATTTTTTCTGATTTTAGTTTTTGTACTTAAAGAAAAGATATTGATATTTATGATAAGTTTCTTGCCAGTTCTAAAAAAAACTGAATATTACCTTGTTTTCTATAAATTTTACAGATATATCTTTTTTTTTTCATTCTCATATTAAGATTATTAAAAGTTATACATTTACTCAATTTCAAATTCTTATCTTGGGTTGGGGTTTTGTTTTTCTTTCAAGAAATAAACTAAGTACACTTCTAGAGCAATGAAAATAATTTTATAAGTCTAACATCATGTTAGTTGATAAATTAAGCTCATGTGTGATATTTTTTCTAAAAGAATTAGATACATATTTTTTGAATGAACATTAGAACGTTTCATAGGTAAATTTAAGAACTAAATTAAGATCAAGTTGTTAAAAAGTATCATTTTTTCCATGAATTTTTTAGTTTGTTTCATTTTAATCAAATGTTTAATTTTACTCTGAATTTATTAATTTTTTTTCTTAAAACTTAAAATATGTATTAATCTTTCGGGTATGAACATTATTAAGTCAATGTTAATTATAATTAACTTCATGTTTATCATAAATATTAATTTACAAAATTTTTTCAGAAGAATTTTTTGCATTAGATACTTTACCCCAACTTATATGATACATGCACACGCCAAACACTGATTTATAGTACACCCTCTGTCATACCTTCATCCCAAACATTGATTTTCAGTACATCCTGAATTGTATCTACACACCAAACACTGACTTCAAGTATACCCATCTGCCATACCTGCACCTCAAACACTGATTTTCAGTATTTCATACCATCCTGTAAATTTTTTACCATACTATACCACCCTGCAAAAATTTTACTCTACAGCCAAACACCCCCTTAGAGTCAACCGATTAATGAGAAGACCAAAAGCTAGAGAGAGTTTTGAAAAACCCTCTCCACTGAGAACCCCTTTTTGTTGTCGCTCCGATCGCTCGCCACTGCGTCGTGCGCACACCTCGCAGTTGTGCGCCGCATAGCCGCGCTCCGTCGTTGTGACTTTCACATGTCGTGGCATCGATGTGCGTACTAAACTCCGACCTTAGATTTTTGGGTAATTTTGATTCACCGAATTTCCTATCAGTTAAATTGCGCAGATTCATGGTTGATTATCTGTACATTGATAGGGGTTATTCAAATCCTTGGGTTGAACATCCTGCGGTTCTAAAAAAAAATGAACCAATACAGTCAGACATATATTAATAATCAATGAATATGAGAATAAAAACGAACGAACAAACAAACAAAAAATAAAAATAAAAATAAATTGTATTTTTTTTTCTCTCTTTCATTCTGTATATATAGAAGACAAAACCCTAAACCTCATTTTGTTTGTTCCTTCACCTGGACTTTTTTGAGTCCTTTCGATTTATCCCTCTTCCATTTTTTCCGGCAGCCTTATTTTGTTTGTTGTTGGCGTTCGCGGTTTCCTTTCTGCAATTCATCTTCTCAAGAGCAAGCAAGCAATCAGGTCAGTTTCTTACAGTCATGTTTCGCTTGATTTGCAGATTCACTGTAGTTACAGCTCCATTGAAATCTCTTAGATTCTTATCTACCTCTTCCGAGATCAAAGAAAAGCTTGTAATTGCGTTCTTTGAGAATCATGGATTCTCTAAATCACAGATCTCTGTAATGGTCAAGAAATTACCTCGTGTTCTTTCAGCTAAACCCGAGAAATCACTGTTGCCCAAGTTGTTGTTCTTCCAATCTAAAGGCCTTTCTTCCCCGGAGGTTGCTAATTTAGTTTCTCGTTATCCTCTCATTCTAAAACGAAGTTTAAACAAACATATCATTCCATCCTTCCATTACTTTCAAGACTTGTTTCAATCTGAGGAGAAGACTATTGCAGCCATAAAACGCTCTGTGGGTCTTCTCTATGTCAATCTTCGAAGTTCTGTTCCTCCCAATATTGAAATTATGAGGCAAACGGGAGTGCCCCTTACTAACATTCAAACCATTCTTACAACACATCCCAGATTGTTCTCATCAAATCCCTTTCGATTCAAGGAGATTTTAGGGGAAGTTAAGAAAATGGGATTCAACCCTCTGCGTTCCACGTTTGTTCTTGCTGTTGTTGCTCTGCAACAAATGAGCAAATCTACATGGAAAAATAAGGTTGAAATATATAGGAAGTGGGGCTGCTCTGAAGAAGAGGTCCTTTCTGCTTTTGGAAAGCATCCTGTGTGTATGAAGGCTTCTGAGGATAAGATTAATAATGTTATGGATTATTTTGTCAATACAATTGGATGCGAGTCTTCTTTCATTACTAGAAACCCATCTTTACTTTGTTATAGTTTAAAGAGGAGAATTGTCCCCAGAGGTTCTGTTTTTCTAGTTTTGTCTTCGGAGGGTTTGATTAAGAAAGATGTGAGTCTTGGTTTGTTTAGCATTACTGAAAAGAGCTTCTTAGACAACTTCATCAAGCCTCATGAGAAGCACATTCCTCGATTGTTGAAGTTGTATGAAGATAAATTAGAGGTTTCTGTAAGTAAGGAGGTTTAATCTCCTTTCAATGTGAAAAATATTTACTTGGTTCTTGTAGTTGAAACGTCTATTATGTACTTAATTTTATATAAGTGGATGATTTTTGAAAATTCTCTGAACTTTAGAAAGGTTTAGTTTATTATATTGAATCCTTGAAAAGTGAGCAATGTTGATGCCAAGAGCTTTTTCCACATTAGATGTTTTAAAAGCAAAGATTTTAGTGATGACACCCCTTCATTTGACTTTGTCCATGACAACCCAAGATCTTTCTTTAACCTTTAAACAAGGCTGATACCCTGTATATAGAATCCTGAAAAATCATCTCCATCATCCTTCTAGGTCATGTTTGGTTTTGGGGAGGTTTAAATGTGGTGTTTGAATGAGTGGTTATAGGAAAAGCTTGTTTGAATAAGATTGTTTTTAGGAGGGGTGGTAGGAAACGTTTGTTTGAATAAAGTTCGTTGTAGGACAGATTACAAGAAAACTTTGTTTGGATAAAGCCCTTTGAAGAAAGGGTTGTAGAAAAAAACGGTTGCTTTGAGGAGTGGTTTAGAAAAACTTTATTTGGAGAATGGTAAAATGGGTTTGAAAGGAAGGGTTGGAGTGAGGGTTAGAAATTAGGGGTTGATATTGAGGAGTATTATAGTATATTTTTTAATTCAGTCATGGGTGTTTGCTTTAGTCATTTAATCATTTACTCCATGTTTGTTGTTCTGTTTTTATTATACTCAACGGTATGGTGGCTCAGATAGTAGCATCTTTGTTATTAGGTCGTACGTCATGTCATTTGAATTGAGTTATGATTGACATCTTTATCATTTGATTTTGATCTTCGAATCTATACTGAAGCCTATTAAATATAGCTAATCCTCCCTTAATCCGATAAAAAAAAAGATATTTTTCTTTCAATTTCTGTGGCACTATAGCTCTTTGTTTCAATTTTCAATTCTCTTTTTTTTTTTTCTCTCTCTGTCTTGCTACTGCTGTGTGTAAATTTAGTTTCAATCTCTTCCTCGTTTTGCTCCGATTTTCTTGCAATTTCTTTCAAATTTCGTTCAGGGTCTCCGCAATGTGTATATTATATCTCTAACTAGATTGCAAAAGCCTATTGTTGTGACGTTCTAGTGCAAAGTGAAAAAATAATAAGTTTTTTATGAAGAGATTCATATGTAAGAGATGACATAGTTAATTGGTAACTTTTAGTTACTAATAGTGTAAGAATTTTTTCATCTAAGATTAGTTTTTTTTTTTTTCAATTAGCTATATCATGACATACACGGATACACCTTTTTATTAAAGAAGTGTAAGGCAAAGTGTTAGTCGAGATGTCCATTATCTCATAATGCAGTGGGGACGGTGATCTCTATTTCTCTATTCTCCACCTTGCTTCTTTTTAAAAAAAAATTATTTTATATACATAAGAGTATGAATATTTTTTTTCAAAATATAATATCGAGTTGAAAATTAATAAATATGTATAATTATCTAATATATATATATATATATATATATATATGTATTTATTTCTTTATTTATTATTAAAGATTAAGTATTGCTTAAAAGAATGATTAAAAGTTACTATTTGATTATTATTATTATTTTTTAAAATGATATTGAATTAAGATTTGAAAAGAAGGAAAATAATTTCTTGGGAATTTGATTTCTAGAAGTTTCTCTTTGTGGACATCTCTAGGTGTTAGGTCTACACTTTAATTTAGGTGCACCTTTTAAAAACTTTTAAAAATACTGATTAAAATATATAAAAACTGAAATTATGGGGAACAAAATTACTATTTTTAAAGTATGGAAATTTAAAAATTTGTATGTAAACTAAATTAGTTATCAATTTTATTCTTAGACACTAAATTTTAACCAGAGATAATTTAAAATTTAATCCAAAAAAAAATCATTTCCAATACAAATCTAATAATAAAGTAGCAAGAAAGAAAAACATCAAGCTAAAAACCTCGAACTCCCAAAAGTTTTTTTACAAACAAGAGGTCACATGCTCTAAACTATCATAAAAACTAAATCCATTTTTAAGGAAAAAAAAAAACAAAAAGCAAAATATATATTGTATTCTCTCTCTCTGTAAATATAGTATAAATCATTGCTTAAGAAAGGGAAAATATATATATATATATATATATATATAACCCTAACCCTCTCCTTTCCCCGCACATTTTTTCTTCCATTTTTTCCGGCAGTCTCGAGACCTCGCCGGCGGACTCGGTTTCTTTGTTACAGGCGTTACTGGTTTTTCTCTTTTCTTCTTCTCAAGAACAAAGGATCAGGTCAGTTTCTTTCTCGTTGCCTTCTTTACAATCATGTATCATTCGATTATTCGCAGATTCATTCTAGTTAGAAATCCATTGAAATCACTCAGATTCTTATCGTCCTCTTCCGAGATCAAACAAAAGACTGTAATTGCGTTCTTTGAGAATTATGGATTCTCTAAATCACAGATCTCTATAATTCTCAAGAAATTACCTCATCTTCTTTCAGCTAAACCCGAGAAATCACTGTTGCCCAAGTTGTTGTTCTTTCAATCTAAAGGCATTTCTTCCCCTGAGGTTGCTAAATTAGTTTCTTTTTTTCCTTATGTTCTAACACGAAGTTTAAACAAACATATCATTCCATCCTTCCATTTCGTTCAAGGCTTGCTTCAATCTGAGGAGAAGGCAATTGAAGCCATAAAACGCTCTGTGGGTCTTCTCTATTACGATCTTCGAAGTTCTGTTCGTCCCAATATCGAAATTCTGAGACAAATTGGAGTGCCCCATACTAATATTGAAACCATTCTTAGATACCAGCCACGCACGTTCACATTAAATTCCATTCGATTCAAGGAGTTTGTAGAGGAAGTTAAGGAAATGGGATTCAACCCTCTGCATGTTAGTTTTGTTCGGGCTGTTTCGGTTTTGAAATCAATGAGCAAATCTACATGGAAAAAGAAGGTTGAAGTTTATAGGAAATGGGGGTGGCCTGAAGAACAGGTCCTTTCTGCTTTTAGACAGCATCCCGGGTGTATGATTGCTTCTGAGGATAAGATTAATGCTGTTATGGATTGTTTTGTCAACAAATTTGGATGCGAGTCTTCTTTCATTGCTAGAAACCCGATTTTAGTTGCTCATAGTTTAAAGGGTAGGATTGTTCCTAGAGGTTCTGTTTATCTAGTTTTGTCGTCGGAGGGTTTGATTAAGAAAGATATGAATCGTGGTTTGTTTAGCATTACTGAAAAGAGCTTCTTACAGAAATTCATCAAGCCTTATGAGAAACACATTCCTGGATTGTTGAAGTTGTATGAAGAGAAATTAGAGGTTTCTGAAAGCAAGGAGGTTTAATCTTCTTTCCATGGTAATAATATGTACTTGGTCCTTGTAGTTGAAATGTCTATTATGCATTTAGATTTATATAAGTTGATGAGTTTTGAATTGTCTCTAAATTTTAGAAAGTTTTAGTTTATTATATTGAATCCCTGAATAATGAATTTTGTTGTTGCCAAGAGCTTTTCCCAAGATTTGAAAGCAGGGTTATGAGTGATGATTCTCATTCATTTCCCTAAACCTAAGATTCTTCTTTAACCTTTGCACGAGGGTGATACTCTAGTATAGAGAATCCAGAAGAATCATCCTTTTAAGGAATAAATTTTGATATTTGGGGAGGCAACAACAATTGCTAAGCTACTAATAATAAATTGTCCTTAGAGGAAACGTTGAGGTAGATATATACTGTGCTCTACAAGGAAGGCGATCTCGGAGATGACATTAGCTACGGTGAAAGTTAAGGATGGGAGAATGGAAAGTAGCTCGCTTTTCGGGGAGAAGAAATGCAGAATGAGTTATTTAGGTTAGGCGTGAAGGGCCGTAAGGGTAGCTACAACTGGTAAATCGGGTTCCTTATTTGATTTCTGGTTGCCCTATGTGATTTTGGCACAAAGTTAGTTGTTTGTAGGCTTTTGGAGTAGATTGCATTCATTTTTGCCAATTGCTCTTCTGAATCAATGTATTTTCATTGCCAATTACTTGGTTCATTTTTGCCAATTGCTCTTCTGAATCAATGTATTTTTGCCAATTGAAGTTACAACTCCTTGAAATCACTCGGATCCTTAAAATCTCTCAGATTCTTATCTACTTCTTCCGAGAACAAACAGAAGCCTGTAATTGCCTTCTTTGAGAATTATGGATTCTCTAAATCACAGATCTCTGTAATTGTCAAGAAATTACCTCGTCTTCTTCAGCTAAACCCGAAAGTACACTGTTGCCCAAGTTGTTGTTCTTACAATCTAAAGGCATTTCTTCCCCTGAGGTTGCTAAATTAGCTTCTGGTTTTCCTTATGTTCTAACACGAAGTTTAAACAAACATATCATTCCATCGTTTGATTACTTTGAAGGCTTGCTTCAATCTGAGAAGGCAATTGAAGCCATAAAGCGCTCTGTGGGTCTTCTCCATTACGATCTTCGAATTTCTGTTCGTCCCAATATCGAAATTTTGAGACAAATTGGTGTGTCCAATACTAATATTGAAACCATTCTTAGATACCAGCCACGCATGTTCACATTAAATTCCATTTGGTTCAAGACGATTGTAGAGGAAGTCATGGAAATGGAATTCAACCCTCTGCATGTTACTTTTGTTCGGGCTGTTTCTGTTGTGAAATCAATGAGCAAATCTACATGGAAAAAGAAGATTGAAGTTTATAGGAAATGGGTGGCCTGAAGAACAGGTCCTTTCTGCTTTTAGAAAGCATCCAGGGTGTATGCTTCTGAGGATAAGATTAATGGGGTTATGGATTATTTTGTCAACAAATTTGGATGTGAGCCTTCTTTCATTGCTAGACACCCTACTTTAGTTTCTCTTAGTTTAAAGGGTAGGATTGTTCCTAGAGGTTCTGTTTATCTAGTTTTGTTATTAGAGGGTTTGATTGAAAAACATACTTATGTTAATTACGTGTTTCGCTCTACTGAAAAAATCTTCTTAGATAAATTCATCAAGCCTCATGAGGAGAACATTCCTGGATTGTTGAAGTTGTACAATGAATCTTTTTTATAAATTCGATGGGTTTTGAATTGTGTTTCTATATTATTGATACTATTTACATTGTTAACCGGAAGATGATATGAGTTGATTAGATACGATGAACTAACAACTATTGCATTCAATTATGTCTGTTTGATTTCTTGGTTTAGTTCTAAGTGTGCATAAATTTGCTAGGACACACATAAGATGTAAAAAAATTGATTTCTTGGCTTACATCTACACCATGTTGAGTGACAAAAGTAAAGCACAGTTGGAAAATGTTAAATTATAAAGTTAGTATTGAAGTTTATCTTGTCTTTGTTCCTTAACTTTGATACTTTCATTAATGGATGAAAAATAGTAAAAAGTTCTTATTAAAACAGGTTACAAAAAGCATTTCTACCATTGAAAAGGATTCCACAAATTTATCAAAGAATAGCGATTTATCTTTGATGATCTGATTGTTCCTTTCAAACCAAGCATTCCATAAGAAAGCTTAAATAATAGTTTTGTAGTCTTAGCTATTAGTGTAGTGTGCTTCCTTTAGCTAATTTAGGCAGTGATGAATGGACCATAGAAAAAAGTGACCTACACAACGACACACGCATGTAGGTGGATATGACTATGAAGTCATGTGTTTGAATTTCCAATTCTAATAGTTGGTGAACTAAAAGAAGACGAGGAATAATTACATAGATTAAATACATTGCTTTGCTGTGCCATCCACTTTGTTTTGTTTTTTTTATTCTATCATTTGTTTATCATGTCAAATTATCTCAATTATCAGATAGTTAATGATGTAAATAGAAAACATTGCATATAATTATTTTGTTTTCACATATATTTCTTAACTAGTGTGTTGTAGTATTAAACTATTGATAAGTGTTCATAGAATTCTTTTAATTATTTAGTTTTCACTTATATTTCTTAACTAGTGTGTTATTATTAGACTATCCATAAGTGTTCATAGAAGTCTTATAGTTATTTAGCTTTCACATATATTTCTTAACTAGTGTGTTAAAGTATTAGACTATTGATAAGTGTTCATAGAATTTTTTTGGTTGAAAGAACTGAACACCCATAAGCTTGATTCTGGGTAGTTTTGCAACATTAGTGGCATCAATGGAGCTAGGATGGAGTTGAGCAGCTCTAAGAAGCATATTGTAAGAAGGGTCAGCTTTAAAAGGTTTTTAAACTAAAACAGACTTTTGAATGTATCGAATGGATCACCGGTTAGTTATCTGGTTTGGTGTTGATTCATTTCTACTCCACGGTCACGGGTTCGATCTCTGGAATCGGTATTTGTAATCCTCCTTCCCCCAACATGTACTTAAAAAAAAAGAAGTTTTTAAATTAAAACAGAGTTTTGAATTTATCAATTACTAGTAATAAAATTGTGTTAAGTGTTATTGGAAGTATAGAAGAAGTGGAAAGAAAAACTTTATTTGTAGATTGATGTTTGTAGGGGGAGTGGAGGAGTTTGGGTAGGTGAGGATATATTTAAATTATGAGCTAAATTTTTTTAATTAAAAATCTATATATCTTTTTTAAAGTGAAAAATATAATTTTATCGTGTTATTTCTTGAATTGAAGGTATTAAATTCAATTATTGAATCAAATTTGATTTAAAGCAACTTTGCTTGATTGAATGTATATAATTTGAAAACAGACGTATAAAAATGCATAATATTTGGTTTAGTTTTAATTTTAGAAATTTAAAAAAAAAAAAAAAAAAAAAGGTTAACTCCCATTTTTTTTTTGTTGCTTCGTATTTCGATTTTAGATATGGGCATATCCAGCTTCATCAATGTTCCTTGTGATTTACAATGGTGAAGGGATGAACCTTGTACTGTGTTTTATACTATTTGATAAAAAGGTATCTTATCATGAAATGGTATTGTTTATGGAAAAAAAATCTAATTAATGTGTACAACGTATTTTGAAATATGGTGGATTTCAATTTTCATAAAGTTGAGTTTGAAACTAAATTCAAACGTCTTTCAAAAATTATTAATTCCAATTAGTGAACCAAACAACTCTCTAATGTTTGTAAAAGTTGAAAGCCCACCAAAGTGAAATAATCTTGTGTAAAATTTAGGTGTTTTTTTTTGTGAAGCCCACCGTATAAGAATTAAGAATGTTTATTCGAAACAGATAAATATTTGAAATGAGAATGTTAAAAAAATCCTGCCAATTAGTAAATGTTTTTTTTTTTTTTTTTCCTTTTTTTGACAATTCATCATAAAAATAGGGAACATCTTTTTAGCCAATGCTCTTATAGCTCAAGATAAGCTGATAGACCTACACCTTGAACATAGGTAATCCTTTAGAAACACTGATTAAAAATATTATTAATTTTGAAGTATAAAGATTTAAAAATATCTATATAAAAATAGTCGCTAAATCTTCTTTTTAGAAGATAGAAACTGAATTTTAATCTTTTAAATTATTGACACCCAATTCTAACTTTCTTCCTAAAACCAAATTTATAATATACTTTTAAATTTTTTAAAAAAATTAGTATTTATTATGAAGTACTATAAAAAGTTCCAAAAAAGAAACTAAAATACATTTTCTATATATAAAAAAAAACTAAAATACATTTGTTTTTTTTCTAAAAAAAAAAAGAGAATGAATTAGTGGGTGTTCGTTTGCCGGGAAGATTTAAATTGAAGATTTATTAATTTTTTTAAAAAAATTTACATCAAAACGAATTTTTGTAACTAATTAAAAATAATTTATCATTTTTACTATTGAAAATAACTCATAATTTTTAACCATTCATTTTTAACTACTCAATATAACTCTTCATTTACAAACCACTCATTTATAATCAATTAAAATAATTCATTTTTAATAATTTTTTTAATAGTTTAAAATAACCACTCACTTTAAATTTACATCCTAACAAAATTTTCTTTTTAATTCATCTACAAAAAATCACATTTAAATTAATTTTTCGTTAAAACTCTCAATTTTTAAATACTTGAAATAACTATCAAGCAAAATCTTATCCAAACAGGTCTTTAGGATATAGTCTGAAACCCTAACGTTTCCCTCTCCCCACACTTTTAATTTCTTCCATTTTCCCGTTTGAACCGATTTCGATGATTTAGGCGTTCTTCTGAAGAGCCAGTGATCAGGTCAGTTTCTTTAATCTTTGATTTCTTTACGATCATGTCTCGTTTGATGATTCGCAGATTCATTGTAGTTAAAACTCCATTGAAATCACTCGGATTCTTTACTCAAAATCCATTGAAATCTCTCAGATTCTTGTCGTCCTCTTCCGAGATCAAACAAAATACTGTAATGGCGTTATTTGAGAATCATGGATTCTCTAATGCACAGATCTCTGAAATTGTCAAGAAATTACCTCGTGTTCTTTCAGCTAAACCCGAGAAATCACTGTTGCCCAAGTTGTTGTTCTTCCAATCTAAAGGCCTTTCTTCCCCGGAGGTTGCTAATTTAGTTTCTCGTTATCCTCTCATTCTAAAACGAAGTTTAAACAAACATATCATTCCATCCTTCCATTACTTTCAAGACTTGTTTCAATCTGAGGAGAAGACTATTGCAGCCATAATATACTCTGTGCATCATCTCATTGTCAATCTTCGAAGTCCTGTTCGTCCCAATATTGAAATTCTGAGACAAATTGGAGTGCCCCTTAATAACATTCAAACCATTCTTAAAAGCAAGCCACGCCTTTTCTCATTAAATTCAATTCAATTCAAAGAGGTTGTTGAGGAAGTGAAGGAAATGGGATTCAACCCTCTGCGTTTTAGTTTTGTTTTTGCTGTTTCTGTTTTGAAATCAATGAGCAAATCTACATGGGAAAGGAAGGTTGAAGTTTATAGGAAATGGGGGTGGACTGAAGAACAGGTCCTTTCTGCTTTTGGTAGGCATCCAGTTTGTATGATGTCTTCTGAGGATAAGATTAATGGTGTTATGGATTTTTTTGTCAATCAAATTGGATGGGAGTCTTCTTTCATTACTAGAAACCCATCTTTAATTGGTTATAGTTTAAAGAGGAGAATTGTTCCTAGGGGTTATGTTTATCTAGTTTTGTCATCGGAAGGTTTGATTAAGAAAGATGTGAATCTTTATTTGTTTACTCTTAATGAGAAGAGGTTCTTAGACAAATTCATCAAGCCTCATGAGAGCCACATTCCTGGGTTGTTGAAGTTGTATGAAGAGAAATTAAAGGTTTCTGAAAGCAAGGAGGTTTAATCTCCTTTCAATGTTAATAATATTTACTTGGTTCTTGTAGTTGAAATGTCTATTAAGCGCTTAAATTTATATTAGTTGATGAATTTTTTCAATTGTTCCTAAACTTTTGAATGTTTAAGTTTATTATTCGGAACAATAACATTTTCATTGATGAGATAAAAGTGTAGTATTGTTTTGAATCCTTGAAAAGTGAATCAAGATGTTGCCAATAGCTTTTCTCATGTTAGATGTTTTGAAAGTAGAGATTTCAGTCATGGTTCCCATTCATTTGACTGTCCGTGACAACCCAAGATCTTTATTCTTTCATTGCTAGAAACCTACTTTTGTTACTCATAGTTTAAAGGGCAAGATTGTTACTAGTCTCCTAGAGGTTCTGTTTATCAAGTTTTTTTTTTTTCCAGAGGGTTTAATTAAGAAACATACTTGTATTAATTTGTTGTTTCGCTCTACTGAAAAGTACTTATAAGACCATTTCGTCAAGCCTCATGAGAAGCGCATTTCTAGATTGGTTTAGTTTAGGTGTGTATAAACTTGTCACGACACTCATGGATGTAAAAACGTTGATTTCTTGGTTACATCTACACCATGTTGAGTGACAAAAGTAAATAGGATAAGCTCGTAGGTGGAAAATGTTAAATTATGAAGTTAGAATTGAAGTTCATCTTGATCTTGTACTTAAACTTCAGCCTTAGATAACTTTGAATTATAATTCCGCAACCTTAGCGGGTGTGCTTTCTTCAGCTAATTTAGCGTGGAGGGATGAATAGACTATATAAGAGAGTCCAACAAGAGCAATAGTTCAATCACACACAAGTGTGGGTCTACAATTAAGAGGTTGTGAGTTCGAATTTATCCATCAAAGTGGTTGTTGAACAAAAAAAAGACAATAGAATAGAGTAAATACTTATTTAGATTAGATACATTGATTTACTTTGCAATCCACTTTATTTTGTTTGATGGTAGGCTTCTTAACTTTTTTTTTTTTTTTTTAATCTATCATTTGTTTATCATGCCAGAATCTTTTTTTTTTTTTTTTTTTTGACAAGGCCACAATCAAATTAGCTCAATCATCTAGTTAATAGAAAATATTATATAGTTTTGTGACAATAGGGGCATCACTTGAGGATGAAGTTGAGCAGCTCTATCACTGTGAAGAATATTTGGATTTCTGTTGGGTAGAAAATTTGGGTTAGAATTTTGTAAGTTGAGTCTTATTTAAAAAGTATTAAAACTCAAACGAGTTTTGAATGTACCAACTACTCATATTAAAACCTGTGTTTCTAAAAGCTCACACTAAGATGCAAAATTGACTTTGATTGATGGAGAGAGAAATACTAAAGTGGAGAGAGAAATGTAAAAAAATAAAAATATGTGGTTCTAAACAAATACTTACCCACTCCTAGGTAAGTATTGCTACTTATTAATTTATCTTAACTCGACTATATATTTGTTTTTACTGTTTCTGTTCTGCGATCAATGAAAAAATCTACATGGAAAGAGAAGGTTGAAGTTTATAGGAAATGGGGTTTGCCTGAAGAAGAGATCATTTCTGCATTCGGAAAGCATCGAGGGTTTATGACTGCTTCTGAGGATAAGATTAATGGTATTATGGATTTTTTTGTTAATAAAATTGGACGTGACTCTTCCTTTACCTTTATTGCTAGATACACATGGATGTAAAAAAGTTGATTTCTTTACTTGCATCTACACCATGTAATAGACTGATTGTTTGTTTTCCAACCAAGCAATCCATAAGAAAGCTTGAATAATAGACTCCCAAAGATGATGCTTCTCTTTCCTAAAAGGATGACCTGCAAGAGAGTAATCAAGAAGAGACTAAGTGGATTAAGACACAACTCCACTCAAAATCCCTTGAATGAAACTCCAGAAAGATGCATGGAAAACTGTGGATTTGAGTTTCTGATTTCTTTTGGAAAACATTGCTCAATGTTAGGCTATGTAAAGACTCCACCCTGTTGTTATTTTTCATTCATCAATGAAAGTTTCCGTTTATTAAAAAAAAGGCTATGTAAAGATGAAACGATGAACTTCAAGAGAAACTCAAGTAATGACGAGTTTACGGAATGGGCGAATCTGTCTTCCCAGCTTGACGTGGTTAGGCTGAATGATGATTTGGACGTATGGACCTGGCCGTTGGAAAAATTAGGGGATTATTCATCTTAATCTATGTTACAGTTTCTATTTGCTTCCCAGCCTCCTCTTGCTATAGTCTTTACACAATGTTATGGAAGATACTATTTGTAATATGATTAATCATAAATTTTTCTTTATTCTGGAGGATCATAATATGATTCATTCTCGACTGAACATTTGTAATCTTATCTTCGACAATCTTTCTTGGTGGTAGATTCAGATGTAAAAATCTCAGTTTCTCAAGAGTTCAACACCATGTTAGGTGACACATTTTAACTTTGAATTATAATTCTGCAGTCGTGGCTGTTAGTGTGGTGTGCTTTCTTCAGCTAATTTCGGCATGGAGTGATAAATAGATTGTGAACTAGAAAAGGACAATAGAAAGGAGTGAATATTTAGCTAGATTAGAAACATTCATTTTAGGGTTGTTCATTGATCGGTCGGTGCCGGTTTTCGGTGAAAATTGACATCGAACCGACCTATCGGTTTCCTAAAAAACAAAACCGACACCAACCGGTCGGTCGGTAAAGTCAGTTAATTAATATTAATTTTTTTCTTATTTTTTATTAAAAAAATATATTCATCATACAATTTTATAATGAAAATTTGAGAATTAATTTTAAAAAATGAGCATATAGAATAATTT
>JBBMKA010000021.1:5765650-5790290 GCA_037833695.1 Sechiopsis laciniata | reverse complement strand
TATATATTTGTTGATTTATTCTACATTTTTTTAGTATTTTACATTTTATTTGTAAACATCATATATTTAAGCGAGTTTTAACCTATGTCTGTCATTCAACTTTAAAATCACAAGTTAAATCATTAAAGTCAGTATTTAACTTTAATCTTATTTTTTCTCAAAAAAAAAAAAACTTTAATCTTATTTGAGAGTAATAGAGCTATGTAAAGTTGTGGTCCCTCTACTCAATTTGAATTTTTAAAAAAAGTTCAAATTTCTTCAACTAAAAATTATTGAAAAAAAAACACGTATTTAAATAAAAAAATAATAATCGGAGAATAATTATATAAAAGTAATCATTTATTTATTTTGAACTCAACAACATTTGGATATGAAAGTTTCGAATATGTAACATCTTGGATACTAAGTCATATATACTGTGACTCAATCTCTACTATTTTTAATTAATTATATAAGAGTAATCAAAATAAAACTTACTGATTCTTTTTTTTGTACGCTTTACAAAACTTATAGACGTTATTAAATTAAGCATATATATTTCTCAAAAAAATAATTATTAATTAAGTATACATATGAGACAACACCATATTAATCCCATTTATTATTTCCCCCTCCAAACTATTTTTAAAAGAATAAAATGTGGCATTTTATCTTTTTCTAAGGAAACAAAGTCATGTTTTTTTTAAGTACAAGTTGAGGGAGGAAGGACCACAAACTGCTCTCAAATAAATGACAGTAAAAAATTGATTATCGGATCAAACTCATGACTATAGTATTGAACTGAATTACTACCAAACAATAAAATCATCAGCCCAACGTCTCTTTCAGTAACAAAGTCATGTCTTGACACACTACGATTCAAAAAATGTACCGAAACTTAGGCTGATCAAATTGCCTATCATTCTTAGCAGACACATCCTTCTTCAAAGGTTGTAGATAAAAGATAAAAGATCATCAACAATATTAGTTGTAGAAGATGCTTTAATTTCCTTATATTTGATGAAGTGGCAGAAGATTATTTAGTTGTCTCTGTTGAGAATCTCATATTGATAAGGTGAGGATATCTCTTAGTGTTTATAAGATAGGTGGACTGCTCCTCTCATTACCAATTGGTTTTGAGATGGATGTCCACACTATTTAATATGGTATCAGAGCCTATTAAAACTCAAACGGGTATTCGGTCTAATGAAAATAAAATTGAGATTCGATTCAAGATTGATAGCCCAAAAGAGGCATCATCTTGAGAGGGCATGTTGAGAATCCCACATTGATAAGGTGAGGATATCTGTTGGTGTTTATAAGATAGGTGGACTACTCCCCTCATCACCAATTGGTTTTGAGATGGATGTCCACACTATTTAATAGTCTCGTCTCTCGTGCTTCCCTCTCTTTTATTCTTGCAGTTGCTTTTTCTCGTGCCTTTGTTGTAGCCCATTCTACCATTTCTCAAGCCTTTACTGCAGCCCTTTCACGAGCTTTATCTTCAGCTTTCGGAACGGTAGCCATTTCGGCACCTTCTCGAGCTTCTCCATTTACCTTTTCAATAGCAACCCTTTCACGTGCTTTCCTTTTAGCATTTACCTTCTTAAAATTGTGTCTATTTTGGGCTTACCAATCTTAAATCAGATCTCAATTTAATTTTATTAGACCGAATGCCTTTTTTGGCTTAATGGGCTTTGATACCATATTTGACAGTGTGGACATCCATCTCAAAATCAATTGGTAATGAGAAAAGTAGTTCACATATCTTATAAATACTATGAGATATTCTCACTTTATCAATGAGAGATTCTCAACCCTGCTTAGTCAGAAGAGACAAACAAAATTTTGTTTAAAAAAAAGACAAAAAAATTCGTTATTTACTCGTCACAAAAAGCAAGAGTTAGTCGTGGTTTAATAAAGTAAGTATAATATTATTATTTAATTATGTTTAAATGTGGAGTTAAAATTCTCAAAAAAAAAAAAAAAGGAGTTAAAGGCTTAAGTTTTTGTGTTGTCCTATATATTAGCAATAATCAGGAATGTGATTTGAACCTTCCAATTTTTTATTTTATTTTTTTGAAATCAAACCTTCAAATTCTAATTTATTGTACTTTAAACAATTTTTATTTTTAAATTCAACATGGACGAGTAAAAATTTGAATGTTTAGACCCGTTTGATAACTATTTGGTTTTTGAAATTTAAGCCTATTCTTACCAAAATTTCTTACCATGTGTTCCGCATTTTTTTTACAATTTATTCATCTTTCTTTAAGAAGGTATGTGAATGCAAACCAACTTTCAAAAATAAAAACAAATTTTTTGAAGCAACTTTTTTTTTTTCCAAATTTGATTTGGTTTCTAGCAATATAAGTAAGGTGTAGATATCCAAATAAAAAAAAACATATGGTAAAGTAGTTGTTGTAAACTTAAATTTCGAAAACCAAAAATAAAAACCAAATGGTTTTCAAACGAGCCATTAACTTTTAACTAACACAAACATTATTGAAAAAAAAAAACACACACACAAACATTTGAATTATACACAATTGAGCTATTTCATATTTTAAAATTTATTTTATAATACATTTGCATTACTGATAGTTCTGGGAGACGAAGGAAAGTACATCCATTATACAAGTTAGAGGAAGGGGATTAGGAAATGGATTAACATCAAACTAGATAACTAATCGCGCCACCGACCTTTTCCTTAAGTTTCATTTTTTTTTTTTTTTTTGAAGTATTATAAAAGTCTCATTTTAAATGCAGCAATAAATCATATTTAAAATAAAGATAGGGTTGAAAATAAATAAACGAATCAAATCCCAAATCTATACATCCTTTATAAAAGTCTCGTTATAAATGCAATAACAAATCATATTTAAAATTAAATCAGGGCTGAAAAATGAAATAAACGATTCAAATTCCAAATCTCTAATAATCATTACCCTAAAGTGTGTGTATATATATATATATATATATTTTTTTTTTTTTTTTTATTTATTGAGAAAAATAATTGAATATTTAAACAAACAAATAATGAAAGAGCAATACTTAAATGCTCGGAAGTCTATAAGTAGCCTTTAATTTATCCCCGTTTACAAATGATATGTATTGATTTTTAAATTCGATCAAATCATAGAATTTACATTCTAATTTGTAAATATTAGGAATTAAATTTTAACTTTTTACAAATTATAGAGTGATTATAATTTTAAAATTATATGGCTAATTTTTTTTTTTTTTTTTTTTTTTTGAGTCATATGATAATTGGGGATGAAATGATTCAAACTCATAACCTTAATTTGAACTAATTCTCTTGTTGGCCTAACTTTTTTTTTTACTATAAAAACTAAATTTATAATTTATCCTACCAACAAAATTTAGACCAAATCATTCTAAATAAATGTTCATGACTATATACCTTGAGTAATTGATGACTAGATTTATTAATAAGTGTGCACACACAAAATGTGCTTATTTGAGCATCTTATTAAGGACAATAACTTAAATTTAAATGGAATATTTTGAATCGATTAGTATTTGTAACGTAGGTCAAGGTACTAATTAACATGAACTCAAATTGAGTAAATATTATTCAAATATATTACACTAAATATTTGGTTGTGTCAACATACCTTTAACTTAATAATTTTCGTTTATACAATTACAATCAACCTAATCAAATGAGATAATTTTAAATTTATATCTCTATTATTTCATTTTAGTCTAAACAATGTTCTAAAGAGTTATCTTTATATCATACTTTCTTTTTATTTTTCTTTTTTATATCATGTTTTTACAGGTTTTTAAATCATTTTTATGTCATACTTTTTTTTTTTTTTTTTTTTCCTTTTTCTTTTTAATCATACTTAAGACAATGTAGTTGTTGTCACAAAAAAATTGCAAGAAGATTGCACCAACAACTTGGTTAGATTTTGCAGTCATTTCAATAAACATTACATCAATCTTGTTAGCTTTGTTTTCCTATTTTATAGGGTACTCAAACCCATGTGTAAGAGGTGTTTATATGTGACATAAATAAATAAATATTGACACACAAATCTTTGATTTGTACATAATTGATATGTCACTATAAGAAATGATAGAATTATTATTATTTTTTTTTAAATTTATAAAATTATAAAATTATAAAAACTAAATTATAGTTTATAAATCATATAAACTAAATACTATAGAATTTTTTTACGTGTAAAGTTATAGAATTAAACTTTTTTTGAGCAAAATACTAAATTTACGAGTTACCTCTCTTAAATATCAGCACAATGAGAAAGTTAATGTGGCCGTATTTTCTATTTTGCAAACATATTTTTGCATGGAAATTTGTTATGAATAATTTTTTTAGTTATAAATAGTTTTTGGTTGTCTATTTTAATTATAATACATATATATTTTTTAAAGTTTTATTCATGTTAAAATGTTGTGGAGTTAGTTTTTTTTGCATATTTTAATTCTGCCATTTAATGTCTCTTATTGAAAATTATGTGCGACACTAATTGAAGATTATATGTACACTCATTAAAATTTATATTTTATATTGATTTAGATGCATGAGTTTTTTCATCTTTGTACTAAGTTAGCCCCAATTTTATATATACAAATTCGTACTAAAAAATTGATATTTGAAAAGTTTTTAGATTTTTTTTAGTATACATGAAAAATCTCCAATATTCAATCATAAAATGCGACCAGGTGGAAGTTTTAATATAAATAATGTTAAAAATTGAATTGAAATATATTTAGCATAAAACATGAAAAGGCCAAAATATTAAAAAGAGATCGGATAAAAGAATTAGATTCAAATTTTGACCAAAATTTGATGTGGGTTAAAGTTTCCGATGGTTATCGGCAATATATTCACTATAATTGATTATACTGTTAGATGATGATTATTTTTTGTAATCACCAAAATTGTGGCAAATATGGATAGTATAAAAACAAGTTATGTATATTAGGTTGAATATTAACGCAATTCAAAAATACAAACAATAGAATAAAAGATATAAACAATAGAATAAAAGATGGATGATATTCTTGAACATAGATTACATATTTTATTAGTGCATGTTATTTTACCTATTAATAAAATAGTTTTTTTTCCAAAAAAACATATCTTATCAATTATTTTCTCTTCTGACATACACATATATGTATATATTATTCATTAGTTCAGGTTGAGTTGAATTGAGCGAATTAAAAAATTGTCAATTCTTAAACTAACTTAACCAAACGAAAATTAGAAGATCATAACCCAACTCAACTCTTCTAGTTAGGGTTGATAGTTCGGATTGGTTGTTAGTTCTTTTGAACATCCTTAATTTTTACTTGGATTTCGGTTATATTTTCCTTAAAAATCAAAATTTATATATATTTTTAAAAAAAATCAAAATTTCACTAACAATTGCTCAATTTTAAAAATCAGTCAAACAGTAATTTCTTTTTGTAGTCTTCATATTTTTTAAACTTGCCTAAATTTTTTAAATGATCTATAAAAGCCAAGTAGAAAAAGGAGTAATTAACAAGCTTTTTTTTTTTTTTTTTTTTTTTTTTTAATAAGATTAAATATGATAACTCTATAAACTTTTCTACTTTCTTAAAAAAAAAAAAAAGTAAACTTTTATACTTCTTAAAAAAAAAATGCAAACTTTCGTAAAAATTAAATTAGTAAATAGATAGTACGTAAAGACATTTGTAAAAACTGTTGGCTTTTTTGTCACTGTCTCAAATTAATTAATTTTAATTCATTAATTAATGTTTTGATGATAAAAACTTGAATTTTATTACTGATATTCTTGGAGTTTTTAAGTGTTAATTATGTAGAGTTTGAAGAGACGATTCCAACGCATTTTGAATCATACGAATCAAAGTTGAAATGAAGAAGATATGGACAAATGAAGATTGGAAGAAAATTTGCCTATGAAAAAAAAACGGATTTTCTTTTTTAAATTGTTTCCTTTTGAACCATAACTCTTTCCATCTTATCTTCATTTAATCCTATCCATATACTACCTTTGTCCTAAATCCAATGACCACAATTTCATCATATCTTCATCAAATCTCGTCCGTCGATCATTTTGCCATAAATCCAACAGACACCTTTTCATCTTCTCTCCATTAAATACATTGCTTCAAGAACTAAATTTTTACACAACATTATCATTCTCAAAACTTAAAAAAAGTGTCAATTTGCTTCACACATTCTTGAATCGGCGCATTGCAAAATTTGTGAAGAAGCTGTCAACGTCTAACTTGCGTACTTTGCCTACGAGAGGTACTTTGTGAGAATTATTTTTATTTTTTATTTGGAATTTGTATTAAGGTGTGCGGGGTTGTGAGAAAATGAAATTGATTTAATCCTGAACTAGTGAAAATGATTTGAGTTTCTCTTTTGCTTAAGAAAAAGAGGGTTGAAGTGGTTTAATCCTGAACCCGATAAAATGATTGGGTTTTCTCTTTAGCCTTGGAAAAAGAGGGTCGTATAGGTTTGGTTCTCACCCGCAAGAGAATCATCTAGTAAAATACCCAAGGAGAAGCTTTGAGGAGTGGAGTAGGATTTTCGAACCACTATAAACTTCGGTGTCTTTCTCCTTCTCTCAACTCTTACTTTTTGCAATTTCAATTATTACATATTATAATTGTTTGTTTGATGATTTTAGATCAACGAAATTAAAGTATATTTTTAAATAACTTAAAAAGTTGGCAAACGCTATTCACCCTCTCTAGTGTTGCCTTTCGATCCTAAATTTATATTTGTGCCATTTCTGCCGTTTCTAACCAAGTTAAACTCCAGCTTCTAAAAATTGTTGTTGTATATTTATTACCTTGTTCATTACTCAACAATAAATGTTTTAAAAGTTTAGCTTTTGAAATGGACTATTAACTAAAAACATCAGCAAAATAAAATTTTATACCTTTAACTTCAACTTTTTTTTTTTTTTTTGCGTACATATTGAGAAAGAGGGGACAAATATTGATTCTCGGGTTCGAAGTTGTGACGCTGGTGTTGAACGAATTTACAACCAAACAATAAAATTATTGCGCTACTAACCCATTCGGTACATCAAAATAATTTATTGATATAACTACAAAATGGATAAATCTGTGTGAATAAAGAATAATGTGAAGCATGTTGTAAATGGAATTCGTTGTGCATGTATTGTCCTCCTATATATTGGAACTCTACATATTTCTTAATTTTTATTTATTGTTACTACATAAAAAAAGAATAAACCCACGTTTTCCAAAAAAATAATAAAATAAGACGATTATAACAACTGGACTATTATAATTAGCCTAGTAATTAAAGACTTATAAATCGTAAACGTCATGAGTTTCATTTATTTTAGTCAATATAATATAAAAAAAGAATCACTTTGATAATATATATTCATGACTCTTTTGAATTCATTTACGCACATTTTAACTATTTGTCAAGAAAACTTATAAGAAATTAATAAAGTTGTCATGGTAGATTAAATACATAACTTTTGTGATTTAAGCAAAATATCTTAAAAGACCATGAGAATAAGCAAAATATTTTTCCATACCTTAACAACCAACCTTATACAAAAAGAATGATACTACCCTAATTAAATTAGTAAAAAAAAAAGCAACTAATTAACTCATCTACTCACAAAAGCATAACTCTAATAATATCGCGTATAACTTATTAATTATAAAGTTACATGTTTGAATCTCCATTCTAATAATAGTTGAATAAAAATTTATAATTAATTCATTCTAATGCAAATTCAAAAACTAATGCCAATAAATTAAAAAATCTTTTTGATTCATGAGCACACATTAATGCATGAAAATCAATGTGAGCTCATGAACAAAAAATGTGATGA
Organism: Sechiopsis laciniata; assembly: GCA_037833695.1. NCBI lineage: Eukaryota > Viridiplantae > Streptophyta > Magnoliopsida > Cucurbitales > Cucurbitaceae > Sechiopsis > Sechiopsis laciniata. The sequence goes on along the minus strand of JBBMKA010000021.1, from coordinate 5,782,440 downwards.
GTTTTTTGTTTGTTTGTTTTGATATCTGCGACTGTTTGGGCAAAATTTCACGCACCTCGACTATCTAACCTACAACATTTTGATGCAAAGAAAATCTGTATGAAATTAATATGCAAATGAGTCACCACCATAACTTAAACTCACCACTTAATTATTTAAAGCCATGTCATGATGATTAAATTTTCCTGGAAAACATACAATTTTAATCCTTAGATTTGGAGTACCAATTTCAATTTGATTCATATTTTTCTAAATTGAATACTTTTATCCATGATATTTCAATACTTTTAATTTCCAAAATAACAAAATCGTTAGAACGTTTGACTAAATTAGTTTTAAATTTTAATATATTAATGAAATTATTATTTTAATTTTCACATGAATTTAATTTTTTTTAAAAAAATAAATATAAATGTAAATAAAAAAAATACATCAAAATTAAAAATAAACATGATTAATGTACAATTTTAAAAGCTAAGAACAAAATTGAAATTCAGAATTAATTTCACACAAAAAAAATTAATCACCGGACACAAAAGTTTATAATTAACCAAAAAAGGGTTGTAATAAAATTAATGATAAAAAAATGATTTGTGTTTGGCGCGTATAAAGACCAACCAACTCCGACACACAAAAAGAGAGCCTCTCAAAGTTATGGAACAGAAAGGAAGAGAGAGATAGAAAAACAAAAAACGCTTTGACAAGTGCTTCTCGCTAGAGAGAGAAAATTTAAAAAAAAAAAGAAAAAAAGAAAAAAAAAAGGCTAAAAAACAGAGATACTGTTGAAGAAGAAGAAGAGAGATTCAGAAGAAAAAACCCACAAAATCCAAAAAGAAATCTCCATTTTCTCTTCACTCGATCCCGCCATGTGATCGGAACCTCCATTTTTCTCTGCAACAATCCAATACTCTCTTCGCTTTTTCACCTCTCTCACCCACTGGAAGGCCGTACGATGAAGCCGTACGGTCACTCTATCGACGGTTCTCACTCCGATCCGCCGCTGGAATGGACCGGTTCCGGTCACCACTCCGGCCATGGAGGTTTGCTTTCTCTTCACTGCATTACGGCTTCCCTCTTGATTTCTACGGATTTTGGCTCCGATTCCGTTTTTGTTTGGTTGATTTTTGATTTTCTCGTAATGTAGAGGCGGATTGGCTGGTTGGATCGAGGGAACGGGAATCGTACCCCGAACGGCCTGAAGAGGCCGATTGTATATACTATCTACGTACCGGATTTTGTGGATATGGCTCTCGTTGTAGGTTCAATCATCCTCGTGAGCGTGGCGCGGTATTTCTCTCTCGATCCTTTTCTGTTTCTGTGATTTGGTTTGATTTTAGGGCTTAATTTGAGGTTTGATTGGATTTTGAGCAATTTGATTCTTCGAATTGCTCTACTTAACCTTCATTTCCGTTGTTTTTCTTAGTTTATTTGTTGTTGTTTACTTTTGACTCTATGAAGATTAGGTTTGCTTTTGATAATGTTATCTTGGAACTGTCGGCAAAGTGCTCTGAGCTTTTTGGCTCTTTTTTTATTCATGAATTTTGGTGGATTTCGCACTGATTAGGTTTTGGGAGGTTCGAGACCTGGTGGAAGAGATTATCCTGAACGAGTAGGGCAGCCTGTGTGCCAGGTACTTTGTTGTAATGATTCAATTGGATATGAAACTTTTGATATTTAGTCTTCAATTCAATGGTGTTGGACAATGTGTGTTAGTGAAATTCTTTGAGAGTGTAGGATGAGGAGTTGTGTGTTTATTTTGAGTAAGATGTGTTTTTAATTGATTGATTGATGTACATGGATAGTATTTTGTATATGGGTTGTAATTGTAATGTTGATTTTAATGAAATCTGCAGTACTATATGAGGACAGGAATGTGCAAATTTGGTGTTTCTTGTAAGTATCATCATCCTCAGCAGGAAAAAGGTTCTCTAAGCCCCGTGCCGCTGAATTTCTTTGGCTTCCCACTACGGCCGGTCTGTGTCTACTTCCTTTTTGCACGCCTTGTTCGTTTTTGTGTTATTTGGAGAGTTTCAGGATACACACATTGATACATTTGTATGTATCTATTTGAGCTTGCTATCCTACTAACTTTTGATGGCAGGGTGAGAAGGAGTGCTCGTATTATTTAAAGAATGGGCAGTGCAAGTTTGGTGCTACGTGCAAATTTCATCACCCCGAACCGGCTGGCTTGCAGTTTCCTGCACCATCGCCCATTCAGGTTACACCAGTGCCAGCTCCAATGGGTCCTGCACCCTCTGTTTATCCTCCTGTGCAGTCTCCATCTGCTCATTCGTCACAACAATATGGAGTAATACTAGCAAGGTCTCCAATGCTGTCGAGCCCATATGTCCCCAACCCTTATGGCCCTATGTTGGTTTCCCCAGGGGTTGTTCAATTCCCAAGTTGGAATCCTTACCAAGTATGTACACAGTTCCCTTATTTGCTCATTCTGTCTCTTTTTATCCGCGCAATTAATGGAGCTGTTAACAATTGGTGCAGGCACCAATGAGTCCAGTAGCCTCTCCCAGTGCTCAACATTCTGTTGGATCAGGGCAACTTTATGGCATGGCACAACTTTCGCCTTCTGCACCTGCCTATGGAGGATCTTATCAGCCCATGCCTTCCATTGGTCCGTCAAGTACTAGCCAGAAGGAGCACTCATTTCCAGAAAGACCTGGCCAACCAGAGTGCCAATACTATATCAGAACAGGGGATTGTAAATTTGGATCTTCTTGTAGATACCATCACCCACCAGAATTGGTTACTCCCAGGTCAAGTGTTGTTCTTAGCCAACTAGGTCTTCCTCTGCGCCCGGTTAGTCTTTTTACTTTATACAGAAATCTCACACTTGGATTAAAATGATAATTTGATGTTGAATCTTCTTTTGTCCATCTTATTTCTTAAGTCACTTTTCCCTAACTCAAACAGTTGTAGTGTGCCATCCTTTGCCTTTTGGATTGGATTTAGTGATTAACATTAGTTTTATTTTCCAAATGTTGATTCTTCTAATGTTCTTTAATTACAATTAAAAGAAAAGAGAAATGCTCAATTCCGAAACTATACTTTAGATTATTGCTTAGGTCTATAGGAGAAGGCTTAATGCTCAGTCATTCATAAGATGTTGTACTGTTCCCTATAACTGATGACTTAACCTATGAAATTGATTCTATAGTGCTTTTCTTGCACTTTTTTGAATATCTGAAGATGTTACATGCCCACAAAGTATGATTCAGTGCTAGGTTACAGACATTTGCAGTCAGGTCTCTGTTTGAGTCCTTAACGTAGGTAAAGTGTAGAAATATGTATCATATTTTGCAACATAATTTCTTGTCTACCTCAATTTAGGGGACTTTTAATCTCAATATGATGTGGACGGCAATGACTGAAATTAACTTTCTTATCATTGTTATTATTTACTGTACCAGGTCTTCATTTTTTTAATCTTCCTGACCTGACAATCCTATTTTATTTGTTTCCTCCTTGAGATCCATGTTGGAAGAGCTCATATAAATTTCATGTTACAAAAAACAGAAATCTCTTGATGATGACTATCCGTATTTTGGCTGTTAGATTTAGGGACATGTAGTGCTTAAATTTTCATACCTCTATGTATAGTAAGAGTTAAACTATATGATAACCTTCTTTGTAAGTGGGGGAAAGGAATTTATTAACGGCAACTTGTAAGATTTCTCAAAAAAAATAAAAGAAACGGCAACTTGTGAGCATTGTAATTTGTTTACTATGGGATGTGCTAAAAGCTATCCATTGATTGAATTGTAGTCTTTTTCTTAGTTTTCAGCTGTGCATCTGCTTTATGTGCGAGTCAAAAGGCTGGATCGAAATGATCAATATTTGCAAATTACGTTAGTTTAGTTTAATGCATCTGGCAGCCATGTCTCTTCTTTCTATATGTTTCTACGGTTTTATTTCCCTTCTTAGCCGTGTAGGCGGTATGGTATCTAACATGATCTCTTGCCAGGGTGCACCACCTTGCACTCACTTCATGCAACGAGGAATGTGTAAGTTTGGCCCTGCATGCAAATTTGACCACTCGATGGAACGACTTAGTTACAGTCCATCTGCATCATCTCTTGCTGATATGCCAGTGGCACCCTACCCTGTGGGATCAGTAGCCGGTACTTTAGCCCCATCATCATCATCCTCAGATTTGAGGCCTGAACATTTTTCAGGATCCAGAATGGATTCTAACCCTTCAAGAATGTCTTCATCAATGAGCATCTCTAGTGGATTGGCTGGTTCAACAACATCAAGGACAGAAATGCATTCTCATTCAAGTGTTCAACGGTCTTCTCAAAGTTCTGGGCCGACAGCGAGCAACACCTCCAGCACCACTAGTGTGGAAGGTCATATTTGAAGTTAAGCTGCCTCAGGATCAAAACATCCTATTTTTTTGCCCAATTCCAATCCCAATCCCAAGACCAAAGACCTTTTCTTTTCCTATTACAATGGTCCCATAGTCCAGGTCTAGCATGCCTCAGCTCTGACCTTCTGTGTCCATACAACCCTTTTATTTAAATTTATCTCAGCCTGAATAAGTTATGGTCAACCTAAAAGAATGTAGCAAATTTCGTACAGCCTTCTGCCCCCTTTTGAATAACCTGCATCACAACTTCCTTCCTGGAGTTTGTCGTCATTTATGCTGCTTTTATTGATCTTCTTCGACACGAACAAAATGTTCTGTTCCACGGTGATTTCTTTTCGAGCTACGCTTAGCTAAGCCCATCTCTTTCCAAGTTTTCCTTTTGTTCAGGGTACAAGCTTTCAATTCGAATTGAATATGAATTTGAAGCCGTGTTATTTTACCACTCGTTTTTTTCCCTCATTTATTTGTGGAAAAAGATGTATTTAAGACTCTGGGTGTCATCCCATTGGCAATGTGATCTTGTACGGGATTTTAATATCACATTATGTAGTGACATTCATTGCTGGACTTGGCTATGGATGAATTTACAAAGTTTACATTTCGATAGAAACGTGCAAATTCTATAACAATTGCCTTTTCTCTCTTTTGCTTGTGGTATAATTCAGTGCAGTAGTCCTTCCTTCTGAAGTCTTGTGAACTTTAGAGCTGAAATTATTAACCCCTACCTAACTTTTGATAATGTCTAGATAAATACTATTTGCTACAATACAGATCTCTTCTTGCTGTGGAAAAAGGAGAGCCATGATGATCATGACCCAACAAGACATGAGGTAATTCTTTCTCCAAATACTCTTCCTCAAAGCATAGATTATTATATTAGTCTGGCTATTGAAATTGCAAGATTTATTTATTTATTTTTAGTACAAATTAGTCACAAACTCTAAACGGGTACTACTTCTCTCAATTAAATGAGAGCCAAATACCGATTTTCAAGATCAAATCTGTGACTGTGGTATTGAATTGGATTACGACCAAAGGTAAATTGCAAGGTTTATTAATGGGTTAGAATATTGTTGTTTCTTGGTATCATATAGAAAATCATGATAATATGCTGATATATATATCTGATGCCTCAAAAGAGATGGAATCCAAATCTAAGCAATTTATATTCTGTGTTGAATTCTAGTCTTGTGTAAAGCACGATTTAGTTTGTCTTAAGAGGGGAATCTTTTCAGATTTCAGATGTCCACTTCCTTTTCCTCCTTTCTGAATGTTACTGTTGCTTTCTAGAACATTCTAGAAGAGACCCCATTTGTAAAAGTTAAGGACAACAGGGTCTACACATGGCGACAAAAAGGTTGAATCAGCAACTAACCAGTCGAACCCCAAAGCCAATCCAAAGGCATAAAAAAGAAAAAGCGTCCCCAAGGGTGGTACAATGGTTGAAGATTTAGACTTTGAGGGTATGCTCCCCTCAAGGTCTTAAATTCGAGATTTACCTGTGACATTATTCCTTCGATGTTTCTGGTACATAGTCTGGAACGGGGCGTGGTTACCTTGTTCAAAAAAAAAAAAAAAAGAAGCCGTCGCAGCAGAGATGAGAAGGGACAGTGAATGTAAAAACGTGGTCAGGCTCTCAAATATGGGTAAAATGAATTGGTGAGCTTTTGAAACCGATAGGTCTTTTATAATTAATGGATCTCTCCTCTTTCTCCCATTGCTTCAATTTAATTGGGTGTTTTTTATGACAAAAAAGTTGGAGCTTTGCTCTTCTAGTTCCAGGATACCTTAACCTACCCTAAGGCCTGGATTTGGGAGATATCGATGATTTTTATTCTTAAGCTCACACAATGACTCGAATTTGGAATTAATAATCGAGTACGACTAGGTGACCCTAAGTCTTTACTAACAATACAACCCGTGACACTTTTTTTTTGAACACTGAGTGTCCAAATCAACTAACGCTCATTTATCGTATGATGTTTGATTGTCAAGAAAATTTGTAGAAAATTAATTTTTGAGCAGATGACTACTATGAAATCCATTTCGACTATAATGAAGTGTTATTCCAAACTGCTTTCCATGGAATCACTTTTTAGAGTTCGGTTTCAAAAAGATATATTTTGAGATGATTTTTTACCCTTTGAAGATTTGATGTGCATTTATTCTCATTGTTTATTGATTCTTATTTTCCTTTTGAAAACAACACTATGAAATGTTTTGTTTATGTTCATGGCCCCCATGCGTAGAAGTAGAGGGCTTTTAAGTGGATCTCCATCTCCCAATGCTTTTTTACATTTTGGGTATTATTCTTGTTTCTTTCTATATAACTTAAGTAAAAAAAAGCTTTGTTTAAAAGATATAACCATGTTATTTAGGGTTTATTCTTACTCTTTGCACGATTTTCTTTTCTTCTTGGGAACCACTTAGCTCTTATGTTTTTAGTAAGTCTGACTTTGGTTGGCCTTGTTTTTGTTTTTTAAAATTATTTTAACAGTGTTAGAATTGGAAAAGATTGATAAATATATGGAAAATTTATGTACCTCTGTTTATGATTGACTATTTAGTACAAAAAAGTGCATTTATATAGCATGAATTTATGTATCAAGTGGTTTATTATTGTTATTTTAAATTTTAACTAGTGGGATTAATTCATGAAAGTTTGAAATAAACTAATCTATGTACTTATTTATTTTTATTTTGTTTATGAATCTATGTACTTATTAATATAGACTTGACTCTTTAATTTTGCATGTTGTGTTTGCTTTGTATTTTTTAGTACAATAATATAAGATTCGATTTTGCACCTCCTCACACATCAGTTATCGTTAGTTTAAATTTGATTTAGAATTGTGTTAAATGCCAAAACAATTTTTTTGGTAGGTTTTCAATTTTGTTTGATATATTACCATTCTCAAATAGTATCTTGTTCACTTCCCTCCTCTATTCATACGAATCAGACCAAAGATGGTTCTTTTATTATATTTTTACAATTATTATTTATTTTCTATCCTTAATTACCATTAGTTTCTAGATTCTTTGCCAATTTTCCCCTTTTCATTTTATTCTCTATATACAACAATAGAATTCCCAAGTCTTCATATGCATTTTTTTAAGGCTACACATGCCAAGACCTAGAATTAACTTTATTTTTCTCTGATTTTTTAACTCCACCCCCCTTTAGTGAAAAAAAGTACATTTAGAATAACCAATCATGCAAATGCCTTCCAAATTTCTTTTGTTAATTTAAAAGAATAAAAAGGACATGCATTTATAGACAAACAAGCAATCCTTGTATTAGGATAAATTGCATATACATTTAAAATGACCCTTAACAATTAGGACATCTGTCTTTATCAAACCCCTTGATATATACACCCAGATGACCCCAAGTTTGATTTCTTTAATCCCCAAGAAATTGCTAAAGTTTACCCTTTTTTTAGTTTTTAATACAAACTAGGTAAAACCATGCAAATGGAAAACAAGTCAACTTTTTTAAATTTTAGTTGTATTGTCAATTTCACATTAACAAGCATATTTTGATTTCTTCTACATGGGACCATACCATCAATTGACATTAACAAGCATATTTTTCTACATGTAAACCCTAGTATTAGAAATTTTTTAAGATTGATCCCAATAGGAGTTAAATGTACAATTTTTATGAATGACGTAGATCTATCATAACTTGACTGAGTTAAAACTTTATTTGTTATTTTCTAATAGTTGGAAAAATTCATTCTAGAATTTGTATGATAAAACATGTTATGAATTGTATTTTATTAATGAAATGTGATTACTTCACTTGATATATAAAATCATAGTTTTCATATTATATATTTATATTTTTTTGTTGAAAATTTCCTTCTCAAAACATGATTTTTGCTCAAAATTATTAAAATTGTATAAGGGAAGTCAATTCTATTGCCATGTCATCAAAACAACCACAAATATAAATTTCAGTTTACCAACTACATTATATTGAATTGAAAATATACTTCAAAAAAGGATCTACAACCCTTAACTTGGCTACATAGGCTCTTCATATTGACTACAAATTTCACTAGGTAATTTCTTAAAAGATACTTGGGTTTCTTATTTTTATTATTATTATTTTTTTATTATTATTTATTTTTTTACCATTACTTAGATTTTTTTGCCCCTTTATGTGGCTTTAGGTTAAAAGGCATAATCTTACACTTATGATTGGAAATAATACTTATACTTCAAAATCTTTTCTCCAAAAGAATATTAAAGTGATCTTGTGCCTGCAGAACATAAGTATTTCCCTCTCAACATCACAGAAGTAAACTTTCACTGTTATAAAGCACTTCAAAACAGAGATTGGGCATCTGCCTAAAACAAAAACACTGTAAGTTTTGTCTTCATTTAAGTATAAAAAATAACAAAAAGAAAAGTGGGAAAGAGAATGAGATCGGATAGAAAACAGTGATCTTAGAAATAAAACATTTTTTTTTTTCATATCACAATAGAAACACGAAGTAGTGAGTATAGCTCCACTGACATAACGCTTGTACTAACAATCTCGAGATTAGAAGTTCGATTTCCACCCCTCACATATATGTCAAAAAAACAGAAAATACATGCATGAAAAAACAGGAAAAAAGTAATAATAACTTTCTTTTGGTCTCAAGATTCACCAACTTCACACCCCTTGCTGCTCAAAGTAATGGATACCCAAAATCAAAAGCATCACCAAAAGGAGGAATTGAAGAACAAGGAGAAGACTGAGGCAACAAGCCACCATAAGAGCTGTTCATAAATGGATGAAAATCTCCACCTTCAGCCACCATGGAAGAAGAAGAAGAGCTATTAATTATAGCTGAGAGTTCATCACCATTACTTTCCCAAATTTGCTGTTTTTCCCAAACTGATCCATCATTAGAACAATTTGGCAACTCCTCCATAACAGAGCCAAAACCACCATTACAACATTCAAAAGGTATTGCACCAATGGAGTTTGAGCCAAACAAGCTAAATTTTTGAAGATGATCATTTGAATTAGCAGTGAAGCTATGGCTGTTCTTGGTTTGGTTTTTAAGGGCAGAATCTGAAGGGGGTGGTTTAAGGCAATTATCAGGTACAATGCAGCTCAAATAGCCAGAGTTAGAATCATTAGAGAAGAAGAAGTTAGTGTCATGATGATCATCAACAGAAAGATTATGATCATGATTTGATGAAGTTTGAGGAATGGAGGGCTGAGATTGAGCCAATGGGGGAGTGGAGTTTTGGTGAAGAACAACAGGGTGTAATTTGGAGTGAGTTTGGACATCAAAAGCAGTGAGAAAAGAGTGGAAAGTTGAGGTGTCAGAGTAAATGAAGTTGGTTCTTGCTTGAGTGCCCTTCATTGATAGGGCAGCCCTATCATAAGCCAGGGCAGCTTCATGGGCAGTGTCAAAAGTGCCAAGCCAGTGCCTTTCTTTGGTTGTTGGGTCTCTAATTTCAGCAGCATATCTGCCCCAAGGCCTTCTTCTGACACCAAGGAACCTTCCTGGTTCAGTTTGTTTTCTTCTGCCTCTTTTTTCACCTCCAGTTTGAGGTATTGGAGATGAGTTTCTTTGAATTAGAGCAAACCCCATTTGAGATTGAGCAGTTTCATAAACTGGGTAGCCTTTATCTGAGGCTTTGGAGGTAGCCATTACAACAAAAAAGAATGTAATAAAAAGATAACTAATAAGGACAGTTTTGGGATTTTTTGGGTTTGGGATGAAGGTTTGAGGTAGCTCTTGAAGCTCTTTTTAAAGAGTGTGAGTTGGTGAAGGAAAATGAAAAAAATGAAAAAAAGTACATTGTACATGTCATTCTATGGAAGACCCCTCTCCTTTTTTCAATCAAGATCTTTTTTGAGTCACTATTCCTTATTCAATCCCTTTATTCACTCTGATGTGAAAGTAAAAGGTACAAATCCAGGGATATTGTTTTACAATCTCATCAAATATAATATTTGAAAATGCTAGTCATTTTCTGTCCAAGTTCCCATACCAGTTGGAACAATCTCAAACCAGAAGAAAGGGAAAACAACACCATTTTCAAACTTAAATTAAAAAACACATACATTAAGATTAGTTTAAGGAATTTTTCTTGAGTGTGTTCAATGTTTACATTGTAAAGCCGCATTCGAATGAGAGTGATCCTAAGGATATGAAAGTCATAGTTAAGAAAGACTTGATAGGTGTACTAATCCTACACCTAACAAGGTGCCCATTCCTTTACTCAATGGTAAGAACTCCAAAATTAAACATGCTTAACTTGGAACAATGCTAAGTTGGATAACCTCCTATATTTTTTTCCGGAACATAGTAAAAGAACCCTTGTTGGTTTGTAGGGACGTTATTTTCACTTTTAGAAGCACTTAAAGGAAAGCAGGTAATGTGGCTAGGTCGCAGGGGATGGAAGGGAAGGCTGGAGCCGAGAAGAGTCGAATCCGAATTCCAAATCTTGGTTAAAATATTGGGCCTCGAACGTTATGTACATGGCTCTAATAACCACCCATATGCACATATGATGAGTGTGCAGTTCAAGCAAAACAGAACCAAGAAAAGAAATTTTGGTTTGTTTTTGTTGTCTGTTACATGATTTTCAAAGGGGGCAGTTAAGAAAATATTTCTTAACAAAGAGTCAAAGACTTAGATTAATTATGTAGTAAATAAGAACTCTAATCTTTTAAGCCTTTTGTCTTTTTTTCATGCTAGCAAATCCACTTACCTGAAAAGTCAGGTCAAAATATATCTTATTTTATATCTCCACTCTTCTGTCGTTCTTCTGTCATTTAGTCTCTGTATTTTTTTTCCATAATGTAATGATCATAAACTAAAAAGCCAAAAAATGCATGTAATAAGGTTAAATAGACATAGTGGCTCAAATCTCTCACTATCTCATTGGCTTCCTAAATTTGCACATGTAGTGCCATATCAGGTCCATTTGGTTTTCACTTAATGCAAAGTAGAATAATATATCTATTAAAACATAAATTATTAAAGCACAAAAGCTAATACTACTACACAAACAAAAGTAGAGAGAGAAACAATAATGCATTTTGACTACCATATGATATGACAAAAAATGTTCCTCATGTTTGTTTGAACACTGTCATTCCCTCCAAAACAGTTCATTTTAGGAGGTGTTTTGGGGCAAGGGTATCTAACAGGGGAGTTGAAGAATAATTCTCTTTATCCGCCTTTGGACCATTGATAATCATTATTTATTCCTCCATAATCACTTTTCATTCCTCCACATAACCCCAATATTTCGCTTCACATGATCACTTTTCATTCCTTCACTAGATAATAGTTTTCCGTAAACATTCTTTTCGCTTCAAATACATAATAATTCTTCCCATTAATCATTCTTCTCCATAGTCTCATTCTTCTATAATTATTTTCAATCTCGTGGCCTCAAATGCCCCTTAATGAAAGCGGGTGACTTTTTGCACCACTGGGAGTAGTATCCAAAATGTTTGAAAAGAAATGGAAAAACGAAACTAACAAACAAACAAAAACCAAGCAGTAAAAAAACAATAGGAAAACTGGCCTACTTTGCAACAGAATGCCTGTAAAAAGTAGTACAATTTCCCAGCTTAACTTTCTCTAGACCTTTTATCAAACAGATACAGAGCAAAACCTTGAAGAAAAAAACATGGGTCACTTTCTTTGCTCTCTGATCTCCAAAAGCAATGATAAAAAAGGCTAAAAAGAGTCAAAAAAGGGGCAAGGCAAATTAAGAGTAGAAGGAGATTAAACTGCAGCAAAACCAAAAATAAAAAATAAAAAACAAAACAAAAGTGTATGTGTGGGGCATCTAAAATCATATATGTAAATAGCAGAGGTTTTTGAATACTCAAATTCACATGCTAAAATGGCATTGGGAACAGCATAAACCAATCATAATCCAATTGGGTAAGGCTTCTTCTTCTTGTTTTTAGCCAAGGACCTCACAATCATGCTTCAGCCAATATTAAACATAATCATTGAGGCATATTCTGACTGTAAAAACACATCTCAACAACAAGACAAATGGCAGAAAGTGGCAAATAAATAATATATAATAATAATGTGATATAATATTCATTCATTCAAATGACCACAAAATGAAAGGATATGATATGAGGGTTATGTTTCATGATTTACATCAAACAAATTTCATTAACTTGAAGTTTGGTGTAAAGTGTAGATTCTTTTTGTTTGTTCTTCATAGTCATAGAAATGATGGATTGTGTCAATGAGTTCCATTGACTGATCCACTAAAATCACAAACAAAGAATTACCCATTTCCCTAAATAGGGATTTATAGTGACCCATTTGAACAAATTAGAGTTTTTTTTTGGTTGGAAAGGTTTCTTGAAGACAACACCAAAAGTGGAAGAGAAAAGATTTAGGGGTTTGAAAAATGGGGAGCACATGGGGGAAAGGGGAAATGAAATGAAGGGAAGGGAAGTGGGAAGCATTTAGATGAGTTTTTATTTTTTGGAAAATTGAAGAGCAGAAAGTTTGGTCAAGCCTCTTATGAAAAGGTGTGTGTGACCAAAGGGCAAAACACATAAGTAATCATTTAATCTTAAATTTAATCCATAAAAAATTTGGTACAAAGATTTTAGAAAATTAAGTAGTCACATTTTTTGTTTTCGTATTTTAAATTTATTGTGAACATTTAATTTACGGCTTCTTATATTAATTTAAACTCATTCGTTCTTTTTTTTTTTTTTTTTTTTTTTCATATATGACATCTTGTTTCAAATTTTTCTATATATCTTTTGTATATGAGATTTATCTTTATTGTTTTTATTTCTATGTTATATTTGCAATGTAATCGGTCTCCTTTAATATATCTCTTAATTTTATCTATGTTTTAATAGGTCATTATAATACTTTCACTCAACAATGATTTTTTTTTTTTTATTTATAAAAACTCTCTATTTTTATATATTTAGTGAAAACGATATTATTTTAAATTTGTCAATTGGAATAAAACCTAATGGATGAAATACTCATTATCATGATTCAATTATCCACTCTATGATGGTTGGACTCTATGTATATAACAATTTAAATTAGTATTAAATCATTGAATGTTTTGTTTGAAAAAACATGAAATATTAAACTATGTAAATAGACTTAATTGCGACAAATTTGGAATCAAGTTCCATACTAGCTAATTATTATTTAAACAAAAATATATGTTTAAAAACATAGTTCACCTACAAGTTCAAACCTATTCCCTCACATAATGTTGAATTGTAAAATGAAAAACCATGGTATATTTTTTTTTATTTTTAAATAAAAAGCCACTTGAAGAACAACATCTCTAAATGTAGTAGTGATTTGGTTGAGAGACAAGAATTTTGCTCATTCTTCAAAAGAGGCAATTTTTTTAATATTTTATTTATTAATATTTTCAAAGTGGATCGCCGGGATTTGGGGAAAAAGATAAACGTGTTTTTCTTTAGTATTTTTGTGAATTTCTAGTTTGTTTATAAAATTTGCCCCCAATATTATTAATGCAATCTTTTTCGGGGTTAGGTTAATGGGTGGATGTTGAGCATAACTTTATAATAATCAACATGTATTTTAGAAAATTTCTAAAAAAAAACATGTATTTTAGAAAATTTCTAAAAAAAAACATGTATTTTAGAAAATTTCTATAAAAAAACATTATTTTAGTAAACAAAATAAATAAATATAAATGGATGAAGTTTGTGTGTGTGTGTGTGTGTGTTTTTTTTTTTGAGAATGGGATGAAATTGGTGTTTTAATCAATGTATGTGAGAAGATAAATTGATGTGAGAAGCATTTGAAGCTTTCATATCTTTATGAGTGAAAAAGACTTTTGGAAATAAACCACCAACCACTTTCAATCGGGTGTTATTCTTCTTAATTTGTTATTGGGCTGTTGATTTTATTAAATAAAGATGATTCGTTATTTTGGTTTTATTTGAATAATATTGTTTTGTAGGTTTATTTTTCAACATTTTATGTTATAATTGTGTCAACTACTAATTTTCTAAGTTTTTTTTTTAATTCAACAATATGTAAGTGTAAAATTAATTTGAATGTTAGATTTCATGATAATGATATATTAGGAATTATATGAATATAATTTATAAATTTAATATTTAAATATTATTATATATTCTCTACCATTGTTAAAAGATTTGTTAAATATTTTTTAGAATTTGTTAGGAGATTATTTGATATTTTGCTATCTATATATTTGTGTAAAGTTAATAAAAATAATTAGAAGGTTTGCAATATTTATTTATCAATATATGCCTAATCCAATTAATTAAGCTATACTCATATTGATGAACTTTTAAATTAATAATATAGGTTGAATACATGGTTGAACTTTTTTTATTAGTGAGAGATTTAGTATTAAATCTTTATGTCAAAGTTTTTTTTAGTATAAGTTAGATGATAGAAAATCACAAATCTTATAAAAAAGACATTATTACTTTCAAATAAATGAGAATTTTTTAGTAAAAGTAGACAGACCAAACATAAGTTAATCTCATTTAAAAAAAAACATAATTTAATCTACAAGATTTATATTGCAATTTTATTCTAAGTTCGTCCTTTTATCCCTTTTCTGTTCGGCTCTTTTTAGCTATATTGTTTAATCAACAATAATTTGACACACAAAAAAAAAAAATAATAATAAAATAAAATAAAGTAAAATAAGGCGCACCATGTCCTTCATATTGAAGCAATCCTTTTGTACATTCTAAAACAAAATGTTTTAGGTGTTTATTTTTTCTTTTTAGTTAATTTACAAAACATTAATAAAAGTTTAAATATATATCAAGAATCAATGCAAAATAATTAGAGTATAGCTAACTTTTATTAATTTTACAAAACATTAATAAAAATCAGAGTATTTGTCTATGTTTTATCTTTAAACATTTTAAGAAATAATAATTAATTAATAAATAAAGCAATTATGAATCTTGTGAATAACTACAAAAAGGTACTTATTTAGAAATTTATCGTTAAATTATGGAGTGAATGATAAAATTGAAACTTTAAAACGTTGGAAATAAAATTGAAACAAACAATGTGGCATTTTTATATTTGAGGTTGATTTTAATTTTACTTTATCCTATGTACTCTAATTTGAAATTTGATTCAAAAGTTTCATGGGTAGAAATTGGCAATAGAAATTTATTAAAACAACAATATAAAAGTTTAAAATATCAATTTTTTTTTTTTTTTTTAATGAAACCTAAAATATTAAATTGAAACTAGAGCTTAGGTGGATTCTCTCTTGGTGGCAGACCAAAGATACTCATGCAAGCATCAACATGAATGACATGGAAAGACAAAATTTTGAACTTATTAGTGGCCTAATTGGAGCCTTTGTCAAATGGGGGTTTGACCAATAATAATAATTTTAATCCCATTACCTTCTTTTTTTTTCTTTTTTTTTTTTTAAATGATGATAATAAATTGGGTTTCAAAGTTCAATCCTCCAAAAGATAACCTTTTTTAGAAGCATGCAAAACCCTTTTTGCACTAAAAGCTTTTTACAAGTGGGTCTCAAAATTTTAGGAACTTTATTAATTTGAGTTTGCTAAGGGTTTAAAATCTTTGGACATAAAAGCTTATTGACCTTGTTATAAGTGGCTAATTAATCTCCCTCTCTATCATTTTAGAAACTTTGCTATTTGAGAAATGAATTGTGGACCTTAAAAAAAGTAACATGACTGTCTTGTCTAATTATGTTAAAGTTTACTCTTTTTTTTAATTATATATTCAAACTTTTGATCTATTGAATAAGAGTATATATTTTGATCACTTGTTATATCCATGTTGATATCTATGCTCAATTTAACTGCTTAAGTTGTCTAAATTGTCTAAATTGTCTAAATTAAGAACAAAATTCTCTAAATTAACGACAAATATAAATCATTATTAGTCATGATGGTATTTTATATGCAGTTATTTTTAAAAAATAATAATTCCTTCTTGTTTGTTGATGTATACATAAAGGGCGAAAAAATAGAAGAGGATCAATCATATATGTGGATAATTTTTTTAATACGACAACATTTGAGATTAAGATTTGTTGAACGAATAAAGTTGTCCCACGTCGCTAAGATAAAGAAAATATTTTGTGTATATAAAGAGGGGATAACACCTCTACTAATATGAAACCTTTTGGAAACGTCGAAAAACAAAGTCATGCAAGATGATTCCGATAGTGAACAATATCATATTCTCTTAATCAAAAATGCAAATTAATATATTGATGAAACTTGTTGAGCACGACTCTTTTGTGGGAAACACCGACTCTTTATATTAAGACCACTAAAGAAAAGATTACAAGACAAGTGTTTAGAACTCACACTACAAAGAAGCTCTAAGACACTTTGTAGGACACTACAACACTTGCT
>JBBMKA010000021.1:5746895-5765550 GCA_037833695.1 Sechiopsis laciniata | reverse complement strand
CTATAAATGAATTAGTTTTAATTTTGTGCTATAGATGAAAATATTTTACCATTTTTTGTTATATATGCAAAATCCCCATATATATTTAAAAAAAAATTATTTTAAAGTTTAATACACTTATTGCTGAGAAGATTTGAGCGTCTAATCTAGGGCGTGAGGGTTAGACCTAGAATTATCTATTATAATTATTTTTTTTTTGAAAAGTCAAGACTTAGAATTAACTTTACTTTATTCTTATTTTCAACTCACCACTTTAGTGAAAGAAAATTACACATCGGATAACCAATCGTGGAAATGCCTTCCAAATTTGTTTTGTCAATTGGGAAGTTTGTTTACCATATTTAGCGAGTATTTAACTTTAAGAGTTATATTGGATAGTTAAAGATCGAGAGTTTAACTTTAAGAGTTATATTGGATAGTTAAAGATTGAGAGTAATAGTAAAAAATTCGTTTGGATGTGATTTTTGTCTAGAGGAATTAGAGTCAAAACTTTATTTTGATGTTGATTTAAAATGAATAGTTATTTTGAGTAGTTAAAAAAGTAATGATTAAAGATGAGTGGTTAAAAATGAGTTATTTTAATTGATTTGAAATAAATGATTAAAAATGAGTGAATAAAAATGATTGAGTAGTTATAAATGGATGATTAAAAATAAGAGTTATTTTTAATATTAAAAAAGAGTAGTTAGTAAAAATTCATTTGAATGTAAGTTTTCGAGAGGAGTTAACAAGTCCTCCAACTAAATCCTCTTTACATATGACAAACATTGAATCCTTAGATTAGGGTAAGCTGCATCTAAACATTTAAATTGATCCTTAAAAATTAGAATATCTATCACGTTTTTTTCCTTTCTGTGGGTGATCAGATTAAGTTATGTGCATTTTAATTATTTTTATGAAATATATCTAGGACTCTATATCATTTGAATATCAAGAGAATTCGTATGAAAATAATTTTTTAGATAAATGATTATCATAAATTGAATCCATATATTTTTTTAACCTCATATAGCACTAGATGGATTCTCAATTTCTGGATCCTAAATTTTAACTTCTTTAATCCCCTAGAAATTGCCATAGTTTACCCACTTTTTAGTTTTTGACCATGAATGAAAAATAAGTCAACTTTTTTAAATCTAATTGGGCTTTCAACTTGACATTAACAAACATATTCTGATTTCTTCCACGTGGACCATATAATACAAATGAAAATATAAGTTTACACGTCATTTAAGAGTGAGTCTTGATGAAAACTATTTTTCTATCGAAGTTTACTCGAGAAATAAGTTGAACTTTAGTATATTTAATCCCAAATTTTTTATATTGGGTTAATTCTAGGATTATCATGAGTTTAATTAAGATAGGTGTTAGCTAGGATGTCAGTAATTTTTATTTTAGACGGGCATCTTAATAAAATAGTGAATTTTGTCTTAGAAGAATAATATGTTGTGAAATAGGTGGAAAAGGAAATATATTTTTTTAAGTGCAAGCATTATATATTGTCAGTAATTTTTATTTAGACAGCCATCTAGGTGGTGATTCGAAAATATATGGTTTTAATTCAATGAAACTATGCTTAGGTGTTATGTTTTAGCCAATACAAGAAGATGTTAGCAGTATTTTATACGCCGTAGTCATTTACATTTACTAGGTTCGAATTTTCCACCTCAAATGTTGTTGAATAAAATAAATTTATTTTGTTTTTAAAGATCGATTTTTTTTTAAAAAAAATTATAACTTTTCGAATTACATCGAATTGCTCTCAAGTGTGCCATTTTTTAAGTGTTGTTTTTTTTAGTTCAATACAATATATGAGTTTGTGAATGTAAACATGCAACATGATCAAAGATATATTATTACCACATACTGCTAAGCTAAGCTCACACAACAAAAATATTATTAGTTATTCTAATAGCTGCAAATATCCGTTGTACGGTAAAACATGCTACACATTCTTTTTTTCTTTTTTAAGTCATTTTGTGCTTGTAGTGCATAAATATTTTCTTCTTTTAACTTGAAGGAGTCGGTAAAGAGGACTTTCATGATACGAAAGATTATGGGATCGGTCTATAATGGCTGCCTACATATAAAATAGTTTTATGAGTTTCTTTAACATCTAAATATTATAGAATCATATAATATAATCTATAAAAATAGTCAAGACACGTGTAAGCTTATTTGAATACTCATGAATATTAAAAGTGTTTGGCACAAGAGTGAACTTTCCCTGTTAAAACACTTCATAATAGAGATAGGCTATCTGTCTAAAATAAAAACACAGCAAGTTTTCGTCTTCATAAAGTATACAAAATAACAAAAAGAAAAGTGGGGGAGAGAGAGAATAACAGTAGTTTTAGAGATAAACATGGATTTTTTTTCTTCATATCACAATAGGAAAACAAAGCATAAAATACATGCAGGAAAAAAGAAAGGAAAAAAAAAAAAGAAAAAAGAATCACTTGCTCTAGCCTCAAATTCACCAACTTCAAATCCATTGCTGCTCAAAGTAATGGATACCCAAAATCAAATGCATCACCAAAAGGAGGAGTTGAAGGAGAACAAGTAGAAGATTGAGGCAACAAGCCACCATAAGAGCTGTTCATAAATGGATGAAAAGCTCCATCTTCAGCCACAATGGAAGATGAGGATGAGGAAGAAGATGAGCTATTGATTATAGCTGAAAGTTCATCACCATTATTACTCTCCCAAATTTGCTGTTTTTCCCAAACCCCATCATTAGAACAATTTGGTTCCTTAATGACAGAGCCATAAACAAAAGGGAGTGTGTCAATGGAGTTTGAGTTAAAGAAGCTGATTTTTTTAAGATGATCATTTGAATTAGCAGAGGAGCTATGGCTGTTCTTGATTTGGTTTTTAAGGATAGAATCTGAAGGGGGTTTCAAGCAATTATCAGGTACAATGCAGCTCAAGTAGCCAGAATTGGAATCATTAGAGAAGAAGAAATTAGTGTCATGATCATGATCATCAATAGAAAGATGAGTTTGATGAATGGAGGGCTGAGATTGAGCCAATGGAAGGGTAGTGTTTAGATGAAGAACAGGCTGTAATTTAGAGTGAAAATCAGAATTAGGAAGCAAAGTTTGGACATCAAAAGCAGTGAGAAGGGAGTGAAAAGTTGAGGTGTCAGAATAAATGAAATTTGTTCTTGCTTGGGTGCCCTTCATTGACAGGGCAGCCCTGTCATAAGCCAGGGCAGCTTCATGGGCAGTGTCAAAAGTGCCCAACCAGTGTCTTTCTTTGGTTGTTGGGTCTCTAATTTCAGCTGCATATCTGCCCCAAGGTCTTCTTCTGACACCAAGGAACCTTCCTGGTTCAGCTTGTTTTCTTCTGCCTCCTTTCTCCCCTCCAGTTTGAGACATTGGAGATGAGTTTCTTTGAATAAGAGTAAAGCCCATTTGAGATTGAGCAGCTTCATAAATTGGGTAGGCTTTATCTGAGGCTTTGGTGGTAGCCATTAGAAAAAAAAAAGGAATGAACAAAAAGGAACCAGTATAATATGAAAGCTAAGAACAGTTTGTAGTAGAAGGGATAAAGAAAGTTTTAGAGGGTTTTTGGGTATGGGATGAAGGGTTGAGGCAACTCTTGAAGCTGTTTTTAAAGAGTGTGAGTTGGTGAAGAAGAAAAAGAAAAGAGAAAGAAAGGACATTGTACATTCATTCTTTATAATGATATTAGATATTATGGACATTCATCTTAAAATCAATTGATGATGAGAAGAGTAGTCCACCTATTTTATAAATGTTAGAGGTCTCTCCACCTTTCCAATTTGGGATCCTCAACTTTCCCTCTCAAGATGATGTTTCTTTTAGGTTCATCATAATCTTGAATTGAATCTCAATTTCATTTTATTGGACTGAATACCCATTTGAGTTTAATAAGCTTTGATACTATATTAGATAGTATGAGCATCCATTTCAAAACCAATTTGTAATAAGAGAAATAATCTATCTATTTTATAAATGCTAGGAGGTCTCACCACCTTTCCAATCTAGGATCCTCAACAACCGATTACCGAGAATCGAAGTTTCGCCCTACCACATAGTAAGAGCACTCGTGCTCATCCCAAAATTCGAACCTGGGAGACAACAAATAATTTTATAATTAAGCTCACTTATAAGTTTCAAACCTAATACTTCCAAAGGAACAACATACTTTAGAGACTCCAAACCTCTACCAAGAAGGCCATCCCTCGGGACCATTGCACATTTCATTCTATGGAAGACCCCTCTCCTTTTTTCAATCAAAATCTTCTTTTCCCAGTCACTATTCCTTATTCAATCTCTTTAATCACTCTGATATGAAAGAAAAAGGTACAAGTCCAGGGATATTGTTTTACAATCTCATCAAATATAATATTTGAAAATGATAGTCCTTTTCTTTCCAAGTTCCCATAACAGTTGAAACAATCCCTAAAAGAAAAAGGGAAAATAGAAACACCATTTTCAAACAGAAATGAAAATATCAGAAAAACACAGACATTAAGATTAGTGTAAGGATTTTTTTTTTTGAATGTGTTAAACATTTACATGGCGATACCACCAACTAGCACATGTGAGTGCGCAGTTCAAGCAAAACAGAACCAAGAAAAGAAACTTGGTTTGTTTTTGTTGTCTGTTTTATGATTTTCAAAGGGAGCAGTTAAGGTTATCTATTTCTTAGCAAGAACTTGATTAAATGTGGTAAGCTACTCTTTTGAACCTATCTAGTTTTTTTTAAATTTATTTATTTATTTTTTTTTTTTATGCTAGCAAATCCAAAAGTTAGTCAATATATATCTTATTTTATATCTCGGCTCTGGTGTCATTTTAGTCCATGTACTTGTTTCCCATAACGTAACGAAAACAAATTAAGAAGCCAGAACATGCATGTAATAAGGCCAAATGAACATAGTGGGTCAAATCTCTCACTACCTAAATGGCATCCTAAGTTTGTACACAAAGTACCATATCAGGTCAAATTTTGTTACCTATTAACATTTAGCTGAAATGGTTGAAAGCAGAACAGCTAAGACTATTCCAAAATAATAGCTCAACAACATAAAAGTATGTCTATGACCAAAAAGTCATACGTTCGAATACTCCCTCCCTAATTATTTTTGAAATAAAAAAAATGAATGACTACTACACAAACCAAAGTAGAGAGAGAGACTCAAACATGTATTTTGACTAATGTATGATATGACAAAAAGTGTTCCTCATGTTTGTTTGAAAATTTTGCACCACTAGGAGTTAGTATCCAAAATGTTTGAAAAAATAGATAAACAAAAAGCAAAGACCAAGCAGTAAGATTCAAGAGGATAACTGGCCTACATTGAAACAAAATGCCTGTAAAAAGTAGAACAAATTCCCAGCAGAACTTTCTTTGAGACCTTTTATCAAACAGAAGCAGAGCAAAACCTAGAATGAAAAGAAACATGGGTCACTTTCTTTTCTCAATGATCTCAAAAAGCAATGATAAAAAAGGCTACAAAGAGTCAAAAAAGGGGCAGGCAAATTAAGTTGATAAAGGAGAATAAAACTGCAGCAAAACCAAAAGCAAAAGGGTGTTTTGTGTGGGGCATCTAATTAAATCACATAATATAATAGCAGCAGAGGTTTTTGAATACTCAAATTCACATGCTAAAATGGCATTGGGAACACCATAAACCAATCATAATCCAATTGGGTAAGGCTTCTTCTTCTTGTTTTTAGCAAGGACCTCACAATCATATTTGAGCCAATATTAAACATAATGATTGAGAAGCATATTCTGACTGTAAAAAAACATCTCAACAACATGACAAATGGCAGAAAGTGGCAAATAAATAACATATAATAATGAATAAGAATATAAAATTTTCATTCAAATGCCACAAAATGGAAGGATATGAGGATTGTTATGCTAGGATCTATCGAACAAATTTCATTAACTTGAAGTGTTCTTCTTTTTGGTATAAAGTGTTGATTCTCTTTATTTGTTCTTCATAGTCATTGAAATGATGGATTCTGTCAATGACTCCCAATTCTCATTGACTGATCCACTAAAATCCCAAATAGAAAAACACCCATTTTTCTAAATAGGAAATTCTAGAGACCCATTTGAGAAAATTAGAGAGAAAAGACATTTTTATTTTTGAAATGTTACTTGAAGACAACACCGAAAGTGGAAGAGAAATTTTTAGGGGTTTGAAGAATGGTAAGCACATGGGAAAATGAAATGAAATGCAATGAAGTGGGAAGCATTTAGATGTTTTTGTTTTTTGGGTTTTTTGGTTTTTGTTTCTTTTGTTCTTGGTTTTTTTTTTTTTTTTTTTTTTTAAAGTTTGGTCAAGCCTCTTCTGAAAAGGTGTGTGTGACCAAAGGGCGAGTCCAGCTACTTGTAAAATGGAACTAACATTTTTGTTTGCCGAACACATTTTCTTTTCTACTTAAGTAATCATTTTATCTTGAATTTTATTAAAACCAATCCATAACGAGAAAAGTAATTCACATTTTTTAATATATTGTTAATGAAATCTTTTACTATTTTTTATGTGAGATTTTAACTTTAAAAAAAAAATTTAATTCAACAATATTTGAAAAGAGGATTCAAACTTTATAATCTTATGACTACTAAGTTATACAAAATAACTTAATTTTTTTTGCTTTTATTAGCTAATCTAAAATCTTTAGTTGGTATAGCTAAAAATTTGCCAATTTTCAGCATTTAGTTTATTGGATAAGATATAAATTATCACCCAAAAATTGATAATGGAAGATTTAGCTAAATTATGTTTGATAACATTTTTTTAATACTCACTTATAAACGAAAATTTTATAAGTGAGTATATTTTAAACTAAATTTCAATCCTCTGTGTGTTAATTTGTCATGTCTTCTACTTTAAAAGCATTGTTAGATCTAAGTCATTTTTAAGAAAAATATATTTTAAACTTCTTTCAATTTTTGAAAGTTAAGAATTCAAAAAAAAAAAAAAAAAAAAAAAAATCAAATTTATTATACAGAGTAAGGGAAAGTAAAAAAGAAAATTTTAAAAATTATCAACAAGACTTGAAAATATTAGTTCTAAGTAACATAGGTTTGATACATGGTAGCCGCTTAGATTATTGACTTGTCATTTCTTTTTTGCCCACATAATCTTTATTTTTGTACATACAAGATCTTAATTATCATGTCAAACTTTAGTTACAAGTTAATCAGATTTTCTTTTTACAATAAAGAAAATAAATTAGTATAATTCAAATGATGACACTTGTTTTCATTTCAAAGATAAATTCACCAATTCTCTATCCTATAATTGTTGAACTCAAAAGAAAAATTATTATTAAGTTGTCAAACACTAATTTATAAAGATCAAATCACTATAAATTTTATCTTAAGTACATACTAATTATTAGTCCAATAAAAATACACGTAAATTTAAACGACATAAAAAAAAAACAATATTTTTTGGACAAACAAAACAAATATTCTTTTAAAACAAACCCAATGTAGTGATTTGGTTGAGAGACAAGAATTTTGCACATTTTTCGAAACAAGCGAGGGCAGTATTGGGTTTTTCATAGAATCCAAAACAAAAATATTGGGATTTTATTTATTAATATTTTTAAAGTGGATCGCCCGGGATTTGGGGAAAAATATAAACGTGTATTTCCTAGGTCTTGGACTTTGACGAGAAAAGGACTTTAAAAAAAAAAAAAAAAAAAATCTCTCTGTTTATTTTTTTATTGTAAATTTGTAGTTTATTCATAAATTTTATAAATTTTGAATTTGAATTCATAATATTTTGTTATCAATTA
This sequence comes from Sechiopsis laciniata, assembly GCA_037833695.1. Lineage (NCBI taxonomy): Eukaryota > Viridiplantae > Streptophyta > Magnoliopsida > Cucurbitales > Cucurbitaceae > Sechiopsis > Sechiopsis laciniata. Next base: position 5,757,754 of record JBBMKA010000021.1, on the reverse strand, counting down.
TAAGTTTTTTTGGCATATAGTCGACCGACTTTGAAAGCATTGTAATACTTTTAATTTAAACCATTTTGAAATCATTTTTAAATAATCTATTTCTAACTTTTAAATAAATTATTAAATATTTTGAAACAGCCACTCAACCATATCAATATATTTATATATCATTAAACAAGTGGAAAAAATTAATTTGATATGAAAATTATATATATTGCAATTTTATAGTAAGATTGTCCCTTGTGTTTTATCCCTTCTCTGGTTTTACTGTTTTTAGCTATTATTTTATCAACAATAATTTGACCCAAAATAGTAATAAATTTTGTACTTTGATTCTTCGCATTGAAGTAATCCTATTGATCCATCGAAACCTTCTGTTGGGTTTTCTTTTGTGAAAAATGACAAACTAAAGATAAAATAAAAGGTTTAGAACGTTAGATATAAAAGTGAAATAAAAAAAGTTACCTTCTGTTGAGTTACCTTATGACATTACTCTTTCGATGTCTCCAACTTAAGAACGGGTGTGGTTACCTTGTTTAAAAAAAAAAAAATAGTTAGTTTTAATTTTGCTTGTAATGTATGTACGTACTCTAGATTCAAGCTTATTACAAAAGATTTAGTGATGGAAATTTCCTTTTTTTTTTAATGACATTATAACTTTTAACATATTAAAGATAATTGAAATGAGCTCAAGTATGCAAGTGTGTGTATATATACAAAATCCATTTGAGATTTGAAAAAAGTGAGGTTTTTTTTTTGGTGGCAGACCAAAGTACTCAACAACAACGACATGAAAAGGCACAAATTTTGAACATATTTTTGGCCTAATTGGGATCCTTTGGTCAAATGGGGTTTGACCAATAATAAGAATTTTAATCCCGTTAGCTTTTTAAAAAAAATTTGTTACTAATATATAGGGTTTCAAAGTTCAATGCAGATAACCTTTTTTAGAAGCATGCAAAAACTTTTCCACTATGGTTTCTTCAATAATTCTTACAAGTGGGTATAACCTTTTTTAGGAGTTTTAAACCACCTTTTGGACATAAAACATTATTGACCTTGTCATAAGTGGCTAATTAATCTCTCCACCCCATTTAAGAAAATTACCTTGGTCTTAAGAGTATTTTTCAATAATTACCATTTTTTTTTCTTTTAAAGTTCTACTATAATTAGTGGTGGCAATTCAAACTCATAATTTTTATTTGTCATTAAGTGTACATTAATACTGTTGTTGTTCAAGTTGGCAATAGTTATAAGTGGATTATCATACTATGAGTCATCCTTAGAATAATAATTATAGATATCTATGTCCACTAAGCTAGACTAGAATTTATCTAATAAGAAGGTTTAGGTTATAAATGAATTTAAATCTCTAGTTGTGGAATAAAATTTGACATGTTTGTTTTGTTGTTTTAAAAATAATTCTAAAACCCATAATATTGTGGTCTCATATTCTTTTTATTTCTTCATTTATTTACGGGGTGAAAGCGAAAGATAGAAGATAAGATTGTACAAAAAAATCGACAATTTAAGCAACTTAGACTATCCAACCCAAACCGCAATGGTTATGTTGGGTTAAATTTTATTTGGGTTGGATTAAATTATGATTATACAATTTTCGTTGGGTTTAGATAATTTATGTGTGTGTGATTAGTTAATAATATGTATTTCTTAGCATACTTGGCAAGAAACATATATTAATAATAGGTATTTACTTAAGTTGAAGTATAATATCATGCAGGTTACAAATACCAGTATGATTGTTAGTAATTAGAATTTGCTATTACAGATAAATAATTGTAAAAAAAAAAAAGCATAATACAATGCTGTTTTTAAATTTTACTTCACATATTTACAAGTTATGAGTTGATTCTTAAATAATACTACCAACCCGAGAATCCCATCCATCCAATCCAACTAAAATATATAAGGATTGGATTGAGTTGATATTAGATTTGGTTCTTGGATAACACTACTAACCCGAGAATCTCATCCATCCAATCCAACTAAAATATATAAAGATTGGATTGGGTTGATATTAGATTTTGGTTCTTAGATAACACTAGTCTAATGTATAAAGTTGCTCTAATAAATACTAACAATAATTTAAAGGGATGTAAGGAAAAATATTTTGTAGACGCTGGGTAATAGAAGATGACATGTAAAAGAGAGGCAGAGATCACGTGCAATATGATGTACTTGAAACATTTTCAAATAGTATAATAGATAGTCAGATGTACGGTCTAGATTGAGTATTAATTAAATAGATGTGAAGATGTACGGCGCAGATGGCGAGTGACTGAGGAATGTTGATTATGAACAGAAATAACAGTGGAAGTCAATCAGAATGAACGGTCAAAGATTGGAAAAGGGATTTTGTGATTAATTAGATTGGACGGCCAAGGGCTAAGTCAAAGTTACAACAGCCTGTACCTTTTTTGTCCCTACCGTAGGGCGCAAATCACTAGATTTTCTCTCTTTGCCATTTGAAGCAAGATAAAAATCTGGATTAAAAAATAATAATAATAATAACATTTCCATAATGCTCACGGTAACTAATAACATAAGTTTTTTTTATTTTTTTTATTTTTTTATAATAAATATATGCACCCATTATACATTATAATTTCCAGTTTGTCCTCAAATATTCCTTTAAATTATAGAAAAAATAATTATATATAGAAAATTCTAACATCATATTTTAATTATAGTATTTTAAAAAATATATATTAAACATAATAAAATATAAAATATTTAACTTGATTTAAATCTATTAATTTCGAATTTCACTTTGACTCAAACTTATCAATTTCACTTAATTAAAACCTATCAATTTTACTTGATTGAAATTTATTAATTTTATAGCTATTAAATTAACATAATTGAATAAGTTTTTGTTATAGTTTAATTTTTTTTTCTAAACATTCTAATATATATAGATTTTTTCTATTTTGCTTCTCACGAAAACCTTCCTAAATTATATTTATTTTTGTAAATAAACAATATATGGATGAAAAATTCAAACTTTTAAATTCATAATAAAAACCATATGTTTAAACTAGATTAAACATAAACTCAAATCAGCAAATTTTGTATTAGTTTTTTCTCAAGTACAATAAATGTGTGGTATATTTGGGAATTTGAACTTGACCTCAAAAAATTAAGTACATATTAATTGTTGTTAATGTATATGCTCATGTTGATACTTGATAGCATAAATCTACATCTAGTTATTATCCCAAAAAATTATCAATATTCATGCTTGTTACTAGATATCGGTCTATATATTGTAATATAAAATGATAAAATAGTGTTATTTTACATATTCAATAACAAATGATAAGATTTTTACCGAGTAAATAATTCAAAACCAAAATGTCATAGTCATATTAAATTCTTTTAAAGTTTATAAAACTACTACACAAACATGAAAATTTAGACCCAACTAATCACAAATATCAAAAGTGAACTGGTAATATAATCTTTTATTTTCAAAAATACTCATTATGATTTAACCACTTCACTATCTTCTTTTTTTTTTTCTTTTTTTTTTCTCTTAATTTGTAGGTCCCACAAATTGAATAGATGATGTAACATGGGTAATAAATGAGTGGTTTATGGAAGACAAGACAAATCATATTATAGTAATACTATAAATATTTTAAGCTCATCATAGCCTAGTAATCTCATGACCATCAATTCTACTTCAAAATTTTAAAAATACAATAAAATAAAAACTCATTATTACTAACATTCTTTTTAGTACTCTCTCTTATGAAAAACATTTTTGTTTCTGAAAATTCAAGCAAAGGTAGCTGCCTATGTATATAATATTGGTTTAGATCTGAACTGTTGGGAGAATTATGGTCAATCATCTCCATGTAATTAGAGTATATGCAGAAAAAAAAAAATTAAAAGTCGTCAGATAAAAACTCTTTTTTTTTTTTAAACTTTTGTCAATGCCAATAAATCTCACTCATTAGTCAAAGTTTTATTAATGATGAATAATAAGAACTATATAATGTGGATTTTTCTTAATAGTTGTTCTCAATTTACCTAAAAAATTCATTCAAAAAAAGAAAAACTACCTCATATATATATTTTTTTCATTATTATTATTCAATAATATAAAGAAAGGAACATAATACTTCTAGTGTATGCTGTAAAAACATGCCTTCAAACAAGGTGAGTTAGTAACATATGTTGTTAGTACTTTAAAAGAGTACTGTAGTTTGGTTCTATCCCCAATTTGACATTTCATTTTCCTCTTTGGGATAAATGTTGATAGTTGAATTTTCACTTCTCGATTATGTTTCTAAAAATCAGTAACAACATTTATGTTCTGTTTTTACATTTTTTTTAAATATTTTTATCAACATAATTAACAATATTTCAAAAATGTTTATCTATGCTCAATTTATGAAAATGCATGTAATTATGTGTTGGAGATACTCGTATTGGCAATTGTCCCTCATTATCAATTAGTTTTAAAGTGAAATTTTAAATTATCATATATTAAAAATTTATCTCTCATGTAGTTAACTAATCTTTACTATCAATTATAATAATATCACAACCAGCTAACTTTACAAATAATGGGGATAAAAATTCAATCAATTAAATAACCCTAGATTGAATGTGATTGTATTTATCAGGTACAATCATGTCTGAATACAAGAACATGACAAATTTGAGAGAGTAAATTGAAAAAATAATAATACGAACATAGGAAAATCAGTACTAGGAAGAATCAGAAAGAATTAATTCTATGCTGTTTTGTATTGGAAAATGAAAAATGAATTACATTCTGAAAAGAATGCTGACAGTAAGATTCAGACAAAGATCGGAGATGAAAAATATAATGAAATTTAAATATATATTTGCTGTATTTGGGGAGATGGGTCGGTGTTTTATTAACTATTTTATTTTTTTATCTTTGAATTTTAAAAATTAATTTTATAATTAGTACTTTACCATAGTTTTATCTTTTCATAAGCAACATTTTCGATTTTTAATCAAATTCTAAAAAAAAAATTAAGTTTTAAAAGCTACTATTCCATTTTTCAAATTTGTGCTTTTTTAAAATTATTTTCTACAATAATATTTTCTTTGAAACATTTGAAATTTTAATCGAACTTTAAATTCTAAAATACTTTCTTTCTTTTTTTTTTTTTTTCAGTTTTTGTTTAGATTTGAAAATTGTAGGTAATAAAATAAACACATGAGTAACAGTGATGCTTATAAGTTTTTTTTTTTAATTATTGTTTAAAATTTTAACAAGATGGTAACCAAATAATTAGTTGAATCGAATGATGTGAGTTTAACCATTGTAAATTATTGTTAATGTTTTATAGAGATTCAAATTCCCTTCCCTACAGGATGAGTTGAACTTAAAAGAGACATATCAAATACTAGTCAAAGATTTGAGAAGGTAGATGATATAGTTCTTAATAAGTTACCCAACACTAATATTTGAATAGATGTTTGGTATGACCAGAAGGTCACCGATAAGGATTCAACCCTCCTTATCTTATACATGATGTATTTATGACCCTATTTTATTTTATTTTTTTTTCAAAGTTTTATTTTTCCTTTTGGGTTTATGAAAATTTATGACTTCTTGTAGAAGGCAAGGAAGGTTGGATCCTTACTAATGAGGACCCAAGTATTACTCGAAAGGAAAAGGTTTGAGGTAAATTTTATTTTCCTGCTTGTTTGGCATGAGGGGTAAATGATACCCCTTCTAAATACCAACCACTCTTTTCTTCCTCATACCAAACAAGATTTTCTACCTCTCCCAAACACTAACCACTCTTCTTTCATATCAAATAAGTTTTTCTATCACTTCAAAACCACTTTTAACCTCTCATAACATACACGATTTTATCTTCTCCAAATTTTTTATACCAAACAAGGCTTTAAACCCTCCAAATCCTTCCTTTCCACTCATACCAAACTCCAAAGAATTATAATAAGATTAATGCAATTATTTAGCAGAAAGACATGGACTTTCAATTCATTTTCATCCAAGAATAACAAGTTGGCAACCAGAGCCTAATTCAATCATATGTATGACCTAATAACAAAAAAAAAAAGTTATGTCTTTGAATTCTTCTACATAAATGTTGTTACAAAAAAAACCAAGAATAATATGTTTAGTTGAAAGAAAATCGTGTAAACAATGATCAAAGGTGGAGGAAATTTTAATATATTTAGTTGAAAGAAAATCGTGATCAAAGGTGGAGGAAATGTTGGATAAGTAAAAAAAAAAAATATCTAATAAGTGATATAAAAAAAAAAAAAATCTAATAAGTGATATAGATTATAATAATACACTTGTTCATTTATTTTCTCTCCAATGAGGCATAATGTTGTTCTGAAATGATGAGCTACTTACATTCTACTATTTAAGTTGTATATTTGAAGACATTGACCTTCATATTATATATGACCACACCATAAAACAAAGCCTTGCAGAACATTAAAGAAAAAAATTGTTATACCAGAGTTTATTTCTAATAGATTAGCCAAAAAATAAGGCTGCTAAATAATCTATGACATGTAATTGCAACAGCTTTGTCCCTTCAGAATACAAAATTCCAACTTGAAGTCAATTTTACATCAATTTAAGATCTGTGATCGACTCAAGCACGGTTTTCATTAAAATTTGATCTTCTTTCTTTTTATTTAACTAAGCATTTTAGAGTTGAGTATAAAGGTTACCATCACAAATGCTGCTTCATTTGAATCTCCAGGATGTGTAAGGCTGTTCATCTGATCCAACAAGACAATTCATCATCCCCACCAATGAGCAAAGGACATGAAGGTCAAAGCTTTTCAACTGTCGTAATGGCGCTCTAGAGACGCTTGCAACATGTCATAGAAACACAGATAGCACCCGTATAAATTTCTGGGAAAAATAGAAAGCCATAGTTATTAGTCATAATAAGAATGGAAGTAGCAATAATACTGAGCATGAAATATATAACAGGCTCTCTAAAAATTTAGAGCAATTTTCATAGGTTCCTTGATGCAATATCAATTTCCAATGATGTACCTGCTGTTATCAACTTATCAGGATTGAGTTATCAGTGACCAAACAAAAGCGAGTTATTTCCACTCAGGCCATTTGACAGAATCTGATTTTTTCCTCATATTTGATGGACCAGAACTATTGGGTGAATCATGCCAGATCATCTCCATCTGAAGATAAACGAAGCAAAAAAGTTATGGGTGTTCAAGTTTCCTCACCTTAATACCCAGAAATCCCACTCATTCAAGCTACAGTCGTGAAGAATTAATAATAAAGAGCACTCATGCTGTGTGGATGGGGTGAATTTCCTGTATTTTTTCTAGTTTATCTTCTTTATTTTATTTTTCTCATGTTACCAACTATTTATAATCATCATTGGGCAGTGCTTAACTCTTCTGACGTTTAAGTTTTTCAGTCTCTGTTATAGAAAACATATCTAGAGAGTTGCTTTTATACAATTGGAAATGCAAGTAAAACTTTTATTTTATTTTTTTTAATATCCATAAAATGCAAGGTTGTTGACTTTGTAGTTTAGGTCTTCTACGCACTAAAATTATCTTTGCTTTTTCATGATCTTTTGTCTGTATTTCAAAATGTGAGTTTGTGAAGCTTTGCTCTGGACTAATGGCAACAGTGCTAGGTTGAGCCAACAAAATAGAAATTACAAAGTTCCGTCTAACAATAAGAGTAAGCATGAAATGTTAAGAATGGCCCTTAGGGGAATTGGGGAATAATAGAGGGGTATATAGGCAAATACCTTGAGAGTAAGTTAGAGACTTATGGTTATAAGTAGGAGAGGATTGGTAGTGATGGGGTGGGGTATGCATATTTTGGGTGATTACACTTAGGGCTCAAAGAGAATATTCTCTTGAGAATGGGAGGTTCCAAGTTCCTATCAAAACTTGGCTTATCTTGTAGTTTCTTGGTTATTTGATATCAATATAGATCTTGGATCTTATCATAAGAGTAAGCACGAAATGTACCTCTGCAATAAATACTGTGTCACCCTCCTTGACGCCAAGTTTTCTGAGAGACTTGTTGACACCACATGCCTCCATGACGTGTTGGAACCTTCTTTCAGACTCCATATAACTATTGCACGAAATGCATAAAAAAAAACGTCTTAGATACCAGAGAACTTTCTCTAAGAGAAAAGAAAATATATTTTTTTTAATTAGAAGAAATAATATTTAAGTACTTGTTCAGACTATAATATAAAAGGGTAAAGGAACTTCTTGTATGCAATTTTAAACTTTGCCGTAGAGACTATAAAGCATCTTTTATATATAGAAGATTTCTTTCGTATGGCTTCATATTGGGGCGATTGATTCTTTTCATCTAAAGGCATCATCCTGATGCACTCTTTTTACAAATCTTTTGGGAGTTTTTCACTTTATGATATTAGTTTGAATTGACACGTGTTTATTGTTACTACTTAAGTTGTTCTTTTATTTGTTTCTTACGTTTAATCACTCCTCTATGAAGTTTTATATTTGGAAGCAAATGAGAAGTGTTGTTTCATATTCTTAAAAAACAGCGTTTTGCCTGAAGTTGGAAAACACGGCTTACTTTTGTTCTTAATAAAAATCGGTTGGAGAAAGAACTCTTCCTCTTGGTTACATTGTAGGTATCAATGAAAGTTTAAACCCTAAACCCCAAACACATTTATAGATATGATAGAATCCAAATCTATTGATAACAAACTATAATGAGATACACGATAAACCAAGTAATTCGAGGTACTTAGACCCTCCCTGACACTTGTGATTTCTCAAGCTCTAACTGATACAATTTCAAGATACTTCCCCACTGACTATCCCTCACTATTGATAACCTTAATATGTAACTAACCTTCTAACTAATTGCATTATTGCATAAATACCCCTAATATATTCATAATATTCCTAAGGCCCAGATCTATCAAGATACTGACATCAGGAGTAAAGATTAACTTACCGCCAATTTGTCATCTGAACAAAACGTTGTAAACCAGATCCTACTACATGCCAGGAACCTCTATCATGAATAATTTCAAAGTCATCAATAGAAGCGCTACGCTGCTTGTGTATTCTATCTGCCACATGGTCCAGATTCTCTGGTATTTTCCCACCTAAAATAGACAGAACTTTGATTGTGAATAAATAGCAGATCAAAAATTTATATTATAGAGAGAAATTCGGGAAACAATAATTTAAACGACCTTGAAATTCCCTGTTGGTTTCTTTATTTTCCCTTAGCAGCTGATATGCAGCACTAATGACTTTATGAGTGCCCTCTCTTTTTACGGCACTCATGCAAAAAGGTTCAATCCCACGAGCTTGGAGCTTTTTCTTGAATGCTGACCAGTTTTCGTACGCTTCAGGAAGATCCATTTTATTATAGGCAACAAGATAGGGCTTTTCAGCTAGTTCAGGGCTAAAGAGTTCCAACTCCAAACGAACGGCATCAAATTCATATTCAGGTTGTGGTCCTGATCCATCAACCACATGCACCTAGAATTCCACAAGGGAAAATGGAGATTCTTTAGTTTCAATCCATTATGTGCCAACATATGTCGAAGAAAAAATAAAAATAGAACAAGGGGCAGTTTAATTTTCCATAACATTATGGAAAAGGTATTTATGACCATTCGCAGCCTTCCAATAGATCAAGGGATTGTGAAATAATATTATAATCTACAAAGCCTTGAAGAAGGTAAATTTATCATTTAGCTTCATAGACAAATGTGAATAAATATCCACACATTTCTATTTTTTCGACATTCGTGACTATCCGTACCAACTTGCATGCACCTCAATTAATATCACGGGAGATACTCCCTAACCCTAAAATATTTGGATGCCAAGAAAACCCGTAGGAAATAAATTCCTAGGCAGGTGGTCACCATGGATTGAACCCATCACCTTTTAGTTATTCAAAGCTTTCTTAACCACACTAGATCATTCCATGATGGTTAATCGATATGCACATTTAAGAACGGGAATTTTATGATTAGTCACTAGGATTATAAATCGTTCTACCCCAAGTCAAGCATGTCAAAAACCTTTATTAACAAGTAGACCAGTAGTAAACTATGGGATACAAATTCTTACCAGTGCTGAACACCTTTCAGTGTGACGTAGAAATTCATGGCCTAAACCAAAGCCCTCGTGTGCCCCTTCAAGTAATCCTGGTAGATCTGCCACCACCATAGTTGAATCATAGTCAAACGATACAACACCTAAGTTTGGGAGTAGAGTGGTAAAAGGGTAATTGGCTATAGCTGGTTGTGCAGCACTAATCACGCTCAAAAGTGTGCTTTTCCCTGCATTTGGTGCTCCCACAATTCCAACATCTGCAACAAGCTTAAGCTCCAGCTCCAACCACCTGAAGAAAATAATTAGTACTCCCACCAAATATAAACCTAATACTTATGCAAAGATGGGATTCCATTACTGATACAATAGCTGTAACTTGTAAGGCCTTGACACGCACTGTACATCAGCCTAGTCACAAAGACTACAAATAACCATCGATTCATAAAGAATGCAATAAGATTTTCTCCATCAAAAAACTATTTTCTTTAAGCAACGGGAAATAGTTTTTCAAGAGTTCCTTTCCTAGAAGTGCCTATCCCCACCTCATTTAAGTCCTACTCAGTGTTTTTAAAGGCGCAAGGCGCACAAAGGCGCAAAGGCTTTCTAGAGCCTGAGGCGCAAGGCGCAAAAAAGGCGCGGGCTTTATCTTAAAGGCGCACCATGTATAAAATAAAATAAAATATATATATTTATCACAAAACATTAAAAATATATATTTATCACAAAAATATACATTACTCACAATTTAAATTTAAATA
>JBBMKA010000021.1:5702305-5738186 GCA_037833695.1 Sechiopsis laciniata | reverse complement strand
TTTTTTTTTTTTTTTTTTTTTTAAATATACCCTACAACATTTACCTAACAAGGAAACTCGTAATATGTCATAAAAGTAAACCAGCAATTAACCACAATATTAAAAGTTGAAAACAATATTCCTTGTGTTCTAAATAAGCAACCCCTACACAAAATTTTGAAAAGTTTAATCATCAAATAAATATGTAATGAGCATTCATATAATTTAAAGGAGGCGTTTGAATATTAGAGTTATGAGTATTTATAATGGTTACGAGAGATAGACTTATTTCGATAAAGAAATTGTTATGAAAAAATTACTTGTTTAGATACTTATTTAGATATAATATTTATAAAATATTTCTGAGTGGTTATATAAAAAAAAAAAAATTAAGAAATGCTTGTTTGAAAAGAAAGATTGTGTTTCCTCCAAAAAAAAAAAAAACAGAAAATAAAGATTGTGAGGGGTTGTATGTGAGAGTTCTTGTTTGAATAGATTGGTTAAAATAAAAGATTGAATCCAACTCCTCTATCCAAACACCCCTTGTATTAAAATGATTTGTTAATATACATATAGAAATTAAGTTGAAATGTATTTTTTTTTTAATATAAATTGGGAGAAAAACTACAAAACCTTTTATAAAGAATACAATTGAATTGAATCAGTAAATCAATGTGACAGTAACTTTTTCATTAAAATGTGTTAAATTGTTTTACAGTCACAAATGCATAATTTAATAACAAAAATATTTGCATGTTGCTTAGGCAGCATGCAGCCACCTATGTGACGAAATCTGATCCGTTGAATTTTTTTTTTTTTGAAAAATATTACAAAAAAAAATTCAACGGACCAAATTTCGCCACATAAGTGGCTTGCAAATATTACTCATTTAATAATGTACTGGCCTTGACAATAAACCACTGACTCGATTATTTCTCAAACACCGATTTTGACATTTGTATTTATTGCGGACAATCATGCGTAGAAAACAAGAACAAGACACATTTGAGAGATTATATTTAGAAAAAAAAAAAAAAAAAAAAAAAAAAAAAAAAAAAGAACACCCAAAATCAGTACTAGGAAGAATCAGAGAAGAATTATTACTAAGCTATTTTTTATTAGAAAATGTAAACGAATGACATTCTGATAAGATTGCTGACACCAAAAAAATCTTAGCCATAAATTTGAAGATTTTTTTCCCCTGTATTTCGGGGGGTGGGTCGGTGATTTTGCTTGTGAAGCTTTCGAAACAGTAATTGGATTTGTTTTAGTTTTATATTTTAACTAATTTGTTTTTTTTGTATAAAAAATTAGTGTTAAATACTATTTCACTCGACAGTTTTATTTTTTAATTATTTATTGTTTTTTTTCCAAAATGAGTATAATTCTAACAACTAATATTTAGGGTTAATTGTGACAATGAATCTTTTTTAAAAACTTACTATTAAAATAGGTCTTTTTTCAAATATGTTGTCAAAATGGGTCTAATATTTTGTCTTTATGTGGTGATGACTTTAGTATAGTCACCACTACTTTGAAAATTTTAAAAAAGTAACGGAATTAAAAGAAAGTGTGTGGTAATGATTATAGAAAAGTCATCTTCTTCTTGATTTTTGGTGATAATTATAGTAAAATCATCATCTTCTTTGTAAAAAAACATAATATTGATAAAAATAAAAAATAAATGAATAATCATTTCTTCCTTAAACTAGGGACCCATGTGAAAGTGCTTCCACCAACGAATTATCTGCTGCTGATTAATTTATTAAATAATATTTAGAACACTTACTTGAAAACTTTAAAAATAATTTAAAAGTATGTATTATAAAATCAAAAGTATGTATTGTAATATTTTCAAATTTTAAAAACCAAAAGTTCAACAATAAAATTTTTTAAAAAAAAAACATTTATTTCAAATTTTAAAAATATTTTTTTATATACATATTCAAAGCCTAAACTTAGAAAATAATATAATAAATATTATTTTTTACAAATACTATTTTTAAACAATTTTAAAAAAAAAAACTAAAATTACATTTTTTAAATAATTTTTTTTTAATAATTAGCTCTTATTTTACTAAAAATCATATATTAGCGAAAATGCATTACAATTAAAAATATATAGTAACATACATTTAAATAATCATACCTTAAAAATATTTATACTTACACACTTTTAAATAATCATGTCCTAAATCATAACAAAATAATTTTAGAATATGATTATTTAAATACATGTAAGTATATATTTTTAGTTGTAATGCATTTTCACTAATAATATGATTGTTTAGTAAAATAAGAGTTAATAATTGATTTCAATAAAAAAGAAAAAAGTGCAAATTATTTAAAAAATGTAATTTTAAATTTTTTTTAAACAGTTTAAAATAGTATTTGAAAAAAATAATATTTAAAATATTATATTTCAAAATTAGGCGTTTAATAGAGTTAATTGTGAAAATGGGTCTTTTTAAAAAAACTACCTCCAAACAAGTTTTCAAGTGAGTATTCTAAATATTATTTAATAAATCAATGAGTAGTGGGATAATCCCTTGGAGGCTATTTGTTTGGCATATTTAGGTAGGATTTACTTTTAGGGTTTATTAACTTCTCATCGAAAACCTACCTCCAAACAAGTTTTTACTAACTCCTCTTCATTTTTACTTTTAAAAATAACTCTCATTTCTAATCATTCATTTATAATTATTCAATCATTTCTAACCACTCATTTTTTATCATTCATTTCAAATCAATCAAAATAACTCATTTTTAACCATTCGTTTTTAATCATTTCTTTTTTAACTACTAAAAATAGCTACTCATTTTAAATACATCCAAACAAGATTTTGACTCTAACTCCTCTACACAAAAACTACATCCAAACGAGTTTTTGGCACAACTCTCAATTTTTAACTCTTCAATATAACTCTTTAATCTAAATCCTACCTAAATATGTCAAACAAACACCCCCTTGGTGAATGTATTATCAAATGGGCTCCTAGCTTAACGAAGAAAGAAGTAATTTTTTTTATTAATATTATATATTTGTTTTACAAAGAAGATGATGACTTTACCATAGTCATCACAAAAAATCAAGAAGAAGATGACTCTTCTATAGTCATCACCACAAACTTTCTTTTCGTGATTTTTTTTTGAAATTTTCAAGGTGGTGGTGACTATACTAAAGTCATCACCGAATAAAAACAAAAAATTAGACCAATTTTGACAATAAATTTAAAAAATGACCCATTTTAATAGTATGTTTTTTAAAAAGACCCATTTTCACAATTAACCCCTAATATTTGCCATCAATCAAGATGTGAAATTCGAATCTCTTCACCGTAAATTTTGTTAAATTCAAAACAAAACCATACTTCTGTCGCCAAATTTTTAAAATGTTTTTAAAAACCAGTATTATCACAAAAAATGGTTTTGAAACTTGATTTTGATTTTTAAAGTTTGGTCTAGAATTGAAATGCATCTTTTTAAGAAAGTTAAAAGTGTGAAAAAAATAGTTATGGGAAAGAAGTATAATTTTGTTTATAAAGTTCAATAACTATTTGGTTTATGAAAATTATACTTATTTTTTAATCATTTTGATAGTATGGTTTCCATCTTTCTTATGATAATATTTAATTATTTTTTTTATAAAGTTTTTACAACTTGGGTTTTAAAAATATAGGTAGGTAGATAACAAAAACAAAAAAGATCGATAAATAAAAGAAGTATTCATAAGTTTTATTTAAAATATAAAAAAAAGGTTATCAATAGAGGTGTACTTAGTCCAAGTTGGATTGAAGTAAGAGAATTTGTTCGAACAGTCTAAATTTTCAAATTGTTAACTCTCGACTCATTCAATCTTATATATTAAAGTAACTCAACTCTATCCAATCAATTATTTTAGATTATGTTGGATTACTAGGTTGTAAACATATCTTTTCAAAGTTCAACCATAACTCATAAATGCATTAAAAAAAATTGTATGGTAGTAGTTTCGACTCAACCTATTTATCTTGTTAATGTTATGCACTCTGCCAAAAATTAAAATGCTAAGAATTACATTATTAGTCAATCTTACAGACATATTTAATAATATTATTATTATTTGTTTGAGTTATATTGAATTAAATCTAGCTAAAAATTGATTAACTCAAAAATTGATTCAACTTAACGAAAATTATAAATTGTAACCCAATCTAATCCTTACCATTTAAATTGGATAATCCATATTAATTGAGTTGTCCATTTTTTGCACACCCCAGTTACCAAATGGAGTCTACTATTTTTTGTTCTTTCAAAATTTAACTTAGATTTTTGAAAGTATTTGTAAAATATTGTAACAGAACAAAGAGAGTTATGGGTGAGACCAATGTTTTTTATTCCATTAGATATATTGTGATGTGAGTTTAACCATGGATGACATTTATTCTCACTTTCTTTTAGACTATGTTACTTGTTCTCTATAACTCTTTATACCAAACAAGATTTTTTTAGCTACTTCCACGACCAACCTCTCATACCAAACAAGAAATTTTGTCACTTACATTAACTTCTCATACCAAATAAGATTTTATCACTTCCAAATCTCTCCAATTCTCTTCATTCAACTCAAACCATAATACAGAGTACCAAAATTTTCACTAGTTGGATGACACCAAGAGGGTGTTTGGATGAGATTTTGATGAGGAATTAGTTTGACAAATTATTTTAAGTTAAAAAGTGAAAGTTATAACAAAAAACTCGTTTAGATATAGTTTTTTTTGTGGAGGAGTTTGTTAAAAACTTGTTTGGACATAGATTTAAAATGAGTAATTATTTTAAGTAGTTAAAAAAATAATAATTAAAAATGAATGGTTAAAAATAAGTTATTTTGAATGGTTAAAAATGATTAAGTAGTTATAAATGAATAATTAGAAATGAGGAGTTATATTGAGAAATTACAAAAACTTATTTGAATGTATATTTTGAAGAAGAAATGAGTAAATCATCTATTTAAATCCAATTAAAGGCAATCAAACACCCCACAAGTGTTTACTTTTCTAAAAGTGGCTACAAATATCGAATATAAATTTTTGTTTTAATAAAAAATTTAATGTTATAAAAAAAACACAAATTGCACTCATTACTTTCAATTTGATTTTTCCCCAAACTAATATCTTCTAAGCAATTATTTTCAGTATGTATCCTTATAACTAAGTCTCAAAGAGAGCCCAGAGGAAGAAAATCAACTTCCAAAACATTTATAAAACAATAATATATGGAAGTCTACTATGATTAGTATAAATGTTTTGCCACTTGGTATTTTTGTTATATGAAATGTACTCAAATGTAGTATATTTAGAAATAATATATTCAACTCGAATTATTTACCTCCATATGTATGACCACACCATAATACAAAGCCCTGCACAATATCAAAAGAGAAAAATGTTATACCATGTTTATTTCTTTACATTACACATAAAAGTAGACTAAAAATAATCTCACCACCACATTATATCAAAGAACAGCCTATGGCCTAACTGCAACAGCTCTGTCCTTCAGAACAACATTAAATTACAACATTCTAATTTGGCATAAACTCATCTTCCCCACCATTGAGCATTGGGCAAGAAGGCCAAAGCATTTCGACCATCGTAATGAGCGTTCTAGAGACGTTAGCAACATGTCATAGAATTACCAACAACAACAGTATAAATTTATAGTAAATGAAAGCTGACCTAGACACAAGAGAAAATATATCAATGCTCCAAAGAAATAAGAATAGTACTGACAATAGCACTAAACATGATACATATTAAAGGCCTAATCTCAAAATTTAGAGCAATATCAATTTCAAAGCAAGCAAATTCCAATGATGTACCTGATTCCACTCTGGCCATTTGGCCGAATTGAATCTTTCTTCATATTAAATGGACTAGAATTTTTTTTGAAACAAGGGTAACAATACCCGTCCCTAGGCTAGGCACCGGAAGACATCGAAGGAATGAAGACACGTGAAGTGTCTACAAACTATTATCACAGACGATTCTTGAAACTTTGAGGAGAGCATACCTTCAAAGTCAAAGCCTTCGACAACTGTGTCACCCCTTGGAAACAGATGGACCAGAATTATTGGATGAATCATGCCAAATCTGAAGATAAACGAAGTAAGAAAGTTATGGATGCTCAAGCTTTCTTGTCTTAATATCCAGCAATTCCACTCATTCAAGCTACACGAGGATTAATAATAAAAATAACTTATGCAGTGTGGATGTAATAGATTCCCTATGTTTGTTCTACTTTATATTCTTTATTTCAATTTTCTCACGTTATCAACTAATTATAATCATTAGGCAGTTGATAAGTTCTTCAGGCTTATTAATTTTCCAGTCTCTGTATGCAAAACCTATCAAGACAGTTCCTCAGGTACAATTGGAAATGCAAGTGATGTATGTAGCATATGAAATATAACTAACATGTGTGGTGGAAAGAGGATGGAAACTGTAATCCTTTACCTTGAATCATCAGTTGTGGTATGTGCCACTTTTTATTTTTATAAGAAAAGAAAATATCTTTATTGATAAAATGGAAGTGTTATAAAGGAGAGGGCTAGATTCTGAACATTTTTACTATGAGATAATACAAAAAATAAAACAAGTCTATAGATTTCGGGAAGTTGAACATCAAACTTAATTATGAATCTGAATGCCTAACCCTTTCCTGCCTAAACCTTTTATACCAACAAACTTACAAACACACTCACACGCACCAAACCACGCACGTGCCCGCCCTACTTCTTACGCCTAGAGTATACGAACTTAACTGCCGGGGTCGAATAATAATCCTAAAAAGGAAAGGGTTGTGCATTCGAAGGGTGATCTCATGAATCAGCTATATCCGAGAGATGTATTCGTTTATCGAGAAACTTCACTGATATTTAGAGTGAGAGAGACTACATAACTCTAGAAAAACAAAAAATATTTGAAGGATAGTGATTAGGTCATCTACTCACTAAAACTGTCTTTGCTTTGGCATGATCTTTGGTATATATTTCATAATGTGAGTTTGTGCAGCTTCGCTCTGAACTAATGGCAACAGTGCTAGGTTAAGCCAACAAAATTGAATATGCGAAGTACCCTCTAAATGAAATGTACCTCTGCAACAAATACTACGTCACCATCCTCGTAACCAAGTTTTCTGAGAGATTTATTGCACCACAACCTCCATGACATGTTGAAACCTTCTTTCAGACTCCATATAACTATTGCACAAAATGCATTAAGTTCAGTGATGCTCAAAAGCAGAATACAACTGAAAAAGAAGATTAAGGAAGTGTTTTTTTTTTTGGATAGGAAACGCTTTTCATTGATAAATGAAAGTATTACAAGGAAGAAGAGAGGGAGATAACATCGTAAATTACAAGACTATTGTCCTTGGGAAGTTCGAAGATTAAGGAAGGGTAGAAACTGATCCATGACTTAACTCCATAACATCATTTTAACTAAAAGGAAGTTAAAACAACATCTTAGGAACCAGAGTGCTCTCTCTACAAGAAAAAATAAGAAATTCATTTTAATTAAAAAAAACTATATTAAAGTATTTAATAAGAAAGAGGGACTATATAATGGAGTCTGGGACTGAAGCTTCTTCCAAATCTACTTAAAGGATCTTCCAAATTTACGATGTTTTGCATCATTCCAATAGACCAAGGGATTATTGTTAAATAATATAATAATGTACAAAGTTTTGAAGTAGGTAAATTTATCATTTAGCATCATAAGCAAATATGAATAGATATATGTAAGAATATGACTTTTATGATTAATAAGAGATCCCAAAATTAAGTGTTGTATTGCAAGTCAAGCATGCAAAAAACTGCTGTTAATAAGTAGAGTTAGACAAGTAGTAAAAAGTGGGACATGATTTTTTACCAGTGCAGGACACCTTTCGGGATGACGTAGAAATTCATGGCTGAACCGAAGCCCTCGTGTGCCCCTTCAAGTAATCCTAGAAGATCTGCTACCACCATAGTTAAATCATAGTCAAATGAAACAACGCCCAAGTTCGGGAGTAGAGTGGTAAAAGGGTAGTTTGCAATGGCTGGCTTTGCAACACTTATCACGCTCAAAAGTGTGCTCTTCCCTGCTTTTGGTGCCCCCACGATTCCAATGTCTGCAACAAGCTTTAGCTCCAACTCCAACAACCTAAAGAAAAAAAATTAGTACTACTAAGTCCTACCAAATATAAACCTAATATTTATGCAAAGATGGGATTCCATTAGTGATACAATAGCTGTAAAACATAAGTCACGTACTATATATCAGCTTGGTCATGAAGACTATAAAAAATCATCCATTCATAAAGATTTCAATAAGATTTTTTTTCTTTAAGATTCCTTATGCATTTTTTTTTCTTATGCAAAAAGTTTCTACAAGTGTCTGTCCCATTTTTCTGATCACTATGCATCTTTTAGAAGGGTAGCTAATACCATCCTCATTTTATTGGCCAAAGCCTTACATTGATAAGTTACAGATTTCTCAAAAAATTAATTTACTAGGAAGAATACAAATGTTGGTATAACTCACATTCACATTGATTATACACCTTTGAAAAGGCTCATAACTTCATAATTTCTCAACCCAAGGTGTCACAGCCCCTTAATCTCCTCAGGATGAAAAGCCTACCTGCAAATCTAGTCCTTCTACAAAATTTCAAATACCTCAGTCCGAAAAGTGTACTTAATCTAACATGCTAAACCTGGAAAACTATTTTTTTAAAAAAAGAATCATGCAAAAGGATTAACATAAAACCTTGCATTTCTGAACCCTATTCCCCAATTTCTGAAATATTTGGAACCTTATTTATCCGTGACTTGAATAACATTGCCTGTTCCACCTCTTCCGCCGCCGCACAGCAACAGAGCCTGCTGCCCCGTTTTGCATTTCCCCCTTCCTGCACGAAAATGTATACCATTTCGAAATGGAGATAGCCAATTCATAGACTCATCAACTTCAACATACACATTCCCACTTCTCCCTCCATCTCCCCGCGCCGAAATGCAACAAACATCGTTGCCACCATCTCCAGCTTTAAAGTAGATTTTTGGGCATTTCTGCGAATCATCTTCCTTCCCAATTATTGCAACATCCGAATCCAAAAGCTCCAACTCAGACGAATCCTTCGACGAACGAGGAGGATAAAAAGACGGAGAATCGAAGCTAAGAAGAGAGAAATCTTCCCTGGGATGGATGAGGCGAGTGCAGTGGCGGCTTCAACGCCAATGGAAGAAAACTCCTTCGAATTGGTTCTGATCTTGACGCTATTGCGATCCAGGTTGTTGTTCACATGAAGCTTCTTGAGCGACGGTGTTCTTCTAGGGTTTCCAATTCTTGCCCGTGCAAGAGATTGCGAGACACAGCAAATTGATATGGCGGCCATTTCCTAATTCGCGAGGAAGCGCCAAAATAGCAGTTCGCGGGTCTTGGCATGCTCTAACAATAGGAGTTTTGGACCATACAACTAATCTCAAATAGATTATAATTAAATACTGATTCTCATAGTGGAATTCATACCATAATATTAAATTGAACTTTTACCAAACAATTAAACTATCAAGCCGTCATCCCTTCTAAATAGATAGAGGATATTGTTTAACTCGATTATCACTAAATAATGAATAATTAACCTTTTTAGAATTTATTATTTATAAAAAAAAAAAAAAAAAAAAAAAAACTTTTGGAATTTGATTATGATTATAATTTATATACACATATGGATGAGAGTATTTTATTTGTTTCAAACAAAAAAAAAGGATGAACCTTCATTTATCTCAGTGAATAATTAACTTTATTTCATTTAGTTAACAAGAAACGTATAAAATCTTAAAGAGCAATACTTAGGTAAAGAATGGTAAGTATTTTGGAAATATTTATTCATCTTTATAACCACAAATTTTTACTTTTTGACATTTCTCTTTCCACTTTAACATTTCTCTCTCCATCAATCAAAGTCAATTTTTTTTTTTAAAAGTACAAATATGTGGTTATAAGATGGGTAAGCATTTCCAAAAAATTTACCCACCTTTACCTAAGTATTGCTCAATCATAAATATTCAAACACTTGTAAGTACTTTTTTAAGTAAATTATCATTATATATTGAGCATTCAGTTAAAGCGAGTTTAGCTTGACATGTATCATCGATCTATTAATTATATATTTAAATATTTTGACCCTAAATATTGTTGTTGTACTGAAAATATATTTTGTTCACCATTGACCATTCTCCTTTTAAATTTCCGCTAATATTCAATCCACACACGTGTTTATGGCCTTGTAAGAATTTATCACTTTCACCTCTTTATTTGTTTTTGTATACTTAATATCGAACATTTATACTAT
This sequence comes from Sechiopsis laciniata, assembly GCA_037833695.1. Taxonomy (NCBI): domain Eukaryota; kingdom Viridiplantae; phylum Streptophyta; class Magnoliopsida; order Cucurbitales; family Cucurbitaceae; genus Sechiopsis; species Sechiopsis laciniata. The sequence goes on along the minus strand of JBBMKA010000021.1, from coordinate 5,727,830 downwards.
GTTTGTTGATGTTATTTAAATTTCAAATACAACTATTAAAATGACTATAATTCAACTAATACACTACATGTTTTTTTTTTTTGAGATTACAGTTTATTCCAAATTTGCTATTGTAATATTGCAAAAAGTTTGGGTTTGAATTTATTGGAAAAGAAATCAATTAAAAATAGCTATAGATACTTAGAGAGATATTTGGATGAACAGTTACTTTAAGAAGTTATTTTGAGTAATTAAAATTTGAAAGTTATAACAAAAAAATTTGTTTGTATATAATTTTTTTTGTAGATGACTTTGAGACAATAATTTGTTTGAATATAGATTTAAAATGAATAGTTACAAAAGAATGATAAAAAATGAATTATTTTGATAAGTTAAAAATGAAAAATTATAAATAAGTAACTAGAAATGTAGACTTATATTTTTTATTTAATTTTTGTACAGTAAATAATTATTTTAAATTTTCTATAAATTCGACAAACATTAACAAACACCTCTGGATCTACCACTCTCCTCAAATGTATTTTCATTTCCATTAGTTTTTTTTATGTAAAATTGAGAACTAAAATAAAACATAAATCCATCTAAAAAAACATAAAGCCTAAATTGAGATCACGGAGTTGGGGAGAAAAAATTACCGGGAACAAAATCTTATCACCCATTGATAAAGAAGAAATACGAGCCGAGCAGTTCATTCTTCCGTGAACCACCGGCGCGTCGATCGGAGCTAGGGTTTCTCCACTTGAGCTTCTCCGGCGGTTAAGAGGCTTTTTCAACCGGAAAATTGTAGTCGCATTCCAAATTGGAGTCGTTTCCGTAGCTTGAGAGCTCCGGCGGTTATTGCTCAACTATGTACAGTGGTTCCAGTGATGGCGAAGGCCATGAGCCCCCGCAACGGAAGATCCCTCCACCTTCGTCTATGTTGTGGGTGAGGAACCTCCGGAGATTCATCGGAACCGGTACCGGGCTAGGATCTGAAGCTTTGATGGGTTCGTATTTCCATCGCATTTCTCGTTTTTTTTTTCTTGCTTTAAGTTGATGTCTGGACGTAGTTCTTGTTTGTGTTTGCTTTCTTTCGTTTGTGGTATGGAATTTGATTGTCTCCATTTGGTTGATTATTGTGGACTATGGCTGCGCGATCAAGCTTAATTGTGCAGAGTAAGGTAGAAACCAGGAAGCTCTTTCTGTTTTTTGAATCTGGAATGTTTTGTTGTAAAATGTGGAGTATTCAGTATTTAGGAACAAAAGATAGAAATCCAGTGCTCAGTTTAATTGGAGATGCGTAAGAATCTGGTCTGGATCAAGCCCTGCAATAGTTGTTTCTAGTGAACTTGTGTCATTGAATATTGAATTAATTCCAGAATTCAGAAAATGCATGGCTTCTAAATTGCATCGCTTTTTCTGTTAGTTATTGAAGAACATTGATCAAGGGTGAATGTAGGCTACTTTGTGAGCCATTTCATCTACATTTGAACACTGGTCTTATACTTTGGTTCTTTCAAGTGTGAATGTCCATGTGCATAATTTATGGTGCTTAAGGCATTCTTTGAACTTGAGAAGAGCTTGGAGACTCTTAATAATAATTATTTCTCTTGGATTTATTTCATTTTAGAACTTTTTCTGAATTTTCTGGCTGGGTTTTTTAAAGGAAATACCTGATTATGATCTAGCAATTAGCAAATGCCTCCCTATCTATATACATTTGATAAATGATGTGTTCTGTTTTTTTTTCCTTCCACTCTTACTGCTGTTACCCCTCGATTAACTGTTTATGGATATTATAAGAAGTATGACAATGAAATAGGGAACTTAACTGTGTTTTCACCTTTTTTTTTTTGTAGAGCTTGAGACAAAGAAAATTCTTCTTGATATTTTCAAAGAGAAGCAACGTAAAACTGCTGAAGCTGGTACAATCCCAAGTTTCTATAAGAAGGCATGTGTAATTATAGTTTACATGTATGAAGCGTAAACTATACTGGATAGCATAGTTAGTCCTTTGATTTTGAGTTGAAACAGAGTTGCTTTATCATGTCCTAATGTATTGTTGACATCAGGGTAGAAAGATGCAATTTTGCAAACAATTGTTTTTTCTGAGGGGTAAAGAGATGCAGGGTAGAAAGACATGCAAACACTTTTGCATATTCTTGTTATCTCTGGGTGTATAGAGATCCATAGTAGAAGATATGCAAACCCAAAGCTTTGTCTGTGCCATTTATTTCCTTTTTTCATGGAATTGCATTTTTCTTTTCTTTAGAAACCTGAGGAGGGATCTATCAGCCACAGGGTTCAGAGACTTGCCAAGTATCGGTTTCTGAAGGTATGATTACTCTTACTCCATTTGCATGACTGATATTCTATAAATTTATTTGCATGAGCACAAATATTGAGCTTTCTGCATAATGCGTTCTTGATGTGCAGAAACAATCAGATCTTCTGTTAAATGCTGACGATCTAGATGCTATGTGGGTTTGCCTGAGGGAAAACTGTGTAATTGATGATGCAACTGGTGCAGAAAAGGTAATAGATTTCTGTTTTGATATTTTCAGCAACATGCTACATTAGTTTATGTATGCTATATGCCTTAAGTTGAAGTTCATGTAGCAGCTAGCATATCACTTATGATTGTTATTAAAAGCTTTGCCAAATATGACTGCCTAGGTTAATATTAGCGATATTCTGGAGGAAAAGTGTGCATGTAGCAGTATTAGCTTGCTTAGCATGTTGAGATTTTGAGTGTACTAAAAGAATCGTTTATTTAACTCTAGAGCTCTTTTTTTTTGTAACTGGAAAACATTAATTGAATGGTTCAAGGCAACAATTGTACATGGTAATTAACATCATGTGATTATGATTGTTTGTCCTTCTAATTTTGATTTAACTCTCGTTATTTTGTTTTATCTTTTATGACTAGCAAAGCTAGATGTATAAGAATTCTTACTCGTTCTCCCATTTTTCATTCCATAGATGAACTATGAAGATTTTTGCCACATTGCTTCAGTATGTGCTGAGCAAATAGGACCTAAATGTCGGAGATTTTTCAGTCCATCTAATTTTATGAAGTTTGAGAAAGACGAGTCAGGAAGAATTGCAATCCTTCCCTTCTACCTTTATGTGATGAGAACGGTGAGTTTAGACCCTGTGGATTAACGATATTCTGTCAACTATATGTATGAGGAAGTATAAATGATGGAATCAACTGCATTTAGAAATCAATACCTGTCATGGTGCTTTTTATCCCTTGCAATTTTTTTAGGTCAAGGGATCTCTGCTAATTTATCTTTTATTTTCTCCATTGAAGTAATTTAGTTTTTTGACTAAGGAAATTGCTGCAAACTAGGGATTGGGGCCCAAGATGTGTGCTTTAAGATGCATGATATTCTTTTTAGCATTTAGTTTCATTTTCCAAAGATTGTGTACTCTATCTATTTATTAACTATGAAGCAATGATTGGGACAAATTCGCATCCTTTGACTATTTTTTTGAATCCCTTGTCTACACTGTGATATCCTGGGTTTTTTTTTTTTTTTTTTTTGAAAAGTGATATCCTGGGTTAAACGTACTAAACATTTTATGAATTACTTTTATTCCACCCCCACCCTCCTATCAAATTGGAGTGGTCTGTTGTAATTCCTTTTGTCTTTGCCTTTATGGCTCCCTAATTTCACCGATCAATGTAATTGTTTCTTCTCCAAAAAACTATGAGGAATTGTGAAGGAGTGGAACTTCAATAAATTTTTCCTGAAAAAATCCCTTGCTAGAGAAAAGGCTTTTATTCATTTATTTTAATTTTATTTATTTTTTCGCTTTATTCTGCAGGTCTCTCTTACTCAAGCGAGAATTGATATGAGTGAACTTGATGAGGATTCTGATGGTTTCCTTCAACCTCAAGTATGAGCCTTCTGCATATTTTGTGTTCAAAGACTGATTTTATTTTGTACCAGTGTCAACTTATGCAGTTAATGAATGCTTTATTATCTTCTTGCAGGAAATGGAAGGCTATATAAGAGGTCTTATTCCAAATTTGGCTCAACTACGAGATATTCCTGCATCTTTTATGCAAACGTATTGTCGTATAGCTGCTCGCAAATTCTTCTTCTTTTGTGATCCTGCGAGAAGAGGTTTACCAACAGTCTTGAATTATGTTAGGATTCAGGAATATGTTATCATAATTTCGCATAGTTCCTTTAATTTTCAAGTTTAGCCCTTTAATATCTATTATTTATGGTAACATTGCTTGGATTAATGTGTCTTTGATTTCATTGTTGATTTTTGTAGGAAAAGCCTGCATAAAGAAAGTGCTGCTCAGCAATTGCCTGCAGGAACTAATGGAACTGCACCAGGTAGAACATGCATTCATATGCTCAAGGTTTATGCTATCAAACACCGAATAGGATTTTGATGTGAACCTTTGGCCATAGTTAAAACAAACTTAAACTTAATATATGGTTGAAAATAAAATTTTATTGTGAATTTATGAAATATTTTAGTTTCCTGATTAAAGAGATTCATTTTTTAACAATGTGAGTTTTTTTTTTTTTTGGAGAACATTTAACAATTTGAGTTATACTATCTAAATTAAATGCTAAAATTCAAAATATAACAAAAAATGGACCAATGTCCAACTATTTCTTCATGGTATGAGTGGAATTAAATGCAAAATTCAAAATAAAACATAAAAGGGACCAATGTGCAACTATTTCTTTATGGCATGAATGGATCGAAAAACATTATGAAGCAATGGTTGAGTGCATTTTGCAGTGAGCTATGTATCACTTTTTATCAGTGGCATAGTCTTTTATAAGTATCGGTAGGATTGTACTTTTCATTCATCAATGAAGGTTTTTGTTTCCTATAAGAAAAAGCATTACTTATACTTAAAATGCTTATTCTAAAAGCATTCCCAAACACACCCTAAGTTTATAAAGATTAAGAAAGTATGAGAAGAACAATAGCGTAATTTGTTTTGCACTTTGTACCAAGAAAAGATTGGGTACTGAATTATGTGTGGGTATATTATTGTTTTGATATATTATCTCTTTATAGGAAACTGAGGAAGAAGTTACCGACACTGAACAAGCAGAGAACTGGTTCTCCCTAACATCTGCCCAACGCATTTGTGGTGAGTAACATCCATCTTACTTGAAGATTCATCTGAGTGTTCTTTCCTTATCTTTGTGCTGATTTATTGTACGAAGGTTTGGTTATTTTTGTTTACTCTTTTCAAGTCTATTGTGTTGTCTCTGTCTAGGTTCTAGTTTTTGATGCATGTGATAACCTTGGGAAGGAGCCTCTTCTTTTAGTTGCCTGACTATGTACTTTGTTCCTACAGATATGTTTCTGGCCCTTGATAAAGATATGAATGGAACATTAAGCAAGCAAGAGCTTCAAGAATATGCTGATGGGACTTTGACTGAAATTTTCATTGAAAGAGGTTTGTTTGTTCACCATTCATTAGTACAAGCTATTTCAGTTATCTTAGGAAAAACATGTTTCGTTTGCTTATTGTCGTGTATGTCGTATTTATTTATTTATTTTTTCTGAAATGCTAATGATCTATCATTTGCTAATTACATGCTATCAATAGTATTTGATGAGCACGTTCGTCGGAGCAAGGGTGGAGGGAACACAAGGGAGATGGACTTCGATAGTTTTCTGGACTTTGTTCTCGCCCTTGAAAATAAAGACACTCCAGAAGGGTTGACATATTTATTCCGATGTCTCGATCTTCATGGGAGGGGTTTCCTTACAACGGTGGATATTCATACTCTTTTCAGGTGAAGTCAGTTTATCTATGAGGAGAGAATCTTATTGACTTTTTCGAGCGCTTCCTGATTTAAATCCAGTTTCAGTTTAAATTTTCAACTGAGTTCATACTTGTTGGTTTATTTTTTTTTAAGCTTTTTTATTATTTTTTTCTTTTAGGATTAGATTAAATATTATTTCCTTATATGATTAGGTATTATCTTTTCCTTTTATGATTAGATATTATCCTTTTTTTTTTTATGATTAGGTCATCTCTTGTAGTTTATTTAAACTCAATAATGGATTCATTATAAAATGAAAAAATTTGAATTCCATCTTTCAACAATACTCAAATTAAGGAAGTAAAAGAAGGGGATCATCTAAAAGTTGAGATGCTACTTGATACAATCTTCCTACATAGTACATCTGTATTTTCCTGCTTGTAGAATCGAGCAAATTCTACAAGCCTCAAAATACCAGGGACATAAACTACACAAACATGTGAATTGTTTTATTTGTTCAAAGCACTTTCTTGAGTTCGACATAGGTTTTGAAGATTTGAACTCATGATCTCTTAGTCACGCACATACACTTATATCGGTTGAGCTATTAGTCTTGTTTGCATGTAGCCTTGCATAAAGCACTTTCGGTAGTTGCATTTTGAGCCATCTCAAGTCCAGTGAAAACTGCTTTTATGACGAAATATTTTTTCCCCTGATACAGAGATGTGCACCAGAAATGGATAGAGGGTGGGAACTACGAGTTGTGCATCGAAGATGTTAGAGATGAGATATGGGACATGGTTAAGCCAGTCGACCCTCTACAAGTTACTTTGACCGATCTGCTGAACTGCAAGCAAGGTGGCACAGTTGCAAGCATGCTAATCGATGTGCGCGGTTTTTGGGCTCACGATAACAGAGAAAACCTTCTCCAAGAAGAAGAAGAACCGGAAGAAGAATGAACTAAAAATCCTTACTCTCTGCTAACCTGGAAAGAGCTAAAGTTTGGAATTTGCAACATTAATCATCAAGACGATCCATTCGAACTTCTTTGTAAAGTAGATAACTTTAATATACTACTTATCATGTTTGAGGTACATATACTAAGTTTTAACATGCTGCTCTGATTCCGACTCTCTTATAGTTCTACTTAGATATGATATGCAGAACCAAAATATTTGGTGTAAACCAATGTATAAGCCCGAACAGCGCCATCGCGACCGCAGAGAAACACCAAGGATTACTATTATAAAGGCATTTGGAAGCAAGAAGGTGATCATCTCTATGCTGACTTTCTATTGACAACATTAGATTTACCAACCTCTTCCCCCGTAATATGCATCCAACTTAGAGCTTGCTTGGGAGTAACAAAATGTTGGCTTATATTTACTAATTTGATTGCTAGGATTAGGTTGTGTTGCTATCCTAGGTGATGAGTCACCTACTTAAAAATTAATTTCTTACAAGCTTTTTTGACATTCAAATGTTATAGGATCAAGTGGTATATTTTATGACAATAGACGAGTTACATGCAAGGTGGTTCGGACAATCATGGATAAAAAATAAATAAATCTTTGTTTGCTAAGCATGCCCCCAATAAGTTAGATTTCAGGTTTATGTTAAGAAAGAATAATTTCGCACAAGTGGTTTGAGCTAGAGTGCCTAAAAGTGCTTGTTAGGCAAGCACTTGGGGATCAAAAGTTCTGTACAATTATTTTTTATTTTTCTTTCAAAATACTTTTTGTGTTGCTCGTGAACATGCTGTAGAAAGATGGGTGTTTTTAAAATAAGTGTTTTTGGCTATGCCTAAAAGTACTTTCAACGTAACTTTGCTAATGTCATGCACTTTTGCTTGCAACTCTAGCATGGACTGTGAGTATCTGTTTCATTATGCATGTCTTTTAGGATTATTCTTATTCATTTTCAAATTTGGATGAGACTTGCAAGGACCGTATATGTTTTTAGTCATGCCTATTGCCTAAATCACTTTCAACTTATCTTTAGTACCGAGTTTTGCTTGCCAGCTTTGAACCCTAGCTTTGATTTTTGAGCATTTGTTTTCGATGTCTTGGACATGAAAACACGACCTATGTTTTGAAACATTCTGGTTCATTTGTTAACTTTGGATGTGTGAATTTACGAGCAAGGGCACGTATTTGCAACGACAGAATCCTAATGGGGCTTTTTTATTATTAGTTGGGAGAGGGAAACCACAAGCCCCACAAAGAGGATACTACTAGTCTCAAATAAATAAGAGGCAAATATCGATTCTCAAGATCGATCCCGTGATCATGATGTTGAACTGGATTTTCACCAAACAACGAAACCATCAAGCTACCGACCCCCCCGGCATTCAAATAGGTTTCATTCAAACTAACTCAAAAAAAATATATAAATAATAATAAAAAAAAAAATCTAACCAATGAACCAAAAAAGATGAGATTATTATAGATTTCATTCAATTAATGAGAAGTTGGTGGGTTGAAATCTAATTCATGAGAAGTTGTGGCGTCAGTATCACTGCGGGGCCTGTGGCCTAAATACGGCCCAAGCCCGATGACCTGGGCCTTGTTTTTTAACTGTTTGTCTTCTATTTAATTTTAATTATTAAATAAATAGTTTCTAGAAACAATAAATCTCTGAAGGTAGCCTAAAAATTTAACCAAAATTAGAAGGGAAGAAATTTCTGAATGGGTTCTTTTTACATTTTTAATCAAATACAAGGCTACAACAATTACAACTATCAAAAGGCTACAATTACAACAATCTAATCCTAGAGGGTTTATCAAAAGGAATTGTCAGCATAAGAGAAAAGGATGATCAGTTAAAATTACAACTATTTTTACATTTTTAATCAAATAAAAGGCTACAATACTCTAAAATCCTATTGAAGGGAATTAGTGGAGATATATTTCTCTTCCAAGATCTACATTAAAACAGTGTCAACTCCAGAATACTATCTCCATCTAGAATTAGAATCATCATAATTTACAGAAGCTTACCATGCTTTTCGTACCGATTCGAGTCGTTAAAATTGCGCTACATATGAAATGGTTTCCTCGGTGTCGGTGCTCGGTTCTCCATGGACTGCAGCCTTTGCTTAAGATGGAATACCTCCACCTGCAATCATTTATTTGATGACAGAAAAAGTAAATATTATGTGATGAAACCACGAGCCTAAGATTAGAACTGAATTAAAATGCATGATGAATGTGCTTATAAACACCAATGGTGAAAGCATTCAGCTGACACTGACACTAAGGGATGAAAGTTTGAAGAATCAACCATCATACATAGATTAGTAGTCAACAGGACATTTGAAAACCAATAAGTTATAAATTCAATCCATAGTAACGACCACCTACTTAAAAATAATTTTCTACAGATTTCCTTGACAATCAAATGTTATAGGCTCAAACAATTGATCATGTGAGAATAATCAAGAGCACTAAGCTAATCTAGACACCCACAAATATAAAAAAGGTTTGAGAGACGATAAGAATAAAATATCTTAGTGGTCCTAGCTATAAATGATAGGTGGAGGCATGTTTACGTACTATCCCATAACCATAAATGATCATTACAAGACGTTTTTAAGCATTAACCCATGCAATGTTGTCGCTAACACATTAATAACCTTGCCAGCGTACTACTTTAGCACTAATAGAATGACATGGTTTATGTTGAGGATATTTTAGTCCAATCTTGGTTTATCTTGTAATTTCTTTTTTGATTTCGTAATAGATCTTGGTTTTTATCATAAAATTCAAAAGGGGAGAGAGGTCAGCAAGCTGTTACAACCTGAAGTTGGAAAGCCCTGGACCTTTCTCCAGCAAGGACTCCTCTGGTAGAGTGAAGCTCCTGCAGAAAAAAAAAGGGTCCAATATGGTATATAAATTCATAAGAATACACGAGAAAACACGAACACGACGGTGCCACGAGACAAGTATAATACCTTCTGGGTGTCATCCAAAACGGCTTTGAGGAAGGCAACATCATGTTCAAGGCGTACATTGTCAGAGTGGACGATATTTGCAAGGCTATTGGCCTCTTCTTTTGCTATTTCTACTCCTGCTAGCTTATCTCTCAACATTTCCATCTCCTTTATCATGTCAGCTATTCTTTTTTCCATCTCCTGCCGGATCCTTAGAGCCGAGGATAGATTTTTCTCCACAGCTTCTCGACTAGCCATCGCTGCTGCTAATTGCCCTTCAATAACTCCGTTCTTTCGAATTAACGCTGCCATTTTTGCTTCATAGAACTGATATATACTTGAAAAAGTGGATGATGTTACTATTTTACCGCAGTTCTCGCTGAATAGATCGGTGTTACCCATGGGATGATATACTCCTTCCTTGAAGGGATTTGTACTTTCATACTCATATACAGAAGACAGTGTCTCCCCATGGAATTCACTTCCAGATTGAGTTATCTTGTTTTCGGTTACCTACGCAAAATGAATCAAGTGTGCATTACGTTAAATTTGCTTAAGAATAAATGCAATGATTCACAATTGTCAAACCCACATCACATTATATCCAAAAAAAAAAACTTTTTAGCTTTTTTCTAATGTAACATGCAGCAGGATAGTCGAGGGCCAGGGCAGATGGGCTAATTATATTCTCAAGACTGAATCATCTACCTTTGCAATGATAATTAGTGTCTTATCAACACATATATACTCGGATTAGCAGAGGGGCTAATTTTATGACTGGAACTCTATTAAATAATAAGGCCGTGTTGGTGCACTAGTTGGTTATTATAAACAGTAGGATATTATAAACATTTTCTGAGTGGAGATTATTGTAATAGGGAGTTATGCTAAATAATGTTTAGGTATAAGTTACTATCACACAGAGTTATCTTATAATAAATGGTGTTTGAAGTGCAAGTTATTTTAACAGGAAATAATTAATCTCAAATGGGATATGAGTTATTAAAACGACGGCTTAGGATTGGGCCAATCCACGGTTATTACACAACCGGTGGGCAAAATGTAGGTTTAGGGCCACAAACACGGCCTAAAGGATATGGGATGGAGAGGGAAGTTACTTAAAAGTGACTAGGCCAGTGAATATAGATCCATTATTGAACTCAAAGTATTGCTTGCATCATAAAGTTATAACAATATAACCAACTAGAGTTACCTGAGAAGTAGAGGAATCATCTTCAGGATTCTTGGTTATCTTAGTAGTTTTGTCAAGGGCTTCATCATTATGAAATTGCTTGCGCAGTGAAATATTTCCAGGAACAGAATTTGGATCGATAAGTGAGGACCCTGAAATGGATTTTCTTCCAGAGCCATGCTCGATAGCATATGCTAGATTTTGTTTAGCAGTACAGCCAACTAAACGTGAGAGGAAGCATCACTAAGTTTCCATGCAAAGTTGTAAAAATACATGAATTGAAGTTAAAGTTTATGGGATTTTACTGGGATTGGATCCGAGCCTAAAGGATGGTTCTTTCTTTTCCATGGTCAATACTTCCACCTGGGACAACCATGAGGGGAGAAGCAAAGTAAAGTAATTTAACATTTTAGTGAGTAAAGAATAATACTTTAAATAATATTGAAGCTTACCTGATTTGATGGCTCCTTTTTGGATCCCCCAAAGGCAACAAGAAGAACATCCTTCAACTTATGCTGCACGAGCACTAAGCTGAAACCCTAAGAACATATCGATGTTAAGTATCCATCCAAGAATAGTAGTTCACAAAAAGTAATTGTTCTATTATTAATTCACATTATCTTCAAATGTTTATTTCTAGAAAATATTTTTTGTATGACCAAAAACCTATATAAACAATAGCTGGTATCATGAAACAATTGTACAATCAAGGGTAAGAGACCTACATGGATCACTGTCAATAACCTATTCAATCAAGGGTGAGACCTATATAAAAAATAAAAAATAATAAAATTTTATAAACAATGTGCCATTAGTAGTGTCTAAATGTTTTTTTGAATTCAACCATTGAGTGAGAGCATTCGAACTTATGACCTTAGTCAACCAGTTGATCTAAGCTCTAGTTGGCGGGAGTGTCCAAAAAAATTATTTATGCAAGGAGGCTATTAAGCACCAATCATGAAAAGAGATTTAGCACTAATTTGAGTAGCAGTGTGTAACAGTTGTGTTCTTCAAAAGAAAGTTTTGCATGCTCCAAACACAAAAATCCTATAACAAAAATGTGCAGTAAGCAGTTATCATCCACGAAGTTCTCTGCCAGATCTGATTATAATAATAGTACCATTAATAAGGTTTTTACAGTTTTCCCTTATAGAGGGAACATAGCACTAGCACATTGGCCAACATACAGCAACAAGTAAATTCAAAATTTTCAACACTCACCTTATTGGTGGTTACAGAAGATGGAAGTGATGTGACAGCAACAGACCACTCGAGTTTCAGTACATCAAAGATTAAGGTCTCCGTAAACCCTGGGAGCAGGGGATAGAAAACGAGAAAGAGGGAAATCAGTTCATGGTAAAAAAAAAGGAAGATAATGTGATAGTGGAGTTCGTATTATTATTTAGTGCTGTACACAGTGATAAACCAACATAAAAGAAAGGTACTTTACACTCAATGAATGTACCAAGGTTATGAAGATATTGACCAAAATGGAAATCTAAAATGCATTGCCATCAATAGTTGCAAAACATGGATAATTTAAGGATTCTAAAGGTACCCTCATCTTATTCCAAGAATTGACTTATATGAAGTAGAGCAAAAAGAGAGTAATAACGTAATTATATTAACTCACATTGCTTTCATATCTCAGTATGAGGAGAGAAAAAAACTAAGAGTAAAAGTTTGAGCATTTGCCCATGAACATACTCTTTTTCCTGCTTCCACCCCCTGCTATGCACCATTTAGTTCCACAGAGAACACTACAGCAACCAGCTCTAGGTGATGGATGGAAGCCCCTTACCTTTATTCTTGACCACACCATCTGCCAAAGGTACAAAATAGTTCTACAAACAATCAGGATTGTATTCGGGTGATGTTCTGAATTACAGACTTGGTTGTTTTAGTAATGAAATCATATTTACGTACTGATTCAAAATCAAGAGAGTATAAGTCATTCAGGGTCCGGGATTTAGATGTCCCTCCAAATATAAGTAGAGTTTTATCATCATAAAGAGCTGCCACATGGTTGGATCTTGCAGATGGTCCTGTTCCTCTGACACCGCAGACAATGAAATATAAGGGAGAAGAGCAAAGCATCTAAAATACCTAACAGTGTAAAGAAAGTGGAAAATTAAGGCCCCGTTTGATAACCATTTTGTTTTTTGTTTTTTGTTTTTGAAATTTAAGCTTACCACAACTACCATACCATATGTTTTTCTTACTTGGATGTCTACACCTTGCCAATATTTGTAGAAACTAAACAAGAATTTGGAAACAAAAAAAAGTAGCCTCCAAGAGTTCGTTTTTTATTATTGAAATTTCGTTAGCATTCACCTACTTTCTTAAGGAAAGATGGATACATTGTAGGAAAGATGGAGCACATTGTAGGAAATTTGAGTAAAAATAGGCTTAAATGTAAAAAATCAAAAATAAAAAACCAAATGGTTATCAAACGGGACCTAAAGGTTCTCTTAGATTTTCATATTATCAATTATGCAAAAATTCAAGAAGAAAATTACGACTAAGAACTCAACCAACGCCAAAGCTACTCACGTGCAATGTAGAGGAAGCCAAGTAAAAGATTTTAGGTCAAACATGTGAAGGTCGTTGAGTTTCCTCCTCTTACCATCTTCACCTCCAAAGAGGATTAAAACAGAGCTAGCTCTAACAACAGTGTGACCACTTCTAGCAACCTGCAATAAATAAAGTTTCTCAAAATTGCTAGCTTTACAATTAAGCTCCTTTGCAAGCTCACATTTGTGTGTTGGCATTCCAAGAGACTATGGGGGAAAGGTATCAAATAGAATTAACCATAAAACCGAATTTTAAGTACTTCAATCAAAATTAGATGGCCTATGCTCAATTTAAGTTGATATTTCCACATATTAAGATTTCAAAATTGAGGGGGAAATTCAAAGAATTAATGAAATCGATCATCAGTAAACCATTTGAAAAATGTGTAAAGAATTTGTGTCACAAAGACTTCCACTAACATAGGTAAAGAAAATATAAAAACAGTACAGGTATATCTCCCTTTGCTTCCATCAGCGACCAACATTCTGTCTCAGTGTCAAATGCCCACACTGCAAGTACCACAAAGATTAGATTAGGTTAGCCTAATAGTCAAAAGGGGCTTAAGAAACTAAAAGGCAAGAGATTCAATCAAAGGTGGTTACCTACCTAGGACTTAATTTCCTATAAATTTTCTTGAGATTCAAATGTTATAGGGTCAGGTAGTATGTTCCGTGAGAATAGTCAAGGTGCACGTAAGCTGGCCCAGACACTCACGGATTAAAAAAAGAAAATTAAGATTAGATTATAAAACAAAAGAGAAGCAGTATAAATATTAAAAGTAGAATATTAACCTGCAACTCTCTCATTTCCTGGCTCTGTCTTGCCCCCAACCAAGAGAGCTTTCTTCCCCCAGGAAACCTTTATAAAAACAAGTATAAATGTATTACAGAGATACCAGTTGAACAGTAGTAGATTTTCAGATGTCACAAGAGTGCCCCATCATAATGTACTCTATGATTAGACAATATATTGTGCATTAGGGCTCATTTCCATAGTGGATTTTTAATCTAACATCTTGTTATCCTGCTCTAATTTAGTACATTAGAAGCGTATTCCAGTCAAAAAGTCTGTATACCTATAAGGAACTGGTAGTCATGGTTTCGTAGAACTATACAATACCTCAAAAAGTAAATTTCTCATTAAAATAAATCTGAATCATCCTGTAGGTCCAGAAATTACCCCTTTAGTTTATATTCACTTAAAGAAGTCCACCTTGTGAATCTCAACTCAACAACCTGGTCTAATATTTTTAGACAACTAGTTCCATGGACACATAGATTTCCAACAATATACATATACAAACACGCACGCTCGATATCTTTAGATATTTGTTACAACTTACCAGGCTGTGACCCTTGCATGCAGGGATCTTCAATGGTAGTGAGCTAGGTGATAAGTAAAGCTTCGATGAGGCTCTGCTCCAGCTATATTTATCAAAATTAAGCACCTGCAGACAAAACGAAATAGTCACTATCCTCAAAAGGCAAAGCAAGTACTTGAGATGAATCTCTCTAACCCAACAAAGAATTCACTACCTGTACATCATCCAATAATCCATTCCCAGATTCACCACCAACAACAATCATCCTATTTCCAATAACGGTTGCCGCATGCTGTCAAAAAAGACAACAGAAAATGGTCACCTTCGTCGCATTATAAGATCAAACATGTAAGTCTAAATGAAGGTAAAATTAAAAACAGAAACCAAAAATTATACATTGAAACGAGGAGCAGGTTTTTCCCCTGCTATTGACAAGGCCATCCAATTCTCAGACTGTCCCGAATCACTAGTACTAATATCAGGATCGTCGGAAGCACGTTGACCATCATGTTCTTTACTTGCAGGTGCAGCACATTCACTCTACAAACAAAAACAGCTTAAGAAACGTGATGTTCTATTCCAAACACGAATCTAAATCAGCAAAAAAAAAGTCTCACATTTGTGTTGCTCACTCCTTTAGGGTGTGTTATAGGACTCCTAGTTCCCTGAGCAGGATCTGGAAGCTGGACTTTCAATCTACAACAACCAAATACAAAATATGCGAAATGTAGTTTCATTAAGTCTCATTTACGCTTAGTTTAGATAGATTGATCGTCAAAACTCCTAGTCGTAGTAAAAACTGGCACCAGTTCTTTTAGATTTCTTTGCCGTTAGCAAGAAAAAGAAGCTAATCAAGCATAAGTAAATTTAAAAATATATCAACGAACTAATTGACGCACAGTTTAGATAGATTTATCGTCAAAACTCCTAGTCCTAGAAAGAGCGGGCTCCAGATTTTTCAGAAGTCAACTAAATCTAAATCTAAACATCAACACCGGCATAATCACTCACCTTCCGAGCTTCGTCCGCCTTCGAAACCCAAACATTTTCATCTCCGCGAGCACCAGAAGCTTCCTCTCCTCCCTTCAAAACCCTAATCGCTTGAAGAGAACAAGCTACATTACCGTCAAACGAAGCTCCACAGCTTCATCCGAATGAAGTTGCGAAACACGGCCAAATAACCACGGCGGAGCACGGAATCAGAGGATTCACGGTGAAGAAAAAGCGAAATCGAAGCGGAAAGTGATGGAAAAAGGTTGAAAAACAATGCAGTAGAGAGAAATCGATCAAGACGCCATTGGATCCTGCAATCAAAAAGGCGTAACTCCGAGAACGATCAGCTACTTTTTTCTTCAGTGGTTCAATTTGCAGAGGCGACGTGAAAAGAGAAGAAGAAAGCGACCTTAAAGGCAGCGCAGTTTAGCAGTGAATTTGTCTTGTAGTGATGGCTAAGTTGCGCCTTGTGAAGCTGCAAAAGAACCAGACAAATGAAGGATTGACTCTCTCTGGCGGTAATGACCATTGATTTTGGAGGGAGGGGTTATCTGCTTGATAGGCCGAGCCCCATCATTCAATTTCTTTTTTAAATCTAAATCTTAGAAAATTGTGGATATATATATATATGAACATGGATAAATTTTAAAAATTTTGCATGTATATTAAAAAAAGGTAAATATTTTCACTTATAACATAAAATTAAAATTAATTTATTTGTAGTATAAAATTTAAATAGAGTCACTTGTGAGATGTATCACATTCATTCTATCACTAGTTGATAGAAAATTATGTGCTATAGATGAATTATTTTATAGATTGTGCTATAAATATAATATAAGAGATAAAGTGTGGAATAAATTCTCTAAAATATTTATTTAACTTTTTGTGAATTAAATTAAACAATTTAAATTAATATTTTAATAATGTTTTAACTGGGTCTATATTTTTAATGTTTTCTTTACATGTTTAGTTTTTTCTTTAAAAATATATGTCAAAATAAAATAATAAAAAATTTAATATTAATCTACTCATAATCTTGATCAACATTTCATCATGTGAGTAAGATTTCAAAATATTAAAAAACAAAAATGAAAAATGATTAAAGTTTTTATTTTAAAATATAAGAATGAATTTAAAATTTTATTTAAAAAAACATTAGTAACCAAAATTGTACTTTTTCGCATCTTCTATTTTTTATAATTATTATTTTTAATTAAATTATATAATTTAGATAGAATTTAATATCTATAATTTTAAAAATTAAAATATAATCTATTTTTGGAACAAAGTTAGATAAATTATTTTCATTATGTTTGTCTTAGCCTAAAATTTTTTTTAGAAAGATTTTTCTAGCTAGTCTGAACAGCTGGTGCTATAATAAAAAAAAAAATTGAATTTTAAAAACATACTCTCCTTATATCTTAGAGATTCACATGTAACATAAATCGAAAAAATAAATTTAGACTTTACTAGCCTAAACTAAATGCTCACTTCAAATTGATCTGGAAGAGATTTATATATATATATATATATATATATATATAAACATATTTTTCTGTTTCTTAGCGAAGTGGATGGAGACCACAATGTCAGAAATTTTGGGAATTGGAGCCGATGGAAAAGAAGGCGTATCAGGATTCTGCCCAACATTGATTCTCACGTTTCCACACGTGGACTTGACGCTTTCATGGGCCCCAGTATTCTTAGGGCCCATCACTTACTTGGGCTGGGCCCATTTAAAGTCAATTCCAGTCGAGAAATTCAAACCTATCCTTTAAGAGTTAGAATTTTGAAATTACGAATTTTTTTATCCAAAATATATATGAAATTATCATTGAATTTAATTTACTTTAATGAATTTTTTTTTAAATGTCAAATTTAACGATTTTAATTCACCTCAATCCTTATTAGTTGGTTGCTTAATACTATAATTAAGATAGTATACCTATATATTATTATAGAAAAATACTTGTAAATGAATGATTATTGCCAATTAGTTGATTTTAGTGGTTTTAGAAAAATAACTGATTTTAGTGATTATAGCTCATTGATGTTTTATTTATCATTGAGTTCAACAATAAATAATGGTAAATGTTTCAAAAAAACTATTATATTTATTGGCTTTTATATATTTGTATATATTTGAAACAGGCCTTTGCCTAAATATATATATATATATATATATATATAGGCTTCAAACAAAAATAAATATAATAATTTAATTTCATGGAAAGAAAAATAATTCAAATATGCTATATTTCGATTGAGGATAGTATGTCAGCCACCATTGAATTTGTTTTTTTTATTAATTAATATTTTGATAAATTATCGATATTTTTTTTTTTAGAAAATTAATTATTGATTTACATTATTCAGTAACAACTATATAAACCCATTTATGTGATTATATATAATATTCAATTCTAAACTTGTGAGAAGAGGGGTTTAGGTGCTTAAGATGATGAGTTCAATCCACAGTAACCACGTATTGAGAAATTAATTTTTTACAATTTTTTTTTCATCCAAGTATTGGACGGTATATCACGTAACGTTAGTCTAAGTATGCACAAGTTGGCTCGGACAATCACTGATATAAAAAAATAAAAATCTAAGCTTGTGAAAATTAATAATAGCTACCAACATGTACTACAAGGTTATAAATCAGTTCAAACTATTGTATTTCATACCGAAAAGAACTATTAAAATTCAAAACAACCATGAACATTAGTTTTTTTTCAAAACAGTTAATCAGTAATATTGTTACTAACTATATTTCAACCATCGAATTTTATTTCATGAGTTAAACAAGTATGGAAATTAAGATTCAAACCATCAACTTTTGAAGATGATAATCAATAGTTATAATTAGGTACGCTCAAATAGTCGAGTTTTTTTTTTTTTCAAAAAAAATTCAAATATTTAATTAAAAAAAAATTATCAAAATTTACATACAAAACTCGAAAAAATAAACGTCACAATGGGAAAATTATATCTTACGAGATAAATCTTGGTTGAAACAATAATAATTTCAAGAGAGAAAAGAAAAACAAATTACTAATGGGAGAAGGAAATGAAGGTGCTCTACACTTTTCTTTTTTTTTTAATTGGGAATCGAAACTTCGCTCTCCAACAAGGTCCTCTACCCAAAAAGTTGCCGAATAAAATATGCCCTCAATTTGATAAAAAAAAAAAAGCAAAAGGCCTAATTTTTATTCCACAAAACAAACTATCATGACATTACACTCATTTCTACACTATATTTCATCATTCAATTATTGACAACAAGAAGAATAAATTATTTTCACATTTATCTCTTGTACTATGCTTTCGCTTATCATCTAGTTGTCAATAATTAAACGGTTAGATGCAAGAAGTTAATTTCTACTTCTAGGGTGCAATCAAATATTGTTCTTCTAAGAGATTACCGACTATATTATTAAGACTAAACTCATAAAATACGCCAATAAAAAAAGAGATAAAACATTTTTACATTTCTTTCGCTAAACTGTTGTTTCTCTCGTATCTAGTTGTCAACCACTGAACGATAAGACACTGGGATTAGTCGATTCCTACACCCGAAATGCAACCGAGTATTGTTCATCGTAACGGTTATATTAATCCATAGAAAGGTTAAATTAATAGTACTAAACCCATATAGCACCGGCTCTAGTAAGCATGGGAATAAGGGAGCGATTAAGATGAAGGCTCATGATTTCATTGGCACCACCAACCAATTGGCCACCAATAAAGACCGCAGGAACCGTAGGGCTAAAGCCAAGCCTAGTAAGGGCTTGCTCTATTTCTCTACCCTTTGCGATTTGGTCGAGCTCGTGCACGGCCGGGTTAACCCCGAACCCGCTCAGCAGCCGCATCACCGTGTGGCTCATGCAGCACGTGCTCTTGCTGAAGATCACCACTGGCCTCTCCGAAATCATTCTCGTAACTCTATCCATTATTGTCGGAGTTTTCGAATTATAAATTTAGATTTTTTTTTTTTTTTAAATTAGATAAATGAAAATTGATAAGAAGGAGAATTGAGGACTCGAGGTATTGACGGGAGGGCTATTTATATGGGATTTTTTAACAAAGGAAGAAATGGCTTTTGGGAAAGAAAATTAGAAATTGATTGAAAAGGAAATCAAATAAGAATGTTCTTTTAGATAAAAGATTTTGGTTTTTCACATTTGTGCGTTGAGATAATGAGATCAAAATATTCACTTTTCTTTTAGGTGTTGGTTGATAATAATTTGTTTTTTATTTATTTAAAAATTAAGCTTATTTTATTTCAATCATCTTTCTTAAGATTTTATTTTTCTTGAAATTTTAGTTAAATTCCAAAAACAAAAACATGTTTTTCAAAAACTATATTTTAATTTTCAAAACTTGGCTTGATTTTTGTAGACTTTTTCAAAATAGTAATTATTGACTTCTATTTGAGAAAATCAAAAGTGAAAAACTAAATATTTTGTTTTTAGTTTTTAGTTTTTGGAATTTAAACCTACCAACAACTACCTTACCATATGATTTTCTTACTTAGATATCTACATCTTACCTATATTTATAGAAACCAAACCAAAATTTAGAAACAAAAAAAGTAGCTTCAAAAACTTTAAAATTTGATTAGTATTCACATAGTTTTTTAAAGAAAAATAGATATATAGTAAGAAAGATGGAACCCACTCTAAGAAATTTGAGTAAAAATATGTTTAAATTTCAAAAACAAAAAATTAAATGATTATTAAACAAAGTCTAAATAAGTTTATTTGATAAATATAAAACGAGGGCAATTGGGCAGCCTGGCATAAAGTCACACAAAAAAAAAAAAAAAAAAAAAAACTGAGATGTGTGGCGCGAAATACGCCACATATGTGTAACTTCATGACTGGCTGCACCCAAATTGCCCTCGTATAAAACCTATAATGTTCTCGTTGAAAGTAATAGAACTATAGTGTAGCTTTAAAGTACAATCATATTATGGTTGTTTGAAAGAATTGTCATTAATCAAGTCTAGTTTTACAAATCTAATTTTTTTGAAAATTTATTGTAAATAATAAATTCTAGCTTCTTATTTTAATCATACCAACTTTCAATTTTCAAAATATTTAAAGAATTTAAATGGAAGATGGTTGCACATTAGAAGCCAACAAAATAAAAAAAAATAAAGGAGGAATACGTAATTTAATATTTAAAACTTTTTGGTCGATGCTTGGACTACAGTGACGACAGGTTGCAGTGGGAAGATATAAAGTAAAACGACAACGTCGGAATCTCTGCAATTGCAATGCGGAAAATTGAGACTTGTCCTTCGTACGGCATCACATATCATCATCGCTTAAAACTTTATATTATCCATTCTTTTATAAAAGTTAGCGGTATTTTCATTATATATATAATTTTAGATTTAGTATCAAACTTAACATAACTATAGAAAAGATTGTGACTTATAGTTTTATTGTTTGGTAGAAATTTAATTTAACACTATGATCACGTGATTTTTGGAATAGATATTTATTTTATACTATTTATAACGTTTGTGGTCACTCTTCTCAAACTTATACTTAAAAAAAAAAAACTGAGCATAACTTAATTTTTTTATACAAAAGTTAAAATATAATATAATTGGCATCTTAGTTGACTTTCAACTTATTTTTTAAAAAAGAAACAACTTGCACATCCATTAACAAGAAAAAAATAAAAACTAATTTAAGAGTTTTTATTAATTTATTTATTATTGGCATCTTCTTTTATAACAATTTGAGGGTAACTAACTAAATCACTATACTTTTTAAGCGAAAGTTTTTATTATGATTATTATTATTTTTTTAGATTATAACATTTAGAAGAAAATATTCGAATCCATGACTTTTTAGTCTGTACACTAACACCACTCAACAATTGCTCTTGTTGGCAGTTTAAGATTTTTTTAATTACAAGCCATCTCCACTACTATTATTATTATTGATGTTATAAAAAACGGACAGAAAACCAAAATTTTATTTATAATGTTGAAATTTATTAGGTTTATTATTTATGGGTTGAAATTGGAAAAAATTAATACGAAAATAGTGGTGGGGAGGTGGATTCGACATTCTGTTAGGTCCCCAAACGTTATCCTAACTTTTTCCATAGATGCCGTTGTAACTTAAGAGAGAAAGATAGAAGAGGAGAGATTTTCGGTTATGGACCCATTAAAATTTAGTCATTATGAGTTTAGAAGATAAAACTTATCTCTTTGTTTGGATGGAGTTAGAAATTAGTTTTTATAATTTAAAATTAGAATTTAACCTCTAATATTAAAAAAAAAAGAGCCTTTCATAAATATCATGTAATTTGGTCATTAAGAACATAGTTCTACAGACATTTTATATAATTTAGTAATTATAAGTTTACCCGTTCAAATCCGCTTTTTCAATATTGTTGTATAAAAATTAATAATAATAAATATCATGTAGTTTTTAATAGTTTTCCATTACGTACTCATAATTATATCACTATTTTTGTTTAGTTTGCTTGCAAGTTATATATTATACTTTGTAGGTATTAGTCTTTTTTTTCTTGATGGTTTGAACTTAGCATGCAAGTTAAGTTTTCCTATAAACAGAGGATGAAACTCTTTATGGTAACCCACCTAGCCAAGTGCTAAATGCAATTATATACAAAATGAGAGGAAATTTTCCTTTTTTTAAAAAAAATAAAGTACTTCATTAATCAAGAAAATAAAACTTACAACTTAATTCTCATACGAGGGAGACCAAAATGAAAGAACAATAAACTCGAAAGAGCAAAACTATCTTGACCCACAATTCAAGCCAAAACAAAAAAACGAAAAACTGTAGATCAAGGAAATTCTAAAAGCATCCGAGACGTCTTCCAAACCGACGTTTTTACATAAATGAATGATAGATCCCAACGTAAAAAGTCAATGATAATTAGTCAACACTACATTGATTAATGTTAAAGAAGCTTTGTGGGTTAACCTTTTTGACATAGTAATTATTGAGGAACAAGAACCCACCAGAGTAGAAATCAAGAGTTTCAAAATCGTAGAGGAACGAAAACTCTTTCGAATGTAACAAATATTATCTTTTTATTATCTTTGTTCTTTATTAACTTTTTATCTCTGGGGTCCTTTTTTTTCTATTTTCTTTTCAAATTAACAAATATTTTAGTTATTAATGTAACAAATACGTAAATTAACTGATTAATTGAACAAAAAAGAATCGATAATCTCTAACTACATACGTAATTTGTCCATAATATAATGGCCTGACTAGTGGTGCGTAGAAATTTCACAATCAGCGAATCGAACAGAAAGTCGTCATTTTTTTTGTGGGCTTATATAAGAAGCGAAAAGAAGAGAAAGTACTTAAAAAAATATATAAAATAGAAAAAGAAATGGAAAAAGTATAAATATATTTTTAGGGCATGAAAAAGATGGACCTAAAAGATTCTGGTTTCTCTCCCACAGGTTTGCAAAAGAAACATACAAGGCCATGCCATGTTAAAAGGCAGCATAAACGTCCCTATGATGAAGCCAAGGGCCATATATTTTGTTCTTTATGTACTCAATGGGGTTCTCAAAGGGTTATTTTGACCTTACCAAATCCAAATTGGTTCCCTAAGAGATATGTATTTATTATTGTGTGACATTGTGACGTATGTCGTATATATTCTTCCATTAATGTCTCAATATATATGAAGACGAATAGCTAATGTGTTGTCGAAAGAGTTGGTCGCGCGTTTACTTGGTTCGTTGGTTATAATTCAATTCAATTTCACGATCATGGATTCAATTTTGAAAATCGAAATCTAGCTCTCATCTTATTTTAGAGCAGTAATTCCCTCTATGTAAGGTTTGTATTTAATTTTCATGTTCACCTCGTGGTCCATAATTTACCTACCCGATCATGAAAAATTAAATGATATCTTAGTATGACATAAACTTTTCTCTATATAAAGTGATTTGGAAATGATTATGGAGAGAATGATTATTTGTGTTTGAGGTGAAGGTAATGATTATGGGAAAATAAAATAATGAATATGATGTGACTAAAATATAGTGATGTGATGTATGAAAAGTTATTGGAAGGGGAATAGAAAGTAGTTAGGAGGAGAATGAAAAAAATAATTTTTAAAAAATGCAAAAATAGGGAAATGATTCCCAATAGCCCAAATATGAGAAATATCTTCATTCTCATTCTCTTCCTTATTTTGGGTGGCTCAAACACCCCTTAATCTTCTCCCATCAAAAACACTAAGTTTGGGTATGTGAAAAGGGCTTATGTTTTCTTGGGATGGGCAAAAGCTCATGTTTTTCAAAGAGATGGATCTAAACCCACCCATCACATCAAAGCATCAAATTCATTCCAAAACAAATTGTCATACATCATTATGTATACATGGGCATTGCCCCACTCTCAATTCTCTCTCAAAATAAAATTTAAGAATAATTATCATAAAATGCATGTTCAAAATTGAAATATAATTCAAGCTAATTGCCCCCCTAAAAGTTTTAGAAGAAACAATTTAATTGTTGTAGGAAAAATAGTTTTAAATTGTTTTAAGTTGCATAATAATTATAAATTCTTTTTTGCTCACATATATCTACTTTTTTTTGTAAAGAAATGTTAATAATTTACCAACAAATGTATAGGTCAGTTACATACAATATGTATCTGTGGCCGAAGATTATAGTTTTGAATTTCACATTTTAAAATATTGTTGAATTACAAAAAAAGAAAAGTGTATTCATGAAAGACTAGCTCAACTATATAATCTATGTTCTTTTTATTTATTAATATTTATGGTGAAGAATTGAATTCATAATCTCTTCTCCTTCTCTATTTTTACTTTGTGGTGGTGAAGGAGAATATGTCACGTGTCTAATTTTATTTAGTCCAAAAATGTGTGTCCTTGCATATTAATATATTTATATTGTATCATTTTAAATCAATCAACCATTTCTTTAGTACATTTAGTTAATGGTATGGTGATAATAAATAAGAACATATAGTCTAAAAAAACTTAATGTTTATAGTTATGTTTATATCAACTATATGGCTATATAATTTCGTTTTGTTAAATCCAAAACACATTAATAATCTCTATGTCTCTAAAAAATTGGCACATTTAAGGGATATGGAATAATATTGATATATACTATATGCTCTAGAAGAAATGTCTTAAAATATAAAAGAAAAAGAATATTATACTCCAAATCAAGGAGATCTCGTTCTGCCTAACACAAACTCTTTGACTTGCCCTTCGAATATTATTATTATTATTATTATTTTCCTTTTAAAGAGCTTAATTAATTATTGCACAACGTATATATATAATCTTAAATGCTTAGAATGGAATTTGTTTTCCTATATTTTCTCCAATGATCCATCGCTATTTTCACGTGTTTTTGTTCTCTTTTTCCACGTTATTTATTAATTTTTAAAAAAGAAAAACAATTATGCTTCTTTGAAAATATCGTTTTTTCTAATTAAAAAAATCATTTTTTTTAGGTCTATTAGTTGTTAAATTGTTATGGGCCAATCCTATCTCATTCACTGGCTGTTACATATTCCACGTGGATATTTGCCACCATTTGATATTTATCAAATGTATTTCGTCTACCGAGTAACACGATCTATAAAAGATATTTGATAAGATGGTATATTTGAAAGGAAATATACCTTGTTTTTTTTCTTCTCGTCTATTTTCTGCCACCATTATTTTATAATGGTGTGACACATTAGTTTATGTTTATTCGTTAAATATAT
>JBBMKA010000021.1:5680016-5702205 GCA_037833695.1 Sechiopsis laciniata | reverse complement strand
ACGGTAGTTAGAATTGTAAATTTTGCTAGAATTCACTATGTATCTATATGTATACCAAGGGATGCATGTTAAACGTGTTTACAGTTGTGTGCGTACTCTCTCTACCTAAAATTGTATGAAATCAGAAAGCTTGTAGGTTGAAGGAGTGCACGATGGTGGAGATACTCTCCTTGTTACATCAAATCATGTGTGACCATTGGAATGTTGATGATGACTAATCTGCAAAAAAAAAAAAAAAAAAAAATCAATTTTTGCTGGAATTAACTATGCTTATATGTACACTAAAGGAAGTATGTTAAACGTGCTTACACTTGTGGATAACGGTTGCTCTACCTGAGACTGGATAAAATTAGAGAGATTGTAGGCTTGGAGGAATACACGAAAGTGGAGATACTCTTCTTGTTACATCAAATCATGTGTGGCCTCTAGAATGTTGATAACAACTACAAAACAAAAAATCAAATTTCACTGGAATTCTTGTGTACTCATGTGTACACCAAGAGATGCATATTAAACGTGCTTACACTTGTGTGCGTACTCGTGGACAGTGTTTGCTCCACTAAAATCAGAAATATTGTAGGTTGAAGGAGTACACGACAGTGGAGATACTTTCATTGTTACATCAAATCGTGTGTGACCAATAGAACGTTGATGTCGACCAATCTGGAAAACAAAAAACGTTAATACTTATTTGGAAGTGTAGTGTGGTAGAGATCGAATTGCATAGAAGTTGAAAAAAAATGGTCGTATGTAGGAGATGACGTGTGAGTTTGAATACGAAAAAATTGAAAATAAAAATATGAAGAAAAAAAAAAGACTTAAACCCCTTATTTGGAAGAGAAAAGGTGGGAGGAATAAAGAAACTCAAAGAAAAACGAAAATAACTAATATTTTCTTAAGAACGGATGACCAATCTTATAATTTGAATATAAAGTTTTCTCATTTCAATCTTTATTGAATGCAAATGTAATTGAAAATAATGAGGATCAAGGGATAGGAAATGAGGAAAAGAAATAAGGTAATTGAGATTAGAGAAGGAGCAAAAAACTCAATCAGTAGAATGAAATTTGAAGATTTTGAAAATTTTGGCGTCACGATGATTTGTGAATGATTTGATAAAATATTTTACAACAAATGTTAGATATTTTATACAAATCTTGTTTGATATAATATATTTTTAGTTAAAATGAGTCATTTCCTCCTTATTTTATGGGTGTTGGATTTGACGTATTTTAATAAAGATTTAATTATATTTTTTAAAATTATTTAATAGGTTAAATAATCCAATTAAATCAAGGACATTTTGGAGATAGTATAATTACCTCTCCTCCAAAATTTTAAATTAAACACTAATTTAGAGAGAAAAACAAAAAAACATTCTTTTAATAAGTATAAGAAATGTACCCATTAACTACAATTTTCCTATTTTTTTTATATAAAGTTTCAAAACCTTTATTAATAATATAGAAGTATGGGAGAATAATTTTTATTCCAAAACCTAGATTTATTTTATTTGAATTCAAAACTATTAGGAATTGAGTATTAAATTTGTAACCTCTTCTTAGTTATCAGAACCAAATTGATTTTTTTTTTTTTTATGAGTTCAACACAATTGGGTGGAGAACTAAAAAAAACATGTTGCCTCCTTATAAATTAATTTACAAATGAAAATATTTTAAAAAGCAAAATTATAAGAGGAGAAACCAAAGGGTACTTGGGGTCATAACAGAAACTTACAACTATTTGTACACTTTTAATGAAAGATAAGGTTTCAACCTACACTACGACCACAACAATCTAAGCCCATTGATGGGTACTTGCTGAGAAATATTTCACTTCCAAAAATCTCCATTAAAAAAAAGAAGCAATTCAAAAAAGAGGAAATGGATGGATTCCTATAAAGGTTCTGATTTCAGGATGTTACTACATCCCCTCAACAATAATCTCTCCATCTAGAACTTGAATCTTGTTAATTTACAGAAGCTTACCGTGCTTTTCATGCACGATTCGGGTTGTTAAAATTGCATTGCTACATATGGAATGGTTTCCTCGGCGTCGGGGCTCGATTCTCCATGGACTGCAATCTTTGCTTTAGATGGAATACCTCCACCTGCAGTTTTACATTTGATGACAGAAAAAGTAAAATACTATGTTGATAAGCATGATGAATGTGCTTAAAAATAGAGAAAGCATTTTGCTGTGTTGACAATGATACCAAGAAATGAAAGTTTGGATAGGCAAATAAGATTTAAATAGTATAATAATCTTAGCCATAAATGATAGATACAAGACTTTTTACGTATCAACTCATGCAGTGTGATCACTAAACACGTTACTATGTTCACAAGAATAAAAATTAAAGGAGTGTCCTAACCAGCTAATCTGCCCCTCGACTATTTTCACGAAATAACTGTTTGACCTTAATATTGAAGGTCAACCTCTCTCCTTTAATAGCTTGGTATCCTACATTTAGATATCAAAATAACTCATGAAAATTACTTTATAAGTAGGTGGCCACCATAAATCATAATGGGTAGCCTGGTGGTTAAAGGCCTTAAGAAATCAATAGGTTATGGGTTCAATCCATGGTGGTTATTACCTAGGAATTAATTTACTACGAGTTTTTTTGACATCCAAATGTTGTACGGTCATACGGTATATCCTATGAGAATAGTTGAGGTGCAGGCAAGCAAGTTCAGACACTCAATAATTTTTACAAAAATGAAACTCAAAGGGGAGATGGGGAGAGAGCGAGCACTTCCACAGTTTTGTGATTAGTGAGTACCTGAAGTTGGAAAGCCCTGGATCTTTCTCCAGCAAGTATTCCTCTCGTAGAGTGAAGCTCCTACAGCAAAGAAAATAATGTCCAATACTTAGCCTCATGGTATAAAATTTACAAGGATACACAACACAAACGCGAACATGACCGACCGTGCCACGGGACAAGTATAATACCTTCTGGGTGTCATCCAACACTGCTTTGAGGAAAGCAACATCATGTTCAAGGCGTACATTGTCAGAATGGACGATATTTGACAGGCTGTTGGCCTCTTCTTTGGCTATTTCTACTCCTGCTAGCTTATCTCTCAGCATTTCCATCTCCTTTATCATATCAGCTATTCTTTTCTCCATCTCCTGCCGGATCTTTAGAGCAGATGATAAATTCTTCTCCACGGCTTCTCGACTTGCCATGGCTGCTGCTAATTGCCCTTCGAGTACTCCGTTCTTTCTAATCAAGGCTGCCATTTTTGCTTCATAGAATTGATATATACTTGAAAAAGTGGATGATGTTACTATTTTACCACTGTTTTCGCTGAATAGATCAGTGTTGTCCATGGGATGATATCCAGCTCCTTCCTTGAAGGGATTTGAACTATCATACTCGTATACAAAAGGCAGCGTCTCCCCATGGAATTCACTTCCAGATTGAATTATCTTGTTTTCTGTTACCTACGCCAACAAACCGTGTGTGCTAACATTAAATTTGCAAAAGAAAAAAAATGCAATGATTCCTAATGAAATATGCAGCAGGATTAGCGGCAGAGGGGTTATAGGGCGAGAGGGGGGCTAACTTTTTTGTTTTTAGACAATTATGGGGTGGAAGATTAAATCATTGAATTTTAAGTTGATAATTAGTGCTTTATCTCCTGAGCTATACTTGGATTGGCTGAGTATACTTGGTTTGGCCGAGGGGAATTCAATGACCGGAACTTCATCAAATAATAAAGTTTATAGGCTGAAAAAGTTACATAAAAGTGATAAGGCCAGTACATACAGATCCATTATAGAACTCATTGGTATTACTTGCATAATAGAGAGTTATTATAACAATATAACTGGAGTTATTGCCAACAAGAGCATATCTTAGCGGCATCGATGTACACTAAATGACCATGAGGGCATGGGTTCGAATCTCTCACTCCCAATTGTTGTAATCTAAAAAAAATATATAACTGGAGTTACCTGAGAAGTAGAGGAATCCTCTTCTGGAATCTTGGCTATCTTAGTAGTTTTATCAAAGGCTTCATCATTATGAAACTGCTTGCGAAGTGAAATGTTTCCAGGAGCGGGATTTGGATCAACAAGTAAGGACTCTGAAATGGATTTTCTTCCAGAACCATGTTCAATAGCAGATGCTAGATTTTCTCTACCAGTCGAGTCAACTGAACATGAGACAAAGCATCACTAAGTTTCCATACTAAATTGTAAAAGTAAAACTACATAAATTGATGTAAAGTTTCTGAAAAAATACCGGGATTGGATAGGTGCCTAAAGGATGGTTCTTTTTTTTCCATGGTCAAAACTTCAACCTGAGACAACCATGAAGGGAGAAGCCAAAAATGTAATTTAACATTTTAGAGGATATAGAATATTACTTATTATAATATTGAATCTTACCTGATTTGATGGCTCCTTTTTGGTTCCCCCAAATGCAAGAAGCAGACAATCCTTCTCCTTGTGCTGCACGAGCACTAAGCTGAAACCCTGAGAACATATCTAAATTAAGTATCCATCCAAGAGTAGTGGTTTTTTTCATTCAAAGTAAGAGGTCTGTTATTAATACAATATATTACCTTCAAATGATTATCTCTCAAAAAGAAAAGATTTTTTAGGAAAAAGAAAACTATATTTACAATAGCTGGTTTATTATTGAAACAATTATAAAATGGAAAATGCACAAATGACCATCTATCAAAATGGCTTAGTAGACCAGGTACCAAAAGTCTTTTTTTGGGTTCAACAAACAATTAGGAGTGGAGAATCGAGCTCGTGACCTTTTAGTCATAGGCACAGACTTGCGTCAATTGAGATATTGCTCGTATTGGCATCCTCTTTAACTCTCAGTGGTTGAATCTTGTGAATATGTACTAACAAGAAAAATAGTGTCCAAACCATTGTTAACCTAGAGCCAGGGTTTTTAATCACCAATCATGAAAGGCGATTTAGCACTAATTTGAAATGGCAATGTGTAACAGTAGTGTTTTGCCAAAAGAATTTTTTGCAGGCAAATACAAAATTCTTATAACTAAAATGTGCACTGAACATCTTATCATCCATTATGTTCTTCGCAAGACTTGATTAAAACAATAATAAAGACCCATTAAGAAGGTTTTGGCAGCTTACCCTTCAAGAGAAATAAAAAGATCCATTAAGTAGCAAATGTGGGTAAACATAAAGCAACAAGCAAATCAAAATATTCACCACTCACCTTATTGGTGGTGACAGAAGATTGAGGTGATGTGATAGCAACAGACCACTCATGTTTCAGTACATCAAAGATTAACGTGTCCGTATATCCTAAGAGAAGAAGAAAAATAACGAAAAAGAGGGAAATCAGTTCACAGTAAAAAAAAAAAAAAAACATCATGTAAAGGGTGGATGGAAAATAAAATGGAGTAATTAGAAGGTACTTTCAACCCAATGGATATACCAAGGGTTTGAAGATATTAATCAACATGGAGCCTGGAAACGCATTGTCATCAGTGGTTGCCAAGCTTAGAATAATTTAAAGGGTTTCTAAAGGCTTGTATCCTCATCTTATTCCAGGAACTAACTAGGATCTAGGATCTATTAAATAACGAAGGCTGAACCTCGTGACCAGATATATTTGTATGAAATAGAGCAAAAGGAGAGTAATAATGTAATTCCATTAAATCACATTGCTTTTATATCCCAAATATGACATAAAAAATAAGCAGGGGAAAGAGTTCAAGCATTTGCTACTTAGACCATGAACGTACTCTTTTTCCTGCTACCGCCCCCTGCAATGCACCATTTAGTTCCACAGAGAACACCACAGCAACCAGCTCTAGGTGATGGATGGAAACCCCGAATCTTTATTCTTGACCACACCATCTGCCAAATGTACAAAACAGTTCTACATACAATGAGGATTATATTCAGGTAATGTTCTGAATTACACTTTGTTAGTTGCGTAATGAACAGCATATTTACATACTGTTTCAAAGTCAAGTGAGTATAAATCATTCAAGGTCCGGGATTTTGATGTCCCTCCAAATATAAGTAGAGTTTTATCATCATAAAGAGCTGCCACATGGTTGGATCTTGCTGACGGTCCTGTTCCTCTGACATAGATAAGGGAAATATAAGGCGAAGAAGAAACATCTAATGACCCTAAAAATTGAGAACTGAAGGTTTTCGTAGAAAAACATTGCATCAATTATGCAAAATTTCAAGATAAAAAATACTACGAACTCCGACCAGCGCCAAAGTTACTCACGTGCAATGTAGAGGGAGCCAGGTAAAAGATTTAAGGTCAAACATGTGAAGGTCGTTGAGTTTCCTCCTCCTACTATCTTCACCACCAAAGAGGATTAAAACAGAGCTAGCTCTAACTACAGTGTGACCACTTCTAGCAACCTGCAATAATTAAAGTTGCTCAAATTAGCTAGCCTTCACAATTAAGCTGCAAGCTCACATTTGTGTGTTGACATTCGAAGAAACTAAGGGGAAGTGATAACAAATAAAATTAACCATGAAACCAAAATAAGATGGCCTAATGCCTATATTCAATTTCAGGTTGATATTTACACAAATTAAGATTTCAAAATTGAAGAGGAAGAACTAATGAAATCAATCATCAGTTAACCATCTGAAAAAAGGTGTGTAATGAATTTCACAAAGACTTCCACTAACATTTAGACTTAGACAAGGTAGGAAAATATAAAAACAGTACAGGTATATCTCCCTTTGCTTCCATCAGCGACCAACATTCTGTCTCTGTGTCAAATGCCCAAACTGCAAGTCAACAAAGATTGGATTATTATAAAATAAAATAATAAAATAAATAAAAGAAGCATTATCAAAATTAAAAGTAGAACATTAACCAGCAACTCTTTCATTTCCTGGCTCTGTCTTGCCCCCAACCAGGAGAGCCTTCTTCCCCCAGGAAACCTTTTAAAAAACAAGCAGAAATATATTAAGAGATACTAGTTGAACATTTATAGATTACCAGATGTCACAAATAATGCTACATCACAATAAACTCTATGAATAAACACGATATATTGCATTAGGACTCATCTCCATACAGGATGCTTTAACATCTTGCTGACAGATATGTTGAATTATGTTAAATCACCAATCAATCCAAAAGCCTAAGCTGATGGATTGGGGTAAATTTAATTATATCAACCAACAAGATATTATATATATCTTTTACTGTTCGGGTCAGCTTGCGCGCACCTCGACTAATGTCACAGGACATATCATCTAACCCTACAACATTTTGATGTCAAGGAAATTCATAAAAAATTAATTCTTAGGTAAGTGGCTATCATAGATTCAACTCATTGTTAGCTCCACTAGGCACTCCAAGATGGTTTTATCCTGATATAATTTGGTACGTTAGAAGCATATTCCAGTCAATAAGTCTTTACCTACAAGGTACTGGTAGTAAACTAGAAGTCCACTCTATGAATCGCAAGTCATCAACCAGGCCCGGTCTTTTAATTTTAGACAATTTGACACACGGCTTTCCAACAAAAGATATATACGCACAGGCACACGCACACTTGCTGTCGATTGTTAATTGTTACAACTTACAAGACTGTGACCCTTGCATGCAGGAATTTTCAATGGCAGTGAGCTGGGTGATAAGTAGAGCTTTGATGAGGCTCTGCTCCATGTATATTTATCAAAATTAAGCACCTGCAGACAAAACGAAATAATCACTATCCTCACATGAAAATCAATTACTTAAGTGAGGCCTTGTCAGTTAACAAACTTAATTCATTAGCCATGTGATATGTTGGTGCAAAGTAAAAATAAATCTTTCAGACCCAAAAAAAAAAAAAAATTCACTACCTGTACATCATCCAATAACCCATTTCCAGATTCACCACCAACAACAATCATCTTATTTCCAATAACTGTTGCCGCATGCTGTCAAAAAAGAAAACTCAAAAAGTCACCTTCCACATTCGAAGATCACACATGCAGTCTAATCTAAAACTGAAACCAAAAATTATACATTGAAACGAGGGGCTGGTTTTTCCCCTGCAATTGACAAAACCATCCAATTCTCAGACTGTCCCAAAGCACTTGTACTATTCTCAGGAACGTCCGAAGCACGTTGACCATCGTGCTCTTCAGAATGCCTACTTGCCGGTGCAGCACTATCATTCTACAAGCACAAACATCTCAAGAATCGTACTATTCTAGTTCAAACAAGAATCTAAAACAGCAAAATAGAAATCTCACATTAGAGCTGCTCCCTCGCTTGGGTCTTATGGGACTCCTGGTTCCCTGAGCAGGATCCGAAAGCTGAACTTTCAATCTACAGTAACAAAATAACTTTTTCAATCAAAACATACTTTAAATATTTTTTTATAATAACTCGGGAACTTGGAGTTTTGTTCCCATAAACTGTGACACCGAGATATTGAGTAGGACCGGAAGCGAAAGTAGGGGTCGACTGAGAAATAAATCCCCACAAACCTTTCGAACCCGGGACTTTAAGGGAAGCATATCCTCAAGGCTTAGGGTGACTACTGCGCCGCCCCCCATATGGGACCCCCAAAGAATATGGCCTCTTAAGTTGCATTTCTTTCCGGTTAGCAGGATAACGAAGCGAATGGAGAAAAAAAAAATTGTGGGTCGACTAAGAAATTTATCCCCACAACCGCCTCAAACCTAATACCCCAAGAGGAGCACACCCTCAAGGCCTAGGCACTTGACCACTGCGCCGTCCCTAAGGGTCCCCCCGAAGAAGATGGCCTCATTAAGTTGCATTTCTTTGCGGTTAGCAGTATAACGAAGCGAATGGAGAAAAAATAAAACTCAAAACGAAGTAATGAACTAATTTAAGCATAGTTTAGGTATATAATCAAAACTCCTAGGAAGAACTGGCTCTAAAATTCTCAGAAATCAAATAAATCTAACCGAAACTTCACATAATGCTTCCACCACAGGATAACAACAAATAATCCGCCATTGTCACTAACCTTCCGAGCTTCGTTCGTCTTCGAAACCCGAACATTTTCATGAACTATAAAACTCCTTCACAAGCACACCAGTAGCTTCCTCTCACTCCAAACCCTAACCGCTACAAACAAACAAGATAACATTACCATCAAAAGAATCTCAAACAGCATCAACCGGTCCTTGAAACACGGCCACCAAACCACAAATGCAAAGGATCTACGGTGAAGAAGAAAGCGCAATCGATTGCAAAACTCGAAGAAAAAAAAAATAATGCAGCAAAAAGGAATCGATTAAAGCGACATTGGATCCTGCAAACAGAAAAAAAGGAAAAAGCGTAACTCCGAGGACGATCAGCTACTTTTTGCTTTGGTCTGCGATTTTGCAGATACGAAGAGAAGAAGAAAGTGACCTTAAAGGCGGCGCAGATTAGCGTTCACTTTGTCTGGTAGCAATGGCTAAGTTGCGCCATGTGAGTCTGGAACTCTGAAGAGAAGAAGCAGACAAACGCGGGTGAAGGAAGTAGTAAAAGAAATGACCGTTGATTTTTGGATGGAGGAGGGGGTTATCTGCTCGAGAGGGTCTGGCTGGGGCCCACTGCATTTAATTTTTCAATCATTCCTACTTTTTGGTCCCTCGCTCTATAATACAAAAAAGATATCTTTTTTGTTTTTTTGGAGAATAATAAAATATTGGATTTTTTATCTATAATTTAAAAAATTAAAAATCTTAATATCTACCAACGGTTCATCACCAACTTTTTTATAAGAAATTGGTATATGGCATAAATAGGCATACCTAATAAAATATAAAAAAGTTCATAATTACATACGCGGAGGATTTCAATCCATATAATAGATAGTTTTCTAATTAAATATCATATATGATATTTAATCAGTGTAGCAAATCATTTACAATATAAATTAACTTAATAATCAATCGTTTTAGTATAAATAAAGACACAAAATTCACTTTTTTTTTAACTAATGATTGGGAGCACAACTTTGCTCCCATATATTTATCACTGGATTGTCTGAGGAATCTTTTTTTTTTTTTAATTTTATAGACCGGTAATTAATGTAGAATGATTTTTTAAAGAATAAAACTCTCCTACACAAATGTGTTGGAGAATTCTCTTCATTCAAATGAGAGTTAAATATTGATGCTTGAGATCCAACTTGCATTTAATTTTTCAATCATTCCTATTTTTTGGTCCCTTGCTCTATAATAAAAAATATATCTTTTTTGTTTTTTGGAGAATAATAAAATATTAGATTTTTTATGTATAATTTAAAAAATAAAAAATTTTAAAAAAATTTACCTTAAACAACACATTTTACCTCTTATATTATATTTATAATACAATTTCTAAAATAATTTATCTATAACACATGATTTTCTATAGGTGACTAATGATAGAATGAGTGGAATAGAACTCAACCAGTAATAGAACTCTATCACTAATTAAATTTTATGAGTAATAGAACTTAATTTAGATTTTGTGCTACAAATGAATTAATTTTTAATTTTGTATTACGGGTTGAAATATTTTACCATTTTTTACACATGCAAAATCCCGGAATCTTAAAATCTACCAACCGTTCAGCACCAACTTTTTATAAGAAAATGGTATATGGCATAAATAGGCCTACCTAATAAAAAATGAAAAAGTTCATAATTTTATATGTCCAAAATTTCAATGATAGATAGTTTTTCAATTAATATCATCAATGGCATTTAATCAGTGTAGCAAATAATTTACCATATAAATTAACTTAATAGTCAATGGTTTTAGTACACAAAACTCACTTCTTCTGTTTTAACTAATCTATCGTGAGCACAACATTGCACTCATATATTTATCATTGGTTTGTCTCTATATTGTGGCGTTGGTATTCATTAGAGGAATGGAAAATTGTAAAATTTTATAGACCGATAATTAACGTAGAATGATTTTTTAAAGAATAAAACTTTTGTACACCTTCGTGTGTGGGAGAACTCTCTCCATTTTGATGATGTGACACAATTAAATGTCAAATGAGAGTTAAATATCGATTTTCGAGATCGAACCTGTGTGTTTTGTGTTAAACTATATTACCATTAAACAATTAAATCATTGGCCACCGATCCATTCAATATTTTAAATTATAATTGTGTTTTTTAGTATATATATTGGGGGGAGAGGACCAACAAACCATACATAAAAGACACTACTGCTCTTAAATAATATGAGAGTCAAATGCTAATTCCTAAACTCGAACCTATGATCGTAAGGTTTAAATAGATTAACACCAATCATAATTGTGAACGAGTTAAAATACTTGGATAGCGTTTGACTAAAATTATAGCAAAAATGAGATAAAATATAAATAATGAAATAAAATAAATAATTTTATTCATAAAAATCCAAAAGTAAAAACAAAAAACATAGCTCTAATCAAAGGTTTTATATCAATTAATAAATAAAAATAAAATACTAATTTTCAAAATCGAATTTATAATTTTGATGTTCAATTGAATTTTAATCAAAAAATAAAATCATACTAATAAGAACAAAATACTAATTTTCACAAACCCTTTCAATACAAAAACATAACCCTATCGATTATACTGGACATAATAACCATGAACTTGCAATTTGAATCACATTATAAATTCGGAGATCAATTATGCTAAATGAAAAAAAAAAAAATAATAATAATAAATATATATATATATATATATATATATATATAATAAAGCACACAAAATGTAAAATTTAAGAAGCGTAAGGACGGAAATGAAAAGGATAAGAGAATGCGAGGATGAAAATGACATTTAAACTGTTTTTTTTTTTCGTTTTATCAGCAAGTGGGGACCACACTGTCAGAATATGGAAATGCGTATCAGGATTCTGCCCAATGTCGATTCTGACGTGTCGAACATGGACTTGACGCTGTTGTGGGCTTTTATGGGCCCCAAAGATTTTTAGGTCCAACAAATAGTTGGGCTGGGCCCATATAAAGTCAAATCAATCATTTGAATAGACACTGTTGTCGGTTTTTTTTTTTTAAATTTAAATTTTATTTGAAAACCACTGTTGTCCGTTGGATGGTTAATAATATATATATTTATTATTATTTTTTTTTTTTTTAAACAATTTATGCTAACCATATTTTGATTAATCATCGCTTTATGTTTTTTAGAACAAACATCGATTTAGTTTATTCATTTAAAAAAAACAAACGAAACAATTTAGGTTATTCAATTTCAACCATATCAAATAAAGCGATATTTATTAACTTTGAATAGTAGTCGACATGTATTATTCCTTTAGTTTAGTTTATAAAATTTAGAAACCACCATGAACGTAGGTTTTAAAGAAAACCATTTTTTGTGCCTAATTTTAAGTGTAATTTGCATTTGATTCTTATATTCCAAAGTCAAATATTTTACTTTTTAACATCTCAATAACATTTAATTTTAATTATTGATCAAGCGATTATTTTGATATTAATACAATTTTATTTTTTAAATAAAATAAGTACAAAAATTAAAGTTAAGCATTATTAGAATATTATATATAAAAATGTTTAATTTTAAATATAATAATCAAATATAAACTACAAAACTTATGAATAAAAAAATATCCTTAGGTTTATCGTGAATTGTTTGTTTTATTTGAACCAAAACAACTATAGTGAGATTAAAGTGTTTAGCTTCTAAACATAAGTTGTTATTAGTATGTCGAGAAAGGTGAGAGATTTGAATTTGTTATCTTTAAATGTCTATACGTAACTATTTCGGCTAGATTAAACATATTGTACTTTTTTTTAATCACAAACATAGGTATGTGAATCAAACTATTGTTCTTACAAAATTTGGTGAGTATCACAATTGGTAACGTTTATTATCTTAAAAAAAATCTGTTTATATATATATAGGTTCATATTTGAGTTTTGGCTTAGTTGACGATTGTTACACTACTAGCCAATAAACTTAAGGACTTTACGACAAAGTTATGACTCCTCATTCATAATTTGATAGTTAACAAATAAAAATATATATTCATTTAAGAAAACATCCGAATAATCGGACTCTATGAAGGAAAAAAAAAAATGTAAATGAAGATTTTTTACGAGTAATTATTTGTAGCGAGTATTAAAGAAAATTCACAACTAATGTTCGTAATAATATTAAATAAAGAAATAAAATGGTTTAGACAAAAATACATGTAAATTTAGATAAATGGATACGCGCAAATTTAGATAATTCCCTAGGAAATGTATCGTAAATTAGGCCCAATAATTTTGAATTAAAATGATTAGTTGGATCAAAATTGCACACTAATAAAAACTTATTTCTGCTAGATTTAAATATAATATCTCATCAATTGAAATTATACTTCTTTTTTTGTTTTTTTTTTCTTTTTTATTGTTATTATTTTTTTAGATTACAATAATTAAGATGAGGATTTGAACCCATGATTTTAGGGTCATTGGTGATATGCATTAAGTTTGATAGACGTATATTTCAACAACGATAATTACTCTCTCTCTTAATTTAATTGACCTTAATTACTTGTATTTTTTTTTAATGAAAATCAGAGCTTCGCTCCAATACATTCGAGATTGACCACGCCCGTTCATAAATTAAGCACCCATAGATATTAAAGGAATGTAGACATGGAAGATGTCTACAAATTAATGTCACAGATGAATATCAACAATTACTTGTAATCTTATGACTATATGCATCATTCATTTTCAAATTTTAACTTGGATCGTGAAAGTTATTTTAGCAAACACTACAAGTAGGAGTGTTCATACATTTCTCAAAATTCGAATCGATCGATTAAAAGGCGGTTGGTCAATTTTTTAATATATGTCTGGTTTGGTCAAAAAAGATATTCAAGCAAGCATTTGTCGGTTAAGTCGGTTTGTTTTCAATATAAATTTCCTATATGTAATATTAATACTTTTTAACTCTACATTACTTTTTAATTAACATGTGATTTCATATAATTAATTAAATTTATAGTTTATTATTACAAAATCAATTTAAATTTAAATGTGTTTCAAAAAACTATTCGGCACGTCCATTTAAAAAAAAAAAAATCAAAATTTCATTCAAAAGTTGTAAGATAAATACATGGATTAAACAACTTAATCGACTGACTTAACCAACCAGTCAATACTCAATTTTCTTTTTTCGGTTAAATTTTTAAGCAAATTGATAAATCGGTTACGATGATACTGACCAACAAATGAATACTCCTAATTATGGTATTACCTCATTGTTTTAGCCTTTTTGCCATGTGATAGAGAGTAATTTAGTATGCTCCATCAAATTCCTTCCTGGTTTTTCATTTTAAATTTCCTACCTGATTGTCTAAGCCATACTTTAATATATATATATATATATATATATATATAGACCTAATATTTTTTATGAAAAAAAAAGTGAGTTTATACAATACAAATATCGGTTTACGACTTAATAACCAAAAAAAAAAAGTCCGTACATAACCAATTTGTCTAATATGAAACGTCTGTTTCTAACATGATTTTAAACATGATTTTGTGATGCTCATTTACGTGCCATCTTGAATGTAATCCTCTCTTCCGCACTTTATTTGTTTTTCTTTTCTTTAATTTATTTTTGTCTTTCATATATGTCATAACGTACCGTTAACTCAAAATTCAACAACTATTGTTGAGATGATTGTAATAAATATATGCTCTATTTTGAGTTTTTTTTTTTTTTTTTTCATATTTATCTTATTTATAACTCAGAAAGTTATTTACCTTATCAAAAGTTTGGATGATTATAAATGAGAGGTTATTTTGAGTTATTAAAAATTTGAATTTTAGTAATAGTTCGTTTGTATGCGATTATTTGTAGATAGGTTGCATTTAACAGCTTGTTTGGATAATAATTTGTATAGATGAGTTACAAACAATAACTTGTTTTGATGTGGTTAGTAATTAGTGATTATTATGAGGAGTTATAAATAAATGATTAGACGTGGATGATTATAAATTAGTGATTGTAAATGAATGATTATGTCGAGTGGTTAGAAACAATTGATTAAAAATTAGTGGTTATTTTGAGTGATTATAAATGAGCATTATTTTGAGTCATGAAATAACTCGTTTAAATGTAATTGTTTGATGAAAATTTATAAAAGTATTTAGTTAATTATGTAAAACAAACACCCTTAAGAGCAAAAGTTTAACAACATGAAATAACTCATTCTCTCACTTATATTGAAATCATAAGAAGAAGAAAAAGATCATTAACTCATAGATTTTTCCATCACTAATATTTAAATGCA
The DNA here is from genome assembly GCA_037833695.1 of Sechiopsis laciniata. NCBI lineage: Eukaryota > Viridiplantae > Streptophyta > Magnoliopsida > Cucurbitales > Cucurbitaceae > Sechiopsis > Sechiopsis laciniata. The sequence continues at coordinate 5,686,946 of JBBMKA010000021.1, read as the reverse complement.
AAAATTGAAGCCTAAAGTCTTTAAATTCCACCGAAAGTGTTGGTTTCATTGTTTTGGCGATAAACAAGTTCAATAATATTATGGTTCAATTTTGGAAATCGATATTTGACTCTCATATTATTTAAAAGCATTCATGCCTGTTGGGTAAGGTTTGATGGTCCTTCCCCTACTTTATACTTTTACAAAAAAAAAAAAAAAAAAAAAAAAACTCAACATGAACATGTTTCGAGTCTTTTTTTTTAATACAAGTTGGGAGAAGGAGAATATAAATACCGATTCTAGGGATCGAACCTATGACCGTGGAATAAAAATTGATTAACACCAAATCAGATAACCAATCGCATTACCGACCAATTCGGTACATGTTTCAAGTCATTAGCATTAGTGATAGGTTCAAAACTTCCCCACTTGTCTATTTGTAGCATTTTAAAAATAAATATTATAAGGGTAAACAATAAATTTATTGTATACATGTCGAAATAATTAAGTAAACACGAAGCTAACTTTTCAAATCAAACCTAATTTTATTTATTTATGCAACATAAACTTATCAATAGTACAGTACTCAATCCTACAACCATAGCCATAATAAAAATACTATTATCTTGACCACTAAAACTATACTCTAGTCAACCCAAGCATCCACATAAACATTATATAATTATATAAAGTTACAATTTAGAAATATCAATAAAAGTTTTTAAAAAATGATTTCACATTTGTTAAAAAAAAGTTATCTCACATATTTTTTAATTAACCAATATAGGATTAGGAGTGGAGATCGAATTATAAATATTATAGGATAGAAATAGGCTTGTACTGGCCTTATTGAACAAAAAATATTGTTAAAAAAATTATAAGTTGATGGATAAAATTACGATATTTTTATTCAGTTTTATTATTTAGTATCATTGAATTAAAATCTCAACAAAAAAAAAAAAAAAAATCATTGAATTAATATTTTTATTGGTGGCCCTTTATATAATTGAATTATGTTAGGCTAAATTATACAAAATACTCCAATGCTATAGAGGTTGTGTAAAAAATATCTATAGATTTTGAAAAGTTTCAAAAATATCCTTGAAGTCTAATAAAAGTTTCAAAAACATCATTACCGTTAAATTTGGATGAAAACCGTTAAAAGTTTTGTTTCAAAAATACCCTTAAACGTTTAAAAAGTTTAAAAAATGTCCTTATATTTAAAAGATAAAATAAAAATTTGGCTTAAAAAACATTAAAAACATCATTATCAATAACTTTTAGATTAAAAATATTACACTTTTATTTGAAAAGTGTTATTTTTTAAAAACTTTAAAAATTATTCTTACTAAAAAATAGTTATTATTTTTTCTTTATTAATATGCGTTTATTATTATTATTTTTTTATAAAAACTATTGAAAATAAATATAGTATTAACTTTTGAATAAGACCAAACAAGTTTCAAAATTCAAAATATATAATCTATAATCATATTTCATAACTCTTCAAATACAAAATAGTAATAATAATAATAAAAAATTAAAAAAACTAAAAAATTGTTTATGATGAATTTTGAAACATAAATGAATATTTTGAGATAGAGATGTGTTGAAATATTCAAAATTTAAAGATAATTAAATAATTGTTTTTTTATCCATTTTTAACTTGAATTTATTTAAATAATCGAGTTCCTTGTTTGTAATTTTAATACTAAATTAATTGATAATGAACAGACAGTTTTCATCTAAATTTAACCTCGTCAATAATTTTTGGATAAAAATGTTACATTTTTTGTTTAAGAGTATCGTTCACCCTTAAAAAACTTTAAATTTATTTTTATTTAGTTATTCTTTACTTATATGTTTTTCTCCATGAAAAATATTGAAAATAAATATATTAAGAAATCATCATTCATGACTATTCAAATTCAAAAAGAAAAAAAAAACAAAAAACAAACAAACATTTGTTGTTGGAATGATTTTTAGAACATAAATGAACATTTTAAAATAGAGACCTGTTAAATTATTCAAAATTTAAAAATCATTGATCATTGTTTTATCAATTTGTAACTTGAATCGATTGAGACAATTACCCATACATTTGAAAACTAAATTAATTGAATCATATATATTAAAAATACTATGAGACATCAACATGTATTTGTTTGAGTTTAATGAGTTTCGACACAATATTAAAACAACATAAGATTTCATCTTAAAATCAATTGAGAATGAGAGAGTAATCATTAATCTTATAATGCTAGGGGGTATATCTTCGTATTTTCAACAAGTAACATTTACATAAAAATAATTCCTAAAAATACAAAAGTAAAATTTGTCTTTTGTGAACACAATTAAATATCTACAATATTATTGAAATAAAATTTTAAAATTTTCACCATTTTTAAAAATATTTTTTAAGACAAAGGTATTTATGAAACATTTTACAAGTTTAGAGATATTTTTTAACCCAAACTTTAATGGTTTTCATCGAACTTTAACGATTAAGACATTTTTTAAACTTTTGTTAAAGTTATGGGGAGAGAAAGTGAAGTAATTTGAAGGTATGAAATACTTATTTGGAAATGTGTTTTGAATGGGAGATGTTACAAAAGTATTTATTTTATATTAACTTTTTTTTAAATGTAATCATTGCATATTTGTATTAATTGATACATTTAATATATTTTATTGGGAAATTGTAATTGATGGATTCTAACAAAATAATTACAAATGTAGTCAAATTTGAAAATATTTGTATCCATAATCATAATTACAGTTCAATACGATTTTTATTATCAATACAGTATTATTTATTATTAATACATTTGATGTGACATTTAATGAGATTATATAAGAGATTTAATATAATATTGGAGGAGAGGTCGGGAAGGAGTTGGAGAGAAGTTGCTATACTAAAAACAATGAAGTTAGGAAATCACAACTCTTTCCCCTTCCTCTCATCTCCTCAACACCAAAATCCAATCACCCCCAAAGCATTGGAGTATTTTGTATAATTTAGCCAATTATGTTAAAATACGTGTTAAATCACAAAAGTTGGAGTCATTGTGACTGCGATGATTATGGTTACTGGTCAATTCCCTTGTCTATTGCCGGTAAATTTAATTATTTTTCTTTTCCCTAAAAATATAAAAGAAATATACTTCTTACAAAGGTTAACCCTCTCTCGTTTTCTTTGCTCTATTGTTATAATAAAATCTATAGATTTTTCACCATATAAAATACAATAACTAAAGTGAGCTATAAACTAAGGAGGAAAGATTACCTTCTAAACACTGTCGAAGATGACAGGAGCTAGTTACTATCAAGTGGAATCCCGATACTCCCTTTCAGGTGAGAACACTGATTAAAATCTTGGTTTTACTAACAAGGGCAGTCTTTCTTCGATTTTCATTTTTTATATGATCACACTCCAACATGTGAAGACGAATGAGTCTGTGATTCCTCTACGTGAGAGTTACAGATGTACTATCTAAAATTTGTTTAATAAAAATTGTTATATATATATATATATATATATATATATATATATATAAGCCAATCACAACTCTAGTCTCTACCAATACTTTAATTAAAAGAAAAAAAGAAATATACTTTAACTAAAGATACTTTATATAACCTAATAATTTTGAGATTATAATCTCGATTTTTTTCCTTAAAGAAATCGAAAGGTAAAATTGATATCGATTTGAAATTAAGAAATTAATTGCGCCGAGATTTCGTCTTTAAGTTCATACCAAATTAAATATCTTATATTCTACTTAGTACTTAATCCAGTGTATTTTTTCAAAGAAAAGGAAGAAAAAAAATCACACTTATTCCTTTACATTACCACTCTTCCGCGATGTCAGTTTCTCCCTTTTGATGATCTCAGAAATGATGATCGAGATCGTTTTCTTTTATCGGCACCCAGAATTCTGAAGCCAGAAAGCAAGAAATAGGAAGGGGGAGTGTGCGATTTGATGGAAATTTTTAGGGGTTGGATGATTTTGAGGAGTTCAAGTTAATTTGGCCCTATAATTGGATTCTTTCGAGTGGAATTTCTTGGGTATTTTTGCTTGTTTTCAGTTGATTATGGGTGGGTGTTTTCCTTGTTTTGGATCCTCCGAAAAAGATGGCAATGGCGTAAAGGAAGCTTCTAAGAAGGATTCGGCTAAGGATGGCTCCACCGCTCAGTCTCACCGTGTTAGCAGAGTGAGCTCAGGTGATAAATCAATGGCGGATTCTTCTTTTTCTGGGGTTAATTCTGTAGGGCTTTCTTTGTTTTTCTTGTTTTCAGGGCTATGGCTTCTTGAACTGTGGCAATTTTGTTGGGTCTTTGAGTTTTTGTTGTTGAAGGTTCGGGAAGAAATCTGCGCTGTTTTGATCTGAAGAATTCAATGGGGTTTTTAGTATTGTGTGAATTGGGGCTGTGTTTCTTGGGACCCTAGTTTTCCTTTTTCCGTTTTGTTAACTTTCTCATTATCTTGTTCTTGACTGAGATAAGAGATTAGTTTTGGATATTTGTTCAACTCAATGGGTTTGAATCTTTGATTTTTTGAGAAGATTTGATACTGATAGGAATTGTATGGACTGGGAATTATGTTTAGTTTGGAAACAAACTATTTAATTGATATATGAAGAGTTACATAGAAGAGAGCGGGAAGAAGAGAAAAGGGGAAGTAGATGCCAACTACATAGATTAACAAAAACTAAAGGAAAAATCTGGACATGCTTAACCATTTCTATAGTTTTGCGTTTCATGGAAATGCTTAAAGCTCTATAAAGGGAAAAATGCATGTTCATTTGTGAGTTGAATAAGCTTAATTAACACACTCATCATTGTTGTTGACAGTTTACAATTTCACATGCTTTATACTATGGGGTGTTTTTTGTTTGTTTTAGAACTGAAATTTGTATTTTGCTAAATATTGTCATGCTTTATGTATTTTAGCATGTTAGCATGGATAGTACGATGTCTTAGTTGCTAGTTCTTATAGATAAATCGAAATCACGGAGTGTATCTGATGCTAAGAAGGAACCAATCATTCAAAAGGATGGAACGACAACGCATATTGCAGCCCAAACATTTACATTTCGGGAACTCGCTACAGCTACAAAGAACTTCAGACCAGAATGCCTAATAGGAGAAGGGGGGTTTGGAAGGGTCTACAAAGGTCGCTTGGAGAGCACAGGACAGGTTAGATAATAATTTTCACATATTGAAGTTCATTATCTTGAAATGATTTATAACAATGGATGTACAATCTGTTGAGTATAAATCTTTGATTGTCCTTTGTAGTGACACGCGAAACAAACTTATGACATGAGTATATAAGTTCTGAATGACTGCCCTTGTAATATGCAGGCAGTGGCTGTGAAGCAGCTTGACCGTAATGGTCTTCAAGGAAATCGGGAATTTCTGGTGGAGGTTCTAATGCTTAGCCTGTTACATCACTCAAATCTTGTTAACTTGATAGGCTATTGTGCTGACGGGGATCAACGTCTTCTTGTTTATGAATTCATGCCATTGGGGTCACTGGAAGATCATTTGCATGGTTAGATATTTACCCGTTCTTTTTTTCTTTTTATATTGTGAACGAAACAAGTTTTGAAGTTTCAAATCTGAAAGCACATTTCCAATGTGCTGTTTTGACCGTGGAGGATATATGGTGCCACTGCCACTTATTTTAAATTGATAATCATAGATTTAACATGAAAGGACATATTAGCTGCTTGTGGTGTCAATACTTTATGACATGAAATCATTTTTGGCAGTTATATCCATTTTTAGTATTGTTTGGTTTCATTCGGATAGGATTGTTTATTAGAAATTCAATAGCAAGTTAGTTAGAGTTGGTAGTTAGTAGTTATAAGTAGAGTGAGAGTGGAAGATCAGGGGCAAGAAAATTCTGGGGATAGTCTCCTTGAGAGTACCAGATCTCAAAGTTCTTCACTTTATACTTCTTTTGTTCTATCTGGAATGTAATTGAAATTACATGTGCTTGGTTCTTATCACATTTTTAGGATATTGCTATTAATTTGGATTCTCTCATCAAAGAGCACTTGATTCAGAATCAGAATGTACCTACGATAATCAAAACTTTATATATATATATATACATATACATATACATATATACATACATATATATATATACATACATATATATACACATATATATATATATACACATACATATACATACATACATATATACATACATACATACATATATATACATACATACATACATATATATACATACATACATACATATATATACATACATACATATATATACATACATACACATATATACATACATACACATATATACATACATACACACACACACACACATATATATATATGTATGTATGTATGTATGTATGTATAAACCAACATTTAAAATATTTAAACAAAAAATGCACTAAATTCTTTGAAGGATAAATTAATTTTTAACCAAAAAACGCTCTAAATGATAGTTTTTAGAATGAAATGAAGCCTTAATATAATTGAAAGAAAAGATTATATGTGCTCCATTGTAGCTGTTTACAAAAACTAGAATATACTATGATAAAAAAAGTTTATGTATAATAATATGAAATTCATTATGAAAAGTTTAAAATGATAAAAGTGATAACCTTCCTTATAAACGAGACCTCATAAAATTTTTGTTCTTAAAAATGAAGAAAAGGAAATGAAACAAAAACAAAATGCAGAAGCATGGGTAGTCGTCCATATTGCCCAGATAAAATTAGGTTTTTCCAAGTATTTTGTCAATTTGTGACTTGCTTTGTTCATTTTTCATATTTGCTTCCACTCCAATCTTGTAAGCCCATACAACTCGATAACATTATTTAAAGAAGCTCTCAATCCTTCAAAACTCATAACAGAAAAAGAAAACACAAAGGCTAAGTGAAAAATGAAGTCGTGTGTGATTCTTT
>JBBMKA010000021.1:5665719-5679916 GCA_037833695.1 Sechiopsis laciniata | reverse complement strand
TTTAACCCAACCCAACCCGTCAAATTGGGTTGGGTTGGTTCGGGTTACTCGGGTTGTCGGGTTTTTGTTCACCCCTACTGTGTAGGGTTTATTCTGTTAAGGATAATCGTCACAAAAAAACTTCGAAAAACTTTACAAACTTATTAAATTTGCAATTGTCAAAGTGAGTATAAATTAGTATGAAAAATACTTCTCTTATTACGCAGGGGAATCGTCCTTAGTGTATATGTGGTACTATTTCTACAAAATTTTTTTTCTTTTTAATATTAATAAAAAAATTTGTGATATCAAATGTGTCACATATACATATAGATAACTCCCTTCTTTAGTCACGAGGAAGAAAGTATTTCTCGATTAGTATTGATATGCAAAGAGAACAAAATATTTTTTATAAAACCGTTGCACGTTAGCAATTGCATTAAGAAAAAAAAACAATGAAGCAGTGCTACTAATTGACAAAAAGTGTACAGCATCAAGTTTTAAAATATAAGATGAAAAGAGGTTGTCCCCTAAAATTAGGATAAAAATTAATCTAAGCTAGTTTTTTTATTTGACAACATGTGAAGAATAAAATATTCAGATGGTACACTGTGTTACTAGTCAGGTCAATTTTTTTTTAAAAAAAATATAAATTCAAACTAAAAATATTTAGAATATATATATAAAAAATACCCTAATTCACTTATCAAATAAAAAATAGTAATTTGATATCATAATTTATATTATTAAACAAATGCGGTCAAAATAACTCAAGGAAATAGGACGGAGGCACCATAGTCCGTACTCTCAGTGTATTAGATTAACCTCTAAAAGAATTAACGTTTTCTTAGTACAAAAGTAAACGAGATTGAAAAGAATTTTATATAGTTTTAAGTAGTTTAACTATGTTCATAACTTGGTTGTCAAAAAAAAAAAAAAAAAAAAAACTATGTTCATGACTTTAAACGAATAAAGTTTGTTCAAATAGTTTTGAAGAATCAAAGTCAGAAATCTTTACGAATAAAAAAGAATGAAAATCTAATTAAATTAAACCACATCCATTTTGATATTATATTATATTTTATTCTAAGTTTCTTATGAAATTGGAATCTTGTATCCAAGATGTTGCTTCTTAAAAAATACGGAAATTATACTAGATAAATTTTTTTATAAAATAATTACAAATATAAATAAAATTAAAAATATTTATAATAATATATTATAAATACTCATTTATACAATATTCTATATTATTAATATAATATTATTATTAATACCAATAATTATGGTAGTTAATTTTTTTAAGTGATTATATTCATAATTATTTTATGAATTTGATTAATATTATAAGTTTCCCTAAAAAAATAATAAAATTCACTTTCATTTAATGGGGTTGAAATGGGCTTGTTCAATGTTTGATTACAACTCGGGCTCAAAATAAGTATCGTAAATTTAGGCCCAATAAGTAAAGGGTAGAAATTTTGAATTAATTGATTGGTTAGAATTATTATTATTATTTTATATATATATATATATTTTAATTCAACTGATCTAAAATGAAGATTTAAACATTTTAACTGAGATAAAATAGTTGGAGATACTCACCTTGTGGCAAATGTCTCACATTGAAAAGATGAGGAGTCTTCAACACATTTATAAGAGATATGAGTTACTCTCCTTAAAGCCAATTAATTTTGAGGTAGAATCTTATATTATCTAATATGGTATCAGAGCTCTGTATGGGTTATAGGTCCTCCAAATTCCGATCCAACCCAAAATGTTTTGAATTCTAAAGCGGGTGTGGACAGGCATAAGTTTGAACGGGTATTTGATCCAAAAGTTTGGATTCGACCCTAGCAAAAAGTAAGCCAAAGCGAGTATTTCGATCAAAAAATTTGGATCCATTTCAAGATGGTCTTCCCTATATAGCGCCATCTTGAGGGGCCATGTTGGAGATACTCACCTTGTGACAATTGTCCCACATTGGAAAGGTGATAAGTCTTCAACACATTTATAAGAGATATGGATTACTCCCTTCATCGCCAATTAATTTTGAGGTGAAACCCTATATTCTCTAATATGATAATATCCCATATTGGAAAGGTGAAGAGTTTTCAACACATTTATAAAGAGATATGGATTACTCTCATATTTTGAGGTGAAATCCTATATTCTCTAATATGGTAATATCCCATATTGGAAAGGCGAAGAGTTTTCAACACATTTATAAGAGATATGATTTACTGATTTACTCTCCTCATAGTCACTTCGTTTTAAGGTGGAATCTTATATTATTTAATAAAAACATCTTAATCAACTGTCAAAATCAAAATAATGTATCGAGTTTAAATCTTACTTGTTGTTGAATTAAAAAAAAACATCTCATATCATACGACCATCACATTTGGTTTATATAGATTTTGTAAGAAAACTAAATTTACATCAAATTAGTAACTTAAATAGTACAAATAATACATCAAATTAGTTTTCATAGTAACTTAAATAGTACGAATAATAGGTTGTTTTATTAGTTTTCCTATTGGTTAGAATAGTTAATTATGTCACCTTATATAGATGTGTTGATTTTTTGTTTTTTCAGCAACTTTGAGTTTTACTTTTCTAAAGCCCGAAACACCATTAAATTGTCATTAAACTGTGACACCGATATATACCTTACAAATTTTTAGGGGAGTACATCCTCAAAATCCAAAATTTAACCAGTATGCCGTTCTTAAAGGACTATATAAATGTATTGACTCGATAATGAGAATACACTTTTTGAGCTTTCTTCCATTCCTTGTTTCATACAAATTGCATTCTAATATGGTAAACACATTAGTGCATGTATTTCTTTTTGGTCTGCAAATTTCTTGCCAATGTCAACTATTCCTTCTTCTACATTTTCTTAAGAAGAGATTCATTAGTGTGATCGCACTACCTATGATACATCACATAGTACCTATTGTGAAAGTTGTTTTTAGCTAACATTTATCTAGGCATTTAAAAAAAAAAAATCATTTATGATATTTGAGAGTGTGAGATTCCAGACTATATTCTCTTAATCGTAGGTTATACTTAATTGCAAGTTATATTTTTGTTGTCAATATTTTATAGGTTTAGTTAAACAATTTTAATCACTTTATTTACAAATTAACTAGTGAGAGATCACAATATGTAGAAATTAATTAAAAAAAAAAAAATTATGATTAGACCCTTTCTCATAATTATTTTGTTTTTTATTTTTAAAAGTTCAATATGTAGAAATTAATTAAAAAAAATAAATTATGATTAGACCCTTTGTCATAATTATTTTGTTTTTTATTTTTAAAAGTTAAGCCTCCTACATCAACTATTTCATTACTATATTTTTGACATAGGGTCCCAACTATAGTGGTCTTATCTCTTTTCTTAATTTTTTTTTTTTTTCTGAGAAGTTTTCTTAATTACTTTGATATCTACAGTTTATAAGTATTTTTAAAAATCAAACAAAAATTTAGAATTAAAAAAAAAAAAAATAGCTTTCAAAATATTTGTTTTGATTTTAAAATTTTGATTAACATTCACATGCTTTTAAAAGAAATTAAGAGTAAACTATTAATAAAAAAAAAATTGAATAAAAATAAGCTTAAATTTTAAAAACGATAAATGTTAATATAATCTTGTACAAACCAAAGCAAGATAACAATAAGTGTACACAAATTAAAATTGTCAGACATTTATGACAAGGCAATAATCCATCTTGATAGAGTTTTTTTGGGCAAAGGTTATGAATTATCTATGCTCCATCAAAATTCCTTCCCCTTTTTTCATTTGAAATTTTCTACAATTGTTTAAGCCATGCTCATGAATATTCCCCTTTGGATGAAGTTTTGATATGAAGAATTTTTTTTTTAGATTTATAAGAAAAAAACTAACTTTTTTATTGAAAAATAAACTCAATTAATTCCTAAGCTTCAAATAGGTTTTCTTCTGGATTGGCTTGTCTTAATTATATAAGTCTTTCCTGGTTTTAGTAAATTTAAAAGTACCCAAAAGGAAAAAAAAAAATTTTTAAAAAGAAAGAAAAGAAAACCCTTCTTCAAGAAATATTTGGCATATCAGCCCCAATAAAAATAATCCATTTTAAAAAGGAAAAGAAATCCCATCATGCCCAATTATAAGAGGGAAAAGATTCTCATTTATCTTAAATTATCTTTACTTTACAATTTTTTTTTTTTTTTTGAGAAGATCTTTACTTTACAATTAAGGTGGGAAATTCAATAGCTAAATGTTTATAACTTTTTAAAATATAAATAATATGCAATCTAATTAATGAATAATACCAAGAAATTGTCAAATATAAAAATGGATATGGAACAATTGGAGCAAGTTCAAAGGATATGGACAAAAAATCATTAAAGGAGACCCCAATGAAAATGATCATCTAGAAAGAAAAGGAAAAGGAAAGATATGTTGTACATATGTCTCTGAAATTGGTAATTTTTCTAAAATTGGTAAAATTAGTCTAAAATATGAATAGTAGGATTTGAGAGGTTTTATATGCATTTTGGAGGGCTTAAATGACTTTAACTACTCTAGTTCTTCAAAAAAATTCATACCAAAATAAATAAATAATGGTCCTTACTTATATACTATAGTTTTATCCATTTTCTAGTCAATATATGATTTTGTTCACCCCTTACCATTAGAAGGTTGAAAAACAGACATGAAGTTTAGCCGAGCAGTAATTTGAATGTATCATTGACGAAGAGTTTGCAGATTTGATCCTCAACTTTAATATTGATGTTAAATTTATTATCTTTTTAGTCCCTGATTTTAGGATCTAGGTTCAATTTGATTTTTATGTTTCAAAATTTATATTTCTACTCGTGACATTTCGTGAATGCTCACTTTTAATCATTGTGTTATTTTATAGTTTACTTATAAATTGTTTTATTTTAAAAAAATAAATTAACGTGAAAAAAAAAAAATCACTTCATCAATATATTGAGATATAAAATTAGTCTAATTATCATTTTAGTCAATATTATTTTATGTAACTAACCATTTTGTTCATTTAAAAAAAAAAAACTAACAATGTTGTTATCTCATATATTAAAAGTGTTCAATCTTCAAACATGTGAAGCAAATTGAACCAAGACTCTAAATTTAAGGAATAAAAATGCATTTAAAAAAAAAAAAGTATTTTAGTAAATAAAGGCAAAAACAATGGTCAAAGTGTGAAGATGGGTGTATTTCTGTGGGCAAGTCATTATTAGAGATAGATAGATGGTTTGAAATGAAAGAGAGGGAAATTGCAGTTTAAAAATGAATTTTGTACCTCAAACTCAAATAGCCATAGATGGAAAGAAGGCTTGTGGTTGTGAGAATGATGTTTGAAAAGTAGGGGAAAAAAAGTAATGGTCCAAAAACCAAACTCAAATTTGGCTAACTAAAAATATGGCCTTGGATTGAATTACCAATTTTATTAAAATTAAGTTGGGTTCAAATAGGTTGAAATTTATGGGATAGAGATATGAATTTAGAATCATATCTCTTAAAAGATTATATTAATATTATTCTAATTCCTACAATATATATTATTCGAGTTCTCTCAACCTAAGAGACCAATGACAAGAGTATAATTTTATCAAAATGAAAGTTATATTAAGATTGACATCAGTTATTGACTTATTTTAGTTGACTCTTTTTGTTTTTTTACACTCGTTGATATAATAGCTACGAGTCAACAAGAACATATATATAATTCAAACTACAAATAACTTATATTTTAGAGTTATTTTAGAAAAAGGTGTTAATATCTCTAACTTATTAGAATTAAGAAGGATTTAAGAAAAAATAGTAAATAAAAAAAAATCTTTTTTAAATGCTATATTTTAACATATTTTGAATAGAACTTTCGAAATTAAAATATTTAAATTACATGATGTATGATTTAGATTTAAATGTTCAAAAGATTCTAAATTCATTTTTTTCATAAAAAATGTTGTTGAATTGAAAAAAATTGTTTTATTTTAAACTCAAAAGTCATTTACCTTCTCAAAGCCTTGCCTACCAAGCTTTGACAATGGCCGACCAAACATTTGTGCAAGGACTCTTCCACCATAGAAGCTATTCCATTTCATCTAAAATTCAGCACCAAACTAGTAAACAAATTCAGAGAAAATATAAAAATTTTGTACTAAAATTATATTTTGGGCCAACTTAAATAAAACTCAACAAAACAAAGTCGGAATATAATGTATATATGAGTTGATTAAAAGTTCAACAGTCTGAATTTTTACTCTAAAAAATAATTGATTTATAATATTTAAAAAAAAAAACTCAAAGCAAAGCATAACTGAAAATGAATTAATTAGCACAAAAGATCAGCATTTGTAATTTCCTCCACGGATATAGGTTAGAAATCTTCTTCCATTCATTTATCATTAGGTTTATGAAATAAATAAATATAGTAACTCTAAGGAATAAAAAATTTGTATAAATAATGTCAATAACTATATTTCAAAGTAAGCATGAAGTCAGCTTTTCAAATAAACATATATATTTTTTCTTTTTCTAATGCAACATAAATTTATTTATTATTATAATTTATTTCAATAAATATATTTTAAACCCATATTACATTCTAAATAGAGATATAATATTCATTTTATAACCATAATGAAAGATACTATTATCTTGACCACTAAATCTATATTCTAGTCAATTAACATATATAATAGGATAATGTTATGGAAAGAATTAATGTTTTAGTAGTTTCATTGTTTGATGGTAATTTAGTTTAATAACGGGTTCGATCTTAAAAATAAATATTTAACTCTCATATTGTTTAAGAACATTAATACCCTTTATATATTTAAATAATTTATCGAATTCAACCGTGAAATATCAAAAGAACAGCTTTCTAGTTGCATATGTGTTTAGACCAAATGTTTACAAGTATGGATCTTCATTATCAATTATTGCTGAAATTTAAAAAAAAAATAATAATAAAGAACTCAATCTCGAAATATTCTTACTCAAAAAACCCATGAAAGAAATATTCATTATGTTCTCGCTATACTTTTATAAAATTATTTGATGGGTAAAAATTACGAAAAAGAACATGAAAAATATTGTAAAATATAGGAAAATCACAAATCCAAAGTGCGTTAGTATTGGATAATTTTTTATTTATTTTTTAGTTGTTACCTATTGGATAATAAGAAGACAATAAAATGGGATTTAAAACATGTGTTTAAGAATGTCCATCACAAATCACCGTGGGCCCCACTCCCTCCGACCGAGATGATTATTATTACCAATCTCTTCTGCCACTGTCCGTAAAAAATAAAAAAATAAAAAATAAAATTTTTCTTTTTCTTTTCCCAAATATTTCAAATTAATTTCCGAAAAGTAAAATCGCTATAGTTGTGCAACTAAGAAATTAATTGCGTCCAGATTTGGTCTTTAAAGTTCAAAACCCACATAAATATCTTATTTTCTACTTAATTGGACTTTGAATATATTTAAAAAAAAAAGAAAGAAGTTTTTCACATTCACATTCCTTTTTCTTTACCTTGCTACTTGCTTGATGTCAGTTTCTTCGATTTGGTGATCTGCTTCGCAGAAATGTTGGTTGCGATCTTCCTTTTTAGTGGGTACCCAAAATTATGAACCCAGAAAGCGAGAAAAAGAAAGTGTGATTTCATGGAATTTTGGAGATGAGCAGATTATTCTAGGTTGGGTTGGATGATTATGAGGAGTTTAAGTGTTAATTCGGCCCTGTAATTGGGGATTTTTCTTCTTGTTTTTACTTGATTTTCAGTTGATTATGGGTGGGTGTTTTCCTTGTTTTGGATCCTCTGATGAAGACGGTAATGGCGTTAAAGAAGCTACTAAGAAGGATTCAGCTAAGGATGGCTTCACCGCTCTGTCTCACCAGAGCTCAGGTATTAAATCAATGGCGGATTCTTCGTTTTCTAGGGTTAATTCTTTAGGGTTTTGTTTGTTTTCTTGAACCGTGGGCAATTTTGCTGGTTCGTTGTTGTTAGGTTTTTGGGGGAAATTTGTGTTGTTTTGAATTTTGATCTGAAGAATTCAATGGGGTTTGAGGATTTTGGGTGGTTGTGTTTTTGAATTGGGGTTGTTTTTTTTGTGACCCTAGTGTTATTTTTGCTGTTTTGTTAACTTTGTCATTATGTTGTTCTTGGGTGAGATTAGTTTTGGGATGCTTGTTTGGCTCAATGGGGTTGAATTAGTGATGTTTTGTGAAGATTTTAACATTGTGGAAGGAATTATATGGACTGGGAAGTTTGTTTCATGGAAATTCTTGAAGCTCTGTAAAGGGCTAAATGTATGTGCATTTGTGAGTTGAGTTAGCTTGATTAACACAATTTCACATGCTTTATACTTTGATAGGTTTAGAGATGAGATTATCTAATTCATTAAACTTATGTGAAAAAATGTTGAAGAAGTTGTGTTGTAGTGCACATCTGGTTGTTTTGTGTCATTAGTTTGTAGGATACACACAGCATTGAAGTCAATCGATTCGTATAGAAATGAACTTGCTATATTTTTTGTTTGTTTTAGAACTGAAATATGCTCAATATTTTCATGATTTATGTATTTTAGCGTGTTCGAATGGTTGGTATGATGTCTAAGTTGCTACGTTTATAGTTAAATCGAAGTCACAGAATGTATCTGATGCTAAGAAGGAACCAACTATTCAAAAGGATGGGACAACAGCACATATTGCAGCCCAAACATTTACATTTCGGGAACTCGCCACAGCTACAAAGAACTTCAGACCGGATTGCTTACTGGGAGAAGGGGGGTTTGGAAGGGTTTACAAAGGTCGCTTGGAGAGCACAGGACAGGTTAGAAAATATTTTTCATATATGGAAATTCAATATCGTGAAATGATTTGTAACAATGAATGTACAATCCTGTTAATTATAAATCCTTGATCGTTCTTTATGGCGACATGTGTAACAAATTAATGACATGAATATATAAGTTCTGAATGACTGCCCTTGTAATATACAGGTAGTGGCTGTGAAGCAGCTTGACCGTAATGGTCTTCAAGGAAATCGGGAATTTCTAGTGGAGGTTCTAATGCTTAGCCTATTACATCACGCGAATCTTGTTAACTTGATAGGATATTGTGCCGACGGGGATCAACGTCTTCTTGTTTATGAATTCATGCCATTGGGGTCGTTGGAAGATCATTTGCACGGTTCGTTATCTTCCATTCTTTATATTTTCATCTTGTGAAAGGAACAAATTTTAAGTTTCAAATCTGAAAACACATCTGCAATGTTCTCTTTTGGAGATTTTTGTTTTGGAAATTCTCCTTTGGAGGTTATAAGGTGGCAGTTTGTTTTAAAATGCATAATCATAGATATAGCACTAAAGGACATACTAGCTGCTAGATGCCCCCACCAACACCACCATAGATGCACATAGATGCAGCGCGTGTTGGGGCGTAATCTTCATCTACTGGTCATCTCCTTCACAATTTGCTTTAGCTCCCATCATCTGTTTTATCATTGAGCTAAACTCTCATAGCTAGATGCCTTGTTTTTATTTCCGACTATTCACGTGGTACATTTGTCGGACCCTACTTCATTGGTTGTCATGGAAATAAATTTTTAGGTAGGTGGTCATCGTGGATTGAGCTTATCACCTCTTAATTTCTTAAGGCCTTCTTGACCACTAGGCCGACAATCCACGATGGTTATGTGCAAGATGCCTTGTGGTGTCAATAAATAATTTTTTGGGAATTATATCAATTCTTACAACTGTCTTCATTTTTTGGGAGTTATATCAATTCTTAGTATTGTCTTGATTTCATTTGGATGTGATTGTAATAGGTTTTTTATTACAGGTATTAATAATTCATCAACAAGATAGTTAGAGTTGGTAGTTAAAAGTAGAAATGAGGGATTGGGGGTAAGAAAAAATTGGGGATAGTCTTCTTGAGAGTATCGGATCTCTCGAAGCTCTTTAATTTATACTTATTATGAGTTTTGGTCTATTTTGAATATAATTTATTTTTATATGTGTTTGGTTCTTCTCACATTCTTAGGATATTTGAATTAATCGAGATTCTCTCATTAAAGATTGCATTCTGAATGAGAAACCACAAAAGATAATGTTGTTTGATCGTCAATTTAAGATTTCTAGTTTCTAGTGTCACTTATTGTCTATTTTAGGTAGTTGATATCCTACTTTGTTAGGATATTATTAGTCCTCGAGGGGTGGCGCAGTAGTTGAAGACTTGGGCTTTGAAGGTGTGCTCTCCTCAATGTTCCAGTTCGAGACTCACTTGTGACATTAATTTGTAGACACCTCTCGTGTCTCCATTCCTTCGATGTTTCTTGGTGCCTGACCTAGGGACGGGCGTGGTTACCCTGGGTATAGATCAATGAAAAGTATTTGTTTCTCATAAAAAAAAAAAAAAATTTACTCCCCAGTATAGTGGAGTGAAACTCCAATTTTCCTGTGTCATAAAAAACTTTGTTAGAGTATTATTTCATTTTACGAATCAAAACGACGAAGGGTTAAATTTCAGTGGATGAGCAAGACCGCTCTTCCACTAACTATACCTTGTGGTACTTAGCTATGATATTGAATTGATCACTTTATGTGGCTCATGGAATTAGGAAATTTTCAGCTTGGATAAGTGAACCATTTGCCATAGATAGACTCGTGTCTTAACTCTAAATTGTTCAAATACAATTGGCGATTCAAACATCTTTTTAAAAATAGTTGTTAGCGTCTAGGCTAGCTTACTCGCACCTCGAGTATTCTCACAAGACATACCACTTAACTCTATAATATTTGAATGTCAAGGAAACCCATAAGAAATTATTTTCTAAGTAGGAGGCTACTATAAATTGAACCCATCACCTCTTAGTTACTTACGACACTCTTAACTACTAGGCCATTTCATGATGATTGCTACAAACATTGACTTACAATACTTCTTTATATGCAACTTGCATGATCAATAACGAGCAAGCAATTCATGATGTGTAATACACTAACAGCTAACTTGAATACTTTTTTTCTCCAATAATTTGAGGTGGGAGATCCGAAACCATGACCTCTTGGCCATGGGCACACATTTATGCTGCTAAGTTATTGTTGTTGTTGGCGCACTAACTTCCAATGCTTGGATTCTATTTATTTTCAGGATTGTTTCTTATGTCTCAATTTCCACTAAATCTTTATGTCGTTTTCTTGAAGCCTTACTTATCCATCATTTTGTGTTATTCAAAACTTTTCTTACTTTTTGCACCTGCTTTTCAGATCTTCCACCGGACAAGGAGCCCTTGGATTGGAATACTAGAATGAAGATCGCAGCTGGTGCTGCAAAAGGATTGGAATATTTGCATGACAAAGCAAACCCCCCAGTTATATATCGAGACTTGAAATCGTCTAATATTCTTCTTGACGAGGGCTACCACCCCAAGCTTTCAGATTTCGGTCTTGCAAAACTGGGTCCAGTCGGCGATAAGACTCATGTCTCCACGAGAGTGATGGGAACATATGGTTATTGTGCTCCAGAGTATGCTATGACTGGTCAACTCACTCTCAAGTCGGATGTATATAGTTTTGGAGTTGTTTTTTTAGAACTTATCACAGGGCGCAAGGCGATAGATAATACTAGAGGTCCTGGGGAGAATAATCTTGTAGCATGGGTGAGTATGCTTTCTGACATTTCTTTACAGTTCTAATTCTGTGTATTTCAATTCTCAAGCTTTTCTTGCAAATGGTATACAGGCTCGGCCACTTTTTAAAGATCGCCGAAAGTTCCCTAAGATGGCCGATCCGCTGCTGCAAGGCCGCTATCCCATGCGGGGACTTTATCAGGCATTGGCAGTTGCAGCAATGTGCTTGCAGGAGCAGGCTGCTACTAGACCTCTAATCGGGGACGTTGTCACTGCTTTGACATATTTAGCTTCACAAACTTATGATACTAATGCTGCTGCTTCTCAAAGCAATCGAATGAGTGGATCAACTCCACGAGCCCGAGATGAACAGAGAGGTTTTCTAGATGGACTGGATAGCCCCGATGAGCGTCGCCGTGGACGGGGTTCCCCATCAAACTACAGAAACTCACCTGATTACCGGAAGAAAGACCTCCATAGGGAGTTGAGTTCTGGAGGTACAGAACTGAGCAAAATTGACACTGGAGGCAGGTCCGGTCGAAAGTGGGGATTGGATGAGTTGGAACGACAAGAATCTCTTCGAGACAGTCCTGTATATACTGGGAGAGCAAGGGAAACACCAAGGAACCGCGACCTAAACAGAGAACGAGCAGTTGCAGAAGCAAAAGTGTGGGGTGAAAACTGGAGAGAGAGAAAGCGGGCGAATGCGCAGGGCAGCTTCGACGGTTCACAAGAATGAAAGAGAAGAAGCTTGAAGTTTCTCCACGCATTTTACTTGATCTTCTGCTAGGAAAAGAAGTTTCCAGTAAAAAAAATTGCAGGAAAAAGAGGAAGGGAGCATTCAGATAAGAAAACAGCCACAGGTACCTTCCATTTGCAAGTCCAACCCAGAAAATAAATTCTTTTTTTCTTTTCTTTCTTTCTAGTATCAATTGCTTCGAAGTTTTACTGCTGTTGCTACTGGTGGTTCTTCCATGAGTGTGGAAAACAATGGTAAAGAAAGAGGGAGAATGGTGTAAACAAATCGAGGTGTCGAGCGTAGATTGGTCGGGTCGGTCAGTCGGTCGGTTCCTGGTTGAACCATGTAATTTAGGACGTGTCTGACATTTCATGGGAGAGAATGGGAATGAATATTGGAAAAAGTATTGAGTTTGGTGTGGGGTTTCCATTATGGCTATTAGTTCAGTTCTTTCTTCTTGAAAATCCCCTTTCTTTCATATATGGATTGTTTTTTCTGAGTCATGCTGCTTTCGGCTTTATACACAAAGGTTTGCTGTTCTTTCTCCCATTTCTTTGTGTGTTTTGTCAACACTTAGAATCTATCTCCCACAATGGGGCTAGTGCTTTTATACCATTTTTTTTATGAGTACCAAAAACTTTCGATGTATGAAAATTTACAAAAAGATAATCTTCCATATTACATAAAGTTTTGCTAATTAGAAACTAACGAAGAAAGATCATAATTATAAAAGGGCTATAACTCCAATAGAGGGCTAAGAAAGTGGTCGATTCGAGTAGCTATGAACAAGTGTGTTTCGTGTCGTTGATGACTCCAGTGTTTTTATTCCATTGGATGTATGAGAAAATTTGCTATACTCCACTGTTAATAGGAGATAGATTTCAAACTGACTATTTTTATGAAATATTTGATCTTACAATATTTAAATGTTAAGGAAATTTATATAAAAAATATTTCTTAGGTAAGATGGTCACTTAGTCAATTGATGATGTTTGTTGGATGTATAATAGAAATTATAAAATTTATTTGGATTAATTATGAGTAATTGGATGTAGAAGACAAAAAAATATGAAAGACATTTACGGGGATAAATTGATTTCAAAAGACTCTGCCTGATAACTATTTACTTCATTTTCAAAAATTAAAAACAAGAAATCGAAGCTGCTATCAATTGAGGCCTAAAACTATAGTTTTAAGAAGTTCCTTTACATTTTTAGGGGGTGATTGGATTTTGGAGTTTAGGGGTGTTTGTTTGACATATTTAGGTAGGATTTAGGTTAAAGAGTTATATTGAGTAGTTAAAAACTGAGAGTTGTACCAAAAACTCGTTTGGATGTAGTTTTTATATGGAAGAGTTAGAGTGAAAATATTGTTTAGATGTAGATTTAAAATAAGTAGTTATGTTTAGTAGTTAAAAAAGAAATGATTAAAAATGAGTGGTTAAGAATGAGTTATTTTGATTGATTTGAAAGGAATTATTAAAAATGAGTGGTTAGAAATGATTGAGTAGTTATAAATAAACTATTAAAAATGAATGATTAGAAATGAGAGTTATTTTTAAAAGTAAAAATGAGGAGAAATTAGTAAAAACTTGTTTGGATGTAGATTTTCGAGGAGGAGTTAATAAATCATAAAATTAAATCTTACCTAATATGCCAAACAAACAGCCTGTAATGGCCCAACCCATCGCTAGCCAAGATATTGTCCGCTTTGGACCACTGGCCTCACAGATTTGTTTCTCTCCCAATGGAGAAAACGCGTCTTGCTAGGAGAAGGTATCCACACCCTTTATAAGGAGTGCTTCGTTCTCCTTCCCAAC
>JBBMKA010000021.1:5640770-5665619 GCA_037833695.1 Sechiopsis laciniata | reverse complement strand
ACATACATACATATATATACATACATACATACATATATATACATACATACATACATATATATACATACATATATATACATACATACATATATATATATATATATATATATATATCTATGAAATAATACAAAAAAATGCAAAGATTATCAAACTTAAAGAGTTCTAGTTTATGGTGTAACTCAACTTATGTTCTATTTTTGGTAATTGCTATCATAATTTTTTTTTTTGGAAACCGGGAAATTGGAGCTTCGCTCCAAATTGTTATCCCACTTTGTTAGGACATTGTTTCTTTTTACGAATCAAAAGGGATCTACAAGGCCACTCTTCGAATTATGATACCTTGTTGTACTTGGTTAGAATAGTGGATTTTTTTTATGACCGAGAGTTGGAGCTTTACTCTCCTAATACCCGGGGCACCACTGGTCCGTCCCTAGGCCGCAACATTGGTTAGAATAGTGAATGGATCTTTTTTGATAAAATGTGAATGAATGTTGAATCATGTTAAATCATAGATCCACCTAAAAACTTAAGCTGACGGGTTGGGGGTAAATTAATTTAATTATATCAATCAACGGATCATTTTTATTAGCCTAAGTTTATGCAACTCTTGGAATTCAAAAAATTTCAGTATAGGAATGGGAACCAACTTACCATAGATAGACCGAGTGTCTTAACTCAAAATTGTTTAAATCTTACCTGCAAGTCAAACGATCTCTTAGGTTACTTCTGCATATGCAAATTGTGTAATCAATAACAAGCAAGCAATTCATGGTGTTTAATACACTAACTTGCTTCTTGCCCTTGGATTCTGTATTCTCAGGATTGTTTCGTATGTCTCAGTTTTCACTAAATCTTTTTATTAGCCTTACGTTTTCTTGAAGCTTTACTTATCATCAATTTGTAATCTTCAAAACCTTTGTAATTACTTTTTATACCTGTATTTCAGATCTTCCATCAGATAAGGAGCCATTGGATTGGAAAATTAGAATGAAGATAGCAGCTGGTGCTGCGAAAGGATTGGAATATTTGCATGACAAAGCAAACCCCCCTGTTATCTATCGAGACTTGAAGTCGTCTAATATTCTTCTCGACGAGGGCTACCATCCCAAGCTGTCAGATTTTGGTCTTGCAAAACTGGGTCCAGTTGGTGATAAGACTCATGTGTCAACAAGAGTGATGGGAACTTATGGTTATTGTGCTCCGGAGTATGCTATGACTGGTCAACTCACTCTCAAGTCGGATGTATATAGTTTTGGAGTTGTCTTTCTTGAACTTATCACAGGGCGGAAGGCGATTGATAATACCAGGGGTCCGGGAGAGCATAATCTTGTAGCATGGGTGAGTATGCTTTATGACTCTTTTCTTTACTGTTCTCATTCTTTGTGCATTTTAATTTAGTTTAATTACTCAAGCTTTTGCTGGCAAATGGGATACAGGCTCGGCCACTTTTTAAAGATCGCCGGAAATTCCCTAAGATGGCTGATCCGCTGCTGCAAGGCCGTTACCCAACGCGAGGACTTTATCAGGCATTGGCAGTTGCAGCAATGTGCTTGCAAGAGCAGGCTGCTACTAGACCTCTTATCGGGGACGTTGTTACGGCCTTGACGTATTTAGCTTCACAAGCTTATGATCCTAATTCAGCTGCTTCTCAAAGCAATCGTTTGAGTGGATCGACTCCACGAGCTCAAGATGAGCGGAGAGGTTTGCCAGATGGACTGGATAGCCCTGATGAACGTGGTCGTGGACGTGGTTCCCCATCAAGCTACAGGAACTCACCCGATTACAGAAAAAAAGACCTCCATAGGGAATTGAGTTGTGGAGGTACAGAGCTAAGCAAACTTGACACGGGAGGCGGGTCCGGTCAAAAGTTGGGTTTGGATGAGTTAGAACGACAAGACTCTCTGCGAGACAGTCCTGTATATACTGGGAGAGCAAGAGACACACCGAGGAACCGTGACCTAAACAGAGAACGTGCAGTCGCAGAAGCAAAAGTGTGGGGTGAAAACTGGAGAGAGAGAAAGCGAGCAAATGCTCAAGGCAGCTTCGACGGTTCACAAGAATGAATGAGAAGAAACTCGAAGCTTCTCGTCACATTTTGCTTGATCTTCTGCTAGGAAATGAAGTTGACTGTCCTATTAGACGACAGGTAAAATTGCAGGAAGAAGAGGAAGGAAAGATTCAGATTACAAAACTACAGGTATCTTCCATTTGCAGGTTCAACCCAGGAAATAATATGTATATTTTTTTCTAGTATCAATTGCCTCTAAGTCTTACTGTTGTTATTGGTGGTTCTATTCTATATGAGTGTGGAAAACTATGGCGAGGTAGTAGTCAAATCGAGGTGCCGAGCGTGGATTTGTTCGGGTTCCTGGTTGAACCATGTAACTTCGGAGGTGTCTGAATATTAGAAAAAGTAGTTTGGTGTGGGTTCCTTTCATTGTTACCTATGGCTATTAGTTCAGTTCTTTCTTCATACAAATTCCTTTCATATATGGCTATTAGTGCAGTTCTGAGTCACAATATAGTACATGCTTTTGGCTTATACACAAAGGTTTGCTGTTCATTCTCTCCCTCTCTCTTTTCACTTTTTTTTCCTATTGAAATCTCTCTTTTTTAAAATAATAATAATGATAATTCGCCCACTGGAAGAGGTTGAAACAATGTGGCGAGTGCTTTTATATCGCTTTTTATTAAGCGTTCATTGATATCGTTGAACTACTGGGATGTATGAGAATTTTTTTTATAAATGTACTATGAACATATATTGATTCATTACTATCACAATCTGTGTTAAAATTTGATCGTACTTTTGTGTAAATGCAAGAGAGGAAAAAAAAAGGATAATAGTTTTATTTTTAAAGGATGCTCTAATCTATTGACAAGCAATAGAGTTATATGAATCCTAAAAAAAGTATCGAAAGCGTTTGTAGTGTGTTGGCTTGATTGTAATCGATTTTAACTCACGGTCAAGAGTTTGGTCATGAAAATCGGTACTTGACTCTCATCTTATTTTAAAGTAATAGTGTCTTAAAGTTTGTTGTCTCCCACCCGATTTAAACTAAAAAGAGAATCTAAAAAATGTATGAAACTAAAAGAGTTATTGAAGAGATTAAAAAAAAAAACAACTCATAATTGTTCTTCAAATTTCTAAGATTTTGATAGAAAATTTGATGTTTCTTGTTTAGAATGATTTTTTAGTTCTCTCTAAATTTCACCGATTAACTAAAATTATCCTATTATCTAAGTTTCTTTCAATATTCGTTAACCAAAATTGGCTAAGTGAAAAATGGTAATATATAAGAGGGTTAGGAATTCAAAACATATAGAGAAATTGTTTTGTATGGATTGTTCTCTCTTGTTTTCTCAAAGTAATTATAAAAAAATAATAATAATAATAAAAATCTTGAATATATTTTAATGTTGTATTACTCATTAATATCAGTATTATAAAAAAAAATTGTGAGAGTACTCATTAATTTTAGTGACAATTCAAATTTCATTCATAAATATTGTTGAATCAAAATATATAAGATACAAAATTGAAAAGGTAAGTATAATGTTTATTTTTTATTTTTTAAAATTCTGTTGGTGAAGATTTAAACTTTTAAATTTTTGTCAAATATTAAGTGCCTAAATTTACTGTTCTTATTTTATTATCTTTTTAATATAACAACAATTCTTGGAAGTCGTGGATAGAATCTATAGATGTTAATTATCTTTTAGGTTAAATATTGTTCTTACTAATAAATTATTTAACCATAAAATAAAAAACGATATTTTTTTTAAAAAAATCATTTTTTATCCAAGATCCCTCAAATTGCCCTTAATTTTCCAACACAGCTTAAAAATCCATAAGTCAAGTTAATGCGATTATGCGAATCCATCGCAGAATAAGCTGGCTCAGATAGATGGTAAAAGCGTAAATAAGTCTATACATGAGGGTATTTTCAGAAATAGAAAAAGTTATAATTTAACTTCACGTAAACCACCGGCGTTTTTAGTTGTTTCCCGTCATTCTTCTGCTTCGTTAAACTTCGTCTGTTTGTTGCAGAAGAATTTCCTTCTCCGGCAAGAACTGATTCTTCTGGCATAGTTGCTTCCAAACGCAGCATTTATCTATTCTTGATCAGCGTCGGTGCCGTCTCCGGGAACTCGAAAGTTCCGATCATCGGCCGAATCGCCGAGTCGCTGAGCTGCGTTTCTCCTTTTCCAAGTTTGTTCGTTTTTATATCTTTTAATTGTTGTTCTTTGTTTCAATTAATTCGCCTGCTTGTGGAATTTGATTCCAATTTTGTGAGAAACTCGATTGCTACGATTTGATAAGTTGATTCGATTCCACCTTGCTCGGTGTTTTATGCTCTGATGACTTTGATTGTTCTTTGAATCGGCTCGTACTATCTTTGCGTGTTTTGATTATTTAATCGTGCTTACTTTAGGTTTCTCGAGTATGGAGAGGCATAGATGGTTAACGGTGGCGATTTTTGCTTCTCTGATCGCTCTTTCCGTCGGAAGAGGTAATACGTTTAACTTGTTTTGTTTTTCTTTGTTGTTTTGATTAAGTATTGCAACCTAGTGTGCATGTTTTTAATTTAATTTTGTTTGGTGAAATTTCGAATTCGTTTAATGTTGTGCTTGAACTCCTCAAATTCAGAGTTCAGATTTCACCACAAGCACAGGCTGCACAGCGGGGATGCTATTTCCTTCAACCATACTCTTGCAGAAATCTTGGTGCAATATGCTTCTGCGGTGCGTTTTTGTCTTTTTATGCCTTGCGGTTCTTTTGTTTTAATCTTATGTGCTGCTTACTTTTGTGTCATTCGCTAGAATTAAGCAATATGTATGATATGTATTTGCAGGCATACATATCTGATCTAACGGAACTGTTTACTTGGACATGCTCAAGATGTGATGACCTGACTAAGGTACTTAGGTAATCTGATGCTTTTCAGGGGCTGTGGACAAGTACTTGATGTTTAACTCATTGTTATTCATGTTTTTATGTATATCTGATAAGGATGATAACCCTACCCAAATCTCCACGTTGATACGATATTGTTCTCTTTGATTGTACATCCTCATGGCTTTGCTTTTGGTTTCACCCAAAAGGTCTCATATCAATGCAGATTGTTGTCATCACTTGTAGATCCATGATCTTCTCCTAATCTAACCAATGTGGGATACTTTGTTTGCATCTCAACAATATTGAGGTAGTACTTTGTTAGTTTTCTTTTACCCGACTAATCGGTACTTGTGCTCGTTTTCCATGGAAACAGGGGTTTGAAATTATAGAACTGGTAGTTGATGTCCAGCACTGCCTACAGGTATATTTCACTGGATGGTTTTTTGCCTATACTAGTTGAACTTGGTTGCAATTGTCTGTTGTGATATCGTTATTTCCATTTACTGCAGTCGTATGTCGGAGTTTCAAAGAGTCTTAATGCGATCGTGATTGCGTTTAGAGGAACTCAAGAAAACAGGTGAGCAAATAGAGGTTTATCGGTTTACAAATTTTCATTGGAAGAAACAATTTGATCTCTTATAGTGGACTAATAATTTCATTTTGCTTCGGGTGTCGAGCTTTTCCATTTAGAGAGTGGAAAAATAAACTTCCGATCTGAACTGAACTATAGATGGATGGCGTATGGATTTGCATTTGTTGTTTGTGATGGTACTCTGAAATTATACCATAGAATTTTCCTGTCAAAGGTTAACTGCTATACCTTGACATTTTGAACGTACAAAACTATGGATTAAGCATAAAAAGTTATCCTTGTAAACTATGACATTGGTATTATGCTTTTCTGTAACTTTGTCCATGCTTTCTATTTTATGAAACTAATTAATTAAATCATTTGTGACTTGGAATAGATAAATATAACCATAATATTACATCTGATGTTTGGGGGTTGGTAAAGATCTGATCTATGCTTTTGAACTTTATTTACAGCATACAAAACTGGATTGAAGACCTATACTGGAAGCAGCTTGACCTGACGTACCCTGGCATGCCGGATGCAATGGTGTGTTGTGAAAAGTTTCTGTTATCTGTATTTTTGCTTATCCTACAATCTTTTCAATCCCAACTATCATGGGTTGATCCAGTGGGAATAAGGTTCTTGTTAAAAATTAGGTACTAAAGAAGACATGAGTTCAATCGATGGTGTTCACCTACATAGAAATTAGTTTTTTCGAGTTACCGTTCAATCGATGGTGTTCACCTACATAGAAATTAGTTTTTTCGAGTTACCTTAACAACTAAATGTAGAAGTGTCAAGTGGCTGTCATGTGAAAATAGTCGAGGTGCACGTAAGCTGGCCCAAACACTCACGGCCACGGCCTTCAAGAAAGTTGTGAATGCGATCCCTATCTAAGTTGAAAACTTTAGAAACTTAATTAGGTTTTTAGTTCTTTTATAATACTTCAAAAAGATTGTAGGTCTTGTCCAATCATAGTAGTAGTGCTTGATTAAACCATTGTCTATAATGATATAAAGGAAGATTACCCTGGGTGAAGTTACTTCTAGTGCTTAAATCCTCAAGATTTTATGTTTGGTGATTTTTCTTTTGTATGATTTTGAAGGATTAAGCCAGCACTAAGAGCATGTAGAGATGGACTAAGGTTAGAGTTTTAAAACACAAGAAATTGAAGAGAGTAGTGTTGTGGTTAAGAAATGCAGCCTGTTCGAAGTGTTATATCTTACAAAAAGATTTAAGAACCTCTTTAAGCTTCTAAAATATTTAATTTAGAAAGGAATACAAGGGTCATATAATACATATATGAACGCAAAGTCTACGACAGGAGTAACTAACTATCGCTCGGGAGGAGTTTAAAAGCTTAGAGCTCTTGGTTTATAGAATTTCCTCATTTCACTAACTTTAAAATTTTCAATTAGCTTTCTACTTACATCGATGTTTCTTAGTTTTATTTGATTTTCATTAATTCATATTCTCTAAATAAAAATTTCGTTTTTTAAATAACAGTACTAAAAAAGGATTTGTGTCCTTGAAGAGATCCTTTATCTCACTTTTTGTACCAAAACTCAATGTTAAGCTGTTAGAGAGAAGCAATAACTTCCATTCTTGTTACCTCAGGTGCACCATGGGTTTTATAATGCTTATCACAATACAACAATACGCCCTGCAATATTAAGTGCTGTTGAAAGAGCCAAGAAGTTCTATGGTAACCTTGACATCATGGTGACTGGACATTCAATGGGAGGAGCAATGGCTGCATTTTGTGGCCTGGATCTTGCAGTAAGTGATGTCGGATTCTTCCTTGCTTGATAACTGTGATAATTGTTGCATTACTTTTTTTCTGAAAGCTATAATGGCCAAACTCAAAGGTCTTCGAAATTTAATAGTCTTAAAAGTTCGTAAAAATGGTCAACAAAGTCCAGTAGCCATTTGAGATTAAGGTTGTGTATGCCTGTTTAGCGCTTGAACGGTTTCTTTTACTAGGAAACTGAAATCTATCGTCAGACCACCCAAATGGTTCTTCAACATGTCTTGTTTTCAATATTTTAGAATCTTTGGAAGATGAGAATCTTTGTGTGTTAGGTTTTAATTTACTTCCTCTTGTTTAATTGATGCACCATGCTGAAGATTTTCTATTCATTTCAGGTTAACTACAATTTTCAGAATGTCCAGGTTATGACATTTGGACAACCTCGTATTGGCAATGCAGTATTTGCATCATACTATAGCGATATAGTGCCAAATACATTTCGAGTTACAAATGGAAATGATATCGTCCCTCATTTGCCTCCATTTTATTCTTACTTCCCTAGAAAGACATATCGCCATTTTCCTAGAGAGGTATGTTTCCTTGATATTTTGAACTTGATGGGAGAAAATTTTGTGTTGCCTCCCTTAGTTGCCTAAGAAGCAAACTCCTTTTTTTTTTGCAAACACAACCATACTAATCTCTCCTCTTAAAGGACATTTCTGAAATATCCTTCGAACAATATGTCTAACCTTTATCTGTGAAATGGCGGTTGTAAAAATAAATTAGACATTGGAAGCCTGAATTAAAATGGTTAAGGATGAAGCAAAGTGGCATCACCACTGTCCTTCGCAAAGAAATCTGACCGTAATAACTCTCATAGACTGGCCTAGTAGTCAAAGAGGTTCGTAGGAATCTAAGAGGTTATGAGTTCAATCCATGGTGGCTACCTATTAGAGTGTAGTTTCCAACGGGTTTAATTTTATTGACATCCAAATGGCAAACGCATTACATATTTCTCTGCTAAATTAGAGCCTTTTCGGTAACTTAAGAGTTCCAATAATTTGCAGGTGTGGCTTTATGATATTGGATTTGGAAGTTTGGTTTATCAAGTTGAAAAGGTTTGTGATGATTCTGGTGAAGACCCATCTTGTAGCAGGTAATAATTATGTTGGCGATTTTATTTTGGAATTCGGCGACTTTGTGAATTTCGAAGTTCAAATAATAAAAAATCTAAAAATGCATAAAAAGATTGCCAATGTGATGCCAGGTCTGTCCCTGGAAAAAGTATTTCAGATCATTTGGTGTACTATGGTGTTGAGTTAAGTAGTCCAGCATGGAGATCATGTAGATTTGTAATGAATCCTCCTCTTGCGGCATACGAAACAACCGATCTGAATGGAAACGCAGTTTTCTCCAGGGAGCCCGAAATTCCTCTTATCAAATTGAACGAACAGTCTGTACTCAATAACGAAACATGGTAGCGTTTATTCTATAATTGCATGCATTCTCTTCTATGATACCCTTAAAAAGAAGACCATCGAGGAGTTGGGTGCCATATGAATTCTTTCAAACCTTGTTCGAGATGCGATAGCCTAAATGACTTGTCGGTATGGCGTTTTGGCTGGTAAATAGCAGTTTATTTTGTACATATGGGAAAATGTATATATTTATGAAGATTGTTATGCTGAAAATTGTTAGTCTTAAAATAATGTGGATAGAAGAAACTTATATTAAGATGCAATGCAGAGTAGCATGAATGAAACGTTCATGTGTTCGTATGCTGTTATTTTTGTTTTTGCTTTGAATTCTAATGCAGGGAACAGTGTGAAGTTTTCAATGATTTAGGTTGACTTTAGTTCGATGTATAGACGAATAGGTTGACTTTAGTTCGATGGATAGACGGGGACGGGAACGGGAACGGGTCTGAAATACCCAGGTTCGTTTTATATATTTTGGACTTGGCTCCAACCATGAGTTTGAAATAACCAGTAGAAATTAACTGAAGCGAGTTGGTTTTGTTATTTTGATTAATTAGCATCATTTGGTTTAGTTTGATTAGTGACATTTTCTAAGACTTTTGGACGTAGAATCTAGAGATTCATTACATATAAAATTGAAATTTACTCCTGGCACTTGAAATTTGGAGGAACTTAACTTGTAATTTGTTTGAAGACTGTGGAACTGTTTTCTTCTATCTTATTTAACATAAATATGGTGAGTGTAAATGAGTAATTTAGGTCCATAACTATTTTGTTTTTTGTTTTTGAAATTTAAGCCTACAATAATTATTTTATCATATATTTTTTATTTACTTGGATATCTACATCTCACTTACATTTGTAGAAATTAAACCAAAATTTGGAGAGAAAAAAATAGCTTTTAAAAACTTGTTTTTGTTTTTGAAAGTTGGTTAACATTCACATACTTTTCTAATGAAAGATGAATATATTGTAGAAAATGTGAAACATATTGTAAAAAATTTGAGTAAGAATAGATTTATATTTCAAAAATAAAAAATAAAAAATTAAATAGTTATCAAACGGGATCTTAAAGGTCGGTTTGATTGTGATTTATTTTATTTTATTAATTTTTTTTATAGGATAAAAAAGTTTATTACGTTTTTATTTTAGATTTGCGTGAAAAAAAAAAAGGTTTTCCAAGTGAGGAACGATTTAGGGTTTAGGGAAAGTTTTTTTTATTAAAGAAAAAAAAAAAAAGTTTAGAAGATGTCAAGGCATGACCCATCTTTTCTCGACTTTCAAATACCTATCTATGTAATTTATTGTTTTTTTCACTAAAAAAATATAGAAAAAGGAAATATAAAATACGGTGTAAATTAGGTCACATAGGATGTCAACTAACTTTTAAACCATAGTATTTTTGTTCCAATTGCTGATTTTGAGAAAGAAATATCAATATCGAAAAAATGTTGATGACCATTGTGATTTTTTTAAAATATAAATATTCAAATCTTGTAAAATAACAATTAATATAAATTAAATAAACCTTTCACATTTTTTAAAATAAGTTGTTTGAACTTATTAAATAAACTTAAATCTATTATCTTTTTATCAACTACAACATGAGCTTTTTAGTTAGTTTCTTTTCTTTATTTATGTTAATGTTTGATTTTTTTTCAATTTTTTTTTTCAAGAATATTTAGTGAAAGAATGATTATTTTAATAAAAAAGTTTAAGTTACATTCTATTTTATTTAAAAGGATATGAAAATCTATGACAACCTAAAATTATTTTCTTTTGCTATTTCTCTACTTGTGGGGTGTGTATTGATTGATTTTTTTTAATAAACTTTTTTTTAACTACTAAATAAATATTTAATTTGCTAACAAGGGCAGAAGTTTAGCGGTGTATGATATTAACCATGAGGTCATGAGTTCTATCTCCTACTCAATTTTTTAGCATATGAATATGTGGAAATGTAAATGTCGATATGTTTAATGAAATATTGAATGCACTCGTGACTGCAACTTTTTTTTTAGGTTTTTAAGATTGCAACATTAATTATTCTTTTCTTTCTCAAAAAATAAAAAGATTAATGTTGCAATCTTAATTAAGACTTGAAACACAATTGGATTTAAATTTGATTCAACCCAACATTTGAGAGGGGAGATTCAAATTTGTAACTAAGTTACTAGATGAATTTGTAACCAAGTTATTAGATGGTACAATGATGTTATATATATTTATATTTATAGTTGTATAAGATGGAAAATGAAATTTAACTTAACAAGTTTATGGAATTTCCCCTTTAATTTTGTTAGTTGAGTTCAAATATCTCATATTTTTATATTTGTCAGTACTAAAAAAAGCATAAATGATATTAATTAAAATTTTGTATGATATAGTGGAGATTTAAAAGAATGGTTAAAATAGACTAGTCTCTTATTTGAGTCCAATTTGTTGTAGGTAGCAAATTTATTTTTTACAATTTTTTTAAAACATTTTTTATATAATAAAATATTGTAACTTTTATTATCTTTCATCAACTTCTTGCTTTAAGTTATCAATTTTATTTGATTGAAGCAGTTTGTGAGCTAGAATACCAAAAATGAGTGAAATGTTTGTTCCCATTTGTGAGATATTTAAATCAGCTATATTTATTTATTTATTCAAAAAATTTAATTTTTTAATTATTATTATTGATAAAAAATACCATTAAAACATTTATAAATCCTCCTTTTTCTCTCATTATTTTGAACCATAATTGATTTGGACAATAAAAATGGTTGACAATCAATCCTCTTTACAACATCAAGAACAATTGATTTTATATATTTTATGTAAGGATTTATCAATTTGGCCTGAAAATCATTAAATCAGCGGTTAATATTCGGGGAAATAGTCCTCTATTGCACTTTTATAGTGCTATTTCCGTTCTCTGCTGCTGAAACTTTCACTGGCAAATCAGCTGCATTTTCCTGCATTAAAACCCCCCCACAAAATATGTAATTAAAAAAAAAATGTTATTTAAAATACTTCATGACAACTATTTTTGTATTTGTTTATAATATGTTAGGAAGATTTTTGTTTAATCAAAACTCCACAGTCATTTTTTGGATAATCAATCCAGTTGTTTATAAAGAAATCAATTTTGTTCATTCATTGTTTCAAACCCAATTTCCCTTATTTTAATTCTTCCTCATAAGGACATGTTTTAGAATAAATGTTTTTTTTATTAAAAAAAAATGTCACAATAAGGTTAATATGGGCAATAATAACAACATTTTGAAGTTACTGTATGGATGGTTTTAAAAGATTAAAGTGATAGTTTATTTAAACCCAAAATTAAAGTGATAATTAATTAGCAAACCTTAGCATCTTTCACATTGTTCTCCTGTGCTGCTGGAGTGGCTGAGATTTGAATTTCCTCAACTTTTGGAGCTGCCATTTCTTTCTTAGCTGGGACTTCTTCTTTCAATTTATCTGCCTCTCCTGTCCACATAAATTACTCTTTATAATTCATGATAATCAATTAGGGGTGAAATCAAATTGATTCTACAAATTACTCTTTATAATTCTTAAAAAAAAACAATTGAAAACAAATTTTTTTATTTTTCAAAACTTGAAAAAAACATAAATAATAAAAGAAAGAAATTAAGTTATGGAAGTACTCTTGTTTTAGTTATCAAATAGAACATTTTTAAATTTTTAGAATTTGGAAAAAAAATTGAGTATGGAAGTTCCATTTGCCTAGATTTGTAATTATTTTGTGAAATTGGATCATCTAGTATAATTTTTCAAATAAAAAATGTTTAATTTGAAGTCTAATTTCAATTTGATCTTTAAATTTTAAAATTAAAGATCCATGACATTTCAATAATGATCGTTAGAAAATGTGTATTAAAATAACAAGTAAACATATTTTAAATTTAATATATTGATCAATTGATTATGTTAATTTTAATTTTTATGTAAATTTAATTTTTAAAAGAGTTTAAGTATACAAGTAATTTGTTTTATAAAAAAATACACCATAAAACATTATTGGAAAGTCACCATAAAATGTACAATTTTAAAAAATAAAAATTAAATTGAAATTAGCTTTCAAATCTCGAGACTACCTCCACATTTTTTTTATTGAAGAAAGCTTTCAACACATTTAACGAAATCATCAATACCAAATAATCAACCTCCTTTAGCCAAAAATATTTTTAAAATGTGTTTAAAAAAAAATTAAAAAAAAAAATTTCATGAAAGAAGTTTTAAATAAATTTCTTCATTATATAAAAAAATTAACTGACCATTTTGCTTCTCCACTTTCGGTTCTGCAACCAATTTATTTTCCTCAACAGGTTTAATTTCTTGTTCAACGCCGCCGCCGTCCTTCTCTACCTTCATTTCTCCGGCGAACTGCTTTTCTTCAACAGGTTTAATTTCCTGCTTTACTTCAATTTCCTCCTTCTCCGCTTTGGTTTCTCCGGCCACCTGTTTTTCAACAGCGCCGCCATTAACGCCATCCTCCTCCGCTACAACGCCGTCGCTCTTCTTCTCTTCTTGATGCTCTGTTTTGTTCTCCGATTCAACATTCACAGCGCCGTCGATTTTCTTCTCCGATTCAATCTTCACAGTTCCGTCGATTTTTACCTCATCGCTCTTCTTCTCCGATTCAATCTTCACAGCGCCGTCGATTTTCTCCTTGTCGCTCTTCTTCTCCGATTCGCTCTTCACAGCGCTGTCCATTTTATTCTCATCGCTCTTCTTCTCTTCTCCTGGCGCCATTTTCTTCTCCGATTCAACCTCCGCACCGCAATCGATCTTATCCGACGCAACCTTCAAATCGGCGTCGCTCTTCGATCCATCCGCAACCTTACGAGCGCTCTTGGATCCGTTCGCGATGGATTTCTTGCGGCGGAGGATGCCATCGGCTGTGGCGACAGCAAGCTTCGACTCTCCGCAGCCCATTGATGAAGCGATTAACGTCGGAGATCGATAGAATAGGCGGCGGCGGAGGAGAAGGGAAAATTGGAAGGAGAAATTGGATCTCTCCCGGTAGAAGGAGAGATCGATGATTGGTGAAGTGAATCAAAGCGGAGAGGTAAGTTTTTTTGTTGATCTGAAGTTGAAGTTATATTATGATTGCGTTTGGAATTTGGATGGTTAGGGTTTTCTTGTTTGTTTGATTCTCCATCGCCATTATCGGCATTTCTTTCTCCTTGGTTGAAAATGGAGGATTTGTAGCTCTGCCTTGCAATTGTTCTAATAATAAAAATAACTAAAAAAAAAAACTGCTACTTTTTTCATATTTAATTCATCAATATATAGCCCCAATATAATTAATATTTAGAAACTGATTTTTGGGTTTAAAAAATTTTATTTTCTTTTTAATTCAACACCATTTGGAAAACATGATGCCTGCTACTCCTTTTAAAAACAAATTTATTATTTTAGTCATGTAGTCATGTTTTTTTTTTAAAGTCACGTAGTAAGGTGTACTTTTTAATTTCTTCAAAAAAAACATAATCAAAGGGGAGATTTGAAAGTTACGTAGATAATAAATTTGAATAATATATTTATGTATACCGGTTGAACTACTATTCTTGTTGATTTTTTTTTTCATTAGTTAATAAATTATTAGGAACAAAAGATTGGAACTCATGATTATTTTATGAAATTACATAAATTTATGCTATGATATTATTGATATGTTGCTCAAACTTAATTACATGGTTGAACGCAAGTTTTTTTTTTTAAATTTTAATTTTTAAGAACAAAAGGCAACAACCAAGTTACAAAAGTGAGTTCCTCTGCCTAGACTTTTTCACAAAAGTATGGCACTTCTTTCATCCAATATCGATCTCTCCCACGACAATTAATTAAATTAGTTCATGTTATATATATATATATATGAAAGTCATGTGGTATAGATGTTGAATATTAGATAAATCTATAGTTTAATTTAATAACCTCATTTCTATTAATTATTTATATATCTATATTTAAAATCAATTTCAATTAATTATATTGATAATGTTATTTAATTATTTACTTTATATGTTATGAATGTATTAGGAATACATTTGGTATACTTTGTACACATAAAAATCACATTTAATTAATTAATTTTTTAAAAATAAAAAATGATATAAAATTAAAGAAAAAAAAATTCATAATCCCATTATAATAACCTACGCTTCAAATACTATTTATCATAACTCATGTTATAATAATTTTTAGCTCAAATAGTGTTTATTATAATTCATGTTATAATAATTTATATTTCAATCACAATTTATTATGATTTCTATTATAATAACTTTCACCTCAAATATCATTTATAATAATGGAATTTATGATAATCTACTGTTTACGACAATCTTCCATCTGCAATACCATACTTGGGGGCCCAACATTTCGATTATTTTGTACTGAATTTCATTGGGATTCTCAATTTCTTCCCCTTTCTTTTCCATCAAGCGAGGGAAGAAGAAGATATTTCTTTCTCCAAAAACCCATAAAATAATAAAGGAGAAGCGATTAAAGAAGTTTGCAATCATCGTTGCCTTCAAAGTGTTTGTTAAAATGCCCCAATCAGTTTCTTGGCTTAGCAGTTCTTCATTGAATTCCCCATTCGCTAATATTTCGGCGCCTGCTCTTTTCCCATGTCAGCGTTTGACCCACCTTATCCTTTACGGATTCTTCTATTGTCATTTATTGCAATCGCTTTATCTTTGAGTTTTTTTTATGCAGGAAAATTGCAGATCGAGATGCTGAAGGTGGATATTAATCTGGGGTCTCCAATTCCATTATTAACATTCCCCTTTTGGGGATTTCCAAAGTTGGAAACGACAACCAAACAGCCATTCTTTCCCTTTTAAGAAGCTCTCCAATGGAAGTCTCAGCTAATGATCGTCTTGATTTTGGGAAGATGGGTTATGGGTAAGAACCCAATTCTCTTTTCCCTTTTTCATTGCCCCTGTCGTTTAATTTCGTTCATTTCATGCTCTATATGAAGATTCTTGAAATGGGTTTTTTTTTGTTTTTTTTATTGATTTGTGGGTTGTTCTTAGATGCCAGCATTATCGTAGGAGATGTAAGATTCGAGCTCCTTGTTGTAATGAGATCTACCCTTGTCGCCATTGTCATAACGAGGCTACGGTTTGTTTTCGTGTTCTTGATTGATGTTCATAACTTTCTTGTTTACTGTTGTTTATTTATTTCATTCTTTGTTGTTGATGCATTAGAGTGGGATGACCAGACCCTTTGATCGTCATGAACTAAACCGTTTCGATGTTAAACAAGTATGGCTTTCTTTATCTTTCTCCCATTCCTTCTGTTGGATTTTAACTCTTACATGTGAAGTATGCAATGACCGTCGATTGATATCATTTCCATTTTCCCCTACCTGAATCAGGTCGTCTGTGCGGTTTGTGACACGGAGCAGCCAGTATGTGAATATTATTTCTGTCCCTTTTGATCTTCTTAACTTAATGAAGGAAATTTGCCTCTACACCATATCGTTAAGTAGAACCTCTTAACTACTTTATGATATGGTTTATTTGCGGTAATCTACTTATTTTTCATTTAAGAGATAAGTAGATTTCACCAATATTTTTTGTCCACCCAGAATAAGCCATCTCAAAGAGTAAGTAGGTATGGGAGTGGAGGTATTTTATTTATTTATTATTATTTTTAAGTACTATTTACCATTGTTTGCAGGTTGCTCGGCTTTGTACGAACTGTGGTGTTAATATGGGGGAGTACTTCTGTGAAATATGCAAATTCTATGATGATGATGTAAATGTTATAGTTTTTGTTTCTTGGTTTTTGATTCATTTTGTGCTTTCTTGGGAGAAGGGAAGAATTGGTGCTTGTATGTTTGTTCATCGTCTGTAAGCCTGCTTTTCCTTCTCTGCAGATTGAAAAGGGGCAGTTCCATTGCGGGGAATGTGGGATTTGTAGGTATGGAAGCTCTTTTCAAAATTTTCAAGATTTATTTTATTTTTATCAATTGAAGTGTTTGTTAAATCCAACCTTTAGAATTTATCAAACTCATGTAAACAGGGTTGGCGGTCGAGAAAACTATTTTCATTGCAAGAAATGCGGTAAATCTTGATGTTTTCTAAGGTTTTTGATTCGTATCAGTTGAGTCTGTTAGTTGATACTTTTAATGTTATGCGCATCAAATGTTGTGAATTCCTGGATGCTGACTGAAATTTAATCTAACCAATTAATGTTCACGAAAGTAGAAAGCTCAAGGTATATACTCTGAGAACTATCTAGTAAATGCAGTAGTGGGTATTTATATAATGTTCTTCGAGCTCGTTTGCCCTGTTATTCTTCTATGTTGACTTTGTTCTAGGCTCTGCTCCTGTTAATTGATGATTGCAGTTCAGATTTACATACTTTATCCAAAAATACTAGTTGATTATTGTTTCCATTGGAGTGTATTGATTATTGGTGTAATGTTTTCTCTTGAATCCATACGGGTTGAGCTATCTGCTAGTAAAAACATCATCAAATGTAAATAATCTGATCATGTTTGCTTATTATGCTTCTTGTGTTCTTAAAAGGATCATGTTACTCTGTTAATTTGCGTGACAATCATTCGTGTATCGAAAACTCTATGCAGCATCACTGTCCAATATGTTATGAGGTATTTTCCCAGCCTTTTCCTCTTTCTTTCAATTTTTTTTTTTTTTGTTGAATTCCCATATTTATATCCTTACACCGCCATGTTGGGTGTTTCACAGTACCTTTTCGACTCGCTGAAAGATGTTGCTGTTATGAAATGTGGGCATACAATGCATCACAAATGCTACTATGAGATGATAAAGCGTGATAGGTAAGTTGTAATGCTCGTCTTCGTTTCAAAGTCATTACATATATTCATAGCTGTATAATGAGAATTTGTGCCATAACCCAGATACTGTTGTCCGATCTGCTCCAAGTCGATCGTCGACATGTCTAAAGCTTGGAAACAATTAGATGATGAGGTAAATATAACGAAGTCCAATTTGTCTACTTAATCAAGAGATGTTATATGAGTTTTACCATGCATAATCTATCCTTTATTAAACATATCTTGACTTGTATAATTTTCTCTACTGTGTATTGTTTAGATTGAAGCAACAGTCATGCCTGAGGAATATCGTCACAAAAAGGTTTTTGCCAATACTTTCATGTCTCTAGCCACTCTTCTTTCTTCGTATGATTATTTTTACTCGAAGATAGTTGGTTGGATCAGCCAACTCAATTAAGTGTTTTCTTGACATTATCTTTTACATTTATCAGTTCAATTTATGGTGGTCATAAAATTAAGAGTGAATTTACTGCAAGTTGTTTTTGACAATTAAATGTAGTAGGATCAAACAATTTGTTCCATATGAATAGTTCAAATGTGCGTAAGCTGGTGTGAACACTCACGAATATAAAAAAAGACAATTATCTTTTACATACACCTGTTTATGAATCAATGATGCAAAAGAAATACCATGCACTTGAGAAATCTCTAGTTTTCCTCTATGTTTGCTTTGCTACCATGCACTTTCCCCTGTACTCAGAATCTTTTTTTCTCCGGCTAAAAAACTTTCATGAAGTCAGAATTAGGAAATTACAGTTGCATTTTGCAGGTATGGATTTTATGCAACGACTGCAACGACACGACCGAAGTGTACTTTCACATAATCGGGCAGAAATGCGGCCACTGTCAATCGTACAACACGCGCGCCATTGCTCCTCCAGTTCTCCCTCAGTGATAGAGGAGATCATGTCTCCAAAAAGAAGTTAAGGGGGTTTGGTTGGCTTCTGTGTATCTTCATAAATCTGACTTCAGTTGTGGAATCTTGGAAACTGTTATTTTCTTCAGGTTTTCTCTTCCTCCATTGGTGGAGTCTTAAACAAACCCAGGTAAGAAAAGAATGCATGGGTGAAGGAATCTGTAAGCATATATTACATACAAAATACCAACCTGAGTGAATACCTTTATTTTTTTTCTTGTATGATATATTGAGTTCAGACTTATTTATTTTTGGTTTAAATACCATTTTGGTATAAAATTCATCAAAAAAACCACCATAAATCCATAAAATATTAATAAGTAATACTATCGTGGCCAAATTAGGTGAAATCAGAGTTCCATCATGA
Source organism: Sechiopsis laciniata (assembly GCA_037833695.1). NCBI lineage: Eukaryota > Viridiplantae > Streptophyta > Magnoliopsida > Cucurbitales > Cucurbitaceae > Sechiopsis > Sechiopsis laciniata. The sequence goes on along the minus strand of JBBMKA010000021.1, from coordinate 5,646,792 downwards.
ACGTGTATGTAAAATTTGGTATCAAATGAAGTTCAAGAGCAAATTTTGGACAGTCAAGGATAAAAATAGTAAAAAGAATACAATTTTTACTTGAGACACCAAATATAGATCTAAAGCTATTCTAATATGCAAAACTATTCCTATAGCTTCTGTTACTCTCTTCACAATACAGATCAATGTTCCTCCAAGACAAAGATCTCTCAAATCCTACAAATTTAATCAAAACCCAACATTCATAACCAAATACTTTAAATTAAGCACAAACCTTACTAGATAGGGGGTACTTCAGTGCTTTTCGCATTGCCGGCGATCTGAAAGATCATCTCTCGATCTATATCACTTTTAAAGAAAGCTTCATTATTGCTTCTGTCTGCTTTAAGTTCTGGAGAACAAAATATCATCACATGGAATGCCTGATTCGGTTGATCCGCAATATAGGCTGGATAGCGTCTGCTTGTGAACGCCCTGTTTACGAGAGTGTCCCTTACTTGAAAACGGTACAGGATTATATAGTAATGGAACCCATAGATTTATATATGGGTTTATGATAAACTACATAAGAGCGGACTATTCAACTATTCAAAAAAATGACTTGTTTTTATATCTTTAAGAATGGGCCGGTACTCCTACCTGTAGGAAAAAGAGCTATCATCAAGCAAAACCATGAAAAAATTCACTCAGTTTTTTCCCTAAAATTCATACACATTCTTCTCAAATCATTTTTACTAATATTGTTTGTAATTTATTTATTTATTTTGAATATCCAATCTATTATATTACACTCCAAAAGCAAGATTAACCATCATTATTAGTAATTTGCAACTATAGTATTGTATTAAATAAAATTTAACCACAAATCGAGTTCAGTTGAGATAACTTTATTTTTTTAGTATATAGTAAATAGGGTTTGAATAAATATTATGGCATCTTGGACTACAAGATGTTTATAGTCTTAACCTCGATGCTTTGAAAATTTGAAACTTCAAATCTCATTAAAATGTACTATCTATTTTTTTTTTACAAATGAAGTAAATTCTTATCTAGAAAAATAATTTATTTTAAGATAGAGAAAGACTATCATATTATAATATTAATTTCAAAATCAACCACTAACTAGCTGTATGAACTCCGTTGGTATCATGTACAATATATAATTACATTAATTACAAAGCATATTATTATCTACACAAATAGTAGGAAGTACGCATGAGATACTTCTTGGAAAGTTGACAAGTCCTGTGGTTTTATTAAAACTCATAATGTTTTCGCACAAAAAAAAGAAAAAGAAAAAAAGCATTGGATCAGAAAGTGGGTCAAAGCCCATTTATTTGGGCCTCTTTTGAAGGCCCACAGCAGCCAATATAATTAGCAACATAAATACTATGGCTCCGACAATGGAGAGAACAGAAGAAACAGTCCCGATCTTACAAAATCTACCAAATGTATTGCACACTTTGTTCCACCCCACGTGCGAGTTGCCGTGGTAGCCGATAATTCCGACGGCCATGACGGTGGCGCCGCCGGAGGAGAGCAGCGCCACCGTCACGGTGTCGAAAATGATGATCATTAAAGTTAATATGCTGCTCTTATTCTTGTTTGTTAACGTAATCACCAGCGAGATTAATCCATATAAACTTGCTATTATATTTGTCGCGAAAAAGTACCTACACAAGAAAATATATATTTTAATGTTTAATAATTATAATTACATCCAAATCACTATTTAATCCATTTTTACCTCCAATTCAATTTATGGTGTTCACCTATGTATGAATTAATTTTTTGTAACAAAAATTTGACATTCAAATGTTGTAGAGTTATATCATCCTATGATATTAATTGAGATGCGCACAAATTGATCCGAACAGTCACGAATATAACAAAAACAAAATTCAGCTAAGTCAATCTCTTTGCTTGAATTACTTTAGGAAATAAATTAAAATTACTAGCAAAATTAATTTTTGCTGAATGTAAAGTTATTTAATTAAAAAATATATCGACTAACATTTTTAAGTAAGATAGATTCACAACTCAGATCTCTCGATGAAATGTAATTAATATCTTAACAATTGAGTTATGTTCGGTTGATATTTATTTTAAGAAAAATTAAAATTTCAAAATCTATTACAAACATAGGAATGAGTTGGAACGAGTTAAAAAATAAATTGATAAAGAGAATTTCAAAATCAATCTCTTATTGGCATAATCTATTTATTAATAAACAATTATTTAATCTCTTTCGTTTTATAACTTTTTCATATACAATCTTTTAGTTCATAATCCTTCCCTATTTTTTTTAACTAAACTGTTCGATTATTTTCTTAACCCCTAAAGTTCAATGAGTACAAAAGAATCAAGATGAAATTTAACCTATAATAGAATAATTTGAAATGAATATTCATTTTGTTTAAACGATCCTTGAAAAGGAAAAAGAAAATCAAGAACTTTACCAACAATTAGTATATCTTTCTAGAATAATTTGAAATATACATACATAAAAGTTCGAATAGATTAAAAACTCTTTCTTTTATAAAAGATCATTTCAAAACTCAAATCTCTTGATTGAACATAAAAAATTTTAGCCCTCTTTGATAACTATTTGATTTTTTTGTTTTGATTTTTGAAATTTAAGCATAGTTTTACTTAAATTTCCTATATTGTGTACCATATTTTTTATCATGTATTTATCATTTCTTAAGAAAGTAACTAGGTGAATACTAATCAAATTTCAAAAACAAAAACAAATTTTTAGAATCTATTTTTTTTTTCCTTTCAATTTTTGGTTTGGTTTCCAAAAGTATAGGTAAGATATAGATGGACTTAGATTTTAAAAACAAAAAACTAAAAACAAAATGGTTATATGAATTGAATTATGTTCACTTCTCATCAATAATATCGATATTTATTCTTTAAAAAATGAAAATTTAAAATCTTTTATTATAAATAATGAGTAGCTAAAAAACGAATTGATTAAAAAAATATATATAAACTTACACAAAAGCAGACAAGTTCTGCCATTTAACAACCTCATCAAGCTCAAGAGGAGGAAGATTGGGGGAGATAATAACAGGAACCAATTTGGTTTGTTTGGCAAATCCCACAACAATGGCTGCCACAACACTTAACACAAATCCACAAACCCTAAGAATCACTTCTAACTTCCCACCACTCATTGTTTCTTCACTACTTTTCTCTATTAATATAATTTCCCTTTCTCATTAAACTCTTTAAGAGGAGTGTTTGGATGATGGGAAAAGTGTAGGAAAGTGAGAGAATTTAAAGAGATGGAGGTGGGAAAATTAGAGAGGAGTAATGAAAATAAATAAAAAATAAAAAATAAAAAAGAAGAAGAAAAAAAAGGTGGGTGGTTATTTATTAATGTGGGTTGAAATAGTATTTCATAATAACAATCACCCTCACCCGAATCTATAAATCATACCTCATTAATTTATAGATTTAAAATTGATTTCTTATAAATAAAAAATAATAAAAGAAAAAATTGGTTGAAATAATGTTATTTTAGTAAAAGTTGGAAGAGAGAGACCACAAACAGTACAAAAAAAGAAAGTACTATTACTCTCAAATAAAAGAACAAGTAGTGGTTTCAAATTCTAATATGTATAGAAATTTAGTAATTATATTTTAAATTTAGCAATAAGTCATGCTTTAACTATTTTATTTTTTATTTTTAAAATTTAGGTTTACCACAATTATTTTTATCTTATAGATTTTCTTATTTTGATACATACATTTAATAATTATTTGAATTTAAACGGATGAAATCTTACGTGCTTTATAACCATTTTTGAAAGCTAAATATTGAAAGCTATTTTTGAAAGCTAAATATTGAAATCGAACTAAATATTGAAAGCTAAGACCATATCTAATAATTATTTGAATTTAAAATTTTATTTTAAAAAATAAAAATCATACGTGGTTTATAACCATTTTTGAACACGTCTCATAACTATTTTTTGTTTTTAAAAATCCAAAATAATGTTATTTATAATATTATACATTCAATATATCATAATTATAAAATCAAACCATTATTATTTTTTAAAACTAAATAATATAAAAAACATACACATGACCGTCGCAACATAAATATTTATATAATCATAGAAATATTCATAATGTATGATAATGAAATTATAGAGTTGTTAAAACAAAAATATATTAATATTTAAATCACTATCAAATATTGATTTAATTCAATCCACCACTTGAACTCAATTATATACTAACTTTTAGTATACAACAAAATCATTTCTAGTTATAATTAAAAGTAAGTTAAATTACAAATTTAGTACTAGATTTTAAGATTTATTGATGTAGAAAACAATTTTAAGATTTATTTTAATTTAATTTATATATTATTTGATCTAATAATAATAATAATATTAAAAAACGAAAAAGAAATGTCAAATGTACGAAGCAGCGTGTTGATTATCAGTGAGTTTTTCATTTGGTAGGTAGTGGATTCAATCCTTTTTTTTTCATTTTGGTTTTCCAAGAAAAAAAATACGAAATCTGCATTTTAAAAGCTTTTTTTTCTTTATTACAATTTCTTGGTTATTTTAACATTTTAAAGCTAAAAACAGAATTGATTTTCGAAACATATTTGTTTAAAAAAATAGAAAATTAAGAAGAAGAAAAATAAACAAATAACGAAATAATTATGAAAAGTGACTTTAAAAAAAGTACTTTTAAAATTTAGTTATTATTTACATACATTCTCAAACGGATGAAATCTTTCATAGAGAATATAAACGAAAAATAAACTTAAATTAAAAAATAAAATAAAATAAAATTTCATTTAATGACCATTTAAATTTTTTATTTTGATTTTTGAAATTTAAATTTGTACGAATCATTTGATCTTCTCTTGATAAAATATATGAATTTTAACTAAATTTCATAAATCAAAACAAATATTTGGAAGTTATTGTTTTTTAGCTTTCAAATTTTGGTTTGATTTTTAAAAATATAAGTAGTATATATATATCAAAATTCAAAATAATGAAAGTGATGTATTGGGTAGTAGTTGTAGATTTAAATTTTAAAAATAAAAAATAAAAAATTAAATAAAAATATTAAATTGGCTATACAATTACCAAATGAGGTCTTAATTTTTGTAATTTCAATTTTAAAACGATTTAGTTTATTAGTTTTAAACCCAAGTTGTGGTTCACACGCTTCATAAAAAGGAGACTATACAATTAGACATTAAAGTTTCAAAGACTAAATCCATTATAAGTTTTGCTTAAAAAATAAAATAAAAAATCCATTATAAGTTTAAGTTGCATAATTAAATTTCACCTATTTAAGTTGAAGAGCTATATTCTTCATATCCCTAGTGGCTCAGTGGGGACCCTATTGTGAATTTGAATTTTAGTTTTTAGTTAAAAATAAATATAAAACAAAGAAACTAGGAAAAGTTCTCTATTTAGTTTTTATCTTTCAAAATTAAATAAATTTATGTCAAAGTCAATATCATAAAATTTTCAAACAAAACTCGGAACTAAAAATTACTTTTTAAGAAACTAATTGCAAACATCGCTTTAAAAAAATTATAAATTAAGATATTGGAGATAAACAACTAAAAAGTTTTTTTTGTAGAACATCTAACTTCACAAAAAGAAGTTCAAACAACTTATTAGGTTGGTTTGGAAAATAATTATAGAAGTTTGGAGGGCCGATACTAATTTGAAAATTTTAGTTTTCCTCTTTTATATGTGATAATGGAGAATGGAGAAAAAAAATAATCTAGAATAGTCACATGGTTTTATAGAAGTTTGGAGGGCTGATACTAATTTAAAATTTTTGGTTTTTCTCTTTTATATATGATCATGTAGAATGGAGAAAGAAAAAACTTTAGTTTTGTAATAACCCAAGTTTGTGGTGCTATTTTAATTAAATGAAATTTAATTGAGGTTGATGGTAGTTTTTGTAATAAGTTTAAAATGGATGGGTAAATGGGTCTTTTACCCATTGATATTTAAGTGTATTTTGAGATTTG
>JBBMKA010000021.1:5590678-5628966 GCA_037833695.1 Sechiopsis laciniata | reverse complement strand
GTGTGATGTAGAAAATTTATTGAAAAGGGCCAGACTTAATACGTACAAATATTCACAAATTCCAAAATTTCTACAGATAATTAAGTTGGTTATAAGTAAAGAAGAAGAAAAAAACTTATTAAATAAATACAAATATGAATTATACAAATATAAGTTATATTCTAAATTACGATCATTAAAAATAAATAAATTATAAGTTTGAAGTTGATTTGATTGAAAATAAGTATGAATCTTACCATTTTTTTTTAAGGGAGTATTAATCAACTCACAAATGAAATTATAATTTTAAGTCAATCTAAACAGTTTAAGTTGTTAATATGATTTGCTTCTAAGTTTTTTTTTTTTTTTTTAATAAGATATTTTCATTCAAAATAGATATATAAATTATATATAGTTTAATTGGAGATCGAAGAATTCGAATCTATAATTTTTTTTTGTTTGAATTTACTAAATTATTTCTCTTATTCACAAATAGAAAGTAGGTAAGATATATCAAAACTTGCCAATTAAGAGCTAGTGATAAAGATTTAGTTTTAAGTTATATATAATTATAAAATAAGAGGCGTATTTTTTAAAATGAAAATGAGCAACGACCATATTAATGATATATATTAATAAGATAATTGACTATTGCATAAAAGTGAAATTGAATAATGTTTTTTTGCCACTTGTGACTTCTACGTAGTCCAAAATCAAGCCCATAGACCATTATATTATACTCACGAAACTTTAAAAAGAAATTAAAGCCTAAAATAAAATAATATGGCGTATGCTATGCATATCTTAGAAATAGTCGGGTTGAATTCATTTATTAATTCATTTTTGTCGCTGTCATACATGCAAATTTATTCAAAGATTATTTCATATTTAAATTTACATTCATTAGTCTTTTATTTTAGTAATCACTCTTTCAATGAATTTAAAATTTTCAAATTTGTACAAAAAAAGACGAGGTATGATGGTTTTATTGTTTGGTGGTAATCGAGTTAAACACTACATCCACGTGTTCGATCACAGAAATTACTCTATTTGAATAGTTTGTGGTCTCTCTCCCAACTTGTATTAAAAAAATGTTTTATTTGTCAACAAATAATTTGTATTTATTATTTTTAAATTGGTATAGTATATATATTTGGTTCGAACATATTTTGTAATGAATATTTAATTCATCCAAATAATTTTTGGTTAATATTGAGTTGAATTAACGTTTTACTTTTGTTAAAATTTACTTATGTATACCTTTTTTTTTTTTTTTTTTTTCTAATTTAACAATATTTAGAATCTGAGAGATTGGACGTGTAACCTACCTATGTATACTCTATTTCATTCAATATGATTTTTTTTAATGAAATGTTTTTTTTTATTCATATGAAATGTTTGTTTAATTACATTATTACCTTATTTGTTTTTCATTAAATTGTTTAAATGCTTGTTAAAAAGTAATAAATAAATAAAAACTGAAATGAAGGTTAGGGGTGATTTCGGTTCGATTTTTGTCGGTTTTGTGCCAAACCGACAACCGAACCGATAACTTAGGTTTTCAAAAAATGGATTCGATCCAATGTCTAATAAAGTATAGAACTAATGGTTCGATTTTTAATTGGTTCAGTTTGGTTTTGGATCCGATCCAATGTCCAATAGTTTTTAATATATCAAAAACAACATTTCTGACTAAAAAAAACTTCTCCAATTTTTTTTAACAAGTTTGGTACTTAGCATCTAATTTTATTTCATAAAATTAGTTTTAAATAAATAATGAAAAAGTAATATGAAAAAAATAAAATTTGAGAAAGTTACTTAGAAAATATATTGACATTTAAAGGATAAAAAAACATTAGGTTGATTTTCAAGACTTTAGAAAATCTTCTAAATAATGGAATAAATATGACTTTATATGATTTATTGACAATATATATATATATTTTGGTTTGTATCAGTTTTTATTGGTTTTTGTAAACGAAAACCGGAACCGATCCAATATTTTCGATTTTTTCAAATTACAAACCGATATGTCAAACTTTGTGCTAAAAAACCGATCCGATCCATTAGATTGGATTGGTTCGATTCGATTTTTCGGTTTTTGGATTTTGACTTGCACCCCTAATGAAGGCTATGAAATTAATTAAATATGCAGATACTTCGTGGCGGCATTATCGGTGGCGGCACTTTACAGTCTCGTTACTGCCGTTGCCTCCGTTTCCGTCGTCGCCAAACCTAATCTCTTTCCCAAGTTCTTGCTCCATCTTGCATTGTGGGATGCGGTAATTTTTCTCTCATTTTTCACCGTTAGTTAACGGTGGTTAAATTTTAATATTTTGATATATACTTCATTAAAAAAAAAGTTTGGACTTAAAAATAGTGTTAAAGATGTTATTTTGAATTCTAACGCATTTGAAATTCAAACTTATAATCAATCGATTATGATGTGATACATGATAATATTAGAGTACTACTTATTTTTTAACTTATATTATTTAAATTATTAATTTATATATAATGGTTTTTTTAGATTACTATATATATATAGGTATTAAACTTATGCACTTATACTAAAATGGAGTTGCGAATAAATTATTGTTATACTAATAATAATGTGTTTTTATTAATAGTTTTTCTTATTATTTAACTAAAAGAAATATTATGATTTTAAGAGGATATTGCATTATTTTACAAAAACAAGTTGAATTACTTTGATGCAACAATCACATATTAAAATTTTAAAATTTTTCAATCACATTTTTACATTTATAAAATTTTGCAATTAAGTCCTTAAATACTATAAACGAAAGAGTTACATGCATGTTGATTAGGGTTGATTTAGTTGAAGTAAGTTTTTAAATCAATGTTTTTTAGTTGAAAAATGACATATATAATTAAAAACTGATTGTTTGCATTAAAAGTAATTTATCAATTTAAAATTTGTGTTAATTTAGGGATGTATGTGAATTGTGCAGTTGATGTTGGGAGTGGTAGCCTCGGCCACAGGGACTGCAGGTGGAGTTGCATACATAGGATTAAAAGGCAACTCGCACGTGCAATGGAACAAAATCTGCTACGCCTTCGACAAATTCTGCCGCCACATCGGCGGCGCTTTGGCGGCGGCGCTTTTGGCCTCCGTCGTCCTCGTGTTGCTGGTTTGGCTATCCGTTATTTCTATCCACTCGCGGATTCGCAAGTAGACTCCACGCTCGTTTATTAAGAGTTAAATCCCCGTTACCGCGCGTGTTTGTTACTGCCTCAGATTTGTAAATGTGTTTGCTGTGTTCGTGGATTTTCTATTTGTAATTGTTTTATTCTCTAGAAAAGGTAATTTTAAGTTTAAATTTCATTAATTTTGTGTGATTGGATTTGAAGTAGGATTTTATATGATTGTGTTGTTGTATATTGTGATGTTTGTGGATGTTCCAAACTATAGTTAATAGCAATTTGAATTTTGTTGTTGTTATTAATTTTATTAATGTTTTAACCTTTTGTTTCTTAAAAATAGGTTTATTTGTTCACAATTTATCTAATTTTGTAAAATTATACTTGTCATATAATATTTTGAATGCTTAACTTTGTCGAACTCGCCCTTCAAGAGATCGGACATGAACTTTTTATATTTAAGGGGAAAGGAAGAAAGAACACAAAAACGTTTGGGATTTTTTTTGTGGCTGGACTTCCCTAGTGTTTTGTCCCTTGTTTTTCCTTTAAAAAAAAAAAAAAAAAAAAAAAAAAAAAAAAAAAACTGGCGTTGATTGATAGAGAGAAAAATGTTAAATTAGAGAGAGAAATACAAAAAAATAAAAACATGTACTTCTAACAGGCAGGTAAGTGTTTCCAAAATACTTACGTGCCCTTAACTAAGTATTGCTTTTTGTTCTTTAACTATGGCTAATTTAACTAATATAATAAGAGTCATGGTTCAAGGTTAATTAACGTTTCATTTTTTACAAACAATGTTACATTAAATGAAGTTAAGTTTTAATATATTCGGACTCAAGTAGGGTCAATGAACATAAATGCAACTTTAGACTTCATTAAAGACCATTGGAACTTTATTTATAAAATAAAGGCTTCAAAATTCTTCAACTTGAACTTCATTTACTTTTGGGTGTTGACAAAAGTTACAAAAGCAACCAGAGATTTCAAGCTGAATTAGAACCAAGTTTGATGTAAATTTAGTGATGAACTTTTGTTACAAATGTTTTAAGTTACATGAAGAACTATGATTATGTGGAACTCTCGCTTATTCCCATTTCTTTAGCTGTGTTTTGTCATAATTGGTTTTAATTAGAGAATTTCAGATTAAATATATATATAGAGAGAGAATTTCAAAAGATAAACTCAATTTAATTTGGATTCAGTTTAAATAAAATAAATTTTTGTGGAGTATATTATTGATGAATCAACTGTTGGTTTTTTTTTTTTATAGATGGTAGCTCAACTGAATTATCATCAAACAATGAAATTACTAAGTGATTTATACTTTTGAATTAACTTAAAATTAGTTTGAGTTGATCGGACCTAAAGAGTTATTATTAATTTCAAAAACTATTTGTTTAACCTATATTGTATGAATATTTATTTTAATGTTATGGTTGTTTTTGGGATACTTATTCTCCATTTTTAAATATTGTATATAAGTTATTTTTGGTTATTATCAATTCAATTTAACCAAATTCAAACTCATGCCACCAAACTTTAGGGTGTATATGGTTCAAATTGGGTTAGATTAGGTGGCTTTTATGGACTAACTTAAATCTCGTTAATCTATCAACATGTCCGATCTATGTATTAAAGCAACCCAACCCAACTAATATATTTTGGATTGTGTTGGGTGTTGAGTTCTCATATTGTACTTTTTTTTTCTCTTAGATTTTTTTAAGTCAAAAAACAATTTCTCTCTAAGATTCAACTCATAACCTATAAATGTATTAAAAATAAAAAATAAATACATCATATTATACTTAATCATAAGTTATTATCTTATTAATGTATATTCCTATACAATATTTTAAGAATTTATCCCATTCATTAATTTTATGCACATTATATAATACTGTTCTTAGTTTGAGCTAGGGGTGCAAGACAAAACCAAAAAATCAAATCAAACCAATGGATCAAATCGATTTTTTAGCACAAAGTTGGACATATTGGTTTGTAATTTGAAAAAATCGAAAATATTGGATCTGTTCCGGTTTTCGTTTTAAAAAGCCAATAAAAACCATATATATATATATATATATATATATATATATATATATTATCAATAAATCATATAAAGTCCTATTTATTTCATTATTTAGAAGATTTTTTAAAGTCTTGAGGATCAATCTAATATTTTTTTATCCTTCAAATGTCAATATATTTTCTAAGTAATTTTCTCAAACTTTACTTTTTTTATATTACTTTATCATTATATATTTAAAACTAATTTTATGAAAGAAAATTAGATGCAATGACCAAAATTGTTAAAAAAATTTGAAGTTTTTTTTAGTTAAAAATGTTGTTTTTGATATATTAAAAAATATTGGACGTTGGATCGGATCCAAAACCGAACCGAACCAATTGAAAACCAAATAATTGGTTCTATACTTTATTGGATCGGATCAATTTTTAGAAAACCGAAGATATCGGTTCGGTTGTCTGACAAAACCAAACCGAATTCACTCCTAGTTTGAGCTATGATGAGTTAGATTAAACGAGCAAAAAATTGACGACCAACCCAAAAATCGACCCAATCCAACAAAAATCATAAAATCATAGCACAACCCAACCTAAAAAGAACATTATAACTCAACCTAATTTGTTCCAGTTGTGATTTTTTTTTTTTTTTTTTTTGTGTAATATACATGCCAAAATCCCTTTTAATAAAGTTATATCAATTATTATTAATATTATTTTTAATTAAGTTTCTTTTAAGAGAATAAAAATTAGATTGTTTAATATAAATAAATTGCGTGTGAAAATTAAAGCGTGCAAGAACGTCCACGTGTGTCGCCATTGTCAAAGCCCCTTCGCCTCAGGCTCCTCAACTTCGGCATACTCCGTCCGAAAGCAAGCTCGGTTAGGGCTTCAGTCCAATCGCTGGTTTTCCTTCTCGATTTTCTTCTTCCGATGAAATCAATTGTTCGAGATTTTACAAGATTGCATATCCATTAACAATCTTGTGCGCAAAAAGAATAGCAATCGAAAATGGGGTTGATCCATCTTCCAATTGACGTTGCCCTGAAAATCGCCTCTTCTCTTCAGGTTTCAATGGACTTTTGTATCATTCCCTTCCTTGAATTTTACTGTAATTGTATTTTTCTAGGGTTAATTGATTTTTCCCTTTGGATTTTGGGGATGTGATGAAGGCATCGGACATATGTGCTTTGGGTTGTTGCTCGCGATTTTGTAGGGAACTTTTCGATGCCGATCCTCTGTGGGAGTCTCTCGCCAGAGAACGATGGCCTTATATTGATGTTTCTTCGTCTACGGGTTCTTCTTCTACGTCGATTTTTGCAGAATCCTCCATTTCAATGGTGCTATTTCTTTTTGGTCCTTCTTAATTTGGTTAATTATTTACCATGTTGGATGAAATTTTACTTGTTTTGTATCATTTAGGTATCTTGAAATCAATTGGGAGAATGAGCGCTTTCGAATTTCCCGTCTCTGTCTGAAATGGTTGATTATTTATTTTGATGATAATTTACTTGCTTGTTTTTTCTGCTTCCAGATGGAGTTGAATTTGGCTGTTTGAATTTTCTTTGTCCCTGTCTGAAATGGTTGATTATTTTTGTGGAAACACACCTTGGATATTATTTTTGTTTGATATCTGTGAGTATTCGGGCCAGTTAACTTCCATCTCGAATATAATCATAAGACATGTTGTCTGACCCTATAACATTTGGATATCAAAGGAACACTTGGGAAATTAATTACTAGTTAAGTAGCCACCATGGATTAAGCATTGGATATTTTTCTAGACTTGGAACTGAAGTTTTGTCTGTCTCATTCTTGAATTTTTACTTGTATTCTTAGCTTCTTGAAAGCAATGAAGTGATTTGAAAGCTTGTTTTGTTATAGTTGAATGCATTAATTTACTTGTGAAACATACAAAATATGTTTATGTTGAGTTGAACTTACGTTGGATATTTATCTTTAGTCTTTGTTGTTATATTGGTTATGATGTTTCTGACTGCGAACAAACGAAATGGAACGTCTTCCAGGGATGGAAAAGTTTCTACATCCAGAGGCATACTGAGATATTGGGAAGAGTCCAAGCAGCAGTGAAGTTAATAGAACAATGCTCTCCTGCTACCGCGATCGAGGGTGGAGACTATCTCAGGACAATTGTAGGCTTGCGGGATTTGAAGCTTAGTTTTATAGATGCTCAAATGGTGCTTTTCAAACCTCAACTTAACGGGCTGCTGAACTTGGTTGGCTTACACTACTGTACACATTTGCTTGAAGTCCCTGTACGTCCTGCTGCTTTTGCCATTTTAGTTCAATCATTTTTAGGTTTAAATCATATTTTGGTTGCGAACTTTTATACTTATTCCATTTTTGTTTAATCTTTAAATGTTTTATTTAACTCTTCAACTTTCAGAACTTTTTGTTATTGTTTCAAACTGTTGTTTACATGGTTATTTTCTTTGCAAATAAATTAATTAAAGACATCCATGTTAGTTTTGTTAAATATTTTATAAAATTTTAATGACTGATTCCTTATGGAAAGTTTAGGACTAAAACAAATGTTTTGAAGTGTAAGGATCAAATAGGATAAAGATTAAAAGTTTAGAGTCTTAAATACACAAGATTTTATTTGCTATCAATACAACATGCAAGATTCTGGCTCATGATTTCAAGCAAAAAAAAACTTGGTGATTAGACTCTGTTCGGCATTCGAACTGTATAGGATAGATTCCAGCTTACTTTGTCTATCATGCATCGAATTCCGAAGTTGTTGATTTGATTTTCAACTTCTGGCAGGCCAATCAAGTCATGGAAGCACTTCAAAGACACAAGATTTCAGAGAGGCGTGTATGTGTGAAGTGGTGGAAGCTGGGAAGATGGTTTTATGGCTTCCGCATGAGAGACGAACAGCAAACTCGTCGAATCTCTCTGGCAGAACTCTTAACACCGGAAGGGGAGGATGTTCTTGGGGTGCTTAGCCGAGGTGCGGTTCATGAGGTGCTCCGGGTTCAGGTTTCTGTAAGTGATCCCTTTGGCACTCACTGGTCTCAACAAAGCACATAAAACACCCTTTGCATCTCTATAAGCATTCTGCAACTGCAATGTTTTATTTGCCAATAGTTGTTTGTGCATTAAAAAGTTTCAAATATTTGCTTGTAAATTTATGTAGATATAAATATGTTAAAATATTTGTTGGCCATTCAGATTTGTTTTATAAGTTGCAGTTCACCAACATATGCACATCAATAATTAATGATTTCTGACATTTCTGTAAATTATTAAGGGCGTATGGCTCGAAGTATTGGATTTTACAATCTCTTCATGCATGATAATCTTATTATATCGGCTCATACATTCTTTATTTCTATCTACCAATTAGTACATTCTTTATTTTAAGGTGTTTAGAACTTATCTTTGTGGAGTCTCAAAATCGACATTTGGAGTGTGCAAGCTCTATAAAACAGAATCTGTTCAAGGAAGGCTGTCCTAAACTTTTCAATCTAAAGCATTAATTTTGATGCCTGCTTATTACAAGCTTCATCTTGATATTTGAGTTCTATTCAGTTTTTGCATGAGTTGTCTATATTAATGAAGGTAACAGATTCTTATCCCTACCATTTTTTTTTTAATTCAACTATATTTGAGGTGAAATATTCGACCTGTAACCTCTTGATTATTAGCTTATATCTGTTGTAATTTGAGTTCAATTTTTGTTGGCCAAGATTACAAACTTCTGATATCGCAGAATTGGGTCACAACCTCATACAAGTGGATATTGGAATGATTTCCTATATCGTGCAAATAGATGAAAGAAATAGTCAGTTTACCAACTTAATACCATTAAAATAGTATGGTCTACAAAAGTAGAGTATTATGTGCTATTTTATCAAGTTTTTAAAACATTTACTAAAACGTCTATGAGTGTCTTGACCAAGTTATGCATATTTTGACTGCAAATTCATAGACATTTATTTTGTAGGGGTCAACTTTTTTATTCTATAAAGTCTTTCATAACAATTAAGTCTGTTTATTTTAATCCTTCATTAAAAAAAGAGACCTTTTTTTTATGTTCTTAACAACTTAATGACAACTCAAATATATATTGGTGTTTTAATTCTGAGTTCTACGAAATTGGGAGAATTTGAATCCATGATAAATTGATCATTGGATGTATGCCACTATTGTTGCACATAGTTATAGGGGGAATAAGTACAAATAAATAATGAAAAATTTACGAGATTAGTCAAATTCAAAAAATATTATAAATACGGTTCATTAAAAAAAAAATTAGCAACCATAATTATATGTAATAATAATAATACTTTATTAATAATATAAAATATTGTATTAATAAATTTTAATAATACAATATTAAAATGTATTAGTGTGTGTTTGTTTTGGGATGAGAAGAGGCTCCAACACCTTGTTTTGCTTAACGTGTTCATCATCTCCTCTCTTCTCATTTTTTTTTTCATCTTTTTTCAGTATTTTTTTACTTTTTATTTTCTTTTATTTTTTTTATGTTTGATATATTTGTGGTTATAATATTGTTATTATTTAAATATATTAATATACTGGTATATAATTATAAAAATTATAATAATTATACTATTATTATATCAAATGTTTATTTAAATAAATTTGAATTTTGAAAATTAAAATAAATAAATATATATTATCTCTTGATATATGACAATAAATTTTAATATTTTTTATTTGCAAAAAATTAAATACTTTCTATTTTTTTGTTTAATCATTTTTAGTAGCAAAAAAGTTTATAAAATTCAAATGTTTAGAAATAATCGTATTTATAAATTTATAATTAAAGAAATATTGTTATAAAATAATGTATTTTTTTAATATTACGATAAGTTAAAAAATATGTACATCAATTTATTATTAAAACAACAATTAAATTTAAATAATTTATACACATTGAATTTTTATTCACAATTTACGATAAGTTCAAAAAAATGAACTTACTTCAATAAATTTAAAATTGTTGAATTTATTTTATTTGTTATAAAAATGAGGTTCAGTTTTTTTATTCTTGTACTAAGCTAGACTTTAAAATAATAGGAGTAGATCTATAAATTTTTATTTTTAGGAAGGGGTAAATTAATTTAAATAATTTTGAGAGTTTTGTTTGTATATAACAAAAACAACTATGAGTTATAAGACTACGAGTCAACATAGAGATTGAAATTTATTTTACATTAAAAAAAACGACAACAATAAATTCGAAAATTTGAGGGACACTACTTTTTTTTTTTTACTTTCATGTACTAATTATTATCAAAATGTCATTGAGTTCACTTTTCGAACTTGGAAATTGGTATTTGGCCCTCATACTATTTGAGAGTTGGTCCTCCTCTACCAAAAAAATTAGTTTCTTTTTTAATAATAATAATAAAATACTATCAAGATTTTATAATGACTAGTTTAACTAAATGGTTTTATTTTTATTTTTATTTTTAATTCATTCTTTTTTAATAAATAGAATTTTGATATTTTAATTTTATTTTTTTATTATTTAAGTCTAACAAATCTTGAAATAAATAAAAATTTACAAATACTTTAGATTAGTCGAATTTCATTTTTTTGTGTGAATTTTTTACTCATTATTATTTTTTAATTCAAGAATATTTAACTGTGAGAGATTTAAAACTTTGACCTCATAGTTATTAGGTCGTACATAATATAATGAAACTAACATTAATATGATATAGGGTGGCATGATATTGATTTTATACTACTTATAATTTATTTAGGATATTGGTTATATTTCTATACTTGTGTTAATAGCTAAAGATTTGAAAATAAGTTCATTATTAAAAAAACATAAGAATAGATTAAAAAAAAAAAAACTTTAACATCGCATTCCCTCTCCATCCACTCCAAATAAATTTGATCTCATCTCATCTCCTTACACTTCAAACAAGATTTTTGGACTCTCAACATCTCATATCATCTTTTCTCCTCTCATCTCATCTCACCTACGACCATTTACCATCTATTCTTAATAATTAACTTATTTTCAAATTTTTAGCTATTAAGGAATTTCTTCCCTTTTTCTTTTTTATTGTATAAAACAAAACTTCCAAAATAAAAAAGAAAAATCCACCTTAACAAAAAGAAAAATGGAGGTGGGGGCACCAATCGCAAGTGATAGGCAACGAAATCAAAACTCATCCCAAAATCTTACACATCAAATCAAACATTTAACAAATTTCCAGCCTCACAATTTCAACACACTTTCTCCTTCAACCTTCAAAACACAATGTCCCTTTGCTCCTCCGCCGGCGCCGGCGGATTCAACCTTCTTTCGCCGGCGAATAGTAGCAACCCAACTCGTTTCTCTTCTCATTTGTTCTATCACATTCCGGTGAGTTCATTCTCTTTCTCTTCTCGATCCGTTCCTTTGCATTTATCAGAAACCCCCAAATTCTGTCGGGGAAAACGAACCCCCATTGTAGCTTCTTCGACCCCAGTTGTCGAATCGATTCAATCTTCGTTTAGAGCCAAAAATCCTAAAGATATTAACATTTTGGTGGTGGGTTCTACTGGGTATATTGGGAGTTTTGTTGTTAAGGAGCTGGTTAGTAGAGGGTTTAATGTTACTGCCATTGCTAGAGAGAAGAGTGGAATTAGAGGTAAGAACAGCAAGGAAGACGCAAGTAATCAGTTGAAAGGAGCTAATATTTGCTTTTCTGACGTGACCCATGTGGATGTTCTTGATAAATCTTTAGAGGATTTGGATGTTCCTATTGATGTTGTGGTTTCCTGCCTTGCTAGCCGAACTGGCGGCGTAAAGGATTCATGGAAGATTGATTATGAAGCCACTAAGAACAGTTTAGTGGCGGGAAGAAAACGTGGGGCTGCACATTTTGTGTTGCTTTCTGCCATTTGTGTTCAAAAGCCTCTCCTTGAATTCCAACGTGCTAAGCTCAAGTTGGAGGCTGAGCTTATGGAAGCAGCTAAAGAAGATAGTGGTTTTACATACAGCATTGTTAGGCCAACTGCTTTTTTTAAGAGCTTAGGAGGTCAAGTTGAGTTGGTGAAAGATGGTAAGCCATATGTGATGTTTGGGGATGGGAAGTTGTGTTCCTGCAAGCCAATCAGTGAGAGGGATTTGGCTTCTTTTATCGCCGATTGTGTGTTGAGTGACGATAAAATCAATCAGGTTTTGCCCATTGGTGGCCCTGGGAAGGCGTTGACTCCATTAGAACAAGGGGAGATCTTGTTTAGGCTGTTGGGGAAAGAACCGAACTTCTTGAAAGTACCGATTGGGATCATGGATTTTGCCATTGGTCTTCTTGATTTCCTTGTCAAGATCTTTCCCGTCTTGGAAGATGCGGCTGAGTACGGGAAAATTGGACGATATTATGCAGCTGAAAGTATGTTGATTGTAGATCCCGAAACCGGAGAGTATAGTGCTGAGAAAACACCGAGTTATGGGGAGGACACATTAGAAGACTTCTTTGAAAGGGTCCTCAGGGAAGGAATGGCTGGTCAAGAATTAGGCGAACAGACAATTTTTTGATATTTTCTGCAGAGTAACAGCTTGTTGGACTTGCCAGTTTGTGATGGACGGTGCACGCGAAGAAGGTGCGTCGTTTCTTTATCCGAATCTTACGTATTTACCGAGTTCCCATCAAGTTTTTTGTACGACATAATATCCATATCGGAAGGGTTGTAAATTGTCACCATTACTCTTCAAACAATATCATTATGCAATGAGTTGTGCCATACTTTTATTGTCCATAATGATTCTTCAGCTGAGCATGCTGTGTCATGATAGGTAGTCATTTTCTGGTATCTTCTTACTCAATTAATTGTTTCTCAAGTGTTTTATTATGTTTTCATTCAAGAATTGATTATTCTTCAAGAATCTGAAATCTAATCTCGAATTGGCCTGAAAAGTATGGAGATGAAATTATTAAACATTTTGCAATTGTGTAGCTGCTCCCATCATTGCTGTCGTAACCGTAGCCATAAGTATTGCCATGGTGATGGAAAATGTAAATAGAACACAAACTTTAAGTTTTTTAGAGACAAGTATTTATTGAAATTGTTGGCCTTTGTTGTGATAGGCAGCCCTAGCTTAGGAACAATGATACAAGGGACAAAACTACAGTCGAACCGAACCTTTCCCTTGAGCTTATGACCTTTTGATTTCTTCAAATTTTCTCCT
The DNA here is from genome assembly GCA_037833695.1 of Sechiopsis laciniata. Lineage (NCBI taxonomy): Eukaryota > Viridiplantae > Streptophyta > Magnoliopsida > Cucurbitales > Cucurbitaceae > Sechiopsis > Sechiopsis laciniata. Next base: position 5,615,612 of record JBBMKA010000021.1, on the reverse strand, counting down.
TGCCTAATAATGAAGTCATAATAGTGTTGCGTCAATCTTTTTAGGGAATATCCTCCATTGTATCCTGGTGCCACCACGTAGAAACGGGTCAGTGGTACCTTAGAATCAAAACTTGTCACTCTTGGATTTTAAGTACAATATTTCTCCCTCTTTCATCAACAGTGACCTTGCAACTCATTTCTGACTTGCAAAAAAAAAAAAACAGATGATAAACCAAACCATGACTTGTTATTTTAGCTTAATTGTCTTTTTTGAGTTCAACAACAATTGAGAGATGGAGATTCGAATTCATGGAGCGTTATTGGTACACATTTGTGTCGTTCCCTTATTGTTTTTTTTATGGTATTTTAACTTAAATGTGAAGCTGTACTGGATCAAAAATTTCTAATATTCTTTGACAATTCCAATTAGTTGACCTGTTTTGCATCTCCAAGCTGACAATCTATTTCACATGCTTTGTTTGGCCATTAGCAAAGCATCCCCTCCTCTCATGGAACAAGCATGACATTGTACCTAACACATCCTCTCATTCTCTTGCCTTGGAAGTTTTTCCTATCTTCAACCGTTGAAAACGACGATGTATGTTCCGATTTTTCGATACAAGGTTCGGTTAAATTAAACCTTACACAAACATGTCTTTGACAAACAACTACCTTTTACTCCATTTTGTTGTTTTAGTATTAGCTAATTAATGAAGTCGAATGTTAATTACGTCACGATCGTAGGTCGTTTTGGAATAGCTTATTTTTCTTTCAAGATAGGACTGTTGAATGTCAATGCAGGCTTACCAAACTTGTAAGTTTTGTACTCTCTTTGTTGTGACTTCGATTAGATATATTCTATTACAGCAAAAGTAAATTTAACTCTCAATAATTTGATGTTTATAGCTTGTTAGGGTCTAACATAGTTTTTGTTTGCTTTAATTGGATCTAATCAAATGTCAAATTGATTTGTTTTTGAAGAACTACAATGAATAGGCACGTTAATTAAGAAATAAAGATTGTTCTTGGTTAGTGAGTTCGAATAAAAAATGGGAATCATTCACATTGATTCCTACCTAAGAGCATATTACATTTTGTTATTGCTCTTTTTTTTTTTTTTTGAGGTGTTGTTATTGCTCTCTTTTGTGAGTTAGTGAGTGTTTCTAGATTACATTTTTGTTTCCTCTTTATTCTTTATGTTGTGGGTTTTTCATTGAATTAAATTTTCGTTTTGATGAAAACAAATTGAATAAAACCATAATTATATAATGAATAATTCATGGATATTTGTCGATAGAAGCAGCAACATTTTTTTAAGATGAAAGCAACAACACTTTTTAAGAGGTCATGCAATCGAATTTCATACCCAGTTGTTAAAAAATAATATTTCATTGATATTTTATCTACTAGGCTGTGTATTCCAGTTAATTTGAACAAGTTAATAATTAACATATTTACTTCTTCTTTTTTTGTGGAATGGATAATTTCATAAACGCAACATATTATTATTTGAGCAATACTTACTCTAAGTATTTTGAAAAAATTTACCACTATTTTGAAAATACTTACCACTATTTTAGATTTTTTTTTTAATTGACTTTAATTGATAAAGAGAAAAATGTTAAAGTGTTAGAGTTTTTTTTAAAAAAATAAAAAGATGTGACCCAAAATGATAATAAGTATTTTTAATATATTTACTCACCTAGTCTCCAAGGGGTTGCATCCCTAGTTTGAAGTCGCTGGAAAACGTTTAAATTATAATATTTTTCAAAGTATTCTGGTGCTAAAGCCTAATACAGGCCAATAGTGTCCCGAGTATAGACGAACGAAACTCCAATTTCTCAATTTTTTTTAAAAAAAATATATATATTTACCTATCTTTAAGTAAGTTTTGCACATACTATTTTAGAAGAAAATACAACACACGTTTTGAAAAAAAAAATTATTATAGTTTAAAAAGAATTGGTAGAACTAAAAAATAAATGGCAAAATTGTATGTGATCGTGGAGCTACGACGAGCACAGGGTGGAAAAAAGTGAACAAATCAGTGCTTCCCCATTCCCCTACGGACACTCACACCCAATCCTCTTACAACAAATTAAGCAAATCATCTAAAAACAGAAGAAAGCTCAAAATTGGACACGTCAACCTCTCGTTTGAAAAACAGAAGAAAAAATAAAATAATATAAAATTTTGACTGAAAAAAAGTTGGTTTTTGGGTATTAGAAAAAAATAGTCCAAAAACAAATAGGAGAGAGAAATTTTGTTTTTCAAAAATAAAATAAAAAAGAGAGAGATTCACAAAATTCTCTCTCTTTCCCTCTATTCTCTTCTAACATTTTTTGTTTTTCATTACAAAATTCCTCTTTTTTTCTGCTCAAGTACAAATTCCAACCAAAAAAAAAACTTATTTTCTTTCTGATTCAGCTCATTCTTTGAGTGAGCAATAGCCAAATCTTTTTGGGGTTTTTCATATGATAATTATTTTGTTAACAAAATTTAATGTTGGTTAAAGTAAATTGAAGCACTGTTTGTACTTTTTAGTGTGTTTTTGAAGCTCTAATTTTTTAGGAAAAACTTTTTTTTTTTTTTTACTGTGCCACCATTTGTGGCCAACCCCAAATCATTGCTCTCTATTACTTTTGTCTCTAAAAAAATCTTTCTGCTTATATTAGGTTTTCTTCCACATTTCCATTTTCATTCCCTAAAATTATCATTAGGGTTTGTGTTTATTTTTCGGATCAGGCTGCTTTGATTTTTGCTCTGTTTTTTTGTTTTCGGATTCTATGATTCTGAAATTAATGGAATGATTCGATGAGTTTTGAGCTGTGGTTTGATTTGAATGGGGTGTGTTTTTGGGCGAGAGGTTTCTGGGAAGCCCGTCCAGAGAGCGAAGGAGGAAATTAGGGCTTCTGCAGCGGCGGCGGCGCCGGCGGAGGAGGAGGTTGTGGAGGTTCGAGTTAATGTTGATGCTAATGTTTGCAATGCCGGTGGAAGTAGGAAGGAGGTTGAAGGTGATCGAGGTTCAAGGCCGCGGCGGCGATCGTCGAGGCCGAATCCGAGGTTGAGTAATCCGCCGAAGCATGTGCATGGCGAGCAAGTCGCTGCTGGTTGGCCGTCTTGGCTCTCCGCCGTCGCCGGTGAGGCTATTAATGGATGGATTCCTCGCCGTGCTGACAGTTTTGAGAAGCTTGATAAAGTATGTTTTCTCTTTCTCCTTTGAATAGTTTATGTTTTCTTTCTGATTTTGACTGTTTAGAGTTTGAGTTTGGAGTTGAAGAAGGAAATTAATGGCTAGAATTGGAAGGGAAGAAGTTAGTTGTTCTCTTCTCTTTTAGCTATTTCCATTGATGTTCTGTCGCAAGTGGCAGACTAGTGGATAGAGGCTTTAGGTCTCTAACGTAGGCTCCCTTAGGGGTTTTGGGTTCGAAACTCACAAATAAACTTCTTGTTATCTTGGGATGGACACTTCGATTATGTAGTGGGGTGAAGTTCTGATTCTTGATTATAAGAAAAATGTTGATTTCTCTCTTTCAAATCACTACGGTTCAATTATGTTTCGGCCGTGGCCAAAAGGAGTAGAGCTCTAGTGGTAGTGGCATCATGTGTACCCAATAGGTTACTAGTTTGAATCCTGCAATTGTAGTTAAATTCAATTAAAAAAAAAAAAATTATGCTCCGGTTCTGTTCTAGTTTTGTCCCTCTTTACTTTTATGAACGAAACCAGAATTCCCAAATTTGTATGTATTGTTGTTGAACAGATTGGTCAAGGGACGTATAGTAATGTGTACAAAGCAAGGGATACATTGACAGGGAAGATTGTGGCTCTAAAGAAGGTTCGTTTCGACAATTTGGAGCCTGAGAGTGTGAAATTTATGGCCCGAGAGATTCTCATACTGCGGCGTTTGGATCATCCAAATGTAGTTAAACTCGAAGGCTTGGTGACGTCCCGGATGTCGTGTAGTTTATATCTTGTATTTGAATACATGGTGCATGATTTGGCTGGACTTGCTGCGAGCCCCGGGATCACGTTTATGGAACCGCAGGTGTGAAGATGCTTATGCTTTCTTTCTTTATGAGATCTGACTTGTAGGTTTGATTCATGTTTAGAGAGAAATGGATGCCCAAGTATTTAGTTCTAATTCTTCAAATGGACTTAGCAGGTTAAGTGTTACATGAACCAATTGTTATCAGGGCTTGAACACTGTCACAACCGTCACGTGTTGCATCGCGATATAAAGGGATCGAATCTTCTGATTGACAATGATGGGGTCCTTAAGATAGCTGATTTTGGATTGGCTTCTGTATTTGATCCTAACCATAAGCATCCAATGACAAGTAGGGTGGTTACTCTATGGTATCGACCTCCCGAACTTCTTCTTGGAGCTACTGATTATGGCGTTGGTGTTGACCTTTGGAGTGCTGGCTGCATTTTAGCTGAGCTATTAGCTGGAAAGCCTATCATGCCCGGTCGCACGGAGGTAGAGCTCTTTCCTAGTCCATATTTCTTTCTGTCTTAAGTTTGTCCAATAGGGCCTTTGATCTTGCAAAATAATCTAATGGGGATTTTGTCACTTTTGTCACGATTGGGCATATTCAATTAGTCATTACCGATGATTGCAGTTCGATTTTTTCCCAGGTCGAGCAGCTACATAAGATATTCAAGTTATGTGGCTCTCCTACAGAAGATTACTGGAAAAAGTCGAGGTTGCCTCATGCAACCATATTCAAGCCTCAACATTCATACAAGAGATGCATATCAGAGACATTTAAAGACTTCCCGCCATCATCTCTGCCATTAATCGAGACACTTCTTGCAATCGACCCGGCTGAACGCCTAACTGCCACGGCTGCTTTAAATAGCGAAGTGAGTTCATACACTGTGCTGTAGCATACAAAATGTATCATTTTTGCTCTTCAATTTTTTATGTTTCAATTCCTTGTAAGATTTTTTAACAATCTGACAGGCTGTCTATTGAACCTTTACCCCTACCACCCTGTTCTTTTCTTGTCCCTACTCTGTTACCCTTCCCGAATCTCGTATTAGGTATTACATAGCTATAGCCTATTGCATTTTTTTACACTTTTCTAGGACAAGCTAAAAACTAGATCTTCTTTGGCAATCGTAGAATGGTTCGGAAATCGTCGAGTAGATCTTATGAAGCTTCTTTGAAAAGGGAAAAAGGAATAATTGAATCTAGATCTGGGGAGTTGTTTTCTGTGTTTGTCAGATATTCTTGGTTGAGACTAAGAAACTATGGGCTTATGTTTAAATGGGTCATGAAAACAAGTTGCAATGTAGACCTTTTGATTAGTTGGATCAAATCAAAACAAAGAGATGATGTAAAATACTATCTCATCATAGGAATCTTTGGATCTTGCCCTATGGTTTTTTTTGTTTTTGATATCCGTGAGTATTCGAGACATAATTCATGCATCTCGACCATTCTCATGAAACAACCGTTGACTCTACTACATTTAGTTATAGAAGAACTTGTAGGAAATTTATTACTTAAGTACGTGACTTTGTCACCATGGATTGAATTCATCCAATTTGCTCTCTCCTCTTAACCACTCGATCAATCCATGATGGTTCGTTAACTAATAGTTTTCAATCCGTGATTTCAGAATAGAGCTTTTGACCCTATTATTTATCGACACTTATTCCCTTCCCCTGCTCTCGAGCTGGAGACTCATTTTTGGCGTGCTTGTAGCGGAGCGCTTTTCTTCTATGCTTATTTGTAGCTCTCATTATTTCTCTGGTGCAGACATTTTCCTGAACTTTGTTCTGTTCTGCAGTTTTTCACTACCAAGCCATATGCTTGTGAGCCTTCCAGCCTTCCCAAGTATCCACCAAGCAAGGAAATGGATGCAAAACTGCGGGATGAAGAAGCAAGAAGGTCGATGATCGATAAAGACCCAACGACACATTAAATGCATCTATATTTCTTGCAATTAATTGGCTGTAGTGTTTTTTCTGACTTTGAGCCGTGTGAGTGCAGGCTAAGAGCTGCTGGAAGAAGCAATGCAGATGGAGTGAAGAAAACACGGGCACGTGATCGAGCTGTTCGGGCAATTCCTGCTCCAGAAGCCAATGCTGAGCTTCAAGCCAATCTCGACGTACATTTTATTCGATTTCTCTCTATTTACTACCCAATTCGTAGGATTATTGGTTTCATTTCCTTTGTTACCCTTAATGAAACTGGTGCTCTCTACAGAGGCGGCGTCTCATAACACACGCAAATGCGAAGAGCAAGAGTGAAAAGTTTCCCCCTCCACATCAAGACGGAGCACTTGGCTACCCTTTGGGATCTTCGCAACACGTCGATCCAATCTACGATCCTCCTGACGTTCCATTCAGCACTATGAATTTCTCGTATCCAAAGGCAAGCATCCAAACATGGTCTGGTCCCTTGATGGACCCAGCTGCTGTAGGTGCTCCAAGAAGGAAAAAACACACAGCAGGTCATTCATCAAAATCATCCAAGGACTTGCATAAAAATGCTGCTCGTATCTAGTACTCGAAAACTGTTTCGATGATCTCAGTTGAGCTTCGTATAGCTCTTAGCGATCTTCATCTAGCATCTATAAGGTCAATCCCGGAAATTCGATTGAATTCTATGGAGAGGTAAAGAGTATATCATTTCTCATTTTTTAGTTTTCAGTTTTATATATTTTGTAAGATCAGATGCTTCACTGGTTTGTATATTTATTTATTTTCTTTTTTTACCCCTCTTTTTTCATATTCTCTTCACTGTCCTACAAAACTATATTTGCTTATTGAAAATATCAATAAATTTGTCTTTGGAAATCCTTCTGTGATCCATTGAATTTCATTTGCTTCATTGGATCTGAAAGCTTTCCAAATTCAATGAAATCTCTATTCTCAAATAGTTACCTTTCCCAATTACTAAGCAAACGCTCATGTGTTACAATTTTAATTATTTTAAAAAACTATATTTTATTATAATTTCTCAAAAAACAAAACAACAAACTAAAAGTATCCCAACCCGATGTGTTTGTTATCATCTTGAGTTCCATCATTATTTGCAATGAATTGCCTTTATGTCCATCAATTCATCTTACCCTTATATCAATGATTACATTATTCGATCTTTAAAATGTCTGAAAACCTTCCTCAAAGTAACATATGATGATTTATTTTTCAAAATAATATATAATGATTGAAGAGCGATGTGACTTTTCTTTTTTTTTTTTTTTTTTTAATAATGGATTTGCGTACTCATCTTTGTCTCAAGACCCGAATTCAAAGGATAATAAAAATTCTGCAGTGAAGCTCATCTGTAGATTTTAAACTTGTAGCCACTAAAAATAAGTGTATCTTGAAGACTTAGAGCTTCTATCAACCAAAGTAACCCTTATAGATAACCCAAATCATTTTTAGTTTAGTTGTTGAATTCTATGCTTATCATGTAATTTTCATAACATAAACAATTGATTGCGAACAATTAAAAACAACAATGGATTGCCAACAATTAAAAACATGTTTAGGAATGATTTTGAACACAACAAAATGATTTTAATCCCCACTCCCAAAACAAATCAGAGATTGGAGATATATAAATTCTTTCAAAATTTTGGTAATGATCTTTACAGTCTCCATATTTCCTCCATCTGTAACATTGAGGCTGTTTTCAGAATATGTAGTGGGTTATGATAAACCGTAGAGTATTTTAAACGAGTTATTATAAACTCTGTTCGGTGTGCATGTAACCACACCCGTCCCTAGACCAGTCACTAAAAACATCGAACGAGTAATGTCACAGCTGAGCCTTGAACCAAGGACATTTGGTGTGCATGTTATTATACTAGTAATTATAATAAACAATGTTTGAGGTAAAGGTTATGTGAAATGGTTAATTTGGCCACCATTACCTATTCTCTTTTGCCCTATTTGAGACTCTGACATACTTCTTTCTGATTTATATATCCTCGTATCTTTCTCAAAAAAAGAGGTTAGGTGAAACAGTGGCAGAGATTATGTGAAAAAACGACTTGAATCTGGACTAACTTACCCTATAATTGATGGGTCAAACATGAGTTTGTTATTATAATTCAACCTAATGTTCCGAAATCGCAGAAGAAAAATAGCGTACCTCAAAATCTGCATCGACCATCAACCAGATCCATGAGCCATCACTAACAAACGAGTGGACGTCATCAAGGCAGAATCCAATGAAGTAATAGACAGTCAAAGAAGAACACAAAGGAACTCAAACACAAAATGAAAAGAAAAATATCAAGCACCTTATATAGAAATGAGGCCTCTTGGTGCATCAGATCATACAAAAGAGTTGCTATTTACATTAAAGAAAATAAATATCAAATGCATAAAGTGGACACAAAAAGTTACCAATGATCGAAGATAAGCTACTTGCTGGGAACCCATTTATGATCCTTCAATAACATGGTCCTGTTGATTAATAGAAATTAAACAAGGATTCAGAATAATGACCATCAAAAGTCCCAAATCCAATAGGTTAAAATATAGAGTTTTCTAATAAAAAGAAGTTCAAAATTTAAAATTTGTGACAACCTGCTTAGAGGTGTGTCATTCACAAGCGATCTTTGTGTCAAAGCTGCTAAGGCAAATGGCAAAAGCTTGAAACGCTGAGATTGGATATCTGTAATCCATTGTAAATATATCCTTTCCCACTTTTCCAAATTGAAGGATTATCTTCTCATGTTCAGGTCCTGCAGGTCCATTTTCAGGTGAAGCTACTAACTGAAAGTTTTTCACAGAAGCTATTGTCACTCTCCCATGGAAGTTTAAACACCAACATTGGAGCTGTTCGTGCCACCGAGGGGCCTTGTTTCTAAGCACCAGAAGTCCATCTTTCTGATTAGTTGTAGATCCCGATGATTGTTGGTCTGCGTGATTCAGCCCATTTGATTTTGACCGAGAAAATATCTTTGATGGAAGAAAGTCTGTACGGCTTGAGGAGAATTCAGTCTGTATTGGAGCCACCCCTCCTGGTTCAACAGCAGAGGCAGGAATAGCATCCATGACACAATGCATCCTCCTTGGACCCCTGTTGATAATATAAAAACTATATTATGGTATGATTCATGCTAGAAACGAATAGCTCTAATACCAAATTGATATGATCCATGCTAGAAATGAACAGTTCTCATACCAAATTGATACGAATCAAATATGTATCGATATAAAAGATAATAAAAATAAACCAAGCGTTCAAGGTATTTGAACCTTCCTTAACTTGAGATCGTTCTCAAGCCCCGGACCAATTATTCACTCAATATTTTAATATATCTTATCCCTTCTCCATAGTCTCATATTCATATATCCTACTCCCTATAAAATTAGATATTCCTTATCATACTGTTAATAGGGCAGGTATTCCTATCATATTAACCAACGCACAAGAACCCAAAAATATTCCAGAATCTGGTTAATGCAGAAACAAGGTAATGGCAGATTAATGCATATCTCGCTTGTTCAGCACAAAGTACTACACATACAATGACAAAAATAATTTTATTGGAGGGATTTATTTATTTACTTGTGCTTTCGTTATTCTCAATAATACAGCTCGATAACAGATCGCTTTCTCACAAAAAGAAGCCTCTACATATGTACCTTGCACCCAAGACATTTAACTCATATGAGATGTGAGCCACAGGGTAGTTGCCGGCAGGAACTCTAGGTGACACTTGTTTCAGGGCCACAAGCCTAGAGGAGCGACTTTTTGAAATCTTGGCTCCTGCATGAGGTGGCTGTCCATCAAAGATTGTGAACTTGGTTCCTAAAAAATTAGACCTTTAAAAGAAAAATAAATTAATATTTGAGTCAATATATATAAAACGTGCAATGAACATCAAATACCCTTCTGGGAGCCCTACCTTAATTTTCCAACAAAGGTCCCACTTGCCTTGGACATGTCATTTGCATGTAGTGATATTATATAATTTGTGCAGGTGGCCCGTCGACACTTACGAGCAGCAAGAAGAAACTTTCCATCGTCAGCAAGTGCTGTCGCCAAAACCAAAGGCCAAAAATGAGCCACTTTAAATCCGCCCACATCTTCTATGCCCCCATAAAAGATTATTATAAAAGCTAAAAATCAGGTCAATAGCCTTTTTTTTATTTGTGACTATCCGGATTAGTTTATTTGCACCTCGACTACTATTACAAGACATGCCGTCTGACCCTACAACATTTGGATGTCAAGGAAATCCGTCGAAAATTAATTCCTAGGTAAATGACTACCATGGATTGAACCTTTGACCTCTTAGTTTCTCAAGACCCTCTAGATTAATTGGCCATTCCATGATGGTTGAGGGCAATAGGCTTGAAAGTTTCAAAAAAATAGTGCCTCCCAAAAAGTTAAATCCCCTGATAAATGAAAGTGTCAAGCAACTTGCTTAAGATATGGAAGTTTACCACTAGTCAAACTAAGGTAAAGGCAATAAGTTTGTGCAGATCGATTCCGTTTTATGAAGCAATGAAGAAGCAAATCCCTTGAGCCAGGCTGCCAAGCAAAAAATAAAGAGAATTTTTTATTAAAAAAAACATCAAGATAAGAAGGAATCTGGTGATGTAGAAACTTAAATATATTAAAATCTCAAATAATAATTAAATAATTTTCGCTAACAAGTTCTAGACAAACTATCATTTGAAAAGTAGATAAACCAATAAATATAAATATGTTTATCCCTTTTTATACATGTACGTATGAATGCATCATACAAGAAAGAAAAAAAAACAAGTAGTTCAAATAATTAATTTCACCAGAAAATGGAACTGCAATAATGGAAAAACTTATATGACACTCAACCAGTTGTCCCTATATTCATATATATAAATATATTAAAGAAATGAATACTAGAAAAATAGTGAGCAGCACTCTCAAAAAGTATAATGCACCAATAATTAGAGTGGACCTAAAGTATTGCAGCTAAACGTGGTCCCTAAAAGGTAGCGATACCTTTTGTTGCCAAATTCATGTCTCTTAGAAAAAATTCCAAATGTAAAATGACAAATTTGAAAAACTGGAAATGTAATGTGAGTTAATGTAAATGCCCGCCGCCACCAAAATCAGACTCAACATTACAATAGTTGAATTTTCATAGTTAAAGCAATAATAAAGAATTAATATAGAAATTTGATAAAAACTTGTACACTGATTTCTTTATCCCAAAACATGAATACGATAAAAATTTTAAAAAAATACTTCTATTTATATAATTAAAGAACACTCCCCCATCCCAATCAATCCCAGCTAATCCTAAACATGATAGAATTTAAATACCAATACAAGAAAGAAACTATTAATTAAATTTGTTCATCTTCATCCGTTATCTTGAACAAGCAGATTCGTTTCTGCCTCCTACGGGTGGTATAGTGGTCAAAAACTTGGCTTGAGGATGTACTCTCCTTAAGGTTCCAGATTCAAAGCGGTTGCGGTGATTAATTTCTTAGGTGACCCTCGCCTCAATTTCGTTTCCAATCCTACAATGTATCACAGACAGTACTACAGTCTAGAGAGGGATTATGCCCTAAATTTAAAGGAGCAAAATTCCAACTTTCCCAATTGTAAAAAATAAAAAAATAAAAAAAGAAACAGATTCGTATTAGTTTTTAGAATAAGATAACCTAGAAAACACTCCAGAAATATGCTCTACAGGTTATGAGAATCGAAAAATACGTAGGCGTTGGACACAATTCGCCCGCTGAATTTCAGGAACAACAAACACGCAGTAGATTGGAGAGGCTTGAATGAAGAATTCGATTAAACGGAACCACAAGTAAGAAATCAAAATGGAGGTCACAAATCACATTAAGAACATCAAATTCAAATAGAATAAAAAAAACCAGAAAATGGAAAACAGTTGAAGAGATTCCAAACCTGCTTGACGGAGATAGGAAACGTCAATCTGCCAGAAACCTCAGGAGTTTCAACAATCTCCTTAGTAATCCGTCTCCAGCTCCGGCAAACACCGGCGCAGGCCACGACGGTCTTCCTTGGAGGCCAAGCATTCTCAGAGCTCTCGATTCTGATCAGAACCTCTCTGAGCAACTCCTGAGGCATGTGCGCCCAACAGCTCTGCGCCAAACCGTCACCGGCTTCGGCCGTCGATCCGTCCTGAACCACACGGCGGGATCTGGATCGCATTTCCTGGATTAGGCTCTTCAAAGACATGGAAACGGAATTGTATTGCAAGAATTTGGATCATACAAAGCGGAATCGGAACAGAGAGTGAGGATTTTGTGAGGGGAATCTTGGCGAGAAAATTGAAGAGATTTTCCGGGAAAGATGAAACGAGGATAGGGATTGGGATTTGAAAGAGAAAGCGAAGAAGGCGTTGGTTTGGAGAAGGTTAAGAATTGGACCTGAGGATTGTGATGTCTACTTAATTGCCGATTTGCCCCACGGAAAATACCAGTGCTTTGCTTTCTACTCCCTCCCATTATTTAACTCTTCGTTTTTGAAGGTTTTGGATGAGGAATTAGAAATGAATTATTAAAAAATGAGTGAATAGAAATGAAAAGTTAATTAAAAATGAATAATTAAAAATTAATAGTTAGAAATGAGAATTTTTTTTAGTGGTTGGAAATGAAGAATTGTTTTGAGTAGTTACAAAAACTCGTTTAGATGTCGATTTTCGAAGAGTAGTTACTAAATACTCAATTTAAATCATTCTTAAAGTAAAACTTTAGACATGTAAGTGTATAGTAAATATATTTATGGTCGAGACATAACCATTAACCTTATATTTATTTAGTTTTTCAATAAAATATTGTATTTTGAAAGTTGAATTTGTGCCACGTGAAAATAATAGAATTTGATCAGTTATATATCATTTGATCACTAGTATTGAATTCTATCACCGATATAATTTAATGAGTGATAGAATTTAATTTGAATTTTCGATTACAAATGAATTAATTTTGATTTTGTATTATAGATGAAAATACTTTGTATTTTTATTATATACATAAAATCCCCTGTATTTTTGGCATTTAAGGCATATGAAATTGGATTGGTAAAGTATCTTAGACATTTTAGTAATTAAGAAATATTTGCCTACTTATTTGATACAACATTTACAACACCATCACTTTTTTCTCCAATTTCCAATTTTAGGGTTCCAACAACTTGCCTGTACAAAAAAAAGGGTTCCAACAACTTGCAAGCGTGATTAAATATCAAGAACACTAATTTAAACACTACATTTGTAGTTGGTTTTAAACTTTATTCTTGTTGAAGAATTGCCTTCAAAAAATAAACAATGCCACTTTGAATGAGAACAGATCACCTTTATATACATTTTTGGAATTTGCACTGTATAACAACTTTTTTTATCACAGTTTATAATTATAGCAACTTTTTAAAAATAATTAGTTTATAGTAAATTCTGTTACTTTTTAAAAAAGTTCTATTTACCCTTTTTTATGGAAAACTTTGATAGAATCAATCATTCTCTAGTGATGGAAGTCTATCAATTTTATCAGTAATTGACTTATGACTAATAGAAGTCTATCAATTTACTTTATTTATTAATAATTGATTCTATCACCCTCTATTGATAGAATCTATCAATATGGAAGTCAATCAATTTACATTTTTTGCTATATGTGCAAATATTTTTATTATTATACTATTCATGGAATATTTTAGCCATTTTGTAATATACATGCAAAAGCTCCAAAACGTAAAGCTATGCAAAATACTTTTTTAATGTCTATCTTTTTTGCTTTAAATAGTCTATATCCTTCAAGTCAAATCTTAAGTTTTCTAAATTCCAAAAAATAAAAAATAAAAACTTAAGTTTTCTAGAAATGGTACATGAAAAGGAGATCGATGATATTGATTTTTTTTTCAAAAAAAGTAAAGATTAAAATTATAAATTTAAATTCATAACTTCTTAATAATAGACTTCCATTTTATTCCAAATTAGAAAACATTTTATTAGTCACACATATTAAAATCACATCATGACAAAAGAAAAAATCTGTGTTGTTATGTATTTTTGTTTTAATTTAAATTCGTGTCATTAGTTAAATTATATATCCTCCACCAAAATAATAATAATAATAATAATAATTAAAAATTTGAATTCTCACTCAGCATGAGTCATTACCACAACCAACCATCATGATTAACTTATCTTAAAATAGGTAATGAAACAAAATTGATTAATAATTGGGAGAAAAAAAAGTGCAAATACAAATGCACTTCGATGAAGGAAAAAAAAGTGAGAACACAAAGACTTGCCAGCACATGCTTTTTGCTAGTAGGTAAGGATCAACCAGCTCCCACCACATAACCCATTCATTTTATGTTGCTACCATATAGAGATGTCCATGGGGCAAGGCGAAGCTAAGGAATAGGTTCTCCGTCCTCATTCCCTACATCAAAATCAATCCTCATCCCTGTAAAACTTACTATTTTTTTCATGGAGCTTGGGATGGGGATTTGCCGCGGGGAATGGACGGAGATTGGGTTCCTTGCGGGAAATTTTTGTCCGTTTTGCAAAATTTACCATTTTTTTCGTGGAGATTGGAGTGAGGATTCGCAGAGATCGGATTCCTCATAAATTTTTCTCCATTTTTTTTTCTAACTTTTTCTAATCTTAATTTTATAAGAATTTTTTCAATAACATTTTTTAAGTAGATAATTTTTCATGAAAAAATATGTATAGTTAATTATTAAAAAAAAAAATATTTATTTAAATAAATATTTCTAAAAAAATAAAATGTTTCTAAAGATTAAATTGGTAAAAAGAGAAAATATATATTCTTTAAATTTTGAAAAGCTAAAAATCATAATTTGACTTTAATTTTTCAAATTTTCAAATTAAAAAATATATATTGGGCCCATGTCAACTATGTCTGCAAGATGGTCCCAGTGAGGCCCACTCTTCACCATCAAACCACCTATTAAATGCAACTTAAAATTTAAAGAATAAAAACAGAAAAAAAAAAAAATTACAAAAATAATTATAAGTACAATCTCTTAAAAGAAATAGCAAATATTTTGATTGATATTAATAAATGTTATGACATATATTTTATAATATTTGTATTAATGAATATTTATAATATATAATATTGATATTAATGATTATTTATAATATAATATCAAAATATATTAATGATTGTTGATGTAAATATTTTAAAATTTATTTATTTTTATAATTATTTTATAAGAATATTTCATACAATATAATTTTTAATAAAAACATGAAACAAAACATTTAAAACTCATCTCCCTCAAACCACCCATTTCAGTTTGATTTGATTTATAAAAATTAAGTTTATAAACATTACTTTCACTAAATTTCTTTCTTTCTATCATCAACTTTTCACCAACTTAATAAAAATCCAAGTCAAATTTTTAGAGATTTTATTTAGAAGAAAAAGAGTTGTTTTTGTTTTTAAAACTCGACAAGGAAAGAAGGTTGAGAATCATGATAATTTTTTTTTTAAAAAAAGAACAAAACAAAAAAACAAAAATTGTGAAAGAGAGCCATTTCAATATCACATGTTTGTAAATCCAGTTCAATTATGCACAAAAATAAACGATAAATTAAGGTCGGTTTGATAACTTTTTTTTTTTTTAATTTAAATTTATTTTTACTCATATGTTTTACAATGTGTTTCATCTTTTCTACTATGTATATATCTTTTTTAAGAAAATATGTGAATACTAACTAAATTTTAAAAACAAAAATAAGTTTTTGGATTTTTTTTTTTTAAATTTTGGTTTGATTTCTAAAAATAAAGGTAAGATGTAGACATCGAAATAAGAAAAAACATATGATAAAGTTGTTATAGGCGTAAATTTCAAAAACCAAAAACTAAAAACAAAATGATTATCAAACAGGGCCTAAATTTCAACTATTTCATGAATATGTAATCAAGAAGAATAGTAGGTCAGCACACCAGTGTATATTCAATAATCAAGGGGATCATAGATTCGAATCTCCACTCTCAATTGTTTTTTTAAAAAATAATAATAATTTAAGCCCAATTTGATAATCATTTCGCTTTTTCAAATTTAAGCTTACAACAACTACTCTACTATATGTTTTCTTCTACATTGATATCTACATCTTACCTATATTTGTAGAAACCAAACCAAAATTTGAAAACGAAAAAAGTAGCTTCCAAAAATTTGTTTTTATTTATGAAATTTTGTTAGGATTCACATACTTGGAAAAGTTAGATACATTATTGAAAAGATGAAACATATTGTAGGAAATATAACTAAAAATAAGCTTATGTTTCAAAAATTAAAAATAAAAAATCAAATGATTATCAAACCTGATCTTAGCGACGTTAATGTATTTTTATAACCAAGAAACTACGGTCCTGCTGTCTTCCAATTTTTATTTGAACCAAGAAATAAAAACTATTTCATGCCTAATTTCACTGCTGCAGAGTGTGGCTGGTTGGTTGTTGGCTGGCTGGCTGGCTGGCTGGCTAGTGGCATTTTGACAAAGTCTACTCTCATATTTTCCGCTTTATTTTGAATTAAAATGGATGCACTAAATTTCCACCAACACTAAAAAGTCATTCTAGAAAATAAAAGCCAACCCAAAATATCAGGAAATTCAAGCAGCCATAATCATACGAAAGAAATATCAAAGACTTGGATAAAAATCTTCGAAATGTTTGGTCATGTAAATAAAGTTGTCGATACATTACTTAGATGAGGAGAAGATCATAAATAATTTATAGGTATTTTATATTGTTATAAAGTCTCCACTTTTTTCGATGTGGAATCCTTAACATGTCATTTCAAGATGGTATATTGAATTATGTTGTTATGAGGTATCCACTATTTCTGATGTGAGATTCTTAACATACCTCCTCAAGATGGTGCCTCTTTCGGACTCATCAATCTTGAATCGGATCTCAATTTTCATTTTTATTGGACCGAATACCCGTTTGGACTTATGGGCTTTGATACCATATTAGATAATATGTGATTGTACCTCAAAGTCAATTGACAATAAGAAAAGTAACTCATATCTCTTTGATATTGTTATGAGGTCTTTACTCTTTCCGTTGTGAGATCTTAACAAAAAACAACAATTTACAAGCAAACCTCCCATAGATTAACCAAAGACTAACATCCAAGTCTTACCTAAGGCTTAAGTGGGGCGAAAAAGCTTTACACCAAAAACTTGTGAATTTCTAGATCTACTTACACATACCTTACTTTAATTCTTATAAAGAATGGTGGACTTCACTGTGTATTAAACTCATTCATTCATAATATTTCATGATTCTCAAAATCCTTATTTGATTCCAAGTCAACTTCACACAAGATGGTTGTTTACACTCTCACCATAAAAACTTTAACCTAATCTAGAATCAAGTTTCCAAAGAAAAGCAAACAATTTTTAATTCCTTCAAGACACCATGGTCACAGGTTCAATTATGGAAAAGTATTTAACTCTCATTTATTTGAAAACAATAATATCTTTTATGTTAGGTTTATGATTTCTCTTCCCTAATATGTACTAAAAAAAATTCTTCAAGTCTATTACTTGTTTTTCAATGACCGAAAGTTAGAGCTTCGCTACCATATAATTTTAAATTTTCAAATATTTGTGCTTTTTATTCATAATTTTAAAATTTTAACCAAAACTTTAAAAACATTTTGAAATATTTTGAATCGGAAAAGGTCAAGCAAAAACATATGGATGGGACAAGCACGTGAAACCTGCCAGAGTGGAAATTGGTTACACGTGACTACTTCTCCATAAACCGACGTCGTTTCTCTTTGTTGCCAAAGAATCAAACTCCGACGGTTATGGGAATGTCTTGGCTAAAAGAAGAAACGCGGGAACTGCGATTTCTGAAAACCGGTTCGACTCTTTTTGGGGAGAAAGCAAAAATAAAAAGAAGAAAAATCGAACCATATCAATTTGGTTTACAAGTTACATAATCGATCAGTCAAGCTCAACTAACATGATATATAAGTCGATAACACGGTAATGGTCGGTTTTGTTGATTCAATTTTGAATAGAGGAATTGCAAAATTGGTATAACATTAGTCAATTTGAAATGATTTTGAAGTGTAAAATTTGGTTAAATTACAAATGAATTTTATGTTTTTTTTTTCTTCTTAAATTCAACAATCATACAAAGAGATTAGAATCGAGAACTTAAAACTTCCTGATAATACTTATACTGATTGAGTTATGCTCCCGTTGCCATGAATTTTTTATTAAATTTCGAATTCAACAACTAAATTTGTAATTAAAAAAAAAAAAAAAAAAAATCCCTTTATATATTGTTGAACAAAGCATAGTCCGAGTATCTAAACATGTGAATCTTGCTAATAAGTCGTAGGTTTAAATCCCTTATTTCTGAGGTAATATTCTAAACAATAACAAGGAAAACAAAATGCTTTACATATAATAATTAAAAATAAATTTTTTTTTTAAAAAAAGAGCACTCATCAAGTCATATACAACAAAAACAATTGGACTTCAAGGACAGCAGCCAAGTCCACAATGTAAAAAACATATATATCCAACAATACCTGATGAAGCCCCATTGCTTAGTTCTGCTAGGGATGCATGAAGTATCCAACAAGAACACTGATAAAAGCAACCATCACAACATACATTAAGGGGAAGCCCACTTGGATACTTCTTTGGTCAGTTTTTCTCACTGTGTCCTGCAACAAGAAATCAGTATTCAATATTCATGTCCCTCAGACTCCCCAGGATCTACAATCAGGAACCCCAGTGCTGTAATGATAAACGAAATCCCGAATGGATATGCATAATGGAGTCCTGTTCGAGATGGCTCAGCTGTTCTAAGAAGTAGTGATGAGGGTTTTGAGATGTCTAATAAGCAATTTCATGGGTTAAGAATGAGAAAACAATCCCTCAATGTTCGTAAGTGCCTGGACTAGCGAGCTCGAGTCCTCGACTATTTTCGTGAAACAACCGCGGCCCTACTATATTTGGTTACAATAATGCGCTTAAAAAAAAATTAGATAGGTGACTATTATGGATTTAAATTGAACTCATTACCTCTCAGTTTTTTAAGATCCTATTGACCAATAAACTAATCATACCCACGATAATTAGTCCCACATTGTTTTCAAGAAGGTGAAGAGGAAAATGGCTCAAATCACATTATTTTTTGTTTTGTTCTTAATGAATTTGGTCTGTTAATTTGCACTCTTTTTCATTCCCAAACTTAGAGATTTGGATTCTTGGCTCTTGATTTTATGCAAATTTTCTTATTTAGCCCCTAAAACCTTGAAAACCTTGATATTGGACTCCTAATGTCTAGTGGACTACAAAGCCTCTACGGCCAAAATCTTATTTCCAAATATTAAAAGTACGAGGTTTGGTGTGAGTTGAATGACTAAAATTCATGTGTGTTTTTTTTATAACCGTGACTGACCGAGTCAGTTCGCGCGTACCTCGACTATTGTCACACAACATACCGACGTACCCTATAACATTTGAATGTCAAGGAAACCCGTAGAAAATTAATTCTTAGGCAGATAACCCATCACCTCTTAGTTTTCCAAGAGCCTCTTGACCACTAGACCACTCTATGATGGTTGACTAAAATCCATGCTTAAAAGTGTAATGACCAAAATAATAATAATACCAAGTCACGCTTGAGCATTTCCCTTTCTTGTGTGATTACCATCCTCTCCTGTTTTAGCCTCATTATGGTAGCTTCAGCCTGCATTTGTAAAACAAATTCTTCATTAATAGCTAAAAAAATGGATATATCTAGTAACAACTAACAAATATGACCTTTGCCAAAAAAAGCAATAGCTCCACTGACAATAAGTATGTGTCCATGACTAAGAGTGCATTTGAATACCCCCACCCCCAATTGTTGTTGAACTGACAAAAGACCCGACAAATATGAAAGTTGTATTAAGGCATTAGAAATCCTTGCTCTTTACTAATAATAACGCCTGCGGCTTAAAAGATTTCATTTTCCTTTCTAAGAATAAAGGTAGTATCAATGATTCAGGTAAACAATGTCTAATCCAGGAAGTTTTACTCATAAGTCATAAACTTATCCAATCAATTAAATATATCTTGCCAGTTAGCACAGTTACTTTTCTTGTTTGTAGTAAAGAGAAAGTGAGAGACATAAACAGAAAGTACTTAATATTCTAACTTCAAGAAGAAAAAAAAGGTCTACCTCTAGTAGTTCTGCATCCATGAGAGTTAGCTTTGATTTCAGCTCTTCAAAGTCTTTCGTTAAGTTTAGCTTTGGCAGATCCTTTCCTCGTTTCGATTCCTCAAATCTCTCAGCTTGTGTGCTTTCATTATTGTCAATTGGTCCTGCCACCACATCCTCATCTTGTCTCATTGCAACATTATCAGCTGATCTAGTCTGATCTGAATCTTTACAAGTATCAATTTTCTCAATTCCCTCAGCAACCTGATATCAATCGTAGTTCAAAACACACAAGGAAAAAAGTCAAATTCTGCATTTGGTGGCCTTTATTGTTTTCTTCTAATTTGGATATGCTATATTTTGGGATCATATTTTGGAAAAAAGGTAGAACATAGGTGAACTATACAGAAGAAATCCAAATGTCTCAAAACTGCACGAAATTAGACCCTATGTAGTTTTATGTGCAATATATATATTTTTTTTTTGGAAACCGGGAAATCAAAGCTTTGTTCCGTATATCTGGGGTAACCACGCCCGCTTTTTGTGCTATATTAAGACCACAAATTCGAGGATTCCAAAATTGTAACAACAATAAACGGATATACACCTCAATGGGAAATCCCTTTACAATTAAAAATTAGAGAGAGACCTTGACAGGAGTATATATATATAAGCACAGGTGACAGAGTTGTTTTCACAGTCATACCTTATAAGGTGGAGATAAATGTACGGGGGACTCGAGTCCATTCGCATCTTCTGCAACCTAGAATATATCAATTTCTAGTCAAGAGATACACTAAAAAAAAAGTTTCAACCACAATCCAACCACGATTTCCATAAGAAGTAAGCGCATGCATAATAACGGTAAGCAATCTATATGCTTCATTCCATGTTACATAAATGCACATTATAGAATAGTATCCTCACAATTTGAAACTAGAGTTACCTTCAGACCAGATTGAAAAAGTGGAGACTAACGGGAGAGAGAAATAAAGAAGAGTTTTAACAGAAGCACAACATAACACATGAAAGGTGCACCGTTACTCGACCTTAAGAGGTGGACGTATGTTCTCGACTCCTGTTTGCATTCTATCTTTTGGAAAGGAAGTTTCAAGATTTGAATCTGATTTCAACTCTCCATTAATTGGTGACAAAACAGGAGGTGGTGTTGCACTTACTAGAATAACTTTCAGCTTCTTCTCATCAATGTGCTTGCCACTATCTTTTGCAAACTGCTTTGCATTGCATGACAAAATCTTAGAATGGTCTGTGAAACAAGAAACAAGAAACAACTACAAATTCTTACCATGTCAGATGTGATGTCCTCATCAGATGTTCCAGAGGGGATGACTATGCCTTGAACCAGGAACTTGTCTTTGCATTGCAAATCAGATGGAGCCGTACGCTGAGCTAGCATGGTGACTGCACAGATCCAAGACCCACATAGCATAAATTCAAAAAAAAAAAAAAGGCTTTTGAAGTTGCATCTAGTTGTCCAGCTTAATACGTATCTGAAATGGATTAAGATGGATTGGCAATTTGGTGTATAAAAAGCAGTAGATAATTATGTATAATAGCCATCTTCATGTTAACACCACCAACATTAAATATATATATATGATCTTAGTATTCTTTGTAGTCAAGGAACTTTGTAGGATACTACTCCTAGGCTACGTAGATTGCCACCATAGTTTGAACTTGCTCCTTCTAAGCCCTTACTCATTTACATGAATATTATTGTGACCACAAGGTTAATTCACGTTGGATCCAACATTTTAAGAGAATGATAGGAAGCAATACCTGTGAAGTCACAGGTATCCTTGGGCTTAATGATGCCAGTATTGGGTCGCACACAGTACTTCTTGGGAGATGTAGTTTTTACCTGTGAACAAAGTTTTCATTTTTTTATAGCATACGACGAAAAAATAATTTTATTTAGAATTGTACTAACTAAAATTATAACAGAAACATCATTAAAAGGGTATAGGCGTATGACATTATTGGCAGGAAAATGATTTTGTGTGATCCATTTGAAAATACTGCACCTTGAAAGCAATATGTTGCTCAGATTTATTGATAAGTTGTATCAAGCACGAACTTTGCTTCTTCAACTCAACTGGAGAAAGAAATGGTGCAAAACTTATTAAAATAATACTGCAGGAAAGGAGTGCATAGACAAGAACATTCTTTTATCTTTTTCTTTTTCCATTTCACTACATACAGATACAAACAGGTATGGGGATTAGGATTCTTCTAAATCTTAAAATATTTAGTTAACAAGTAAATCTCATAGAACACTTTTATGAGTTCAGCAAAAAATCTCATTGAACACTTTAACTTCACATGTCAATAAACAAACTCACAAATAGTAGTCAAGAGGGCTTGAGAAAGAAACCTAAGAGGTTACAACTCATGAGTTCAATCGGTAGCCATCTACCTAGAAATTAATTTTCTAGGTGTAGCTAAATAGTGCAAAAGATTTGTCTTCTTTCTTCTTGTTACAAGCGTATAAGCTACAACTCAGTCTAAACAACCCTTTTTTATATTGTGATTTAAGATCACTTCCATGTAAAAGAAATCGAGGCAGTTAAGATTAGAAACTCTATGCAAGTCAAAATCTGCAGCCGTCACGTATCTTGCCAGATAACAAACAATTGGACGTTCACTATGAATTAGAACAATATATAAAAATAAAGAATGTTTTATCTTATACTTACAGGTGAATTTAAGTTCGCTCGGTTGAATTTCAAAAAGTTCCATAGTCATCACTCTGTTTGATAAAAAAACAATCAACTTCTGAAAATGCCATTGTAGAAAACTTTAGTCATCAGAGCCAGACGGAGTCATTGAAGTGCAACAAGAAGGGGAAATTTCACAGAATATGAAAGCAAATGATCTAGCAAAAAGGGCAAGCAAAGTGGAGTGGCAACAAAAGAAGAACACTCCAATGAAATTAACTGCAACAAGGAAACCAGACCAACAAAACAACTCATATGCAGCCCAAAAGTGCTGAAAACCCCACAATCTAACATGAAATCAACAAATTAACGACAAATTCCAGTAAGCAGAACAAATTGAAATCCATAAAGCAGCAAATTACAAAAATAAAAATCAGCCCACCACTACCAACAACCAAATCAACAAAGCCAACAAACCCACAAGTTCAGATCATCAAAACCCACCATTCTAAACCCCAACCATCATCACCAATCTCAAAGAACACTAATATCAGACCTCAACCGTAAACCCATTCCTCTGCAAGACTCACCAAACACGTCAATACACACAAAACTGAAAGGGGGAAAGCATAGGGATCTGAGAAAACGCCAAGAATCCGATCAAGAACAGGAATGAAATGGATTAAGGAAATGGGCTACAACGAACAAGCACAGTACGAAGTTACTAACCCAGATGAAGCGATTAGGCGACTGAATTGGAAGCTTGGCAAGCAAGCAGAAGAAGTGAAAGCAAAGAAAAATGGAGTAAAAAAATTTTGGTGAAATTTTTTGGGTTTGCAAAATGGCAACTATGTCTACGCGGGTATCTCTCTCTGTACTATATCTTTCTCCCCGCTGCCATGGTCGGCTTGCTCTGAACCGTTACTTTTTTTGAAAAAATAAGTTTGGCTCGGTTTGGTTCGGTCGGCTCGGCTCATAACTTTTTACCCAAAAAAAGAAACACAACAAACAAGTTGTGTAAATAATAACATATTTATATAAAATGTTTTGCAAAAATGATAAATATGAAAGACTTTGTATCTCAAGTGCTACATTTTACCAATCAATAAAAAAAGACATATTGATTATATATTAAATATATTTTATTGATGATATAAATAAATATATACTAATAATCTTAGAGAATATTTTTTTTAATTATTATTATTTTTTCAATCACATCTTGAATTCAAACATTTAATCAAGTTATATATGATGTCATCGAAATACTACTCCTTAAGAGAAAGATTATGGTATTTATGTACTTCATATTTATGATAAGATAAAATATTATTTTGGTGTTATTCATTAAAATTTTCTTTTACCTTTTTCAATATCAAGTTACATGAAATATTTAAACATGTATTTTGATAAATAGTGTAATTCAATTTTTTTATAGTTCAAATATCAAAATATATATAAACAAAATGAACTAGGATATCAAATTTTTAGTGTTTGCTTTTTCTAATAAAGTACAAAACTAGTCTTCATGATTAGATTTTGTTAATGAAATCACTCTTAAACAATTTTTTCTATAAAATTTAAAAGCATGTTCCTATTATATATTTTGTATTAAAATTATTATTAATAAATTAATTTTGATGATAAAAATAAATAAATAAAATAAACAGTCAAACTTATCAAATATGAGATTATTTAGACTTTCAACCATTAAAACAGAGAAGTATGAAAATAGGTTAAAACGAGTGTGAATATATATATATATATATATAACATTTATTATATATTAAACAAATTATAATTAAATAATCAAGTGCTATAAATGTCAACAAAAATAACTGAGTCATGAATGTATGTTTCAAAGTAAGAAGTCATAGATTTGATTCTCTACCTCTAATTATTGTACAACTAAAAAAAATGACTTAAAAGTAGAGATTATTTAGAGTGGGAATATATATATATATTTTTTGTATTAAAATTATTATTAATAAATTAATTTTGATGATAAAAATAAATAAAAAATAAACAGTCAAACTTATCAAATATGAGATTATTTAGAGTTTCAATAGAGAAGTATGAAAATTAATAAAAAAGAGTGGGAATAGATA